>JAFREQ010000056.1:0-1200000 GCA_025331565.1 Holacanthus passer
ATGAGGTGGTCTGAAATTAACAATGGTCAAATTGGTCAAATGAGGTGGTCTGAAAACAACAATGGGTCAAATGGGGTTCTTCTCTCTCTCTCTCTCTCTCTCTCTCTCTCTCTCTCAAAACCCAAACGGCATCCGGCAGATGGCTGCCCACCGAAAGCCTGGTTCTGCCCGAGGTTTCTGCCTGTTAAAAGGAAGTTTTTCCTCGCCACTGTCGCCAAGTGCTTGCCGTAGGTGGGATTTTTTGGGTCTCTATAAATTATATTTTAAGATTATTTTTCTTGTGATTTGGTCCAAAATGTTCACAAAATTGAATTATAATAAAATAGACAAAATTGGATTGAAAATATTCTCTTCTCTCTTCTCTCTTGTAAAAAGTAATGGTCAAATGAGGTGGTCTAAAAATGACAATGGTCAAATGAGGTGGTCAATGGTCAAATGAGGTGGTCTGAAAAAACAACAATGGTCAAAATGGTCAAATGAGGTGGTCTGTCTAAAAACAACAATGGTCAAAATGGTCAAATGAGGTGGTCTGAAAACAACAATGGTCAAAATGGTCAAATGAGGTGGTCTGAAAACAACAATGGTCAAAATGGTCAAATGAGGTGGTCTAAAAATGACAATGGTCAAAATGGGTCAAATGAGGTGGTCTAAAAATGACAATGGTCAAATGAGGTGGTCTGAAAACAACAATGGTCAAATGAGGTGGTCTAAAAACGACAATGGTCAAATGAGGTGGTCTGAAAATGACAATGGTCAAATGAGGTGGTCTGAAAACAACAATGGTCAAATTGGTCAAATGAGGTGGTCTGAAAACAGCAATGGGTCAAATGGGGTTCTCTCTCTCTCTCTCTCTCTCTGTCTCTCTCTCTCTCTCTCTCTCAAAACCCAAACAGCATCCGGCAGATGGCTGCCCACCGAAAGCCTGGTTCTGCCCGAGGTTTCTGCCTGTTAAAAGGAAGTTTTTCCTCGCCACTGTCGCCAAGTGCTTGCCGTAGGTGGGATTTTTTGGGTCTCTATAAATTATATTTTAAGATTATTTTTCTTGTGATTTGGTCCAAAATGTTCACAAAATTGAATTATAATAAAATAGACAAAATTGGATTGAAAATATTCTCTTCTCTCTTCTCTGGTGGTCAAATGAGGTGGTCTAAAAATGACAATGGTCAAATGAGGTGGTCTAAAAATGACAATGGTCAAATGAGGTGGTCTAAAAATGACAATGGTCAAATGAGGTGGTCTAAAAATGACAATGGTCAAATGAGGTGGTCTGAAAACAAAAAAATGAAATGGTCAAATGAGGTGGTCTAAAAATAGACAATGGTCAAATGAGGTGGTCTGAAAAACAAACAATGGTCAAATGGTCAAATGGTCTAAAAAAGGTGGTCAAATGAGGTGGAAAACAGCAATGGGTCAAATGGGGTCTCTCTCTCTCTCTCTCTCTCTCTCTCTCTCTCTCTCTCTCAAAACCCAAACGGCATCCGGCAGATGGCTGCCCACCGAAAGCCTGGTTCTGCCCGAGGTTTCTGCCTGTTAAAAGGAAGTTTTTCCTCGCCACTGTCGCCAAGTGCTTGCCGTAGGTGGGATTTTTTGGGTCTCTATAAATTATATTTTAAGATTATTTTTCTTGTGATTTGGTCCAAAATGTTCACAAAATTGAATTATAATAAAATAGACAAAATTGGATTGAAAATATTCTCTTCTCTCTTCTCTCTTGTAAAAAGTAATGGTCAAATGAGGTGGTCTAAAAACGACAATGGTCAAATTGGTCAAATGAGGTGGTCTAAAAACAACAATGGTCAAATTGGTCAAATGAGGTGGTCTGAAAACAGCAATGGGTCAAATGGGGTTCTCTCTCTCTCTCTCTCTCTCTCTCTCTCTCAAAACCCAAACGGCATCCGGCAGATGGCTGCCCACCGAAAGCCTGGTTCTGCCCGAGGTTTCTGCCTGTTAAAAGGAATTTTTTTTCCTCGCCACTGTCGCCAAGTGCTTGCCGTAGGTGGGATTTTTTGGGTCTCTATAAATTATATTTTAAGATTATTTTTCTTGTGATTTGGTCCAAAATGTTCACAAAATTGAATTATAATAAAATAGACAAAATTGGATTGAAAATATTCTCTTCTCTCTTCTCTCTTGTAAAAAGTAATGGTCAAATGAGGTGGTCTAAAAACGACAACTAAAAATGACAAAGGTGGTCTGAAAAAAATGAGGTGGTCAAATGGTCAAATGAGGTGGTCTAAAAACAACAATGGCCAAATTGGTCAAATGAGGTGGTCTGAAAACAGCAATGGGTCAAATGGGGTTCTCTCTCTCTCTCTCTCTCTCAAAACCCAAACGGCATCCGGCAGATGGCTGCCCACCGAAAGCCTGGTTCTGCCCGAGGTTTCTGCCTGTTAAAAGGAAGGTGGTCTAAAAACAACAATGGTCAAAATGGTCAAATGAGGTGGTCTGAAAACAACAATGGTCAAATCTCTCTCTCTCTCTCTCTCTCTCTCTCTCTCTCTCTCTCTCTCAAAACCCAAACGGCATCCGGCAGATGGCTGCCCACCGAAAGCCTGGTTCTGCCCGAGGTTTCTGCCTGTTAAAAGGAAGTTTTTCCTCGCCACTGTCGCCAAGTGCTTGCCGTAGGTGGGATTTTTTGGGTCTCTATAAATATTTACATTTTTTTATTTTAATAAAATAGACAAAATAAAATAGAAAATAATCTTCTCTCTGTCTCTTTTGCAAAAAGTAATGGTCAAAATGGTCTGAAAACAACAATGGTCAAAATGGTCAAATGAGGTGGTCTGAAAACAACAATGGTCAAAATGGTCAAAATGGTCAAATGAGGTGGTCTGAAAACAACAATGGTCAAAATGGTCAAATGAGGTGGTCTGAAAACAACAATGGTCAAATGAGGTGGTCTGAAAACAACAATGGTCAAAATGGTCAAATGAGGTGGTCTGAAAACAACAACGGTCAAATGAGGTGGTCTGAAAACAGCAATGGGTCAAATAGGGGTCTCTAAATTAGATTATATTATTATATTATAAATAATATTTCAAGATTATTTTTGTTGTGATTTGATCCTATATGTTCACAAAATTGAATTTTAATAAAATAAAATGGAAAATAATCTTCTCTTTGTCTCTTTTGCAAAAAGTATTGGTCAAATGAAGTGGTCTGCAAATAGCAATGGTCAAATGAGTTGGTCTGAAAATAACAATGGTCAAATTGGTCAAATGAGGTGGTCTGAAAACAACAATGGTCAAATGGGGGTCTGTCTGTCTGTCTGTCTGTCTGTCTCTCTCTCTCTCTCTCTCTCTCTCTCTCTCTCTCTCTCTCTAAACCCAAACGGCATCCGGCAGATGGCTGCCCACCGAAAGCCTGGTTCTGCCCGAGGTTTCTGCCTGTTAAAAGGAAGTTTTTCCTCGCCACTGTCGCCAAGTGCTTGCCGTAGGTGGGATTTTTTGGGTCTCTATAAATTATATTTTAAGATTATTTTTCTTGTGATTTGGTCCAAAATGTTGACAAAATTGAATTATAATAAAATAGACAAAATTGAATTGAAAATATTCTCTTCTCTCTGTCTCTCTTGTAAAAAGTAATGGTCAAATGAGGTGGTCTGCAAACAGCAATGGGTCAGATAGGGTGCTGTCTCTGTCTTTGTGTCTCTCTCTCTTTCCCTCTCTCTGTTCTTTCAGTCTCTGTCTCGCTCTGTCAGTTTTTCTCTTGCTCTCTATCTCTCTCAGTCTCTCTTTCAGTCTCTCATACTCCTTCAGTCTCTCGTTCTCTTTCAGTCTCTCTTTCCCTCTCTCTTTCAGTCTCTCTCTCTTCTGCCAGTCTCTCTCTCGCTCTCTGTCTCTCTCTTTCAGTCTCTCTCGCTCTCTGTCTCTCTCTTTCAGTCTCTCTTGTTCTCTGTCTCTCTTTGTTCCGTCAGTCTCTCTCTCTCTTTCAGTCTTTGTCTCGCTCTGTCAGTTTCTCTCGTGCTGTCTGTCTCTCTCTCACACTCTCTTTCAGTCTCTCTTTCAGTCTCTCTCTTTCAGTCTCTTTTTTTCCTCCCTCTCTCAGTCTTTGTCTTTGTCTCTCTCTCTGTGTGTATTTCTCTTTCTCTCTCTCTTTCAGTCTTTCTCTTTCAGTCTCTCTTTCCCTCCCTCTCTCAGTCTCTGTCTCTGTCTCTCTCTCTCTCTGTCTCTCTCTCTGTCTCTCTCTCTCTCTCTCTCTCTCTCTTTCAGTCTCTCTCTCTCTCTCTGTCTCTCTCTCTTTCAGTCTCTCTCTCGCTCTCTGTCTCTCTCTCTTTCAGTCTCTCTCGTTCTCTGTCTGTCTCTGTTCCGTCAGTCTCTCTCTCTCTTTCAGTCTTTGTCTCGCTCTGTCAGTTTCTCTCGTGCTGTCTGTCTCTCTCTCACACTCTCTTTCAGTCTCTCTCTTTCAGTCTTTATCTTTCAGTCTCTTTTTTCCTCCCTCTCTCAGTCTCTGTCTTTGTCTCTCTCTGTGTGTATCTCTCTTTCAGTCTCTCTCTTTCAGTCTCTCTTTCAGTCTCTCTCCTCTCACTCTCTGTCTCTCTCTCGCTCTCTGTCTCTCTCTTTCAGTCTCTCTCTCGTTCTCTCTCTTTCAGTCTGTCTCACTCTGTCAGTTTCTCTCTTGCTGTCTGTCTCTCTCACATTCTCTTTCAGTCTCTCTCTCTTTTCTCTCTCTCTCTCTCTTTCAGTCTTTGTCTCACTCTGTCAGTTTCTCTTTTGCTGTCTCTCTCTCACACTCTCTTTCAGTCTCCCTCTTTCAGTCTTTTTTCCTCCCTCTCTCAGTCTCTGTCTTTGTCTCTCTCTCTGTGTATCTCTTTTTCACACTCTGTCTTTCAGTCTCTTTCTCTTTCAGTCTCTCTTTCCCCTCTCCTCTCTCTCTGTCTCTCCCTCTCTGTCTCTGTCTCTCAGTCTCACTGTCTCTCTCTCGCTCTTTCAGTGTCTCTCTCGCTCTTTCAGTGTCTCTCTCCCTCTCTCTCCGTGTATCTCTTTCTCACTCTCTCTTTCAGTCTCTCTCTCCTTCAGTCTCTTTCTCACTCTGTCAGTCTCTCTCTCTCTCGCTTTCTCTCTGTCTCTGTGAATTTTGCCACTGTGGGACGAATAAAGGTTTATCTTATCTTATGTCTCTCTTTCCCTCCCTCTCTCAGCCTCTCTCGCTCTGTCAGTCTCTCTCACTCTCTGTATCTATCTATCTCTCTCACTCCCAACGGCAATGGGGGATTTGGGGCAATGGGGAGTGGTCTGCAAACGGGGCGTGGTCTGCAAACGGCAGTGGGGGATTTGGGGCAATGGGGAGTGGTCTGCAAACGGGGTGTGGTCTGCAAATGGCAGTGGGGGATTTGGGGGGGCAATGGGGGGGGTCTGCAAATGGGGCGTGGTCTGCAAACGGCAGTGGGGGATTTGGGGCAATGGGGGTGGTGCAGTGGGGATTTGGGGCAATGGGGAGTGGTCTGCAAACGGGGCGTGGTCTGCAAACGGCAGTGGGGGATTTGGGGCAATGGTGAGTGGTCTGCAAATGGGGAGTGGTCTGCAAATGGGGCGTGGTCTGCAAACAGCAATGGGGAGTGGTATGCAAATGAGTAGTGGTCTGCAAATGCCAGTGGGTCAATGAGGAGTGGTCAGCAAACGGGGAGTGATCTGCAAACGACAATGGGAGATTTGAGGCAATGGGGAGTGGTATGCAAATGGAGAGTGGCATGCAATTGAGGAGTGGTCTGAAAATGGCAATGGGTCAATGGGCAGTGGTCTGCAAACAGCAGTGGGGAGTGGTTTGCAAATGGAGTGTTCTGCAAATGGCAATGGGTAAATGGGGAGTCGTATGCAAACGGGGAGTGGTCTGCAAACAGAAATGGGTCAATGGGGAGTGGTCTGCAAATGGGGAGTGATCTGCAAACGGCAATGGGTCAACGGGGAGTGGAATGCAAACAACAGTGGGGAGTTGTTTGCAAATGAGGAGTGGTCTGCAAATGGAAATGGGTCAATGAGTGGGAGAAATGGTCTGGTCAAATGGATGGGTCAATGAGGAGTGGTCTGCAAATGGGGAGTGATCTGCTAACGACAATGGGTCAATGGAGAGTCGTATGCGAAAGGGGAATTGTCTGCAAACAGCAATGGGGAGTGGTCTGCAAATGGAAATGGGTCAATGGGGAGTGGTATGCAAACAGCAATGGGTCAATAAGGAGTGGTCTGCAAACGGGGAGTGATATGCAAATGGAAATATGTCAATGGGGAATGGTCTGCAAATGGCAATGGGTCAGTGGGGAGTGGTCTGCAAACGAGGAGTGATCTGCAAACGGCAATGGGGAGTGGTCTGCAAACGGCAATGGGGCAATGAGGAGTGGTCTGATAATGGGGAGTGGCCTGCAAACGGTAATGGGTGAATGGGGAGTGGTCTGCAAACAGCAGTGGGGAGTGGTATGCAAACAGCAATGGGTCAATAAGGAGTGGTCTGCAAACGGGGAGTGGTATGCAAATAGAAATGTGTCAATGGGGAATGGTCTGCAAATGGGGAGTGGTCTGCAAACGGTAATGGGTCAATGGGGAGCAAGGTTATTATCGTTAACAAAAACGAAGAAATAACAAAAACTAAATTATTTCAAATTATTCCATTAAGATTTAATTTAAGATATAATCATCTGATGAGGGACTTCTTAGACAATGCATATTATCTTAAAATTTCTGAAGCAAATTTCAGTTGTTCAACTGGCAGAGTTTATCTTATTACAAGCAAAAATAAACTGATATAATGAAATTTTAATCATTTTTGTTATTTAAAAAAAGTAAGCAACATCATTTTCTAGTGTAATATTTCATCTAACATGGCTAGCTTTTGTTGCTGTTTTTTTTCATCCTTGGTCCATCCACTACAGAGCACTTTCTTGCACTGCCATCCTCTGTGCCCACTGCCCCCTCCGTGTCTGCAACCCCCACTGATCTACCCGGTAAGTTAACAGCAAAACATCCTTTATAATTGCTCATTGTAATGTAGAACATTCAGAGATCAATAATTCAGTCCAGGACTGTAATTTAATGGCTTTATAGGTCCTTCTTTTTTAAGTCATTGTTTTTCTTTTGTCACTTCCTCAGCGACTTCCATCACAACATCGTCTACACAGTACGGATCATCACCAGCTCTGCCAGTGGACCCAGCTGAGTGGCCCTCTGTACTGTACTCAATTCTCTCTGTTGTCTGTATTGTTTTTTTATATTTATCGAAGTGATTTTATTTGTTGTTGCACTTTATTGTTGTTCAACTAAAAATTATTCTTGCACATTGCTGTTGCAGTTTTTCTTTTATGAAACAAAAATCATAAACCAGATGACATCAGTAAATAAATTGCTTTATCACTTGGAATGTTGTGTAAATAAACCCCAGGCTGCTCTTGTAGCTGAATGTGCTACATTTTGAAATTAACAATCATATGTGGCACCCTTGACATCATTCATCATTCATTCATTGGTATTATTTGTATTATTATTGCATTGGTATTTATGTAATTAACTGGGCCACCCCCTTAAATGTGTAAAGATGATCTCTGGGGTATAGCAGTCAAAGCTCTCACCTCTCAGCCAGAAAGATTTTTATCAATGCACCTACCCCACTCCTCCACAGCTCAACTATAGAGCTCTGAAGTTGGTGCTTAGATGGGAAGTTCTTTTTACTTCGGCGAAAACCTTCAGCCAAAAAGTGTAAGTAGAAACACCTATTAGAATGTTAAATTCCAACCGAAGGAGGAACTGGTCAATGCAAATTTGTGAATGTGTCAGCTCAACTCCCACCTAATCCAGACTTGCCGTACCAACACACCTCCATAACACCTTTAAAGGTCTGTTTCTGTAAGTATATCCATTAATACCAGCCTGCAAAAAAGCTACACAGACTGGACATTTCAGTTCAAACATGTCTCAGTTATTTTCTCGGGCCTGTGCAAATGTAGTGTGAAGTAAAGTGAGTCACACTGACGTCAGAGGAAGTGATACACTCTGACTGACCTTAACATGATCACCCGTCCAGCCCATGAAAGGAAGCGCTGCCTGCAACACTGCACTGTGGTTTCCAAGGTAACAAAAGCAAATGTACTCTTGCATCCTTTCTGAATACAGCATCATCTCTTACTACTATAATAATCTTTATCTCCCCTCATAATGTGGGCAAAGGTTGGAAGTAACAAGCCAACAAATATAGGTTTACTGTGATCGTATTACAAAAAAAGCAAGATAAATCTCTTTTTAAAGTTAAAATACTATGTAGTTAATTCTCACTACCTGAGACAAATTTTGTCTGAGCAGAAACCTTTTTGTCAGTTCTCCCATCACTCTTCTGTAGGTGTAGCAAGATAATAACTTCAAACTCAATGACAGAGACTACAAACTACAAAAGAGCGTAACATACTGCAACATGAACAATAGTTAGACCAGATTACAGAGTACAAGAAATTTGTTTGTATCGTCTCAAGGAAAATGTATTGACGAAAGTATGTAGAGGCAGACAGACAAAACCAAAACTTCAAAGTTCTGTTCAGGAAGTTAAAAAAAAAAAAAAAAAGTTAATAAATAAAATCACTCAATCTCACTGACATTTAAAAAACTGGTAATAACTAAAAATTCAGCTATGGAACAGAGCCTTACTCACTCAGTGTGTCTTGATGGGAATAGTAGTTTTGTAGAAAACAATCCAATATCGTTGTTGATTTAATATTTCTGTTTTCAGTGGCCTTTAATTAACACTCTTTCCCATGAGCCATCACAGAGTAAAACATCACAGCTCAGCAAAGAGGTGAGTTCATGGGCGAGTCGATGAGCTGCAGCGAGTTCAGGCCTGTCTGCAGCCACAGCAAGAAAAACAGTGAAGACCAGATCCTGCTTTCAGACAGCGAGGACACACTTAGGGAAAATCGGCTTTAGAAGAGAGTGTTGGTGGATATCACGGATGACCAGTTCGACATTGTTCATCTGAATATACTACCCACATTGTAATGATGCAAAGCTGGTATTCAGGTTACTGATTACAATTTGAAAGTGTAGTATCGATTAATCCATTCAACTCTGTACTGAGAAAAACACAATATAAGGGTCTATAATGTACAAGACAGTCTGAATATTTCTGCCCTTGAGAGGTTTCAGTAATGCACTAGAGAGGTTTCTGTCGTGTACTAGAAGTGATGATTGAACGCTAACACTCGTCCTGCATGACAGTGACAGCTGAGCAAGGAGACTTTCTTCCTGGTGATTTATAGGGAAGGAGTTTGGGCTGAACAGGGTCTCTGCTACATGAACAAAAGGACACAAACATCAATAGTGTCAAATGCCAATTGGCATGGGTGGTCTCAGCCTGCCCAGTGTACTTTTTTTTATAGATGCACTTGCCATGCCCGTTTAATCTGGCGTTGGCCTCATTTATATCTGGACTAAGCTTTCTGTAAAGATTCTTGGGCTTGTTCACCTCTCTCCCTTTGGGGCCTGCTTAGGTGCAAAACCCAGAACACCACTAAAGAAGTAAAAGCCAACCCTATTGTTGAGGTCTGGATACTATTCAGTTTCTTCTTGGAGGAGAGGATTTAGTCTCTTTGCTGATGCCTATCTCTGGGAATGGCAACTTCATCCCAGGGAAGAGCACCTCAGTCGTAAACATGTGGAAAGCAAAGGCCCTTAAGGTTATTGGAAATACATTTAAGAAAGTTTTTCTTTTCTGCAACTTCAGCAACAGTTTGATCTACCTAAGGAACACTTCTTCCACAAATTCGTCACTTTATTAATGCACTCATATTCCCAAACTCAAACTTCTACCCCCTTCTACATTCAATTTGTGCAACATCCAATGAAAATGGGAGAGGGAAGCTGACAATAAATTCATAGAGGATGGCTGTCAAGAAGCTTTTGACTCTAACAATGCAATCTTTATTTTCAATAGAATGAAGGAAGCTTGTCAGATAAGAAGAGAATTACATTCATCATACATTTTTTTGGAAAAGTAAATATATATCTTGTTTTTGTAACTGTGTTTTCCCTCTCTGAAATTTTTTTTCTTGGGAGATATTTAAAAACTGATCAGATGGTCAGATTCCCAATGAGATACTAATTGGTGCAAACTATGTGATCGTGAGTGTGAGGACATGCAGCAGAATTCAACAACATGACGTACAGTTTCTATGAAAAGCAGCATCAAGTACATGAGGACAAAAGACGTTTTGAGATGTAGAGAACTGTGGAACAAAATTCAGCTTCTGAATCAGAGCATGCACCAGCACGAAATGAATAAACTTCAGGTCGTGCACTAAAAACTGACATTAAGGGGAGTGTGTATAACATCTTGGTTTATTCCATTTGCTTTTAATTTCAGAGTTTTAAATAATTTCATTGTCAGAACTGTTGAGCTGATGGTTGACAGTTGGGGAAATAGCCTGAGAGCTATTTTGAGCCACAGTCACTTGACAGCTCGGTGGCAACACTGTAGAAATGGAGCTCAAGACATGCAGCATTAATTGAATAAAAATACACTTTCTATGTGCTACTGAATCAGATATTTCACTGGAGAAGGAATATATGGTTAGTGGGGGAGAGAGATGTTGAAAAGTCTACTATGAAAAAAATTTTCTATCAATCCTAACTAGCACATTCAGAAATTAAACTGAGCAATTATTTCCGTCTTGGCCTTTTCACCGCGTGCTAATACTGTTACAGCTATGACAGAAAGCTACGCACGAGAGTGTTGGGAATTTTATTTTCCATCTTATCCACTAATGAGTTAAAGAGGGACTTTGATCTAAGACTGCAGATTCCTCGCAAAAGATTAAAATGCAAATTACTGAAAGGGGAACTGTTACTATAAGTATCAGAGAACATTTTCATAATAGTCAGACAGAGAAATTGGTTAGATTAATTCTGAGCTAAAGTACACAGATGGTGGGCTTGTGGATTTTCAACCTTATTTCCCCATGTTAGTCATACCGGTTGCATATCTGTAATATCCACAGCTCTTGCCACTGTTGTTGTATCCACCTGTAGCACCTGTAGCAATTTACTTCCACCATCCTCCGACATATTGGATGCCTGACGAGAGTAGATAGTTGAAGAACTGCAGGAGGGATTTGGCAGTTTTGTTCTTTCTCCTCACCCGAGCTCAGGCTGCTATCACAGCTGAGAACCACATTTTGGACACTCTATTTCCAGGCATGCAGTGGACATTATGGATTCCTGCACACTTTATAACATGTTGTCAGACTTAAAGGAGATTTGCATAAACCACAGTCCACCAGAGAAGGAATAAATCTAGGTGTAGCAGAGGATAGAGACTGGGATGCCAAGTGTGGTTGACAATTTTAGGATTTTAAAACTGCAGCTTAGGATGCCGGGTTTCGAAGTGTATTTTTGGAAGTAAACTTCTTTCCCAGAGTTAGATGAGAAGATCAATACTGCTCTCATGTCTGTGCGTCGAGTACAAAACCCCTAAGTGCAAAAGACTGCCTATCAAAATTTGTGAAGCTTACTAATAATGACATGCATCACGCCAACTGTCAAGAAAAGACAAACAGATGCATAATGTCGCTCTTTCTGTGACAAACGATTAATTTGTGGGGACGCGCTCGCAGTGCTGAAAAAGGCCAATCTCAAGCATCATAACAGCTCAAAACATGCTGAACTGCATGACTTGAGAAGACAAATGCACTTGGATAAAGTTCACGTTCTTCTGAGTTTTGTGTTGAGTGAGCTAATAGCTGAGAACCCAAAACCTCATTCAGAAGGAGAATTTGTGAAGGAGTGTCTTGTTGCCGCTGCAGAGCTGCTACCACCAGACAAAGTAAAATTGTTCCAAAGTGGCAGTTTGTCAAAGAATTCATGGCAATGGAGGAAAACCTGTCGTGGAACTCAGTGATAGCAAGTAGCTGTGTGATTTGGCCTCTCAGGGTCAAGCTCCAAGGTCCAAACAAGCTTCTCAAATCACTGCCTTCAAATGTGACATTTTTTTTTTTACATTAAAGCTGTGTCAAGTGCAACTCTAAAGAATAAAAGCCTGCTATGACATCGGAATATGCTGGCAAGTGTGCAAAACACCTTCGTGCATTCGATGAGAGGTTTCAGTACATGCAGAGTAAAGAAAAAGAAACTGAACATATTTGATGTGCCATTTAATGTGGAACCAACTAATGTGTCTAAAAGCCTACAACATGAAATCACTGACCTGTAAAGCAGCAACAAAGCTAGGTTCAACAACCTCCCTCTGCTCGAGTACTATAAATTGTACGTACGTCATGAGGATTTTCCTATTCTGAGGAGACCTGCACTGGAGTTTGCATCTCTGTTTGGGACAACCCACTACTGTGAGTGGTTCTTTTCAAAACTGATTCTAGCAAAGAATCCGCTGAAGTCTGACTGACCCAAATCTGGAAAACCAGCTGCGAGTAGCATCATCGTCATCACGGCCATCTGACATCAAAGAGAAGCAGTTCCAGCCATTGCATTAGGTTAGTGTGATATGTGTTCAGTAATTTAGCATGGCCCTCAAAGGATGGTATAAAAATTGAAATGGCCCTTGATAGGAAAAAGGTTCCATATAGATCATATAAGATCTACATTTTTTGTTTACTCAAAGAGGTTATTCTAGCTTTGGCTGTAGGAGGCTTCATGCCCCATTACCCCTATTTATAATGGGTGGAAAATGGAGTTCCTGGATCCTCAGACACAGTTTGGCAACACCTCTGACCACTTCTTGTCCACTGACAAGAATGCCAGCTATCTTGGATAATAACCTGTGAATCACCATCTCATATGACTCACACAGAGGAGGCAGGGGATACGAGTTCTGGGAGATGGTGTCAACTGTGTAATTGTCTATGATTTCAGCTTATGGATGAGTGAAAGGAAAATAGTTCTATTCATGCCCACCAACAATTACAGAGCCACATGAATATCTATAAATTGTCCTTTCCTCAATGCGCCTCCCAGGGCTGTGACACATGGCAGACGCTACACACTTTCATCTTGTCACGTTTGCTCATTATGGGAGAGCGACACACCAGCTGTGACTGGATTCTGTCTCTCTCACCCACGGCTGTACCGACCCGCCTGTGTCTCCATCCTCAATCACGCAAAACAAATGAAGAAGCATTTCCTCACAAATGAACAAGGAAATCAGGGAGAGAGAGTGAGACTGGGAGAGAAAAAACAAAACCAGAAACACAGTGTCAGGTGAATAAATGGTATAATCATAGGTAACAAATTCCTCCTGACCCTTGGGCTTGGGGCCAGTGTATTTCACTGTGTTATGATTGCTGGTGCGGTGAATGCAGACCTGCTCCTCTGAAGTATTCCTCCTCGGTGAGGGTGCTAGCCAGGGTGGATCACAAGACTTTTTCATAAAAAGCAGGGTGTAATGAGATGGAGGATAGGGTCAAGATCTCCAGATATATTGCATTCATATTTAAGGATAATAGAAAAATATCTCTCTCTCTTCATGTTTATGAATGGAGCATCTGGTTATTGATGGACAAGGAGCTGTCACTGACATCGCTCCTTGCTAAGATGGTTTGGTATTCAGAAATGTATTGAAAAAGAATCAACTACAAAAGTTTGCAGAACATATTGTGAGAAGAAAATATATTCTCTGAAGTGTTTTTATACAGAATACACCTGCAACATAAGCTTGAGCCAAAGAACACTGCTGACATGACAAACAAACTGGATTATGGCATCTTCACAAAGTCTCTTAAAGATTCAGCAAAAGTGTTTTTCTGTTAAATAATGAAAAACACACACTTCACTCATTCAGCTTTTCTGAATAGAGCGCCAGAATTATGTGAATATCTAACAAAAGCAGAGGCGAGATAGCTCGATCACTGCTGTGTTGGATGCTTGTGGAAGTTTTTTTGAATTCTAAAGCAAATACTGTCTTTTATACTGTGATCTGTTATACTGTGTTTGTTTAAAGCTGCTCTAATCAATATTTCTACATAAACAATCGCTCAAATTATTAACTGCTCTCATCAGAATTGTTTTCAGCCGGACCAGAGGAGTTGGTGGAGACCAAAGCCGAGCGAAAATGGAGAGTGACTATTGGACTTATAATCAAATGCTAATCTGTATCTGCTCAGTGAGTAAATAAGGCGACAAACTACAAAACTAGTAATATGTCAATGTTGTGTTGACATATTTTGTTGCACTGCCCACAAGTGAACAATTAATGCAAGTTGACGGTTCATCGAAATGCTGTGGTTTTTGATATATGATATTTGAAAAATCAGTTCATTTATTTAGCCACAACCTTCAAGTTGAGAAGGTTTGAATAATAACCAGCTTTTTAAAACTTGGGCATTAGAACGAGCTGAAAAAACTGTCGATTAATTGCTTAATTGCTTGTAAGAATTTGCTGCTTTTCTTTGTCATAAATCAACCTAAATTTAATATCTTTGTGTTTTGGACCTGGTTGGACAAAACAACCAATATGAAAAATGTCACCTTGGGCAATGGAAAAAAATTTTTCACTATTTTTTGGCATTTCACAGACTGAAAAATCTATTAATTCTAATTGGCACTTTCACCAAAAGCCAAATAGAAGATCAAATAGGAGGTCGGGAAAGATGACTCTCATTACATTTTCACCCACATTTTTCAAAGCTAATTGCTGGATGCCATATTTGCAGTCATGCAGAAGATGTGTTATTATGTTTTAGTCTTATTATTTTCTCATTACTCCCTTGGCTTGGCGTATGTCCTGAGGTTAATCTTTTAACTATGAAGAGTTAAGAACTATGAAGACAGCAGTGACGGTTGTTTTTAATGACTTGAAGCATACTCTATATGGTTCCCATCATGTCAAACAGGATTGTAATTTCAGTGCTGCTGAGTGGGAATAGAGGTGTGAGAGATCAGGATGTCCAATATTACAAGTTTCTTTCTGTATAGTATACATAGTGATTATTTTCCCTCTGATTATACATTCATAGAAGTGACTGTCAGACTAATACAAAACTGCATTACATGCATTTTTTTCTTCTTATTAGAAAAAGTTGGTTTAATATAAATGATAATGCAACAGTAAAGAAATCATTAGATCCTGCTGTTTTATTAAGGACTTACTTTTAAAACAATAAGAGGCAACCACAATAGCCTATAACACCACGTCCAATCTAAATTTGAGGACAGATTGCCATTACGCAGTTCATATTTGTTTTACATATTTTCCATGGTCCATTAAAATAGTTATTTCTCACAGAATCCATTATGCAAGTTTAACATATGGAAGAATGACTTAGTAGAAATGCATATAGTTGAGACATCTGTGGAGCAACAATTAAAATTCCTGCATCATAAATATCAAGTATGGACTTGGAGTGACCGTTATCTAGTCCATGTGCTGCTGTATTTGTTGTACTTACACAATAAGTTCCTGCTCTGGTGCCATGTCCCTGCAAGGGAGTAATGGATGTCTAATCAGATTATGAACCGTCTCTGTGTCCTTTCAACCTACAACAGACTTCGACATGTCCAGGAAAATCTGTCCTCTATTTCTGCCATTGGGCCTGGAGCTCTTTCATCTTATTGTCTGATGAAATATACACCTTCAAAGGCTAACATATTTTCCATCAGGGGGAAACTGTGGTTCAAGGAAATGAAAAGAAACTCTCTTATTAGGAAACTGTGTCTCCACAAACGTTGGCCGCATTGTACTGCATACAGTACTGCATGTTCTGTGATGAAGGCACAAAGGAAACACATTGCAGCTACAAGATGTTCATTACATTCATATATCTGATGCCTGAAGGAACCAAATTTAAATCAGCCCAAGTGAACATAATCTAATTACACAGAGACAGTGTTTGTGCTGTATCTTTCTACTTATCTCTTCCTTAAAGGTCTGTGTGATCATTTAAAGGACATAGCATAGATAGCCATTATATTTATATATCTACAATGTTAGAAAGAGCTATTATCGCATTCCAGTTAAGATAAAGTCACAATTTCCTGTGGGTTCAACACATTGTAGCCTAAAGATGCCATATCGTGTCTACTTGATGGAGCTTAAGGCAGCACAGACACTAATGGGCAGGGGTAATGTACTCGTGAGGTCATTCAATTAACATCCCAGGTTGATGTCTGCTGTTGATTCCAGCTCTTACCATCAAAAAAGACGTTAGATGTTGTCTAATCTCCTCTTTCTTTTCGACCAAAAGTTTTACACACAAAAGTTTTTTAAAAGCAAAAAAGAATTCAATGCTTTTCTTTGTTATATATGATACAAGCTTAATAGGTTTGGATTTTCATGTTCAGAAAAAACATGACATTTGTAGATGTCACCTTTGGTATAAGAGTAGCAGAGCTGGGTAAAAACTCTGTGTGCTTTTGCCACTATGACCGACACTTTTAACATTCCACAGTCATTTGATCCATAGTAACCCAAACTATTGATTACAGCAGCTTTAAATTAATTTTGGGTCAGATTTTCCCGCAAAATTGTGAGATACTGCTGTCTGGAAGACTAACACGGTAAATCTCTATATCAGCAAGGACAGAAATAATTAAGTTTGCAATAGAGGGCATGTCATAAACTATTATAGAGACAGTTGCTGAATAGTTTAGTAATATGTATTAATGATGATGTGCAAATGCTGTACCACCCCCAGTGATGGAATATAACTGAGTACATTTACTCAAGTACCACTTGGAGGGAAATACTGTAGTTATTACTCCACTACATTTGTCTGACAGCTATAGTTACTTTTCAGATTACACATTTTTTTCCTGCCCTGTCCATTGAAAACTATGCATCTCCACATTTTACTGATAAACTGAACGATTAAGTGTTCCTTAAAAATTCCCACACTTTTACTATAAAAAAAAAAAAGGGCTAAGCTGGAAAATGCATCACCACAAAGGTGGAAACTGACTGATACATGGTTCTCAGTGAGTGATCTTACAGAATATGTTGTATTGCAGTAGATTAAACTACCCAACAGTATATAAAGTAGTTAAAATGAGCTCAACCTTAAACCACTACAGCAGTAAAATGCAACATACACATTTATGCACGAGTAACATTAACCCAAAAACATTTCTTTCCTGAATGAGCACTTTCACTTTTGATACTTGTAAGTTTTAAGCTGATAATACTTACATACTTTTACATAATTATGGTTTTGAAAGCAGGACATTTACTTGTTATGAGTATTTTCACAGCGTGGCACTGATACTTTTACTTTAGTAAAGGACTTGAGTACTTCTTCCACCACTAACCATCCCACACAGAAAACCCTACAACTCACACATCCGAACCAATACCATAATTTTCAGGGCTACTCTTGCATACAAAACACAGGTGTGCAAGCAACTGTAACAGGTCTGTTATTTGAGTCTTACTGAAATGACAGCATGAAACTACTATTTATGGACATTGTTTTGCTGCAGGGTGAAAATCAATGTGCTGCTTACGTGTATGACGAGAGAGGAGGATGGAGGACTGAGAGTGCCCAGACCTCTCAGCTCAGAGAGGAGCTATAGTGGCACGTCAATCTAGATAATTAGTGCTTACACTGAGGGAATGGGACTTTAATCAGCAGAGTTCTGTGTTGATCGTCAGTGTTCAGCTTTCCACAGATTACCATCAGCCTGTTAATGAAGTTGCTGACCTACCAGCTTGTTGGCTAAAGGCAACAAGAGCATATACATTAACTAAGATATTCTGCTCTTCACTTACTCATATTTTACTTCATTCGTTTAATTGGCATCTAAGTCAGTTGGTGGTCTAGTAAAAGTCTTTGAAAATGCTTTTCTCAACTGCCAAGCAGGAATGTCAATATTTAACAATTCTGCAAAATTCTGAATAACCACAATGACAAACTTTTTTGCCATGTTAGCAGTATGGTTCTTGTCAGTTGACCACTTTAAAATATCTCAACAACTATTGGATGGATAAAGATACACAGTTTGGTACAATCTGGACCAGACATGCACAGTTTCCAGAGACTGAATGAAATGATTTTGATGATGACGTCTTGCTTTTTTTTTTTTTTTTTTTTTTTTTTACATCCAATGGCAACATTTTTTTAATTCTTCTGTGCATGGCAACTCAGACAGTATAGTTAAGGTCAGGGAAAGGTCATGGTTATCGTTTAGAAAGAGGCAAACATTAATTGCAAGTTAGAGACCGAACACAAACCCACCATGTTGCTCGCTCATCCACCACCCCAACGTCCACACCCACACTGAACATTGGCATTTAATATAAATCATTAAGAGTGGATTTGTCAAAATTGGATATAATTCCTCGAGATACTGAGCTTGTATACTACTAAGAAATACTGACATGCAGTGCAGGACTTTGATTACTGATTTAAATAAGGAGAATCACAGACCATGAGAAAAACCAAGAGAACTTTTAAGAGTGACATTTCCTCCAACTTCAAATTTGTTTGTTGGCATTAAATGCAAAGCTTGTGGATAGGATGTGGTCATGATGGCAGCTGTGTGGATCTGAGAATGCCCAGCCATCACTCTTCTTTTTGAAGCCAAGTGTGAAATGGGCTTTAAATCACTTTTACCCCAAGCAGTCACATTATTGATGGCAGCCTCTGAATCCCATGAAAGAGGGCGTCTTATCGGTTTAGCACAAATGCTGCAAATTAGTAAAGTAATTATTATGGCTTTAGCTTTATAAATGCAGCTAACGACAATCCTCTCAAACACACGCATGCACGGAAATTAAATATTTTAGGAATGCTTTAGTGAATGGAATAGACCACAGGGCACCTTCCACAATCCAGTCGATTCATGTGAAATTTATCTCTTCGTTTCCACAGCACAAGAACAAAACACTGTGAGCACCAATTCATTATGAGAGGCCGGTTCATTTTGAGATATTGTTTCATTAGACACAAACGGATGGAGAACAAACAGAAAAGCAATAAACGCTGCTTGTTGTTGTTGATCTCGTTGTTGATGCCTGGAGCCTTCATGTGTGATTTACTGCTTCACCAGATCATCGCGAAAAAGATCCCAAACCCCAAAAAACCCATAAAAAACACAAATGTGGCCTTTCTAGACTTGTAAACAGCAACATGCCTGACCTAGCAGGGGTACAGTTAGCCTATACTGAGATATGGGGCACGACTCATGAGACTGAATGACCTGCTCAAATCTAGATCATTTCCCTTCTGAGCCTCCTGACCTTCAGTTTGTCCAAGCTGTGCAGTGGATTTGTGCAGCAGAGAGGAGAAGGGAAACATCAGCAGACTATTGCTTCTTTAAATACAGGTACTGGACAGATATCATAGCACTATCACACCTGTGGGCTGTGCTGCCACGTTCAGTGCCAGCCCCGGGTCGGTGTACTATCAGCTTCCAGCAGCCACAATTCATCTTCGCTTTGTGTATTTCTCTGGGAGATATAAAATGACACCGTTCCCACTCTCATCTCATCTCATCCTCCGGAAGCTGTCTCTGCTGTGATGAATCATTTCATCTTCTGTTCATTGCTGGATGGTGGCGAGACAGAGCAGCAGGCGTTTCCAAGCCAAATGTATTGTGTACTCATTTTTACAGACCTTAGACGGTGAATCAAAACATTGAATATTACATTTCCTGTCTGCAGAAAAGATGATTATGGACCCATCACCGCCCCCTATACCCATATGCTGCACACTCATACTCACAAATGCACACTCAGCCTTTGCGTTAATGTTTCCTTCATCATAATGTTTTGTACATTGTAAATGATGCGTAAAATCCAAATTCTGACTTGATCTAGAGGCTACTGAAAGACATTGTGCAATCCCTCTCAAGGAATTGACCATTTGCTAAACCCCTCCTCCAAACAGCAACTGTCCAATCATAGCTTGATTAGGTACGGCAGGCCTGTCAATCTTTGGATTTATCCATTTGTTGAAGCAACGTGCCTGGCTGGAAGAGAGGTACTCGGCAAGAGCTCGGTGGGGTGGTGGTGGTTTCAGTCTTTCAAAAACACCAGTGTAAAAGTGGGAGAAATGGATTAAACTATAGGATATGTTAGTATACGTAAGCTGCAATCGGTGCAATCGTTATCTACAGTAATGTCGGAACATTACTTCCAAGCCAAAGAGTTACCACATGATTACCCATCTACATTTGTTTGTGGGGTTACAGGTTAACTAAAAAAGCCCCATACATGATTCATTGGATTTTTCAGTTTGCACTCCAGCTGCCCCAGCCAAAACACTATAATCTTGTAATGTGTAAAGCAAAAGCATTCGGTTTTAAAATATGAACAGATATGAAAGCTAAGCAGCCAAACAGAACAGAATAACGGCGTGAGCTTAACATTTTATTTTATCTCAGTAAAGGAAGAGGCATAAAGGATTATACCATGTATGTAGCCATCAGGTGTCATCTTTAATGGTGAGAAATTTTTCATCTGACTGGAGTCAACCTTAGCTAAATCAGCTAGCTAGCTCGAGCTGATGAAGGCTGCTATCAACAGAAGCCTACTTTTGTCTACCTCTGTCTGAATCTGTTGTAAGTGCAAGAACGGAAAACTTGTCAGGTGTAGCAACAATAACAAAGGACAGACAGGCTGAACAAAAGGTCAATGGTACATAAGTAACATACGTACTTAAAATATATACATAAATAATGTTTTGAGACACCAGTATCATACACTTAATTCCTAACTCAGAGCTTCATGGTTTTGGAGCAGCTCTCCTTTTCCCTTTCCCTGACACAAACAATGACACGATGAGCTGGAATTAGGAAATCTGTGCAGTGTAATGGCTTCAGCCACATCCATCACAAAAAAAAATAAAATAAAAAAAGTCTCATTATACCATGGACCAATAGCGACCAGGACAAAGATGCATTTCATCATTTCATTGTTAATCCACAGTTCCAATCACCACCCCTTTGTACAGCCAAATCCATTTTTCAGACAAATTCGCCACCTTTATTCCCTCCCCTTACTATACACTTCAGACAAAAAAATTACCTATAGTGGGTGGTGATTGTGCAAAATGGATGTGAATATCTCAATTGTGAGTGCAGCTGTGCTCCTTGATTGATATAGATGTGTAGGCTGCATGCACGAGGATTGCAATTTTCACCTGTCTGTCTCTGCTGAAAGGGGGCATTTTCAATCACGGCTTCCAATCAGCCCACAGTCATATGCAAGGCAGCCACTGATGCTGTCGCTATTGTCTCCACTGAACTTAGAGATTTAGCGATCATTGAAATTGTAATCAACACTAATAAATCTTTACATGTACATATACAGTATACACACCATATAAATATATACACTTATTTTTTCTTGAAAGGAAATTGTTCATATATTAATGTAGCCTGTATCAATACATAACTGCAGATAGAGAGTTGACAGGTTAGACATTTTGAGTGTATCTGAGGTGATAATTGGAGGATTTGGGTACATGGGCAGTGACGTTAATGAATCTTGAGATCATCTGAGAAAAAATGTTGATAGCACTCATACTGTAAGATGACTTTAGTTCAGGTGTGCACTCACCATGAATAAAAGGCTTTGAAGCGTGTGATGCTTGTGGATTTGATTTGTCTGGTGCATTACTGAAAGACTCAGTGAGTTGATAGCACACATAGTATCTGCCAAATTACATTATCTGCAGCTGAAGAATCTGTTTGTTTCACAACATGTCTGGTAGGTACCTATAACCACCAGGTGTGAAATAACTTCACTGGTGGTGCAGTTAATAGATTAATTAGAAAAATGTCAGGTTAATCTAATGAAGAACTATTAATTATTTCATTCACAAAATGTCAGAAAATAGAGAAAATTGCCCATCAGAAGTCCTCAAACTGCTTGTTTATGCAGTCAACCTTTATGAGAAGCTAGGAGCAGTAATGTCTTTCTGACGATTGATAATTGAACTGATCATTAAGTGTTTCAGCTCTTAACTTCACTGACAACCTTGGCTGTAAATGGTCATTAGAGATGCAACTAACAGCTATGTTCATTGGTGATGACCTGCTAAATATTTTCTCAATTAAAAAGTTTATATTTACCAAATGTCAGAAAATCTTGAATATGTCCATTGTAATTTCTCAGACTCCAAGCTGATGCCTTAAAATGTCTTGTTTTGTTCGATCAAATGTCCAAAAATCAAAGATATTTAGTTTACATTGTTATATGACAAAGAAAAGCAGCACCCTCACATTCACAAAGCTGGAACCAGCAAAGGTCATTTTTGCTTGAAAACTGACTGAGACAATTAATTCCAAAAACAAGTCGCAATTCATTTTGATTCACTGATCAATTCTTTATTTCTGCTAACGATCATATCTATGGCCAGTTCTATTTTCACAGGAGAGTCTATAGTCTGATTTGTGAAGAGGCTGTTAAAAACAATGTGAATGTGAGTGTAGTGCATTTTCAATGGATCAGCTTGAAGAGCAGTTTTTGTACATCACACAATTAGTGTTTACACGTCATAGACCTGGTTTATTGCCAGAGTGTTTGTGTATGTATGATTGAATTACTGGCTTTGACATGCAGGGGGTCACACATTTATTTACTTATTTGGAGTTGCTTCATCCCATCAAACACAGCGCAAACACAGGAAATAATTTACTGCAATGTCCTTAACTGTACAGTGCATCTGTTGTTGCAGGGTACAGAGCAGTAAATCGTAGAAGACGGATGTTGTCATTGTGTCTGTGAATAGCTGTACGGGCCTGTATTTGTATGTGCATGTTGTTTATTAACTGTGCATGGACACAAAAGTAAAAGACATCTGCACAATCTCCTGTGTTGGTGTTACTTCCTCATCCGATATCAGAGACAAGAAAAGGCGAGCAAAGTGAAAACTCACCATTATCTGAATAGGATTACAGAGTCATCATTACTGTAACAGAGGAGTAATTAAGGAACTTCTGACTGGTGACGCATCACAACTCAGTGGAAATTACACCTCGAAGTGGATAAATTGTCTCTCTGTCACTGACACATCCTTCTGTGGGAGAGGAGTGTAGGTTTGGAGGAAAACATAAATTGAAACCGAGACTGTTTCATCAGAGCAACACACTTTGCTGATAGACTATATAATTGTGATAAGGAAGCCAACAAATTGTTCAGGACAGACTTTGAGGAGCATGGGTAGCCACCATGGCCACAGGAAAAAGGCAAACAGAACAGCTTTTAGAGCCTGTGTTATACTGTCAAGCCATAAACGGAACAGCAAGAATCTTTTACATCGGCTTTTAGATTGTGGGGAAAACCAACAGCAGTTGTAACATCTTTTTCTAATAGGTGTAATAGATGATGCTCAGTTCTGCAGAGAGAGGAAACTGCAAACAGTATATTGACTTCAATACATTGTATCAAAGTCAATAATTTTTTACTGGGCTGTGTTTTTTTTACTAAGATGCAGAAGCTTATTGAGACAACACTGGAAATGTCAGAGTCAGACAGACGCTCTAAACAGACTCAAAAATAATGTTGGCCGGAGGAAAAAAAAGTTCATATCCACTTTTAATCTATTCATCTGCTGCTGTTGTTTAGTTGCACTGACAGATAAGTGAAAAGGGGAATTCAGAATGACATGAACAACCTTTAAGAAGAATCAGGACAAGAAAGGCTGCTAGCTAACATTTTTATTATTGATTGATATGCCAGTTATTTTCTTGATTAGTTGTTTGGTCAATAAACCACAAAGGTATTCGATTTACTATTGGTAAAGCAGCAAATCTTGAGCTTTACAGAGCTGTATAGTGAGTTTGAGTTCATGGTTAAGCTGTCCCTACTTATCTGATTGACAGTTGTGAAGCGCAAAGAAGCGTAGAAAAAGAGGCAGTAAAGAAAAAGACTGTAAACTAGCAAACGTATTTAAACAATGCAGATTTTTTAAATCCAAAAAAATAGGCTTTACAAGTGTTTTATGAGGAAGGAAATGTATTCAACAGGTTTGTAAGAGCTCAAACTTTAAGTAAGAAACAGTAAATTCAAACAGAAACTCTCAGACACCCTTTGTTCTGAATGACGATTAGCTAACTGTGCCATCTCAGAAATACACTGGGTATTATTACATCCTAGACTTGAAAAAGTTTATTCTATTATGATTACATTATACAATTTTTACATGAAAACCTACAGCAAATATCACTCTGTGTGTTTCATATAGTTGCAGCCTTGAGCAATGTACAGAATCAATATTTTGAAATCAATATGTATCTACACTGTGTGATACTTAGAACAGAAAACTGTTTGTTTTAAATGGGGCAGCTTCAAATCTGGTGAATATAAAAATTATAGCAGACTAATCATTTATACCTCTTTACTCCCTGTAGTGAATGTAGAAACAGACCAAAATCTTTCTGATAAAATCTGATGAATCAGTGCAGATAAAAAAATCCATGCTAATACAAACAGATGAGATGTCACCGCATTCGCTGACACAGAAAGTTGTTTTCATTCCGCAGAATCAAGCTTCTTAAATGGACCCTCTGTGGCTCAGAGACAGCAAAATTTGAATATCTTCAGCCTATTCATCTCAGAGCTGATCTCAATGTGCCTCCCATGTGCTTCTTATCTGAAGGGCTTTTAAACTGGCACATCTCTGAATACACAAACCCACAAGACTGCAATAAGCCAAAGCTGCAGTCATGGCATTACTGCACCCAGAATTCTTGCACCACTTGTTCAGATTGGAGTAGTAATTCCCGTCTTGGCATCTGCTCTGGCTCTCAGTGGATGAATGGAACATGCATATGTGGCGAATCCAGCCCACTCCAGGGTCTTTGTAGTACGTGGGTACAGGCACGAATGTCTCAGCCATGGCATCTTTCCATGGCAGTAGATTTTTAATGTTTCCACCGAGGGGAGTAATTGCAGACAGGCACAGCCAGACTGGCAGTGCACACCACAACACACCACACACACACTCGTACCTCAATGAGCACACACACGCACACTTGTCCACTTCACACTGAGAGGGGGCATAATGACAGTGCTAATGGTATCTGCTATCAAAGGCAGGAGAATTAGCCATGAAGGACAACAAATTTTAACATCACAGACACAAGCTTGTTAACGGCGATGTTTATATGAGCTGAGTAAACAAACTCACAGCTATTAATATTGTCAGAGAGGCATAAAGGGAATTGTATTAATGATGCAACTGGAATGATGTAGAGTCGCTGTCCAATTCTCATGCAAAACAACAGAAATGGGCAGAGAAATAAGCAGATTTTCAATCATGCCTGTGTCTTTAAAACTGATTGATGGTGTGACATTTCCACATCACCGTGCCAAGCAAAGCCGTAATTAGTTGCACTGCAGAGATAGGATGAATCGTGCTTTTTTTCCAGAGCTATGTTCATGCAAGTTTTGATTTCTGGGTGTGAGCGAAAAGAGCAGCACAATAAAGTTCAAGTCTGTGGCAAAATACTACAAAGGGGCATAAAATAAAGTACTCAGCTCTCTGCACTCATATACCCCAGTTCAGCTCAGACTCCAGAGTGTGACGATGTGTTTGATCACCATGTTCTCTTTGCTCCCAAGATTGTTTTTGTCAAGTATCTTGTGAGAGAAGCCTAATCAGAGAAGTTTCATGAGTTGCATCTGAGGATTAGCTCGGGCCCGAAGAGAGCGGGGGTTAAAACTGCTCAAATTAAAAAAGAAAAACTTTGATCCTCAGTAAGGAGGGTTACACGAAAGAGTTTCCAAGAATAATTGTGTTTGCCTAACGCTGCTTTACTTACGAAAGAAAGTGAAAAACTTCTCCCACCTGTCCTTTGGGATGAAGTCAGAGGCAGAAGTTTGCCAAAGGTAATATTGTCTTTGGAAGAGGCAGTGAAGACTATGCATTATTCATCACATCTGGTCAACTTCAAAGTCTAGATGTAAGCAACAGTAAGGTAGCACCACTTGAGTGTTATCACCACAGAGACCCTCCATAAGTTTTTGTTCTCCAGGAGCAGCTTATCAAGATGTTGTCTTAGGAATTACACGTCAGATCAGAGCTCTGAGCTGAGCGAGAGGAGAGGGGGCGCTCTCCCAAGGATTTCCTGATTTCTGTTTTTCATTTTGAGACTTGACAGCAAATAATCAATCACACCAAAACTGCAAAGTTGCACTCATCACAGCACCTATGTCATGCTGTGTGATGTGCTGGGTTTAGCTGTACCACCTACTGGTAAAAGGCACCTTCATTTGAACTTTCACTGAAACTAGAATGAATCTGTGCTGTCAAGCCACATCAAATCTTTGAGAGTCGGGGAACCAGAAAGCTGAAACATTCACAACATCACCATGATGTGCAGTCGGTGTCCTGAATTAACTTTTTGACTCACTCACCAAGGGGCCTGGCAGAGGAAAAAGAATCCACTAGGCAAGCACATTTGTCCCCAGCCAAAATGATAAACTGCCTTTTAGTGTGACATATACATTCTTTTCAGTACATAATTTCACTAAGTCAACTTTATCTCAAAAAGTAGGCAGGAGTGTATGATTTGAGTAATCAAATATGAGTAATTTCCTTATGCCAGATATTTTTATTACATGTGTGCGAGGTCAACTGACATTTACAAGATTATCTATGTTTATTATTTTGGGTATTTCTGTCTGTTACCTGTTTGAAATCCATTTATAGGCAGCTAATGTTTATATTCCAAGATGTACTGATCTATCAAGTTTTCCAGGATCCAGTGTTCATACTGAAGTATTTTTTGCAGTAATAATGATTTTGGATGTGTTGTATGGCTTCTGCCACCAGGTTGTACCTTTAAATGAGGTGAGAGTTTTGAAGGACAAGTAGTAGAAGAACAACTTTGTCCATTGTTGTTGTTCTATGTTGTAGTATTTAGCACAAAGCTAGTGGGCTTTAGCAGCAGAGAAAATATGCGGGTGGACTGTAAGCAACATAAACTTCTTCATTGTGGTTGCAAATAAAGCAGTGCACAAATAAAGAAACGGAAAGTGATACTACAGCCCAGCTTCAGCCTCAGTCTCTGTACCAAAATATTCAAGTGTTGCAGCCACAATTACTCACCCAATAGAAAATCTACCTCCATTTTGGCTTTTGAGAGTTCAGAGTTAATTTTACCATGAAATAGCTATGCCATTGCCAAAGACTGTGACAGGTCTCCTTAGTGTGCAATAAACTTACACTACCGGTTTAATACAATAAACTAGAGCCCTGATATTATCATCTGATATTAGTCCATCACAGATGTGTCATACTGACACCTATTTCAGCTGACAAGTATAACAAACATTTATTTTATGCATTTATTTAAAAAAAGAAAGAAATATTGGCTGATATAACATTAGCAGATTTGTAAGTGCCAACAACTGGACTGTAGAGTCCTGTACTGTCCACTGCCTGTGGACAGAAAACTCAATATGCATAAATTAGTTTTATCAAATAAGAGACCTGACGACCTAAAAGGGGGGGCAGTGAGTCCCGGTCCAAAATAAACATGAGGATAATTAGATCTGATCCAAGATGCGGTCGACCCAAACAGACCCAAACAGAGAGAGAACACCAACACTGGCAGCAGCATGATGATCCACCAATTAACGAGCACAGCAGCAACACATTTAATCTTTCTTTGCTTCACAGTTCACAGTCACCATCCAACCTCAAAAAACATTTTTCTCCTGCTATTACTATGATGCACCATGTGAGCTAGTCTATATTAGTAATTATATTCAAACTAGATCCAAAACCTCATCCTGGGTCAGGTATCAGTTGCTAGGAACTAAATAGAGCCATGAAGATGTCTACAATGAAAGATGTGAAGATGGTAAATGCTTAATATAGCAAGGACGAGAGAGACAACACGAATTCCTGATTTACACACTGAAGATGTCAGGTTGTTATTGGGGACTATCAATGCACTAACAGAGTTTTTCCTGTTACAGCTCGGGAAATAAAAGAGGTCTAAAGTGAGGGAGAGATCAGGACCAGACTTGCAGCAGCTCATCCTGCAGCCACGACGCCCAAGCAGAAAGAGAAAGGGATAGAGTGAGTGGCTGTGGGCAGTTTGTTAGAGCGCAGAGACAGCCATCTGATTACTTTCTTCCTAAGCTAACGATGACTCTCACAACAGCAGGGGTACAACAAATATCTTACAGCCCCTGCCTTTCTACAAGGGCCTATTGTGCACCCATAAATCAACAAACTACTACCAGACCATAACATTAACTGCTCTCGGTTTCTCAGTTTCTCAGGCCACTGAATATATCATAAAACAAAATATGCACAGCAGATAAAGAAATCTAAAGGTGCATTGTGATATATGTGTATTTCAGGAGCCGGGAAAGCGGGGAAGGTGGCAAAACAAATGGGCAAAAAAATATATGGCTATAAGTTGAATTTAATTTCACAGGACATAAAGCTAGCCTTTATTAGTTTTTCGCTCAGACTGTGAAGCGTGCTCTAAAGCCACAGGCCATGGAATATGCTGTACCTTGGAATTATTGAAGATCAAATCATAAACAATAACTACGCTTCCTTTCCGGCCTCCCCTTATCATAAATTACACTGTAGGAGCTGTTTTGCCATTTTGTATGTGTCTTAATGCATCTCAAAACAAACCACAAGACCAATTTTCTAGTTTTCACAAATTGAAAAACAAAAAGACATTTTTTTTTATTCTCTCATCCTATCATTCAACTGGCCCAGGAAGTTTGAGGAGAAACGAGCAGAGGGGAAATGAAAACTTTTCAGATATCTGATGCAGACAGTGTAGATTACGACTCTGCTTCATTAGCAGTAGGTCCCTTAACTGGGTTGTCTGCTGTAATTGGCGTGGCTGAATAAAGCATTTAATGAGAGTGCCCTGCAGAACAGAAGTGACAAATAATATAGGCTGTCAGTGGTCCTGTGTGCATTAAGTACTGGGAGGTTTATGTGTCTCTGTCTCACATAGTCACTACAGTGTGATTACCACCAAAAGAAAAAGATTTTTTTGAGTTTGCTTTTACAAGTAATGGTCAGTGCTTAATGAGAATTGCTTTACTTTATAATTCAGAATCCATACTGTCCGTGTGATTGATTACATGTGATAAGCGGCACAATAGGCTCCCTGAAGCTAAATGACTATGAGCGACACTGCATCCATCCATTTGCTCTGGAAAAAGGAATACGAATCACTCCCGTGACCGTCCTGAACATCTATCTTTCCTGTCTTGTTGAATTCCCGGGGAGGATAAAAAAAAATGTGGCAGCAGAGATGGTTGAGTGGGAGACCATTTTTTATAATGCAGGTATATAAAAGACATACATTTTCCAACAACCCCAGTCAGCCCATGACTTCTGCTTGGTAAGTGGGGAGTGAATGAGACCCAATGGCCTTCAAATGATGCATCTTCCCTGTCCTCAACCTCAGAGGCGCGGCAACCATTTTAAAAAAATGAGAGTGTAAGAGGAGATACAGTAGGTGTGAAGAAATATGGAAAGGGGGTTGGAAATGCTTATTTCTCTGGGCAGATATTTTGCTAAACCATTATACAAACACGCTTTTAAACTGCCGTGTGATTTCTCTCTACAAATTGTTATAGCAAGACCTGACATATAATTTGAATGATAAGATGCGTTTTAAAAGCCATCGTGTGTGCTTCATTTAATAGTAAAATGGTTCTTCGTGGATCTACGTGTTGGCTGCCGCAATCTCATTATGATTGAGTGTGTTAATTAAGATCTCGTCGGGAGTGACATTTCCATGCTCTCTCCCTCTCCTGATGAGCTGGCGGGATGGGGGAAGTCAACACCACCACCTCCTCTCGCAGAGGAGGTTGAGAGTAATGAGAGGCGACACTGTCTTGGTGCAGCCATAATATATGAATCAATGCATATACAATATATGTGAAGTCATATATTGAAATTTCAAGCACCAGAACAGGACAAGGTTTCACAATGTGTCTATTTTGTTTGTGTGCATCTGTTTATGTCGAGGCTTTAAGTCAGTGGGCAGTAACAGGTTTTGCATTATTTATAAATACATTTCAGTAGTTATTGATTGTCATTGTCTTCAGCCTGGATTTTTAAAGAGCACCTGTCTGCTGATACAAAGAAGCAAAGAATTAAGAATCCTGAGATGCATTTTTCTGCTTATAGAAAAAACACAATTGTTCTGTATTATTGTTCTGAGACAAATACTCTTTGTCAGTGATTCATGCAGCTCCACACACCCAGCTGGCGTCACAACCAAACAATGACAGACCAACTGGTGACCAGCGGCGTTGACTCATTATTGCTAATTGAATCCCCATGTTATGAAATATTCATATTATATTATGATGAACAGTTAAAAAGGCATAAAAGACACTGTTTATAAACAAAAAAGATTTTTGTGTTTTGTGAAGATTTTACATATTTTTTCAACCAGCTACAAATGTCCAGTTGGGGCCAATAAACAGGCGGAGATGTCTGTATGTAAGCAGATTACTTGCTAGTTAAAGCAGATGAACTGCAAGAGGGAAAAGCTAGAAGTTCTGCTTTTGTTGCACAAAAAAGCACAAAATCACGCATCTGTCAGGCTGACCTGTTGTGAAATGTTTGCTAACACATAGGATGTGATATATCGGGTTCTGCAGTTTGCTTGAGGCAACCTCATGTCAGCTTGAAGCCAAGCAGAGAACTCTTATGTAAAGCTTTGTTTTGGTGTGTGAAAATGTTACTGAAGGTACAACTTGGACAATAACAACTTTTAGGCATTTTGTTGATGCTGTAAATCATTTAAAAATAAGACTGTGGGTCTTCAGCCACACCAGAGGCCGTGAGGCCCTGTGAGGCTGTTGCTAAAATGCTCACACGAAGCCATCATGCTGATCTTTATAATATTTATTATGCTCAATATCGCAACACCAATAGTTGTTGTGATATTTCAGTCTGGACCAATGACAATCTCGACCTCAGTGTAAAGCTATTCCACTTAATAAATAAAAACTTTAACCTGCTGGTGGCACTAGATGAAAAGCCAGGAAATTAGCAAATTAGGAACTTTTCAAAATCTTAAATATCTGTACCAAATTTCATGGCAGTAGTTGTCAATATATGCTACTCTGGATCAAAGCTGCACACTTCAATTCTTAGAGCCACACAGAAATTACATTTTTTTTCCGGGGAGACTGTAGTAAACAATAGCTGATAAACCAGTCAATTACACAATACACTGAAACATAATTACTTCCAACGTAATTATTAATATTTTAATAATTTTGTAACATACTTGCAGTTCATCAATTTCCTGTTTTTATTCCACTTTCCAATTATCTCTACATATATGCTCAATGAAATTAAATAATGAATAAACTTCTAACAGCTGCAGGGTTGGGTGTGCATGTCAGCTGCACCATCACCCTACACCACCGACACCGTGAGCTCAATTTCAGCTTTTTATTGCAGGACAGAGATAGGTGACTGCATCAGCCCCATGTGATCTGCCGACCCCCAAAATGCTCAATCACCTCCCACCACCTTGTTCAGCCCGTGACAGAATATCCTGATAGCCGGCTAGCCTTCCGTTCTCACGCAGGCTGGTAATTCCACCTGCACCTGCATGCCTCCAAATTGATTCGTCCCTCTCTGCCCGTCCCTTTGGTGCAGCGTGCCTGTATGATTGAGGTGTTCCCTAATGAATTCTCAGAGACCAGGTGCTGATACTGTGTTAACTGAAGGCAGAGAGAGGCATCTATAAAACAGGAGGGCATGAGCCTCATTGGGTAGTTAAGCAGAGCTCCTGAGGGGACAGGCCTACATGAAATACAGAGGTAAATATAAAATCCACCACCTGCTTCACCGCTCTCACTGGTGTTATCATTTTATGGAAATGACCCAACAAATAGTGCATACCTTAACTTCACCTTTAACAAGATCTTCTGCTTCAAATGATCAAATGACTTTATCGGGGCCAAGCTGGATAGACGTCTGTATTATGAGGCATGCCACAAAGGATCCTGTTTTACATAAAGCTGTCGTGATGGACACAATGTCACCCTTGCTGTTCAGAATTAATGTTAAGATGAAATGAGTTGTCTGTCTGGGGACATGCCATGCAGGAGATGGCTGCCATTAAGATGAGAGGGCAGGAAGGCTCTTTCCTGCTCATCTGTCCAACATTGTAATATGTGCTGACAAGTTTATTGCTGTGTCCCATCCTTGAACGAGCGGCAATTACTGTGGCAAGTGCTGATAGTCAGTCGGGCCATGCCAAAGGAAGTTTATCACACAAGGGGGGGTTTAAGAATCAGTCAACGAATTAATTTAGGATGTGTGGATGATTCAGAAGGTAGAAAGTGTTCAAGTCGAGATACAAAATGTGGAGGGAAAGTACTCAAAAATATGCATCAGAAAGCACAGCGCTATTTGAGATTCTTCTTTTGCTCAGAACTCAAATAATCAAATGAGTGTATACAGTGAAAATTCACCTGGCCGGTATCTGAAGATGTCATGTAACTGCCAAGGCACACTGAGGATTTTCATTAGGTTTGTAATGTAAATGCAGCAGCCCACACAAACATGGAGAACTGCTGAGGAAATCATATGTCAGTCATTGGCCTTAGATTGAATTTTCATAAAGAAACCGTGTAGTGTCCCTCAACTAAATGACACTTGATGTGAAATTCACCGATTACACCAATTAACCCTTTGCTACACCTCCTGCTCATTACACTCTGTTGCTATTACCATCAAGCTTCCTGTTCTCACATGACAAAAATGCAGTTTACAATGCCGGTGGCAGATTAACCACTCAGACTTCTCAGTTACTTTTGAAACACTGGGTCTTTGATTTCATACAGATATAGACAAAAGCAGGCTTCTCATTTTTAACCAGAAACCTGAATTGAAAAATGGCACTCGCAGATTATAACATTAGAGAGAGTTGGTTTAAGCTGTCTCTTGACTTTTTAAGGTTTCCAGCTGACACTATGAAGAACCCTATAAAAAGGGTTTTATACACAAACTTAAGTCTACATGAGATTGTGCTGAAGGACTTAAGCTAAATGTCTCAAGATTTTAAAAAAAGTCATCATCCCCAGAAGTTGCAGTGTTTCCCATCAATTAACAAAGTGTCTGTGCCATTGCTTCAGCAAAGCATCTCTCAATCCCAGCTCTGGTAATAGCACTACAAATACCTTCTACAAAAACCTCTGCATTTCATCACCATTCATATCCATACAGCCCATGTGTTTATGATTAAAATGTTTACAAGACCACAAAATTCTTCATAGATTGAATGCATTAAACTCATGCATTTAACTTAACTTAAATGTACAAGCTCCCTCGGACCACCCTAGACCAGGGATTTTCAAAGTCTGAGACTGTGGGCCTCCCTTCAGACAAAGCTTGGAAAAAGGCACCCCCTCACACCCCCCTAGTTTACTTGCTTAGTTTCACTCAATCCTGGATACCTATGGGATCATATTTATGTTCTTTTATCCCATAGACACTCAACAAATGAGGCAAGCTTAATATTGCTGTACTGACATAAGTTCAGACTACACCAAATACATAAAAAAATTTTGTCCTAGGGCATTTATAAGTTTCTGACTCACGGAAAGTGGGAAAACAGTAATATGCCCCAAAACTATTTCTCTGAATCTGATCCGTTTAACAAAATCACACACATTTAGACTATTCTATGTGATCTCCTTTTGATAACTAATGTAATTTTTTTCACTTCCATTCACTGAGCCTTCCCTGAAACTGTTTGCAGCCCCCCTGGGGAGACCCGCCTCCCACTTTGAAAACCTCTGCCTTAGACAGTCTGAGGTCCACCCACCACAGTCTCATAAAGTCATGTGGGAATCACCGAGTTGATGATCCATGCAGAAGAAATGGAAATAAAGAAAGTATTGTTCATGTACTGCAGCGTAGAGCAAGTTAGTGTGAGTGTTTATATATTAAATGAAGAGGAAAGTAATTATTAAGGTTTAAAATGACACTGTTTGATTGCTTAGCTTACATACCTGTTTGTGTTTTCAAGCATCAATGCACTATGAGCATTAACCGATGTGTTAAAAACTTAACACTATTAAAGTAAAGCTTGACTTCTACTGTAGGTAGCAAACTAGTTAGTCAGACAGGCTAATGATTGCAGCTTACAACAGAACAGAAGTATCATTCCCACATAGCCATGTTAAAAAAATCTGAAGCTTGATGGGCCGGCTGTGCCTAGTTACTCTTGCTATAAGTTATGATTGTACAATCGCTGTCAAGGGAGCGATTTTGCAGACTTTCAATTAAAACCACTGCAGAATTGAGACACAAGCCATTGTTATCCCATTCCTCCTAGTCAATCAACACAAATAAGACAATAAATATGTTTGATGTTTCCTGTAATGAAAGCCTTGCTACTCCAGGGATCAGTAGGAATACTTAAAAGAAACAGCATGCATCTATCTGTCTCTCTCTCTTCGTCTTTAATTACCTGCACAACTAGTTTTATGCTTTTAATATCTGAAGATTGCAGACTGGAGTGCATTGTGTATCCAGAATCCTAAACAGCTGTACTGAACTAAACTGAACTGAGGTGAACTGAGGTGGGCTTAACAGGACTGAAATGAACTGAGCTAAAATTAACTGATTTGAACTCAACTGAACTGATGTTAAATGTTCATTAAAAAGTGTAATGAACTGGACAGAGCTAAATGCAACAGAACTGAGCTGAATTGGCTTTGAATTGAGAAAGAGAATGAGGAGAGGATGAGACGTGCTGCAAACACGGGTATCCTTCTTATCCAGTCTGGTCACACCTTCGTGCAAATTATACTGCTTATTATCCCTGAGCGCTCTATCGCAGCCCTAAATCAGACTGAATTATGGGTGCGCAGCCTCTGTCTGTGACCGAGCAACACTGCCAGGTTGTGTGACAGCCAGAGAGAACATCATCTTACTCCTTCCATCCTCTCTCTCTCTCTCGGTCGGTCGGTCTGTCTGTCTGTCTGTCTGTCTCTCTTTTATCCTCTTTGTTACTGACGCTGTGTGCCAGTGCATCTCTCCCAGTCAATTTGACTTCACTTCAAACCTGCTCTCTCCCTTGATTCTCTTTATCTCTAATTTCAATTTTCTACTTCTCTGACTTCTCTCATTTTTCCTTATCTAATTTTGACTAAAACTAATAAACCCATGGACTCTCTCCCTCTCCTGTATTTCACATATACAATAGTTAAATCATTGCCAAAGACAATTCACGCCAAGTTTTTGCACATGCTTAGGCCACGGCTGGCTAAAACTAATTTTATGAGAATAAAAATGCTGAACACATCTTTTTAAAAAAATGCAAAAAAACATATATACCAATCATTTTAATGAAATGTCAGAAACAGAACAGCGTGAGTCAAGGTATTGGGTAACACAAGTGTCTTCTCTGTGACATACACTATTAATATTGTTCATACAGAGCTATTGTGGCTCTGTCAGAAACACATACAGTATCATATAGCAAAGAGATGGCAACACAGCCTGACTTGGCAGAATGGTTGTACTCCTGGGGACTCTCCCTGCTGCGGCAGTACTGCATAACTGAATACAGAATACACAGCAAACGATAGCTAACATGCAGTGAGGATTGCAAATAATCCACCAGTGGCAATCAACTCCGAAAAATAAAGACCCTCCAGGGTGTGTAGACACAGAGGTAGAGGCTGCAGTGAGGAGGCTCTTTACAGCAGCAGCAGATTTAACAAAAGCAAGGCACGTGGCACGGTTTAGAGTCAATGTGAGGATGATGCCTGTAAATCACTGAAGGCAGGTTGTTACTTATTCTGTCAGTCAGATCATTGGTATGATAAGTGATAGTTGGGGGTACAAGACTGTAGTGAATAAAAGCACTTTAATCAACTCCACCGTGACAGCATATTTCTGAGGCAGCACAAGATCAGGAACAATAACTGAATAAATTCATTTATTCATCAGTCTGCAAAATAAGAGACCTCATTCCTGATACAGTAATAAAGCATATTCCACTAAACCAACTTGTGTATGAAGGCACATTATTTACTATAAACTCAGTAGCAACGTTATCATTTCTGTAGGTACACCTCTACACCTGCTCATTAATGCAAAATATTTAATCAGCCAATCAGGTGACCGTAATTTGATGCATAAAAGCATGCACACATGGTCAAGAAGTTTGGTTGATGTTCAAATGAAATATCGAAATTTGGGAAGAAATTAGACCTAAGTGACTTTGACCATGGAGCGATAGTTGGTTCCATACAGAGTGGTTTGAGTATCTGGTGCAAAAAAAGGGCAAAAACACCTTGTTAATGAGAGAGGTCAGAGGAGACCAGACAGATTCGAGATATTAGGCCATTTAATACCAGTTCCATTCCTACCTGAATATATTTTACCATGTGCATCCCTTTATGGCCACAGTCAACTCATTACAAAGCACACATCTTCTCAAACTGGTTCCACCAACATGTTAATGAGTTCTCCAAAGTCACTGAACCATGATATAATACAACACCTTTGGGATGTTGTGGAACGGGAGATTTACTGTGTGAATTTGGACCTGACAAATCTGTAGTGACTGTGTGATGCTATCATGTCAACAAGGAACAGAATCTTGAAGGAGCACCTCATTGAAGCCACGTCACAAAGAATTCAGGCTGTTCTGCAGTCTAAGAGGATTCCTACGCAGTGTGTACTTAATAAAGTGGCCCCTGTGTGCTACAGCATGAACTCTATACACTGTAAAACTATTCTGAAAGAACAAAGCAACTCATCCAATTAAAATCAAACAATTATGATTGTGAAAGACATGTATTATCCAAATCAAGTCACCAGCCATTTCATTACAGCAGTCTTGAGAAAAAAAAAAGATTCTCACACTCCCTTCGTAGAATAAATAGCACAATTTGGAAGGCTCAATCTTTTTTTTTTTTTTTTTTTTTTTTTTAATGTGTTTAAGATTTTAGAAATTGTCCAATCTCAAAAATGGGGACTGTTACCAAAAAGAAGTTGGGATCCTATGCAGCCGTAAGTGACCCTTTTATATCTTAAAGTTTGGGAGGAAGATAATTGCAAATCTTGCTGTGTAATTAAGTGACAAAATATCTTGACAACATGAAACAGAAACGAGAAAATTAGAATTAATTATGGAATCTCAAAGGGCCAAATCCTCTCTCATAGTTTTGCATATTTTTGCAGTTTGCAGAAATTTGACTTGCAGAAATGTTGCAGTGTATTCCCCAGCTCTATGTAACCTGTTACATCAGGATGAATGCATGATTAGAGTTCAGCAGTTTTCGACTAGCAGCAGCAGTCCCTAATGATCGGCTTTAAACTTTACTTATGCTGATTGCATTAGCATTATGCATTTCACTCAGTTTTTATTTGACTAAACTGTGGATTCCTCAGTTTGCTACTCTGCGCCTCATGAATGCACTTGGATCCTTTAAACTGTTTTGAAAGAAAAACATTCCAATTAGTTTAGGTAATACTTTCACCACAAACTCAGGTGTATGTTCATCAAATCACTGATAGCATATTTCTAAAAATCCTCAAGAGCACCAATTTGAGATTACAAAAAAAAAAAAAAAAAAACAGTTCATTTTTTTCTCGCCCAACCGTGCAGTAAGAGTGGCCAGCAAGACCAATGGAGTTAAACAACTTGATCCTTCTCACTTTTTTCCAAGAGAGCAATTTCAAGGGCTCGAATCATTTTTGAAGAGCCCTCTCCATTGTCTGTATCAAGACTTTAAGTTTCTCCCTCTGGAGAGAGATTTAGGCTGCTAAAGGCCAGGTCCAACAGGGTAAGAAATTCCTTTATCTCCCACATCATCAAATTCTTAAAGGCTCATGGGCCAGCTGATGAGTCTTCGCTATAAAAATTGTGGGATTATACATATTTGATACTATATATTGGGTTAGAGGGTGATGGCTAAATATTCTCTAGGTCTTATGTTAAGCAGTTACTTTTATGGACATTTTATTAGTGGTAGTTTTAGCATATGTTTTATATAAGCCAGATTCCTAAAAAGTTGGGACACTGTGTAAAACATTAATAAAACAGAATGTGATAATTTGGTTGTCCTTTTTAACATAAACTCAATTAAAAACAGTACAAAGACAATATATTTAATGTTTGACCTCATGAACTCATAATTATTACAGATGTCTCTTCTTCAATAAACCTTATCATATATGTAGATATGTAAATATATAGGCCCCTGTTTCCCTCCCCTGCCCAGTTAGAGCTAAACCCCTATATAAGCCTACATGAGAAAAACATCAGATGTCCTGACAGGCAGAGAAAGTAGAAGTGTGCGTAGTCTCTCCTGCCAGGCTGCTGACAGCGCTGTCAGCCAAAGTCAGTCACAATGGACAACAGTAGAGGAGGTTGTACCACTGTCTGGTTCAAAATGGTTTAGCCGACTTCAGTGACAGTCATCGCTAGAGCAGAGAGCAGACGACAGACTCGCGGAGTCGTGCTGCCCTGCCTCACATTGTCCGGTGTCATGATGGTCTCTCTATCACCCTTCTCCACTTCTAACACAGTTAAATTTTAAGGTTTGTGGTTGTTTTGAGAGTCGGTTTTTTAAGTTTACAGTCAGGAAGTCAAACAAGCATAAGAGAGAAAAGCAAACTAAAAACAGACATTGGCTGTGCAATTTATGATACTGGCACATTACTTCTCTTCTGCCAACATACACCTTTACACATTACCATAATGTTGGGATTTATACTAAACCTCCTGGCCATATATCTTAACACCGAGTTGGATCACAATGGCACCAACACATTACGGATGTCACATCGAGTGAGTCACACGACGACTGTGTGAACGTGTGTTTGGAGTGTGTGAGTTTGGCTTCCGCTAAGGGGAAACCTGCCCCCTGCCAGGCCTTAAAGTCTTTGACACAGAAACTGGGAAGGAGAAGAAAGACAGGGAGGAGGAGATGTACTAAAACCCCAACTGTAGACATAAAAATTCAAATGCTCTGCAAGAATTTCTATTATTTATCCAGGACATAGTCTCTACATTCCAGGGATACGCCACAGTTGCTTTGATCAAAAATTCTCAAAACCAAAATACAGGAAAATTAATAATTCTAACTTCTACTGAGCCAGGAAGTTGGCAATGTGGCACCAAATACAAATCAAATTCAAATTTATGCAAGTTATTGTTGCAAACTCAAGCTAAACTAATGTTTTGCCAAAAGGTTTGTTGTACATTTTTCAAACTGTAGCAAACCTACATTCGTGCAAAAGTCACAATGAGAAACTCCAAGTCTCTCATTTTTGTCAGACGCACGTACGTGTGTGAGTAAGCGTGTGTGCATTCGAGTTAAATTAGTCAGTAGGATTCGTGCCACTCCTTTGGCAGGCCCATATGGCACTGAGCTCAGCTCGAAGGCTGGCTCACTCATTAACATTCCCCTATCATAGAGGCCAAGGGGAATGCACAAACCAAAGTGTGTGTGTGTGTGTGTGTGTGTGTGTGTGTGTGTGTGTGTGTGTGTGTGTGTATTCCTATCCCGGTGGGGACTTTAACCTGACTGCCCGCCAACCTATGGGGACTTCCTGTCACCGTGGGGACAAAATTGAGGTCCCAATGAGTCCAGACTGTTTTTTGAGGATTAAGGCTTGGCTTTAGGGTTAGGGTAAGGCATTCAGTTGTGATGATTAAGGTTACGTTAAGGGAGTTAGGGAAAACATTGTCAATGGTGTTTCCCTGTGGGGATAGTGACACAAACATGTGTGTGTGTACTTGTCTGCCCTCCAAAATTGTGTCATATCAGCACTCTTGCATGGCAGCAGACAGCAATGAAATTACTGATTCATTCCCAGATCCACACACATGCACACAGTTTGACGTGTTTTGTTCTAATGAGAGCCTATAAATAAAAGCTAATAGTTATGGGGCTGAATGTAAACATGAGCTAATTTGATGAAGAGGAGAGTGAGAGGCTGGGGGCGGGAACATGGAGGCAGAATCAATCCCCAAATCAGTGTGTTGCATTCCAAAAAGGGTGTCTGCCATATGCTTGCTGTTGAAGAGGCAGCTGCCCCCAAAGCCTCAGATTCCATGTTTTTGTGGTTCTGTGTTCTGGCGCCAGTGTGATTCTGTACTAATTACTATTTTGGAACATGAGGAAAAAGAGGAGAGAGAAACACAGAGGTGGAGGGAGAGAGAGGCAGAAAAAGAGAAAATAAAAACAGGATGGAGCAAATGCTCTAAGTTTGAAAAATACACAATGAGAAAGACATTTTATCTTGTATGAAGATCATTTACTATTAATCTATTTCTCTGCCGTGCAGCTTACTCACATCAGATGCACACAACCATCTCAAAAATGGAAGAAAACTCAGTTATAGTATCAACCATCAACCCCATGATATGATGATATCCTTGCTGCCAGCACAAAAACGCAATAAATATGTTAAAGGTTTCAAGTTGAACGAATTTAATTGAGTTTACTCCGGGATTTTATAAATGTATTTCATAAATGCACAGAGATGAGAGGAAAAGGAGAAAATCTCGAGAGAAAAAGCAGAAAGAACTGATGTTCCTGGTGAGTTTTGAGTTCAGTCAGAGGCTGAGCTGAATACACACATACATACACACAGTTGCTGTTGCTGTTGTACATTGGCTCTTTGCGGGGGGGCACATACTGCACAAATGGTCCAGTGGTCAAATTTGCATGAATGACATAAGGCTGAATTTTGCTTCACTTTCTGTTTGAGCTTACTTTTGGACTTTGGACTTTCTGCCTGCCTGCCATGTCCTCTTGGTGTTGGTTGCCTGTTCTGATTGCCTCCCTGTTATCAAACCCTCTCTCTGAACTTAGACATGGTCAAATTTGTTTTTAACAAACCTGTCTTGCCTCAGCATTGTGCATTTGAGTCCTCTACCTTGTTCACTGAGTCATTACATTTCTGATGGAAGGACTACACAGATTTAGACCATGTCATTGACTTTAGTTATATGACCAAGGGAAGATACATAAAATCAAAATGGCCTCAAAGGTTTTTTTTAAGAATTAGTAAGAATCATTTGAGCTGGGTGAATCCCAAGCACTCACACAGATGGCAATGACTTTGCAGTAGACAGCATCAAACTATATCTGGAACACTGACTCATTCAAAGTTTTGGTGCAAGTCATTTAGCTGAATGCCTACAAAACAACCAATGACCCAAAAGTTACTAGGGAACTATTTTAGACAAGCATTAGAAGTGGTAGATAGCTGTAAACTTGTGCACTCAAGATCTGAATGTTGTGGACTTGAATGATGAGAACCACGGGGACTACACTGTTTGGATGCTGCAGAGGAATTATATTTACTTATGTACTTGAAAGAGTGTGCAACAATTATTCTATGGCACGCATTGGAGGACCCACAAAATCCATCTGTCCAATAGTTCAGCAGCAACTACTGTAGGCCAATCCCTGCTGTTTCCATTTCTTCTTTCCATTCTACTGAGTCCCTTTGGAAAACATGAATCTCAGCATGACATCTTAACAAACACTGACAGTCAGTATCAGAACACAAGTCCAATCTCTCATCGCTGCCGACCTTTAGGTCACAATATCGTGCCTGCTACTCATCAAAAACCACCCAAGTGTGCCTCACAGAAAATACCAAGGTCAAGCTCCTCCTATCTCTGGTAAATAGAAATGTTATGGCAACTTTCATATAAATTGCATCTGAGACAGACAGTGAAGAAAAATATTCACACATGCTTTGGGAATGCTGTAGTGTCGCAGCACTGACATACTTCACTTGCAGTGACACACATTCTTTGGGGCACATGCAATATAGGACAACACACTGGCAAAAATAACCACCCACATATTTATACACACAGTGTGAGAAATTTGGCTGATCTTAAAAACCTCACAAGCTGAAGTGAGTAGAACCACAAGTCAACACCTCATTTTGCCTAAACCTTGTACCAGATCTTAAGATGACTGAAATCTAAAAAAATTAGACTCCTTACATATAACAGATATTTCCAACACATACAGATTTTTTTGTTCTGACAGTCAGAGAGGAGCACATATTGAAAAACTGAATGAATACTGAGGTCGTCACAGTGGAGCACTATGATTTGAGATGCGCAGCCCAACAACCTCGAACTCCCATGAGAACACAAATTCTCATTTCTTGCTGCAGCAAAACTGAAATGATGACAGTCTGCCTTTCTAAGTTGTGCTACAATTTGCACAGGAAGAGCAAGGAAACTGGCAAAGAGGCTGAAAATGGATGAGAGACAGAGTGAAATGAAGGCAACGAGGTCTGTGAACTCTGAACTCAACTGGAGGAAAGTGAATTTTAGGACTGAAAGGAACTTCTGGTGAGCTCAGTCTCTGAAAGAAGACCTGAACGAATTTGAATATAAAATAATTCTTCTCTAAAATTCTCATTTTAGCATTTGCTCACCATTTGTTTTCAGATTTTTTGAGTGGGGTTTTAACTCCATCCTCAATACAGAAAGTAAAACTCTCCACTCAAAATCCCCACCTACTCATGGAAAGTTTGGTTCTCCACACAACACTGAGACTATAAACTTACTGTGGAAGTCAAAGAAGCAGGAACCCCATGTTTGATCTTTGACATGAGGGAGTCTCTGAAGGCCATAAATTTACTGTGCAGAACCAGAGTTTATTATCATATTTTACTGAATCCAGTTGCATTGAGTCTGATTGAGGGACAGTGGCCTGCGGTTTGGATTCTACCCCAATGTACGATATGGGGCACCTACTGTACATCAGCACAGACAACATTTATAAGCCCGGCGACAGGTGTGTGGGACTGGAGGAGCTTCCAGATTGGGCTTTTAGGACTCCTGTGGAGTTTCTGAACAGTATGTAACAGTGCGAGAGTGGATATTTGGCCCCAGTGAGTTCAAAAATGATTTCTGTGAAATTGCAGCTCCACTCCAGCTCACTACCTTGATAGACAGTATATTTGATGACAACATAAACTCAACAAGACTGTAAATGTTCCCTTATATTCCCTCACCATCTGCTCCTTACACTGGTTTTCTTTCATTATACAAACTTTCTCCAGTCCTGGTTTATCACTCACAGTGACGCTCACAAGGGTTTTGCTCCTCTTTATTTCAGCCGCCAAGTCATATTGTTTAATCTCTTGCCTTCATCTCCAAGTTCTTAGCTATACATTTTCATGTACTGTAAATTTTATGAGAGACAGGAAATGAGAGGGCCAGATAGACTGGATCCATACATTTATTAAAGAATCAAGGCTACATAAAGACTAAACGTGCCTGTTTAAATATAGTTTTGATGGCTTACCTTTTATCAGTACACAAAGTGAGTTCCTCTAAATACAGTTTGTAATCTGGTAGACCTGACACACAGAATAAGACACACTTCTTCATCTGTTCACAATAAACAGAGGAACACTCTATGAGACTGGCACATAATGGTCAACGTGGACAGGCAGAGAAATGTATCCGTGAGTACAGCTTATGAAAGTGTCATTATGAAACTGTGTTTTGTGTAAGTGGTGTTGATGTGGTGTATTGTCACTGTGTATATTTTTATATGAACCCCAGGAAAAATGGCTAGTCACAGCAGCTAATGTGGATGCAATAAATAATACTTTGTTCCACCAGAGAGCACTGACAAGTTTATTTTTCACCTGTAAAATGTTCCAATCCAGATCACAGTTATGCATTTATGGAAAACTAACTATTGACCAACATATTATTATCTGATTTTTAAACTCTCAGATATCAATATTGTAATCAGTCTCAAAAATCCAGAATTGGTACAGCTATATCAAAAATCTGTACCAAAAAAATCCAAATCTCAGCAGCAGAAAAGGCAACAAAAAGACATAATTATACACTGAGAAGGTCAGTACTAAATCACTGTAGCAATAAATGCGTATACAGTAATTCTTATTTCTTCACAAGATGAAAGCGTCTGTAATAGTGATCACTTAAAAAAAACTGTTTTCCATAGGTGTTGAACAAGCAGCCATGGTGGTTTTTCAAACAAGAGCTTGTAAGGGACATAAAAAGGTGGCAGAGAGAGAGGAATGAGAGAAGAAAATGAAAAAAAATAATAGAACAACTCGTGCTCTGGAGGACATTTTCTTTTCAGTCAGAGAAAGGACTCTTCTCTTCTTCCTCAGTGGTGCCCCTGGCTGTGCCTATGTTTAGCTGTGGGAACAAACCACTTGGTGGCACGTACTGAATAGGGGGCCTTCGCCCCTTGGCGCTCCCTAAGTGGGCCTGCCAGCAAACAGGCTTTGGATCATCTCTTTCTCCTCTTCATTCTCATTTTATTTTATTCTCTCATAGACACACTTATCACAGCCTTCCTGTGACTACCTTCATCTTTCTGTGCCTTAGTTTCAGCTGTTCTCCCTTCTTCTGCCGCATCTTTGGTCCTTTTCCCCTCACACACAACAACAGAAAAGGAACTATCAGAACAAGAGGTAGAAGAGGAGGGGAACCCCGATGTGTAGATGCCTGCGTGTAATAATTAGTCATTTTGTAGGCAGCCTTCCAGAGAGGCTCCCCTGGAGGCTGGGATCTCTATTGTGGAGGGCCAGACTTGGGTCACTTGGAACTGGCCTGGCCCAGATTCGTCTCTCCCTCTTCCTGGGGGCTTACTACTGGCCCCGGTGATCCAAAACATACTCACACAGACCAAGTCTATTAACCATAGTGATTTAAGGTCCTGATGAGGGCTGATTTATCGCCACCTATAGAGATGTGGGGCCCTTTACTTTGGCTAACATACGCCCCCTCCCATAGGGGTCTTGAGTGGAGCGAAGAGGGATAATGGAGGGAGGCGGCGTCTAGGCAGCACACATTAATGGACAATGGAGCCTGCAACGCAGATGGACTGGTAAAAAGGTGAAAGTAAAATTTATTCATGTGTGTGACAGAGAAAGAGTGTCATGTTTGTGTGCCTGTGAGTCTTTGTATGAAATCAGTTCCCTTGATCTCTTTGCCCAATAACCAAATCACTGATCATAACATCAAACTTCTTGTTGTCAAATATGAAAACCAATTTAGAGATGTAATGAAGCCAGTCTGAAAGGTGAAAAAATATATTGCCTTCAAATGCTCTTGTGAGCCGAAACATGATTTTAACTTTTCAAAAGCTTCCTTTTCAAACAGGAAATCACTAATGAGCCAGAGGACTCTTAGATGAATGAATCTGTCAGATCTCATATTATATTAAAAAAGGAGGAATATAATGAAAAAGGAGGACAGGTACATATTTGAAATAGGTCAAATGTGCCGCCACATATTTTGAATCTTTTGGCTTAAATTCATCATAACCCTTTAAAGTTTATGATGAAAAGTTATTTTATATAGTATATATTGCACAGGAATAAAAGGGTGTGCAGTATCTGAGTAGTAATTTACAGCAGAGATGATTACAATGTCGTCAGAGCCTCAGTGACTATAATGTCGACTTCAGGATTTCCCTTATAATTTCCTTAATAATGATAATAACCTTATTTAGCTCCAAACACAGCCCAGTCCATTGTACACACCAGGAGGTGTGATGTGCTGCAGGTACCTATCATAGATCTCCAGCAGCATTAATAATGACTATGCTCCATGTATATTGCAGGTTCTCACTTGGTGTGTTTTGAGTACTCTGCCTCCCCGTGATCTGTGGGAGGACATGGCCTCATGTGGCACGAACCATACATAATCTATGAGCTGCCATGTTTGAATGGTGATAAGGATGGCTGAGCTGCTCAGCTGCTCTGTCAGACTCTGTGGCCGACGCTTCAGGACAACCTAAGTCAATGTAGAATTTCACAGGCCGGTGGGAGGTGGAGATGGTCATTGCTGGTCCCTGACAGATTCATACAAGCTTTGTAACACACTACAATGCAGGAGCACACACACGTAACAATACATGTTAAGTGATTATTCCATCATACCTAAAAACCTGAAATACTGACACTTGTTAAAATGATAAATGTTGCCAGTGGTAGATCATATCAGCTGTCACTAATCAATGTAGCAGGCCAAAATTAAACTAGTTTCTTGTTGGGTTAAAGTGTACTCTACCATAGATTGATTGATAGATGTTAATGAGGTAAAGCACTGTGTGACAGAACCGTAAAACCACAACTGAGTGTTTTTGTAGACAACAACTTCAACAGAACAGATCAGCTCACAACAATTTTAGGAGTCACATTCTCCCAGTGAAAATGTCAATAATCAATATTATGGCTGCAGCTAACGATTTTTTTCTTAAATTAACTTGATTAATCTGCAAATTATTTTCACGATTAACCATTTAGTCTGTAAAATGCCAAAAAAATGTGAAAAATGCTCATCACAATTTCCCAGGGTCTAAAGTGATGCCGTCAAATTGCTTCTTTTGTCCAATCAATCAATCAGTCTAAAACCCAAAGACTCTTAATTGATTATCATAAATGACAAAGAAAAATAGTAAATCCTTACATTTAAGAAGCTGGAACCAACAAATGTTTGACATAATTGATTGAAAAATGACTGAAATGATTGATTGTCAAAAGTTGATTAATTTTCTTCCAATCAACTAATCAACTAATTGTTGCTGCTCTAATCCATATATCAGTAATTTAAGATTATTAACTTTTGTCTAAAGTTTTGTATAGTTTACTAGTTCCATGCGTCAGATTTAGTAGCTACAGCTGTTATTTCAATGTGTCAGATACATAATACATTTACATACAGATACAGATACATTTAATCCACTTTTAGGAAAACTAAAGTCTTGGATCAGACAGTTATCTGCAGATACTTTATTTTATACTTTATCCATCCCTAATGCTAACCTCACACAGGCAGGGCTCATACACACGAGGGTGATAAGCTTGCTGGTACTTGAATCTTGTGTATGGTACAACTGAGCCAGTCATAAAGGGCTTGTAAAGTCCCTCTCCAAGTACAATATTGTTTGGTAGCCTAACCCTTTCTAGTCATTTCGGTTTGGGGACTACTGTGCTGGTGTGAGGCATTAGTAGTTGTCTTCTTTCCCCTGCGGCGGCGCTGAGTGATAGCCTGCCAGTAGAAACACGGGGAGAGAGTTGATGACCCATGTTACAGGCCAAAGTGAGGAAGCTCCTCAAAGGTTAGACAAGTGGCAGGAAGAGAAAGAGGGAGCCGTGGAACAATGGAGAGAAGTGGGGAGGAACTGGAGGAGGGTAAAGAGCAAAAGAGGCAACTGTGTAATGACCAAGGAAGAAAAACAAGGGACAGAGGTCTGACTCTGAAAGACGAATGGAGCCAGGGACTAAAACACCCATAGCAGGTGTGGCTTTTGCTACAGGGAAGCACACATTATCCCAAGAGAATGAATGGGGAGGTGTACTGGGGCTTATCTGTATTCTGGCCCTGTTTAGTGAAAAACACGGGGGTTGGTATTCATACAAAGAGTATCAGCCCACAGCTGCTGCTCCAAGAGCGATCAAGAATTCAAACACCAACACAGCAGGGGTTAACGGCAAACTCTGCAACAGTGTTATATGAGGACTCACAGTGCTAAAAGCGCAAAAATTAAATTCACCAAATGAGCTTCAGAAGTTGTGATCTTAAAAGTCCTTTTTCAGTTTGCAGTCATTTGTAACAAAACAATAGCAGCTGATTAGAGGGAATTGTTTGAGACACTGCATCCATGGCTGGCCCTGAATATTCTCAATGGCTGGCTTGTGTTGTGGATTGGCAGCAAAGCAACAGTGAATCAGGTGTGGACAATTTCTGGTTATTCTACATGGGAAGTGGAGGATTGCCTTCATGAGGCTGGTTTCGGTCCAGAAGGGTGCAGCAGTATCCCCATCAGCTGGCACAGCTTAGCACTGGCCTCTGTCAAAACAGCTGCCGCAGGTAGGCACTCTGGGATGCCGAGTGCATCCTGGAAGGCCTGATCTTTGAGCACAGCAGTTGAGCTAAAGTGCAACAGCAGGTTGTTCTCAGTGGGTTTACAGACCTGAATGTCCTCTGGTTTCAGGTCTCTGTGGAGGGGCAGTGCTGCAATGCTCAAAACACATGCCTCATTATATGATCTCCTGCAGAAAGTCCTTCCACTTGTGCATGTAGTGAAACAGTTTGGGATGTTCAATGGAACAGGTAACTGGTGTAGAAGACAGTGAAGCAGGTAGGGTGCTATACCAGATAAGCAACTCATTGTATTTCAGATGACTATTTTAATGAGGCTTTAATTCATTAACTTCTGAGCCAGTAGCTGATTGTTAGACTTTCCGTAACCAGTGTACATGTTTTCACAGACTCAATCATATCCAGTTGAATTCAAAGTCTCCCCTCTGTCTACCCAGCCTTCTGGAAAATTCTTTTATATGCTACTAATTTGCAACAGCAAATACGTTCAAGAGAAAGATAATGCCACCAAGATTATGTTTTTATAACATAATGAGGAAATATTTTCAATGTGTCTGCAAAGTCACACAATGTTTATACAGAACATGTCAGTGAAATGTTCAGTGACAACACATTTTTAATTAGTTTTCCCTCCAGTAAGTCACTCACAGCACTTGGTTAAGTGTAGAGAAGGATTGTGGTCTTGTTATGGTTAAATATTCAAAAAGTCAAAAGCGATGTGAAGCATGAGACAGGAAATGTTTAATTTATCAACATTTAAGCAAAACCACAATCTTTACATAACCGTAACCAAAGTGCTTATTGTTGCTTAGACCTAATCACATGAAGGGCTCTGGTCTGTAAATCCTGGTGCCAAATTACTGAGCTTTATACGCCTACCATCCAGCCTGACCACCTCCCTGTGACTCATGTGCGTTAGAAAAACAAAGCCCTTCCTCAATTTGAACTTAATTTGCCACTGAGCATAATCTCTCAAGAAGTATGTTTATGGCAAAACACATTAGAAGTACATAAACATAACTTTGGGGAGATGGAGTTGCTGTTTAAGCATGATGGGTAGTTTGTGGTCTATGTTGAGTACATACACTCAGTTGACACTGTGTTCTGTCTCCATACTTTATAAGCCTATGAAGGTCCAGTGGCCAACCAGCAGTGCTACACAAGACAAACTAAAATCAAAGCACAGCTAAAATGTTCAGCATAAGCAGATGATTAAATCCTTGTATCATACTTGCAGTCCTCTAAATTGTAGGTATATTTTTATGCATTCAGTGATAAAATCTCCCATAAAATTGATATAGTTAGCAGAATAAAACAGTAACAATGAGGAAACTGGAGCACACCTATCTCCTCCTGGTAAGTGTGTCTCTCAGACACACACTTCTAGTTCCCATTACTAATAAATCCCACCTCTCTTTTCATAATAAAAGAGGATAAAACCAGAATTCTCTTTAAAATCTGGTTGTCCATGTAGAAACAGAATAATACAGTGACTCTTCTTGCAACATTCAACACCATCAATCCTATCAATCATTAGACTCTCAGTAAAATTTAATATGGTGAAATGCTGCAAGTGTCTCGGATGCTGAAACAGTTTGACAGGACAGGCTGTTAACCAGACCTTGAACCGCGTGTCATTTTACAACGAAAGTAAACAATTTTCTGCCATATTATAGCTCTTCTTTCCTGCATCTTGCACAAGATTAAGAATTAGACAATAAAAAAAGGCCTTCAAATATATTTCATTGAATATTCACAAAGCTACTATTCAGAATGTAGATGGGAAGAGGAGAGAGAAAAGTAAAAAGCCAGCAATGATGCATTAAGAGCATTCACCTGTTGAGAGCCACTGTGAATATCGGCTGCATTGCTGCAAACTTGTACACTTTGGTCACTTTCTGAACTCAGTGTGAGTGAGTCACCATGTTATTTTTATCATTGTGAGGAAGGAACCCCTGCTGACTCCCTCAGGTTGGACTCCTCAGGGAACATCACATGGGAAGAGGAGAGAGAAAGGGCTCCTCCCTGTGGCGAGGCTACAGCCGTCCATCTCAAAGAGAGGCTGGGAGACTCATCCATAGCAACAGTCCTACATAGCAACAGTCTCTTTGAATAAAGATAGCCTTGGATGCCATTCAGTGAGTATCGTGTATCTTCAGTCCTGAGAAACAGAGGACATTGTAAGGAAGTACTGTATCATAAGCAGGCTGCTTTAGCATAAAATCAGTGGCTTCTTTTGCTTCATATCTGGTTTGTACAAGTAGCCACATGTTACATTGAGGAAGTATGAGATTCACTCTAACTATTGGCTGTGAAATAAAAAAACTCTGCTCCTGATTTCCAATTTATGCAAGGCAGAGAAAAGAAAACTGAAGCACAAAAAGTGGGAAATCTACTCAGAACAGAAACGGCTAGCACAGAGCATTCAAAGACTTAAGAGCTGCATTTGAATAACAACACCTCTTGGTCCCCTCCGGGAGAAACATCTCAACCAAGAATTTGTCACTCTCTATTTGAACTTTTCCTCCGTCATTTCCACACTCCGTATGATGAATCGTTCAAAACGGCGAGCTCGAAATGAGACTAGACAGGACGGAAACTTGCCTCATATTGAGCTTGCCGCAGCCAGCGCAAGTCCAATTTCAGTCCAACAATGCAGCACTTTGATCAGTCTATACGGCTGATTTAGGATGTCACTACTAACTGTCTATCACTCCTACGCAGCCCCTCCAGGAGCAGTGGAGCTGAGCACGCTGGGATTGGGACATGCCAGGAAATTGGGAGTAGAGTGATAATAGACGGTGGCTGACTTCCAAATCAAAGATGTATGTGAAGCCAAAAATGCCCAGACACTGTCGTCCATCATGTACAGTAAGCCATACTATCGTGATGTGTATCTCTTGCAAAGTATCAAAGCATAAAGTGGGTGATATTTTATATATTCCATATTTATCTTCAAATCAATGAATTGATCCCAAGTACTGTCTTGTTTCCAAAAATATATACTACACTGCAGTTTATTCCTCTGTGCCATTGTTGTCCAAAAACAATTAAAAACACACAAATGAGCCACACCATTGCACTGGCTCGCATATCCCTTTATTACGATGAACACTTAGGACACTGTAGTTTATTTTGAGTCCCACTTGCACTGTTCTGTTGCTGTAAATACTCACAAGAGCCCTAAATCCAATGCTGAAAATAGTCCAACAAATACACTATTTACTTCTGCTTGAGTAAGGTTTGGTGAAAATGACAGTGCCAAGGTTATGGAAATTATCTTGCCTTTTTAAAATGAAAGTATATATCTGTGACCTGGTTTTTAAGATTTACTTAATCAGGAGGAAAAATTAGGTTTGGGTGTGAAATTGGGATGAAGAATTAATCAAAAATATTACCACAATCACAGTATGTCCTGGCCTACAAATCATATTCTCAAGACATAAGGGTTTGTTTGGTCCAGATCCCAGTAAAAAACACATCACCATTATTTTTTTGTGTGTGTGAAAATGAAATTCAAATATTAGCATGCCCACTAAAATCATCACTCATATCACAATCACAATATCCATCAAAATAACTGCAATATGATTTTTTTTCTGGCATATTGTTCAGCTCTAATCTAAGAGCCACAGACAGAATAGAGAAGTCAAGGTACTGAGAGACAGATTCAAGCATTGTTGGTCTTGGACTTTTCATGGGATTTATTATATACAACATCCACAATATATTAAAAAAAATGCCTGCACAGTGCCTGAAGAAGTATGAAAATATGAAAAAAATGTTTATTCCATGTGCAAAAGATGACACAATGTGGAAAAAAAAAAGTGAGAACATCGAATACTCTTTTGTCTTATACTCCAGATGAAAAAGTGTAGACTGTGACCAGCACTATGTGTCAACTAGTCATGAGTCTCGCTTTAATGCTGCACGGCTCAATCAAAAGACAATCCTCCTGCCTCTCACTGTCACATATTAGCTTTGTCACTCTTGGCTCCCTGTGGCCGTTATGTGAATGGGACCTGTGCCTGTTCTGTCACACTTTGATCATTGTGTTATTAACTATTCACCAGATATATCTGTCACATGCATTTCAGTTATTCTTTCACACAATTTAGTACCTACTGCAAATCACAATGTCAAGTAACCACAGGGGTTGGACACAATGCTAGCAACACCTGTGCAATCTAATGCAATCTAGTGCCATAGCCCTGCAACAAATGCTTCAAATCCTTTTGAAGACGAGGCTCCACTTCCGTTCCGACTGTGTCAGGAGTGTGATCATTTTTGAGGTTGTATTTCAATGAAACCCAAATATGGATCATCATCTTCTATTTGCCACCGCACAATGTAAATAACCAGCTACCAAAATTCAATTTCTATAAACATTTAATAGCTTAATGAGCCTTTCTTTAAGCCTGCTATTCTTTATCTCACTTTACTCCAACACTCTGAAGCTTTGTTTGCCATTTTCACTCCAGGTCTCACTGACACAAAGAGAGACAGGAGGATGTCAAAGGAAACAGATATGAATGCTTCTGTCAGTAGAAATATAACTTCAGTGCCTTGGTGAGCACTCTGGGAATTCCTGGCCCAGCTGTAGACAAAAGCAGACATTTTCTATCATAGACTATTTGGTCCCTTTGTTTTGAGGAATTCCAGACTTTGCCTTCACTGTGTAGATGGTCTCTTCTGTTTTTGTTTGTGTTTCATCCACTTTCAAATGTAAGTGAGGCAAGCATTAGCTAACAAAGTGATTATCGGAAATGTCAAATTCTGAAAAACGGAATCAATAATTTACACTTCTTGCTGGTATCAAGCAAGTGGAAATGACTAACTTTTTAACAAAACAGTCATCAAGAAGAGTGTGAAGCTTTGTTTATACCACAGTTTACAATTCTAATAGATTATACAGTTGAATATGAGCTGATATAATCTGTTATAAGAAAGAATAGAACAGTTAACAAATCTCTGTTTCACATATGCATGTACACATAAGACACACACACACACACACACACAGACCAATTGCTGTCACAAGGTCATTCCTGCTATATTTGCACTCACCATTATCTTTTATTTAACTGTATGCATAATTGCTTATTCTTTATACTGTATATAACATACTGTTCTACTCTACAAACCATTAATTCTGTTAGTGCTCTACATATCATAGTTACTACATACTGACTTACTCCACGTTTCTTATTTTATGTGTGCGCCCTCTGATAATGTAAAAAGCTAAATTAGAGCTGCAACATTTCATCAGAATATTAGTTGACCTTGATAAGACAGAGGGTGAAACCATTTATCTGAATAGAAAAAAAAAAAATCAACCAATTGGAAAGCCTCAGCCTCATACATTAAGTGTGGATTTTTGGTACAATAGTCAGCTTAATGTAAAGTCGAGGGCATTTAAAGTGGGGTTCTCTACTGTCAACCGATACTGGATTTTTAAAGGCAGATAATAAGAACGATAGTTTTGAGCAGGAAAAAGCTGACAGCCGCCCCGACAGCCGATAATTGCTGAAATGAACATCCAAGTCAAAGTAATAAATACCCTTATAAATATATAAATTGGTGGTGTACATCCCTGCCTGACTGGTGGAGGCTGCAGTCATCAAACCTCTCCTTTCAACAAATGAATCTCAACAACACAGTCTGTAGGAACATTAGCAAAATAAATTCACCATTACCTACTAAGCACCAGACCATAATAGAACTGCAGGATTAAGCACTATCCCACACTGAGTATGTAGTTAATCATTAAAGCTGTATAAAGTATTTTTAAATCAATACAGACAAAGAATTACAGTGATAGAGAACTGTAAAGCAAACTGTATGTTTTGTAGCTGTCGACTGCTGAGAAATGTTGAACAGCTTGTCGGGTCGTACTTGTCCTGGTTGACAATGATAATAAAGTCTGCTAAAACAGCACATTGGCAGCTATGCTTTTCACACCGAGTTTGTACAGTCGCACATTGAAATCAACAGCATTAGTCCATCAGTTTCACACTTCAACTAGCCATCCCGTTTTCCTGGTTTTGCGGTGCATGATTGAAATGAACAGCAGGCGTTCACAAAACATTCCTCAACAACTCCAACATCTTTGATGCTGCTCAAACATTATTTCGATCACCTCTCATTGCTGGAGAGAGCAACACTGCACAGGAAGTTCCACATTTCATATTCAAAGAAACTTTAATACCACAATATGCTGCAGAGGAGCAAAAGAAGATATTCACTCAGCTGTTATAGCTGAGAATCCCTAAATAGCATAGTTGGAGAGTGGCCTCTACTTGACACTCTTTCATTTATTCAGTCACTCCAGCAGAGTTCAGTTCAATGCATTTTCATTATTACTATCATCTGTCCCAGAAAGGCAATTTGTGTGCATCAAAGTCCATATGAAGCATGCAGAACAATACACCATACAAAACAATAGGCAGGAGCATGAAATGCAAAACAACATGCATACAAAAGCAGTCGGCTGTGAAAGAAACCCTCAAGGATCACAAGAGCAACACAGAGCCTGGAGGCTATCATTCAGCTCAAAAACTGAAACTAGTTAAATATACCTATTGGATGAATCTCATAGTGCACTGCAGACAAGTAAAGGAAGGCTCATTCAGCCAGCCTCCAATTGAATGGCTGTAATGGATACAGAGTAGTACAGAGTTGATTTGGTGTCGAGAGACTGACTCCCTGCAAGCACACACCAAGCTCAGCACAGAGAAGATTGAGGAGTGACAATGATAAACTCCTCCAGAGGGGAATCAAAGCCTTCAGGTGGATACTGGGGTGGAGGTGGGGTTTATAAAATGCTGGATGAGCAGCAGCAGAGATGCTGAAGCAGTGTTTGCAGCAGCTAAGCTCCACCTTCCAAATAGCCACTATGTCCCACCTCAGACCACCAGGGTAATAAACTATGTTGTGAATTGAGAACATTTAAATCCACCTCACATGTGGAAGCAGGCTGGGACATGTCAGTTATACAGCAGCAACAATATATAACCATACTAAAAGCTTAACAATCTCTTACTGATAAACTGCAGCAGATGACCATGAGTTATGAATGAAGAGCTCAAGGTTGGCAGCTGTGCCGTTTATATCAAACTATGACGTGAACGATAAAGCAAGCTCTTCCATATCTAATGCCTTTGGGTTCAAATTTTATGTTGTGTATTGTGAAATATGTATAGAAAATGTGAATGTTACCACCTATTATATGTGCCACAATAGCCATGTTGAGTTTCCCTTTAAGCCATTATTACAGGGAAATGATTATGTGAATGGGCTGTGTGCAAGACAGCAGTCATGTTGACATTTCTAAAGCCATTATACAATAAATTATACTTTGTACAGCTATTATACAGTACTGTAACATCCTCTACTTGAGACCCAATTTGCAGTGAGCCAATTGGCAACTCCACAAGAACAACACCAACAAACCTAGGGGTGGGGGACATGCTGCACAACCAATTCATCTCATAAAGCTCTAATATAGAAACACACTGCATTTCACCACTATGCAAATTAACAAGCACTAAAGCATCATAATCCATGTGCAAAACAAACAGAAAGAAAAGCCCTGCCATTACAAGAAATCAATTCACCACTAACACCAATGCACACACGGCACATAATAGATGGCAGCAGCGTGAGAAAGGAAATTAGCAGCCAGCATGAGTCAATGTGTTGCCAACAAACATCAGATGAATGTAAAATAGCAACAGCAGAAATTAGCTTGCACACAGAGCTAACACATGAGTCAGATTGATAGCACAAGAAACTAATTCTTACCTTGGACAGGTGAGGTGAGGCAGACATCTTTGCATCTTTGGAAAGACTTGTAGTCGTTTAGAAAGAGTTGTAGTCCTTTGGTAAGAGTTGAAAAGTTTCCAACAGGTATGACAAGAAACATATGCTAACAGGTAAAGCTAATATGACAAGCTAATGAAGCCCGGTGAACAAATAATCCCACTCTTGGTTAAGAAAAAGTTGTGTGAGTGGACTTTTTAGGCAGGTGTGCCAATTTCTAAAAATCTAAGAAACCACAGCTGTGTTAAAATTGCTTGTAAGTGTAGTTGACACGGCAGCAGGTGGCAGCAGTGAGCGGAGATGCTCGTTAGCTTAAACAAACCGCCAAACAAGGATGCGTTCGATTTACATCACAAGCTGTGAAATATGTCACGTGTCAGAGTGTGGCAGCCAAACTGGAGCTGAAATGTACAAGGTTGCAGGCAGGATGCACAATACAAGGACCCTAAAAATGAATTCAGACATGATTAATTTGATTATTTACACCTATACTTTTCTTATGTCTTCTGTGAAAAAAGCCAATTTAGTGATTTTGGCCAGGATCTTCATTCACAAATGAAAATAGTGTTTAGTTCAGACTTGTTTGGCAACATCCAAGAATGAAATGTAAACTCAAATCATTTAAGATAAGATAAACCTTTATTCGTCCCGCAGTGGGGAAATTTGCAGACCAGGATTTAGTCTCTCTAATTACAAAGTATGTTATACATTAACTGCTGGTTTGATGATGATTAATTCATATGTATATTGCATGTTCTTGTCAGGTTGAAGACTGTCACTGCCATTGTGTCTGGAAAATGTTGCTGGTTCAGTAAGGCAAACAAAAGGGACAAACAGAGAAAATGGCTTTTAAACAGCTGATAAGACAAAGCACAGGTGGATTTGATAACGTCAATGATGACTCCCTTCCATTGACCTGTGACAGTGAGCCAGCTTGCACAACACAGAGGAACTAAGTGAAATTTAGTTTTAATTCATGTTATTGACAACATCTGTGCTTCTCTTGCTAAAAACTTCAGTCATGAAAAAAGCCTATTACAGTTACCAAAAAACAACAAAGCTGAAAAGCTGCTGGGATGAAGGACATTCAAAGCTACAAATTAAAATTATCTGTTAGGGACCTTAAACCATAGGGGTCAGATGTGTTAAGTTCAGACTGACAAAATGAAGAAAAAACATTGGATTTTCTCATTGCTTCACGAGGCTGGAAAGGGCCAACCTATCCAAAACAAAAACATATTTTTTATTTTCCTTGTAAGTGACAATAAAAAATCTATTTCTTTGGCTATTTATTATAATGTATAAAATGTAGAGACGGGAGCGACAATATTTTTCCACAATACACTTTATAGGTAAGCAATAACCTGTAAGCACATCCAGCCATGCAAACAATAAAGACTGAATCGATTGTAAACCATCGAGACATCATATAAATGTTTAATTGTTGGCCAGGAATTTGACTTGTAACACTGCTGTAGTGGCTCAGCTGTCAGGTTTATGAAAAGGAAGAAAATTGCCAAGTAGTTGATGTTCAGAATGGATCCGTTTGGGGTATTCAAGATGTGATCGTCTCTGGCAGCACCACACAAAAGGGAAGAAATCATGCCTAGCCATTAGCAATGGTCCAAAATAAGAGTCTGTGTGTGTTTCTGTGTGTGTTCATGTGTATGTGTGGGAGGTGATGTGATGTGATGTGAACCCCTGCTGCTGTGTAACCCCACTGCGTGAGATCTGACAGCTCCCACTGCTGTCTCTATGACAGGATAAAAGAGTCTCTATGTGTGTGTGACTCAGATAGTGAAAAGGAGGAGGAAGTGGCCAGAAGGAAAGAGAAAAACCATAGCTTATTCACACACAATATAAATACATTCACTCCACTAAACGTCTCTTTGAACGCTTATCTGTGTGAGCGCGGGGAACAAGACGTCTCACATCCTTTTGAACCCCACGACAAGCAACAACAGGCCTGATGGTATCTGCTGAGCTGATCATTATAAAGTAGAAAATCTTAAATCATTGTAAACTCAGTGTAATGAAGCCCTCAGCGCCGTCTTCAGACAAGGAAAAGCACCATGAGAACCTTTTAACTTCTTTCTCCAAAACATGAAAACATGCGCGTACCAAACATCTCCTCAGTTAACTTTCAGCTTACATTTTTAACAACTATAAAGTCTGAAAGTATTGATAAGTGAAATACACAGTAAGACTTGCACTAAGCCTACACTTTAGGATAACAGGTGTAGATTTATTTGCCACTTTTAAGAAATCAAAATGCAGGAGATTAATAAATGCACCCTTGAAAATCTGCAGTTTGCATTTCTGGGTCCTCTTTATTGTTTGATTTGGAGCATAAAAACTCGGCCTGCAGACGTACAATTTACCATGACATTTGTGAGGTGGGTCCTACTCTCATACAACTTTGACGTATTTGTAGCATTTCCAAACCATTTGCCCACTCTGGCAATAAAGAAACAAACTTCCATCAAATAGCAGGAATAGAGTACATGAAATACACTTATCAACTGTAAATAGAATCCACCATTACACATTCTTAAGCGTGCTTAAAGTCTTAAGGACTTATGAGGATTTCTGAGAGTACAGTATCCCCGTCACTGCAGCCTGGGGAAACAGGAAGACAGATTTTGTGAATGGAAAATTATTTCACAGCTGCAATGGGCAGATAGAGATAAGGTCACTCATTTGTGTTGAATGAAGTGATGTAAAGTAAAGATGTGTTTTAAAGAGAGTTTTGACAAATCATTGTTCATATTCAACCAAATTATTACAGATTATGAATGAAATGTATTGATTCTACTGTATGTTTACACTCTTTCTGGGTCAGATGTACAAGGTCTTGTTTTACATCTGACTTTGTATATGTGCAGCAGTTTGATGCTAAACCACAATATGGAAATATGTCACATTCCAATTTTGTACCAGTTGAAAAAATGCATGATGATTTCTCAAAGAGTTCTTACCAAAGCTCTTCAGGATAACTTTTGGCAGTGCCTGTGTTCCCTCAGAGAAGCAGCGGGACAGAAAACTGCAGGAAGAACAGCAGGTGCAGGTGGAACATGCTCACATTTTACTCTGCTGAGACAGCTCTAATTGTCGCCTGCTACCTGACTGGCACACACCTAGATGCTGAATATTGAGATAGCACCTACAAAGTGTCAGGATTCCCCATTTAAGACAGCGCACACTGTTTTGTACTGATGTTCACTGTGCGTTATGAAACTCGAACTGTTCATGACGAACGGCTTTTGGTGTGGATGAACTAGCGCTGAGAAGGATTTCACTTTCTGCTCTAGACCAAGTGTTGTAGAATTTGTGGAAGAATAATGTAGGAGCTAAAGATTTATGATCATGGAAAACAAATTTGGGGGACGACTGTGGTTATTCTACTTCATTTGATCAATAAAGTAAAAAGCTTAGTCCTTGTTTTTCCTATAACCCTCACTCTGAAGAGCTTAAAATGAAAATGATGTATTTACACATTACAGTGCCAGAAGAGGAGGAGACTTTGCATATCTAAGTTTTTGGATACACACCAAGAAAGTGGACAATTGCTCATTCTTAATGTGGCATGCCGTGTCATATCTGCTTAAGTAAAAAGCTGTTTACTTTGAAGTGAGGCTCGACTTGCACACAGAGCAACATTTTAGTGATGCATGACTGTTCTCCTTTGCAGCCTGTGGATGACTCATGCTTCTGAGTGAATACCAGCATATACAGCTGAGGGCAAAGCTTGTGTCTCCAAACACATCAAATGAAAAATCAGACAGACGCTTTCATCGCTGTGTTATGCTAAATGCCCCCCCCTTTTTGCACACACACACACACACACACACACAGACTTGTTTTACCAATGTGTTTTGCATTTCAAATCTTTGCTGAAAGATTTATTTAAGTTTGATTCTAGGTGAAACACACTAGTCGAGTCAGCGGAAAATCGTATCCGCATGAGATTGCTACAAGCTCCAAGTACATCACTACATCACCACTCTATGTGCTCAGGAGGTGGAGCAGGCTGTTCAAGATTGCAAGGTTGGTAGTTCAATGACGAGCTCTTCCAAGAGTCAATGAACAAGACACTGAATCCCTAAATTGCTCCTGATGGTTTGGCATGCTTGAATGGTAGCTTGATGCCATGAGTGTGTGTGTGTGAATAAGTGGTAAAACTGAAAGTCCTTTAAATAAAAGTGATATATAAATACCATCCATCACGCTGCAACTTACAACTTCAATTCCTTAAAAGTTGGGACGCTGCATAGAACATAAATAAAAACAAATTGCAGTCATTTGTTAACAAACTGTGTTTACCTGCAAAGTGTTCTGTTTTATTCATGTTTTACAATGGGTCCCAAACTTTTTGGAACTGGGATGGTACATGGTAAGTGAGTTAATAATGATCTGCTATTACATTTAACTTTGGCCCTTTTCAGGCAACCTGGTAATGTTGAATGTTCTTAAAGGAAGTTAGGTAAATTTGTTTCAGAGGTGCATTTGAATTGTACTGTTATACTGAGAAGTATTTCAGTATAAAAGTCAGTATACTAAGTATTAGAAATACCTCTTAGAATAATGCATTTTTCAGACTACATCCTCCAAAATTACTATAAAATTGAATCAGTACCTCTCTAAAGAAGTTTCAACAAAAACAGACCTTCATGAAATTAGGATTTACTTCAGGGGTGTTGCATTACCTCATTAGTCTCACCTCGCTCTGTCTAATGAACTGGTAATTAAGGAGAACTTTCTTTCCAGGCTCTGAACACGCAAAACAGGGTAATGTTCCCATCACAATTTTTTTTTAACTGACTGAGAAATGAGTGAAAAATACACAGGACAGGATTAAAGCAACTTTTACTTTAGGTAAAAATGTGACAGAAGAGGAGTTGATCCAACCCTGAAGGAAAATGACGATAAATCAAAAGCCTAATAACACAAAAACAAATCATAATTACTCTTTAGTCAGGGACGATCAGGACAATGACCATCTGTTTCAACTCCAACTTTCTAATCCACTCTGTCACACTCCTGAACTGGAGCCAAGCTATAACTTCTAAAATGTGCAGTTAGAAATACATTCTCCTAAAACTCCTCAAAGTCACTGCGCAGTAAGTTATATTCTCTGCAAGGAGCATGCATTGCTTCAAATTCACCCAGGCACATGAATGAGTAGACTAAAAACAGGATTTAAAGGTTCACCTCAATAAAAACCAACATACAGTATCCCTCAAGTGCCCTGCATAAGAAATGTGGCTTTACATATGTAGGGCCACTAAATGTGCATCATAGACAACACAAAGTTAAGAGCATTCATACAGTCATGTAACAAACCAACACATAAGAAAGCCATTTGAACCAAAGAGATAAATGTTCAGTAGTAGGCCAGAGTTAAACTGCAGCATCACAGCAAACAGGATCCCATGATTGACATCTGCCATCTGTCTCAGTCCTTATATTCAGTGTACTTCTTGGCCGAGCCGTGCACCTTGCTGGCGGGGTACTTCAGCCGGTTCAGGGCCATTTTGCGAAGCACCGCTTGAGGCAGGTCGACGCGACACTTCTCGGCGAGCTCCACCAGGTAGATGAGCACGTCGCTCAGTTCGTGCGCCAGCTGCTCCCGCTCAGACTCGCTCCAGTCCGGCAGGCCCTCGGCCACCTCCCCGCGCCACTGGAACAGCTCCGCCACCTCGCCGACCTCTCCCACCATGGCCAGCAGCAGGTTCCGGGGCTGGTGGAACTGGTTCCAGTCCCGCTCGTCCGTGAACTCCGCTTGCATCCGCCTTATGTCCTCGATGGTGGGCTCGGGGCTGAAGGTGAACCGGTCAGCCCGGCCAGGTCCTCCGTTCTGCGGCTTGTGGTGAGACGAAGCCTCGGTTGCTGCTCCGTTTAAAAGTGGCTGTGGTTTGTTGGCAAAAGTATCGCTGTGGCCATTTAAAGAGGCCGATTGTGCTTCACCGTTTCTTCCACAAGCTTCTTTTCCGTTAGTTGCCATCATGTTGTTGGTTTTTATCAGCGTTGCCTCTTAAAAACAATTTTTACGGTCTGTAAATAACCAACTCAGCAACTACAGCGTGGAGAAGTCCCGCCAGTACTCAAAACGGAAATGACGCAGCGCCTACCGGAAACCGGAAATTCACTAGGCCTGGGCTTTGTAGTTTTACCTGTAACCTAGCGGCGTAAACGCTCCTGCTGAAGCTCACTTTAAAAAAACTACAACTCCCTTGTTCATCGGGATTCTACAACATGGCTGCCTCCTCTATTGCAGCAAGTGAGCTGCTACATAATATGAATAAACAAATATCGATATTTTATCCAAAAGCTTCGTGTGTCATTAGAAGAATAAGCACATCGAGCTCACGATGCGACCGTGAACCGCAGCTAAGAGCTAAAAGGTGAGTGAGGCTGAGGCTTAGTGTTGTAATGTCCCTGATCTGCCCCCTGCTAACCTGTACGTAGGCTGTAATTAGCTCATTATAAACAGTCTATGAGTAGATAAGAAGCTGTTCTCAAATCAGTTTTTAGAGTTGCTAATATGATCTAGGTCGTCACTTGAAGTCTGTTATCTCTTCACATGTTATTTCCTCTTAATTTAAAGGGATAGCTCACTGATTTAATATTAATGAAATGGAAAGAAATTAAAGCTGTAGATGCTGCAATATACTGAATTATAGTCCCTAATATTGATCAGTTTCCCAAAACACTGCATCCTCCATTTCCCACAATGCAACTCTATAGCATCTTTTTGTTAGACTCTACAATCTTTCAGACTTCATACCTCCAGGTTTTAAAACTTTCTGTTATAAATTTGTTGACTCCAAGCCCAATTTCTAGGCTGGATTACCAGCTGGGCGAAGTGGCAACCAGAATCCACAAACGCCCAGTTTTCACTATGAGGCCATTTGTTTTTGGTAATTTGATTAAGTGTAACTTTATTTAAACCTGGCATGATAAGGACCTTAAAAGCCTGCCTTTAAAAGGGTCCCAGTGCCCATATCTAGTTTGAAGACTGATCCTATGCTTAGATAGTACATATATTGTGAATTTCCCCACTATCTTATATTTTTAAATGCATTTGTCTTTAATCAGATAATCACATAGCAAACAAGGAGCCATGTTATTCCAGTTTATGAATACTATACACATGCACAGAGAGGAGGAGGAACAGCTAGTTTGCTCCAGGGGCCCGCAGATTAATCGTGCCGTGCTTGAGATTGCTAGAGGACAGATGACATTATACAACAGTCTTAACGCGCTCAGCAGTACTCCGTGAAAAGTCAACCGGTCTTCATGTGTAAAATCGGTGGAGTTCCCCTTTAACCTGAAACCAACCGTGGCCTTAGCCCCACTGTGCTCTCTTCTGTGATGCTTAATTCCAAATTAAACCGTGACGCCTAATCAGATTAACCCAAATTAAGCCTTGACCCAAACCAAGGAGGGCAGTGCTACAGGAAACATTATTTGAAATGGAATCATACTTAGAGACATACAACAGACATAAAACCAACCTACTGCTGTGTTCCACTAAATAGTAGTTGTATACATTATGTACCATATCTAGTTTAAACTTGTACTAATTACATCCTCATAGCCTGCTGAGAATCAGTATGTAGTAGGGAATCAAGACACAGCTTCTGTTTGAAGTGTCCTTATTTAAATGGATCAGTCAGACAGAAATAAGTATTTTCCTTTGTTGTGGTACACAGCCACTTTTCTGGCTGACTTTGTTACCCTCAGTCTTCCTGTATAGTGGGCGTTTTTTTTTTTTTTTTTGCTGTTGTCTGTACCCTGTTTTGCTCCTCTCTGCCTCAGTGCTCCCCAGCAGCTGGTCGGAGTCGTGGGCTTGGAAATCCATGCCCAGATTAACTCCAACACCAAGCTATTCTCCGGCTCATCGGTTCGCTTCTCAGCACCTCCAAACTCCCTGGTGTCATTCTTTGATGCATCCTTACCGGGCACATTACCCGTAAGTGTTGTTTAATGTAATTCGAACTAAGATAACCGGTTGTTTTTGGATTGCTTTCTTGTCAGGTAATGCCTCTGTGTTTCCCCAGGTCCTAAACAAGCGATGTGTCGAGGCAGCAGTGATGACAGGATTGGCTCTTAACTGCACCATAAACAGGAAGTCACTTTTTGACAGGAAACACTACTTCTACGCTGACCTCCCTGTGAGTTTTTCACTCCCTGTCCTCACTTACCTACAACATCTAGAGTTTAATAGATGGGAGAGTGATAGCACAGGCATTAGTGGGAGCTCCTTATCTGACAAACTGCAGTGTAGACACATGATTGTCCTGAACATCATGCTGAATCATTGCCTTTGCTTTGATTTAAGCTGTCCTCATCTGCCTCCAGCTTCTCCATCACAGCACTCCCAGTGAACTTTCCCACCCATGAGCTCTAATTGAAATAGTGAACAAGTCTTGCTGAAGCAGCAAAAATGCTCTTTGCCACACGTACAGAGGAACGACACCGAAAGCTGTTAACGAAAATGACCGGTGTTTTTTTCACTTACCAGCTCATTTGCTCCAGTGCACTTCTAATTTTTTACATTATCCACAGGTCATTTCCTTCTTCATGCCTTTGCTGATAATTTGGGCATAGATTTTTTCATCATTTGAATCATTATTAGAGTCATAAAAAGCCTAGGTAGTGCTGTCTAACTGAACAGTTCTGGGTGTGATATATTTGAAAATGAACTGAATGAATCACAAGATATGAAAATTAAATCGTTAATTTAAATGAACAATTTTGTTAGCTTAAGATGACTCTGATATTCAGTAGTTATCCATAATAGACTTCACTTAGACACCAGCCATTTTCTCAGAGGATGGCGCTGGCATTTTCTAATGGTGGCATCCTTAATTGAAACTCCTCATATACTTACTTATACTTACCTCATATACCATTGAGTGCACTCCGATAAAGCAGTATTATTTAACTAAATGTAATGCATCAAACAGACAATGTGACAACAGTGTGAATGGGATCGCTGGTAGTGACAAACCTACGGAGAATTATCATTCAAACCTGCAGCTTCTTTCAGCTTTGCTTGGCATTTAGCAGCTAAAGAGACAAGAGATATTTCCCTCAGGGGTTGTTAGACAGAAAGAGAGCTAAATGAAAGTGAATATTGGACTTACTTTCACCAGGTGGTGAGAAGCACTGTAACTGCTGGGTGTTTGGATAAGGAGCTGTTTTTCCTGCTGCCCCAAGTGGCCGAAATTATTCATTGCAGCTTTAAATTCTTTTTATTTTAGTTTTATTTTAGAAGAACTGACATGTTTGCCAGTGGTATTGTCATTCATTGGTATTTGAGATATTACTTATCAGTAGTCTGGTAGTGGTATTGGTATTGGTACAGGTATTTTAAAAAACCTTTTTAACACTGATGTTTCCATTGAACAGTCTGGCCCAAGTAATGTTCAGTTTGCTCTCTTTAATGGGGTGCTCGCATGGCAAGGTTTCAATACCCCCTCAGAGCCCCGGGGTAATTTTACTGCCATTATGAGTGACATTTTAAGGCTTAGATAGAAAAGACAAAATGTCATGGGAACACTGCAGCGACTTGCCCTGCAGAGACCTCTTCTCATAAATCTGGAAATTCTCGGAGGAAAGGTGTTAGAGAATTTTGCATTTTGAGTTTTCAAAGTCAGCCTTTCTGTGGCGAGATATCATGCTGACACAGCTTTGGGCGAGGTAATGAGGAGGATAATTATGGAGTGAGGAATTTAAGAGACATATTTTCTTTTCCTTTGGTATTATTTCCTCAGCACAAAGAAGTGGTTTAAGATGAGAGAACGCTCATGAAGTAGCAAGCGATATACTGAAAAAGAATTTTAGTTGCTATTTTTATTGCACTGTTCTGATTAAATGTTTTAATTGCACTGACATAAATTATCTGTCTCTTTGATATTTATGATTAGTTTCTGCTCTCATTTCTCAGCTAACTTGACTTTATTGTGAAAATGTGACTGATAAGGCTTGATGGACCACAACAGTTTTCTGTAGATCTTGACAGAGTTTCTTCACAGTCTTACTGGTTATCACAAAGTTGCAGCAGTACATATTTTAATCACAACGATAGGGATACATTATCTCCCCAGAAAGTCCGTGCATCTTGAAATTCCAGCAAAATCCCCTCCAGAAGCCCTGGGATTACTGTTGGGTTCCTCTTGCTCCATTGTGTGTTTACCAGAGATTGCATCACCTCCTTTGGAATAATTGTCAACAGTTGACACACACACACACAGCAGGGAGGATAATACTGGATTACATTTTTTATTTTTCTGTGAGATCTCCCAAACAACTCATGCCGGCAGGTTGAGCCCAAACTTTTATTTGTCTTTTAAATCGACTGTGTGCCCTGTGCACAACACCTGCTGTCGCCTTGTTTAGAATTATTTAGTTTGTATTAGTCTCATCATCTGCTCCAGAAGAGTGATCCGTCCCAGTGTTGTGTGAAACAGCTTGAGAAAGTCGAGTCAGAGTGTCTTCAATTATGCAGATGGTGGGACATTTTTCACATTCGACCTAAGGTTTGAATATAATCTATGCTCATAAAACCAAACTAGCAGCAGGACTGAGGGAGGAATTATCCCACCCTTGAAAAATACATTTGTAAATTGCGTTGTACATTATTGATATGTTCCCCTAGAAATCCCTGATTGCATTTTGTAAAACTCCACAGTTGCTCATTAAATGATTAATGCCGCTGCCCAACCAGCATTCCTTCTTAAATTTGAAATGGCAGGCAAGATGCATACATAAAGTTTTTAACAACCCTTTAATAACATGCGTCAGCACCTCCACACTAACCAACCAGTAAAACCAAATAATTACGATTTCCTTGAGATAAGTCTCCAAATAAACAGGCATGACCTGGCCACTGAAGCCCTGACATGTGTTTAACGAGAGCTATGAATGTTTTTGTGACCTCCGTGGGTAGCTGAGAAGAACATCAGTGTGCGGGAGCGAGTAATGAGATGACCGACTGGTTTGTTTAGAGACTTTGAAATTAATCAGAAAATGACTCAGCGGCTCATGACATGGAAATTAGTGTGGAGCGTGTCCAATCTTGTGCGTAGGCATGCATCTGTAACTTTGGATATGAAAAGGGCGAGGAGTCACAGGAAGTGTTTGGAGCATCACTCGCTCATTAGGGTTCAATCTGCTGTCAGAGTGTAAGAGGAGGAAACTTGGTTAACAGGATCTTATCAACAACAGTCTTGCCTCATCCTTTGTGATATAGCAACATCAACTGATTTATTCTGCAGGAAATGCAAAAAAAAATTACTTACACAGATGCTCCCTAATGTACAGTACTTCATGCTCATGCTTCAGCCAGCAGAGACGGCATTTTCAACAGCTGAGACAACGCTCACGAAAAGATAAAGTCAGAAAGAGGGGATTTCTGATAAGCTGCAACAAAGCCCGGCCGATTTAAAGATTGAATCCACCGAGAAGAACAGATATCGAAGTAGAAAATCCACAATAGTGTGTATTTTCTTTCTCTCATTTGTTTTTAAAAGGAGGAGATGCTGAGGTGATTGATTGTGTCGATCAGGCACATTGTACAGAGAGCCGAGTGACTAACGGCCCCCCAATCATCTTCTCCCTCTGCCTCGCTCTCGTTAGCATAAGTATGATTAATGTGTAGTTCCCGTGATGTGGTTGCCATAGTAACGTGGGGAAATTAATACTCGGGGCAGCGGATTCTTACAGGAATATAGGAGCAGGTGAAATATTTATTCTTATGCTTTTGTGAGCAGAGACCTTGAGAGGAATTTTTAATGATGGCCCAGCCAATCAGCCGGCACTGAGTTTAACTGATGTTGCGTGCCTCACCTTTACATAGACTCATGACACTGACTGCTGCATAATCACTGCCGTTCTTTCACTGAAATGCTTAAAGAAAGATTCCGGGAAATGGTGTCTTACCTGCATAATCTGATATGTTTCCTGTTGAAAAAGGATATTTTGGTTACACAAAATGAGGAATCATTGCATTAATTCACTCAAAGCATGACTGGACAACAAACTAAACTTACTGAATGTTTCTTTTACCGACTCAAATATACTCACACTGAAAACGGCTACAACAAAGCAGTGACATCTAACAAACGTCTGAGCGACCTGTCAGTCAACTGCAAAGTATTTTCATCTATTAAAATTTAACAGGAAGGCAATTAAGATAGGACAATCAGAAGCAAAGAGTAGAAAGGATATTGCTTCAAGGTAAATGTGATTATTTGCCTTCATATGGATTTTCAACCAGCTCTATTCCAAAGTGAAGTACAGTGAAATTAGTGAAATACAGTTGTGCTTTATGAAAAGTTAAAGGATGGCGTTGTACAGTTCTTCCTGACTGGTCTATTAGTTTTAATTACACCTACTAGTGCAGTATGGTGTCACCTTTAATGTTGGCTTCAAGGAAGTGGAAGTGATGGGACTGTTGTCATCCTAATTTAATGTGGGTTTAAGTTTGTGCAAATGGTGCTGTTCTCCTCATTGACTCAGCATCACTACACTAACACAGCAGGCAAATGTTTTGGTTTTGGATCCTCTATTTTACTCAACCTTGCTGCTGCCTAGAGTTTTAACAGCACTGAATTTCCTTCATGTCAATTTGATATACTGTCAAATTTCAGGCTGGATACCAGATCACTCAGCAGCGGCAGCCCATCGCAGTAGATGGTGCGCTGAGTTACAGCCTCCTCGGAGGAAAAAAGAGGAGCCAGGTGATCAGAAAAAACGTCAAAATCAAACAGATTCAGCTGGAGCAGGACAGCGGCAAGAGTCTCCACGATGACCTCCGCAGCCAGACACTCATAGACCTCAACAGAGCAGGTACAGTCATAGACCGTTAGTCTTTGCCCTACCTTTAAAGAATACATCTGTGGGTATTCTATATGTTTCTGTCTTTCTCTTTTCCTCTCATATAGCTTATTCCTCTGTGCTATAGATCTTCACTCTCCTCAAATGCTATTAAAAAATCATCACTGAGTCACATCTTTGAACTGGGTCCATGTTCCTTCATTACTGTGAACGTGGGCTCTGTAATTTATTTTGAGTCAACCCCCACCCTGAGAGTAGTCCCCAACAAATGCACTTCACATGTACCTCTGTTTTTGAGTTCCCTATAAAGTACAGTGGCCAACTTTCTTCGGAAGTTACTTAAAATCAGGAAAAGACACTATGCATTTGTGTCTGTTTTTGAAAAATTCCCATCTGCAGTAGGAAGTAATGGGCTTGGTGCTGAGCATCACAGACAGTAGGGAAAAGTTTTGAGCAAGCTACTAACACATTTTGGTCTTCTCATGAAATGTGTTGACAATAAGGAAAACATTTTATAACACCAACCCTCTCCTTTAAGACTTGAAGAAAAAACATTCAGACAGACATTATTCTATAGATTAAAATTGCTCCAACAATGCAAGAGGTCTTGAGGTTTGTTGCCGAGCTCCATGGCATCGATACCTTAGAGATGTAAAACATGAGCTGTCTTTGCTTGCGTCAGGTGTAGGTCTAATGGAGCTGGTGATGGAGCCAGACATGAGCTGTGGAGAGGAGGCTGCTGCAGCTGTCAGAGAGCTTCAGCTCATCCTGCAAGCCCTGGGCACCTGTCAAGGCAACATGTCTGGTATGGAAATCACTCTCTGCCTTCCTCCCTCTTTTTTTTCCGAGCTGCCGTACCTCTGAACTCAAACTTATTTCCCACTGAGTGTGCATGTTGTTCGTCTTTCTCCGCAGAGGGCCAGCTAAGAGTGGACGCCAACGTGTCCGTCCACAAACCAGGCGAGCCCCTGGGCATCAGGGCAGAGGTGAAGAACATCAATAGCGTGCGATACCTGGCCAGGGCTATAGGTAAGCACAACGAAAAATTCAAAACTTAAAGGAAGGATAGCAAGATGGTTTAAGAATGCTTTGAATGTTGGACATTTTCTTGTAATGGAGTATTGAGACAGTATTTTATTGCCACTTTTATTTCAGTAAAGGATCTAAATAGTTGTTTTGAAATATAAAGATAACCGAATCTGCAACGAAACATGAGACAGGAAGTATAGTTAATATTGACAGTAATGTGTGACGCAGAAGTTTAAAACTGACAGACAGTCACAAACAATTACCTGTGTGATAGAAGCTGAAATGACTTCTCACAGCTGCTCACTTAAAAAAAAAAAAAAAAAGCATAGATTTTATGTCAACTCTAACTTCACTGACTGTTGACTGAGCTTCACTTAAAAAGCTGACAAAGAGCCACAGCCAGAAAATTTCAGCTTTTTACATGCAGGTTTTAAGTGTGGTTTGACATAGCGTGGTGCTGTGCTTGAATTATTTATCAATAAAGTTGTAACACATTTACTCTGCTGCTGAATTGGTATTTAAAAGTCATAGAGAAAAACATCGTTTATCACAGTTACAACCTGGCTGAAGTCAGAGACGTGAGAATTGCCAGTACATCACAGCAGATGTTTGGTATTTACCTCAAAATTATATTTGTGCGTACTGGTGTTATTGAATAAACTGTGTGTATTTGTGTACATGTTGTCCCATACATCACCAGACTATGAGATCCGGAGACAGATCGATGTCCTGCAGAGAGGGGGGAAGGTGCAAAACGAGACCCGGGCGTATGACTCCAAATCAGGGTAAGAGGATGAAAGAGAAGTAGTCGTGATGCCAAGCTTGAGCCACTACAACACCCTCTGACTGGGATCTCTGCCTGGTTCATTAGTCCTGAGCTTTGCTGAGGAAGAACCATCACGGTAATCATGATGAATAGAGCCATTTGGATGCCGCCGTCATCCTGTGTTATCTGTGAGCTATGTGCTGCTCACAGGCTTATGAGCTCACAGAATGAGCCAGCTCGCACACAGCTGAGGCCTTGATCATCTTCTGGTGCTCTGCCTCCTTCCCATGAGGCCTTGCATGTCCAAGGTACATGGTGAAGTGTGTTTAATAGAGTGTGATGGCCTGTGATTGGCTCTGTCTTCTCTTTCCTGTGAAGGGGCGCACGGATTTGACTCCACTGGAAGACATCAACACACTCATGTTCCCAATCTTTTTTTTTTATTATGGGCTTTTTTTGTTGTTTGTTTTAGGGTTTTTTTTTTGCAATTAGCTGTCTGAACATTTTTTTCTGGGGTCAGAGGTTAGGGCTGCAACTAGTTAGCTCTTCTTTATCAACTGCAATCATCTGCTGATTATTTTCTCAATTAAAGAACAAACAACAGAAAATAGTTGACATATTCAAATGACCAACAGTATAAAATATGAAGATGTTCACTTTATTATTAGGGAAAACAAAGAAGAGCGGCAAATCCTCCTTTTTGATATGCTTAAACCAGTATTTTTTCTGTATTTCTGCTTGAACAAATATTAAAACTCTTAAATGATCAAACGTGTTGCTAATTAATTTTCTGTTACTACTACTTCATTAATCACCTCATTGTTCAAGCTGTAATCAGTGTTACAGAGCTGAGATATCTAATATTTTTGCCTCAGTTCCTCCAGTTAAATTTCTTCTGATATCTATTTTTAGGTTTGTAAAATGTGTCAAGTTTGATAATAATTTGAAATGTTAATCGTTAATGACGTGTGCATGTTTGCCTGCAGGGAGACCATTCCTATGAGGGACAAAGAGGGTCTTCAGGACTACAGGTGAGTGTCAGTTTGCGGGCTGTGCTCATTTTAAGTCCCGGGAGCTTGTGTTTATTGACGTGAAGTTATGATATCAGAAGATGATCTTGTCCTCAGTCCTCAGGCTGAAAGAGGGTGGGAGCCTCTGAGTGGCAGCTCGATGGAGAGAAATAAACAGACATCACTCAAGGTCCGGACCTTAGTCATGTGTATGTGTGTGTGCTCGAGTTTAGGAGGGGGAATGATGGATGGACAGGTTTAAGGCTGATGGAGTCAAATGATTAGAGGAGTAAGTGAAATGTGACAAGTGTGGTGTCAAGAGGACTATTAGTATCTCAACAAAAGCCAACCTTCTCTTCTCTGAGCTTATCTGTTCTGCTGATAAAGCATTCTCCTCTCTCCCTCTCCTCCCTTCCCTTCCCTCCCCTTCCTGGCAGGTTTATGCCAGAACCCAACCTGCCCCCTCTGATTGTGTATGAGGATAACGCTTCGCTGCCTACTGGCATTGAGGCGTGCCAGGCGGTGGTGGTGCAGAAGATAAGAGAAGGGCTGCCAGAGCTACCCGGTGTCAAAAGAGACAGGCTGGTGCAAACGTACGGCATCCTGCCTGAGCACAGCTTCACTCTGGTGGTGAGTTTATACGTGGGTGAAAGCAACCAGTGAAAGAGTCGATTCCCTCATTGAATCTCTTTCCTGCATCTTTCTTTTAATTGCCATCTGATCAGGTCCAAGCAGAGTCAGCTTGGATGCAGCTCCGCTTGAATCCAGGAGGCAGCTGTGTACTGCTGAACTCCGCTGGGCTGGTTTGATCCTAATTAGATAACATGCATGCAAAGTGAAGCATTTTCATGGCATTTTGTCGCAGAATGAGGACGGGCTGGTGGAGTACTTTGAGGCCGTGTTGAAGGCGACCAAGATGGAGCCGAGGAAGGTGATTGGTTGGGTGACAAATGAGCTGCTGGGTCACCTCAAACAGCAAGACATAAGTGTGAGCCAGAGGTGAGTCATTCACAGATACCCCTTCGTGTCGCCTTTACAGTATTCACATAATGCCACCAGAGCTTGTGAACGCAGTGTTATTTCTGCTGCCAATGATAAGGTCTAAGATGTCGGGCCCCCAGTGCACAACCGCTCTGAGCCTTTTGTGATCGCTCACGTTGTTCCTTTTGACCGCTGTATCCGAAAATGTGGCAGGAGGAGGAAGGGAACATGTACAGATAAAGGTCCCCATGGGAAGACGCTTCATTGTGGCTGCTTTCAGCTCGAGAGTCAGAAGGTCATGAGATACTTTTTGTGAATTTACTCAAACTTTTGCTGTTTTTCTTGCAAAATACTGAATAGTTTTCAACCTTCTCTGATAAATGAAACAACCTGAATAGAAGAAGGTCAGAAAAAAAAGGTTTAACTATCCACCTGGGGCGCTCCTGTAGCTTAAGGTTTAAGACGTTGACCATGACCCACAACGCCCCAACTTCAGGCCCGGCCAGGGACATTTCATTCCCATCCCTCCCCCATTTCCTGTCATCTTTTCACTGTCTGTAATCTTGCCCAAAAAATACACATAAAGAAAACTATTCACTCTCAGATCTGTGTCTGAGGCTTCTCCTTATTTTAAGCTGCCACGTCTTCAAGGGTTCATGTTAAAAAAAAAAAAAAAAAAACAGATTTCATGTCAAAATGAATTGTCACCTAAAAGTGATTTATTATATCTGGTATCAGAAGTTCAGCTCCTCAAGACTAAACTTTTGTCGAAGACACTTACTCACTGCTATAAATTGACAAGTTGTAGCAGATGGTTACGCAGATGTACAATACAGACATGCAAAGCTCTGCTCTTTGAGGGAGCTCTCAAATAATCCCAGCACCTAGGAGGGTTCTGCAGGGACAAATAATCCCCTCCTGATGAATACATAAATGAACATTAGATCTTGGTTAAACCAGTAGTTTAGCACATAAGGAGGAGTTTGGGGTGGTGGAGGGAGTTCTGGCAGCAAACGGCGTTGGCATATGCACATCAGCAGAGTCGAGTTGCAGTCAGACCAAAATATGCATCACAAAATTTACTCACATGGAGTGTCCAAAAGCAGGGGGACAGGAAATAGCACGGTATGTAAACATGAACTGCAGGAGCTAAGCTAACAACACACAAAGTCATAAATTATACAGCATCTTATCAAACATTTTACTGCCATTAACCTCAGTCACTGTTCTTTCACCTACTGCAGCTAAACAGCATCTTTTGTCCTCTGCTGCCTTTGTTATTTCACAATGTAGCTTCACAGTTTTTGCCAGTCAAAGTTCAGTGAGTAAAAAGGAGGTGGATAAATTCACAACCAGAAGTTAGACATGAATAAGAAGCGAAATCTGGTCTGGCTGCACCACGACATTGAGAAGTATCAGGTTCTGACTGCAGTGCTGCACACCTGCATGAATATGATTGGACGTAATTAGTCAGCTGATAGCCGCACAGCTGCAAATGAGCCGATGATTGTGAGCCATGAATGAAGCAGCTGATGCAAGTTAACCAATGCAAAGCGACTTCAGTGCTACCTGAACTGAAATGATTCATATCTAGTGACAATGACTGAAGTCTGTTTGATGACTTTAAATATTGACAGCTTTTTATATGCAGTTGTAGATGGCATCATATTGAACCAAACGACAACCACAGTCCTAATGATATTCACTTTACCACGCAAGGGAAAATAATAATTAGCTTTCTAGTGAACTAAAGTGAAAGGAAAAAGTGCAGGGCAACAAGGATCATAACGACAAACTCACTTAAGTTGTAAAAAAAAAAAAAAAAAAATCAGTCAGGGTTGAAACTGATTCCCACCTTTGACACACATTAACATACACAAACCTCCAGTTGTTCTTGGCTCAATAGGAGATGCCACTAAAATCTAAGTTATTGAACTGCTTCCTCTCTGCTCCCCAGGAAGGTTTGCATTGGATTAAAGGACATTTAGCTACACAAAAATTACTCTTTCCGTGCTCAGAATAATGTTTTTATAATCAGGCTAGAATGTCTGGGTTGAAAATGACAGCGAACTGGTTTGGTTTGATTGATGTCAAGGATTATTAGATTCTTAGCATTCACAGAAACTGATTAGACCGTCACACGCTGTACAACAATAACACGTGTGAGCTCATAAATCATCCGATGTGACCTGATTCTTTGTGTCTGACGAGGAGAAAACCCCTGCGACAGACTGACAGCCCGTCGGGGAAAAGCCTGTTTTGACAAATCCAATTACATAAGTAGAATCATTACTTTTTGGAAGAAGGTGTTGTTTTGATCTCTCCCTGCTGAAAGGCCTGTCAGCTGGAGCATGTTGGATTTTGTAAATGTTCGAAAAACACTTGAAATTGAAAGTCTTTTTGATATTTTGATACAAAGAGCAGCTGCCATAGTAGCTTTCACACTTATGCATCAAAAAACATGAAGATGCCTATCGAGCCACCGGCTATGAAAAAAAAAAAAAAAAAGCACCAATTGTCTCCCACTGTTTCTGTTTAAGACATACTGTGATGCTAAATATCAGACACTCATTTCAACTAATTTCTTTGTAGCAATTTTCTTAAAATGGCAGTTTCATAGTGACTGCGGCTAAAAGAAAAATGAGAATTTGTGAAGCTGTCACTGAAGGTCAGTCACCAGATCACAACTTTAGAAACTTCAGCTCGAGTCCAACTCAGATTAAACTGAGTTGTACATTGTAATGGGTAATTTTTACTATTGTTCAACTCTGAGAAATATGATAATTTCTTTGAATGAAAATCTCTGAGTCATTACAGAGCAAATTAAATTGAAAAAAAAAGTAATGGGTTGACATCAGTGCAGATGCTCTGAGCTTTACTTTATCTGCCATTCCCAGACGGTTGTGTGTGTGAATAAACCGCAAACTAGCTGGTGTTTATTTATGCATAATGTTGCATTTGCTTTGAAGGAGAGTTGAAGAAAAACAAAGAGTGGCCAGCAGGACTGTCAAGAGCTGCAGGCAGAGAGGAAGCAGAGAAACTCGGCTGCAAAACTGACATTATGAGGTTACCGATGAACCTGTTTACCTGTGGAATGATCCAAACAGGTGTTTTTTTTTAAACAGTGTCCCAACTTTTTTGGAATTGGGTGTTGTACAAAAAAATTCATATCATTAAAGTGTAATGTTCAAGTTGCTTTGGTCAAGTTTACAGTTATGTTGCTACCTCTGATGCTGGATGTTTCAACAATTTAATCTTTTTTATCTAAATATTTCAGCTCTTTATTCATTTTTAGCAAACCATTCAAAAAATGCGTTCATTACTTTTAGCTATTTAAACTGTTTATACTTTTGCTTTGCTGACTAGTTTTCATACGCTCAGGTTGATGGGTATCACACCAATTAGTAATTTGGCTGTTTATATTAGTCCTCACTATAAATATGGATACATTTTTAACAAAATTACAATTTCTAGTGAATGAACAGACCTGTCCATGTGCCCCCTGAGGTCCATGTACCCCTGGTTGGGAATCACTGATCTAATTGACACATCAACATTTGGCCAAATCGAGTTGCGTTTGCAAAGATGGATTCTTTTCATCTACTTTTTCCAGCGTCTTTGGACTTAAGCTAAGATGGACGGTCTGGCCTGCAGTTCACCGAATGAAACAGTGCCTCTAACTAATATATTCTAACAGGCTTTTTGATTCGGTTTGTCTGGTTGCCTAGGGAATAAACAAGGAGACACAGGAAACACATTTAGTCAAATCACAAATGTTGATAGACTTTTGTGCCCTTTCAGTCTGACACTCCCACTCTTTCTCTCTCCTGCACCACCTCCATTTATATCACTAATTCTTCAGTGCACCTATTAAACTGTAATTAAATTAGCCCTTCATTTGATTTCAGCCCTATCTCTCCCTCTGCCCTGGCTGAGCTGCTGAAACTCCAGGAAACGGGACATATCTCCTCTTCGGTTGCCAAGCAGGTCAGTCAGCTGCACAGACCGTGCAATTATCCCCTTCTGTCTGTCACTCAATACAAACACCCCAGCTTGTACTTGTTGGCATTCTGGTTCTTACCTGTGTCTTCCTGGTTTGTCTCTGCTCTCAGGTGTTCCAGGAGATGTGGAGGTCACCCGGAAAGACGGCCCTGCAGATCACCCAGGAGCAGGACTTGGGCCTTGTTAGTGACACTGCACAGCTGCACAGCATCTGCCAGAGGGTGGTGGACTCACACCCTGAAGAGGTAAAGGTTCACATGCAAATTCTCACTTGCAGTTATGGGGTTTTTTTTGAGGGGTTTTTTGAGACGTTTCGTGTTTGCTGTCTCTCATTGTAGGTTCATGCTATCAGAAATGGAAACAAGAAAGTTCTGAACAAGCTGATGGGGCTGGTTCAGAAAGAGACCAAAGGCCGAGCCGACCCAGTTTTGGTGAGGACAATTTTACAAGAGAAGACTTCATGAAGGTTGGACTGTTTGTCACAGACTTAGAGTCAAATCATGACATGTGTGACCTCCATGAAAGATAAATGTACAAGTGTAGATCTGTATGAAAATGCAGACATACAGATGTTTATATCTATATCACATGGCAGTATATGGTAAAATATTCTTCTGTGGGTTGATCTAACTATTGATGGTCAAGCTGAAAATCAAGCTACCATCCTTCATTCCGGAGAGATTGACATTTTTGTAAATACAAACAAACAACAATTATCTTCTGTATTTATGTATATGTTTGAAAAAAAAAAATAAAAGTTTTCAAATTAATACTCTCAGTGCCAGTGTTGTATCACCATTCAATTTATCTTGTTGGTAAAAAAAAAAAGCATTCACAAATCCCTAAATACAGTAAATACAGTATATATATATATCACATATTCTTACCAGGTGATATGATTTTGTGCAAAGTGGAAAAACTAAATCAGGAAAACTAATTTAATGTTGAAGATAAATTTAAATGGTCCAGTCAGGAAGTAAAGACGATTGGGATTTCAAGAACGTTTCCTCGAAACAGTGCTGCATATAATTCAATACAACCTTTTCAGTATAACTTTATGTACCATTGTCCTCTGCCTTATTGGCTGTTATAGACATTTGTGAGGCCAGAAAATCACACAGGCAGAAGATGAAAGTGCTGACATGACAGATGCTCTCTTATCAAGAGATTTAACACAAACGTTGCCTCAGATTTAAAGTGGGCTGGGAAAAAAAGAGACACATACAGGTGGGAGAGCAATCAATGAGCTCCCTCTTGTGGTTGAAGCCTGTTACTTGTCTTGTAATACTTCCTGTAATATGGTGCATTGAATATGGATTTTCTCCAATATTGAGGTGCAGATCCTTTGCATAGTCTTCACCTTAATTGTTTCAATGCTTAAATGTGTTTAGTACATATGTAAAAGGGAAATTAATACAAATAACTGGCTTTATCAGTTTGCGTCTTGCCTCTAATTGTGGTTTTGTTTAAGTTTATTTAAATGTAGTAAGATAAGTCTTATTTCAAAACAGAGAAATTGGCAATATTTGTGCACCTAATCCTATTTGGAGACTTTAAAAATTCCATCTTTCACATTGCAGTTTTTTCTAAATGTGATTAAGAAAAGAGCCTTAAATGGTTGTAGTTCCTGGACAAGTCTAAGTCTGACAACATCCAGCGTCCCATATTTTGCCTCATGTACATATTTTCTCTAGTTTATCCCACATGGATTTACTTTCACGCTGTTTTTCAACCCATGTAATACCTTGTTTGCACGCACAAGCATAACATGGCACATTTCACTTCCACCACAGTTTGCTTTTTCTCTGCAGTATTTCATAGCTATTGCATGTGACTGGAGAATGTAAGCTCCTGTGTTTACCCAAGAACAAGACCTAGTTTTGAACAAAATCTCTCTGGGGGGGGGGAGAAGGGGCTGCTCGGAGAAGGAAATGTGTATTAAATGAGGACGTCAATGTGTCTACAGAACAAAACAGGCACAAACCACCTCTGGCAAAAAGGGAAGAATATATTGATTGTGTCAGGTGAAAACTGTTAGGTAAAGCAGCAGAGTTTCTGGTTTGAAAACCTTCATTTTTTTTAGTTTAGATTGCAGGGAGAAAAAGTCAAAACATGAGGTGCATTCAGTTTCATTTACCAGAAGTTGTCTTTATTAAAAGAGGCATGCCTTTTTGTGTCAAGACATCAGAAACAAACAGAAACCTGATCATATCTTGGATAGAAAACTGAGGCCAAATGGTGTCAGAAAGGATGAATCTTTGGATTAAGAACCTACTGAGACAGAAGCTGGTTTTGTGAATTTGGTTATAATACCCGTTTTCATGCCACAATGTTGCTAAGACAGTGATTGTTGTCCTGTGCTGGGTCTGTTGCTGTGCTGGTTGAGGGTCTGTCGGCAGCGCAGACGGACAGCAACGTGAAAAGGCTGATAAAGTGCTCTGAAACATTCTTTTACCAGAGAGAAAGACGATTCTGAAAATGGCTTTGATTGATACAAATATACATCTCCGAGCCATTTTCTGTAAAAAGTACAAACAGATCCTACTGCATAATTAACTGAATGGATTTAAATAGGAAGAAAAACACACAATCCAGATTTGAGGTTTAACATAATACTCATTCTTAATCGTCTTATTAACCAACCTAGGATAGTTAATAAGACGTACTGTTGCCATATCATCCTTTCTTCTCATTTTCTTTCTCCTAATTTGTACAAAATTACATTTACTTTTTATTAGATAAAGCAATCCATTATCCCAGAGTCTGAATCTTTTTATAACTGAAAAAAAATCTGTTCTACTAAACAGTTCTTTCAATTTCTGACACATTTTTCTTCATACAATTCAAGATCTAATAACACTTGTACAAATTATCTCAGGTGTAATAAGTTGTAAATGGATGGTGATTTTTTTTTTTTTTTGCTTTTAGAAGCTGAGTTTGATCAAGAAACTAATTATTTTTGAAAGCAGTGTTAGTGTCTTTCATGGAGTTAAACTAATTTGAACATGAACACATCAGAAATAATGGGACAATGGGACTTTCCTTTACACTTTGAGAATGAACAGCTTCAAATTTTTTGCTAAATCACTATAAATTTTAAGCTTAAACTGTAAAATTTTGCATTAACTCCTGAGTAAATCCATTCAAGATCAGGCAATAATGTGAACTAAAATCAAATTTTAGGCACCAATCTATAAGTATTCCTGTCCTGGTAAATTCATTTGGACAGTAGAGGCATGTTTTGTAACAAAATACTTTAACAACCACACTAACAACCATGTGCAATACCTGGACTACGATAAAGGCGATTTCCAGCAGTTTGCCCTCGGTTACAATCGAAATGGTTTTCAACAGATGCAAAATTCTCCCAACAGTGAGATTTCAGAATGATCACACAACTAAAACACCCTACACAATCCCTAACTAGAAGAAGATGACAAACCATAACAACTAGCCTCTACTATAACCTCGTTGAAAAAAAAAAAATATGGCAATAGAAACTCTCAGAAAAGCTTAAATACCCCTTTCCCAGTTTGAAAATATTCAAAACTTAATTATACCCAAAATATCCTTGATTTGCATAGTGTTCTATGTTATTAGAACGTTTTTTCTTACAATATGTACATTATAAAGCATCACTACATTAAGGCAAATTAAATATAGCATGAATAATTCTGGTTTTGGTGCTCTGATTCGGAAAACACGTGGAGCCCGTTAATGTGAGAAACTAGTGCATCGGAGGAAAACTGCTTCACCCAAAGACCATTTAAGAAGAGAGAAGAGAAGGTGCATTAAAAATCTCCTGAGGTACCGTCATGAATTAACAGAAAGACATCGAAACAAATGTGCATCGAACACCCAAAGATTTCGTGGAAACGCCACTTTGTGAAGTTTAAAGACAAAAGTGATCGATCTGTTTTGCCCCCAAAAAAATGATGATCTCAAATGCAGCCATGTAACAGTTGTAACAGAGAACAAAGTTTGGATGTGTGATAATGCCAGCCCTTCTGTCAGTCGGCCATTTTTATGCTGCTCATTCAAACACTCTCAAAGCAGCAGAGGCTCCACGTGGTGCTCAGTCATGATGCGTAATCCAATGGTTAAGAGGCACCTGAGTATTTAAGCGGACATCTCGATGTGGCTGGAGCTGGTTGGAGACGACGTTCAGAGAGAGGGCAGAAACCTGAAGTTCCCATAGAGGCTGATTGCTGAGAAAATGCTGGTGCTGTTATTGTAAAATCTTTGCAGTCTTTGGTTGGTGGACCAGGAGTTCAATCAGCTGGTGCAGGTCAAGATTTCTTCCTTCTTCTTCTTTCCTCCTTCTTGGCTGCCAAACAGTTTTACAGAACTACAAAGACGAAATTGATTATCTTTGCTTGGAAAATAATTACGCCATCATTTTTGAAAACGTTGTATAAATCGCTTGATCTAAGAGGTTTCTTCATCAAGTAGTGCCTGAAAAGGATGAAAAAATAGAAAAGCATCATAAAAGAGTCTTAAAATCTTTCAGAGTTAAGTTGGACTCATCACAGAGGCCTATTGGGACACCATCACTCTTCCATAGGAATGTATGATAAGATGGAGTGCTCTTGTGCCATGGCAGCCAGCTCTTTGAGGAACTCCGTGAAGAGGACGGTAGCGAAGACTTCTGTCCGATCCAGAGAGATGGCTTTGGGTTTAGGTGGCGGCGAATTCTTCAGGATCCTTCCCGCCTCGCCGTGGGTGGAGAGTCTGCTGCTGCTGCTGCTGCTTTTGTCTGAGAACATGAGGATTTAACAAGTTACGAGGCCAAAATGAAAACAAAGAATGGATATAGTGAACTCAATGCCATGCAGTTAAGACATTTTGTAAACATATTCCTGTTAATGATTTCTCCATTTAAAAATAAATTCAGCAAGAAAGTGGGATCCTCAGAGCTGCTCTTCTGGAAAAACACGTACAAGAAAGGAAAGTATTCCAGTTCACCAGCTAAAAAAAAAATCCCTTTAAATTTCCCATCTAAGAAAACTCCGGCTCTTATGTTTCCGCAAACACGCTCCCGACAACGTTTTCTGTAGCTTGTACAACTCTGAAACCACGGGGAATCTAGTTCAAACACAGGCTTGAAACTCCAGGGTTTAGCTGCAGCTAAACTGCAAAGACACATGACTGAACAAAATCAAGCAGAATTTATTCGGATTCCCAACAGGAGCCAAAACACAAGCGGTAATGAATGCAGATGTTGTTTTGAACTTGACCCATTTTTGACAGTAAATTAGTGAGATTGAGGAACTCAACAACAGTGCAGTTTATATTCTAGTTACTGGATCATCACCAAAATGTTCCCTATAATAAAAAAAAAACAGTGTCATCTGAATACAATAAGTCTCATCCTGAAACAATTGATGTACTGAAAACACATTATAAAAGCTTTCTGAGGATGATTATTCAAACTCATGAAGGATTAACATCAGGAACTGGAAACCACTTCTCCTCTCAATGATCAGCCACACAAATTGCTTTAAAAACGGTTGCACTTTCAAGATTGGAAGAAACCTTCCAATCCAACTAGTGGATTCAGTTATCATGTCGCTCATCTGGGCAAATAAACCCCCTCACATTTCTAAAGCTCGCTCACAGTAAGTAAACGAGTGGCTTTGGCCTTCCTGTCTTTAGCCATTATTAATGACCTATAAATGCGAGGACTAGCACTTTCTGGCAATGACCGGTCTGCCGTCTCCGCAATCTGGTTAAAATTGAATCATGTCAGTTTAAGAAACCTCTCTCCCGGTGCTGCTTGTTTCCTGAGCACAGCCTTCCAACAAATCACTTGGTCACAACTTCACTCTCAGAAACTCCCTAAAGATTTTGAATCAGATAAAAAAGTTCTTTGCACGGCCAAACGCCTCACTTGTTCAAACCAATACTGATGGACAGTGTTTCTGGGCTGGAGCGTGAGGCGACTGAGCTGTATCAAAGATCTTTACGTAGATAATAAATTCACCTCATTTTGGCTCCAAACTAAATATCACCTACCTGAACTGCATTTATATCACTATCTTCAAGTCAGGCATGAGTGTATCCCAGAATTCACAATCAAACTAAGGAGCCACATTTTTTATGATTGACTTCTCTCATATCCAAACTCTAATTTGGATGTGCCGTAAATGCCGTCACCTCAGGGAGGCCTGGGCTGAAGAACTGGACATTCATTCCAGTGTCAGATGGACTGTGGGAGGAAGGCTAGTGTACGGAGATGCTCTCTATAATTTAAAGTCTTACACACCGCATTACTCGAAAAATAGCCTTAGTAAGATATTTGAATCAGTTTCTCCCATGTGCTATAAATGTGGCACTGCTGAAGAATCACTATCACACTTATTTTGGCACAGTCCGGTACGAGGTCATTTCTGGTGGGACATATTTAACTGGTGTTCCAAACAATATGAAACAACACTCAGCCAGACTGCAATTTGGCAATCAAGGCGGGCATGGTTGCGGTTAAAAAAATGAATATTAGTGAATTGGAAGTCTCCATCGTCCCCCCCAAATTTCAGGAGGCGGCTCAACGAGATGCTTTCTGCTGCTAAGATGGAACAGATTCGTTTTAGCAAATGGACACAAACCTATTTCCAGAAGGCGTGGAAGCTGTTTTCTGACCTAACTGTATAACACCTTAGCTGTGCTGCTATGTTGTGTCTCTATTCTGTGCAAACTCTGCATTATCCTGCTGACTAATTATATTCTGTCAGTCCCTACCCAGGTGTGTTTTCTTTCTTCTTTTCTCTATTGCCGATATTTGCTGTTGACTGGCAATTTTGGACTTTAATTGGAGGTGCAGATATGAATCTTCTGTTATTCTTTTTCTTATTTTGTGTAAAGGTCCTTGGTGCTTCATGTCTATTTTGTGTGTTTGTTCTATTGTTAAAGAAAAAAAAAACTATGACAGCTTAAAGAAATAACGCAACAACTTAGGAAATATGAATTTGACAAGAAAGCAAATAAGCAAATTTCACAAAATGTTGAACTATTCTTTAAATGTCATCGCTGTACGTCCTGAAGTAAAGCCCACTTAGATTTTAAGTTAGACGTGGGTGTTTTGTCACCTGCTGCTGTGAACAAAGTCTCCCTGGCCAGCAGCCAGTGTTGGGCGGCAACGATCAGCTCGGGAAAGTCTTTTCTGGTGGCAGCCAGCTCTTCTATCTGGTGCTTCACGGTGGCAAGTACCTGAAGGGAAACGCAGAAAAGAAACTGAGGATTAACATTCACATCTGCAGTATATACACTGATGGAATTAAAGCTAAATGAATGATAACAACTTTGAAATCTGCAATCAAGGATCTCTTGTGAAGTTGACATTAAAAAAAAAAAAAGACTTGCTCACATTTCAAACAATTCATTGTGTTGCTATTTTCAATCTCACTTGTGAAAAATGCATGTTTTAACATCTTTCAATGAGGCCACAAAAACCGAGATCCTGCTTGATGATACAAGGGGAAGCAAAGGAAATTAAACAACACGTGCATACATATACAACATATTTGTGTCACCTGGTAAAGGGAGCGAACAGTTGGCTGAAAGACCAAGTTGGTGTTGAGGAGGAATGAGCGCAGGAGAGGCTGAGGGTAGGACGCCAGCTGGGCCAGGATGCCCGTCAACAACAAGTTGACATGAAGCGAGTTAGACAGCATGTTCTCCATACGGGACAACAGCACACTGACGAATGGACCTGCAGAAAGAATAATCAACTTTTTATTGTGCTTTTCTAAGATCATTTTATAAAATAATGAGGCTGTTGCAAAGAAGATCCTTTAACTCACCAGTAAAAGGCACTGAATGGCTTCTACCTGCACTTGGGCTACAGAATTTAGTCCCAAATGGTGAATGCACTTTCTCTGGCTCTGGTGTTTCAGCAGAGAAGGAGGTGAAATCCATCTCCTCCTCCTCCTCCTCCTCCACAGGTGTGACAGGCTTCTTCAACTCTCCTTCAGCTTTGACCTGTTTTCCACCTGCTTCGGTGTCCAACGTACGAATGAGCTCCTCATATTGAGCCAAAAGGTCATTGCCCAGTTCAGCAGCAGCAGTAGTGTTGTTTTGGAGGTTGAAATTACAGTCTGTCTGACCTTTGGCCTTTGAGTCCAAGCTAGTCTTGCTGTTATCGGCCATGAGGGAGGTTGGAAGTGTTAGACTGAGTCCGTTTTTGAGGGGAACTTCTGCTGAGCCTGGTTGGGTTTCTTCTGATTCAGACTTGCTGGATTTGAGTTTACCACGCTCGACATCTTTGGCGTCTTTCTTGGCGACAAGATCATACACCATGACGTCGTCCTGGAACTCATTTTCCTCAATATATGAGCCTTTTACCAGCATGATGGCTGTTTTTCTCATCTCCTGGATGTGCTTTGGGGGCTCGACAGGAGGCTGCTGTGGAGGTTTACTCTCCACGGGAGCCTCAGCAGTCTGCATCGGGCACGCATCGTAGCTGTCATCCCACTCCAGCTCCAGCGGGTTGGTGGAGGGCAGCTCTGTACTGGGCGGCGGGCAGGGTCGAGGGCGCGGCGCTAGCATCTGTGGGACTTTTATGAGAGCCACCTGGGTTTGCCGGGTCTTTAGCCCCGGCTCCTCGAGGACGCCGGGCTGGTATTTCTCAGGAGGGGGGTCCTCGCCATCATATGGGGCCGACCAAACCTGGCAGGCCCGCATGCAGCTGCTGATGTTCAGATGGGCGTCGTAGAGGTAATGAAGGTAGCTGACATCCAGGTAGATTTCTGAACCGATGGTGCAGGAGTTCCCTGAGCCATCATCCTCTTCTGAGAAGCTCTTGTTTTCCTCTGGGAAAAGAACAGGTAGGAAATGTTGACAAAAGCTGGCGAGCGTCGCCTCAGTGCAGCGCTCACACAGAGCAGAACTAATGAGTTTGACATGTAACTACAGGGGGTAGAGTGATGTAACACAGCGAAACAGCAGGAGATCTCACCTTTTGATAAAGTAGTCATTATCATCCCCGCTATATGTTCATGTCCCAGATAAATGCAGATCAACAACATGCATTGTACTGAAAACCATGCTTGTAACGTAATGTTAAATTATACTCTTTATTCTAATTTTTGGTTTTAGCTCTCAGCTGCAGTGAATGACTTTCCATTTTCCTCCATCATGCTCTGTTTGTTTTGACTATTACTGAAGTTATAACACACACACACACAACAAAATGAGGTTATGAATAGTGAAATCTTCTGGATAAATATGCCTCAAAGCAGATTTGAAAGCAACAACAAATTTCCATGAAAGCTGATGAAAGATATGGCTGAAAAGCAGTCATTCATTTTAGAACATACGGTACTTAAAAAATTAAAAGCATTCAGTAGTCTCAAAGAGCATTTTTAAAACATCCTTGCTTTTCTCTCTCATGTAGCTGGTGTGGGCTCAGTCTCATGCACAAAGACAACCGACAGTAAAATTAACAGTCGTTATTCGTCAGCTGAAATCATCCATCACATGTTACAAATCAGCTTCCTGGTGTAACTAGATACATGTGCAGTTTTCCTGGGCAACATTTCTGGTGTGCAAATGTTCTGTTTTACCTCCAAATAAAGTGGTTTGAATAATCTGGCAAAACTGTTGGCTTGTTTACAACCTGTGTGATCGTCCTTGTGTTTCTTGTCTCACTGGACTTCATTATAACGACGCCTCCCTGTTCCCAGATCTGAGCCATTACTTTGGCGAGTACAGTGCCGTCATAACCCATTGAAATGACGTCCAACACTGTAAAAATAAGATCCAAACTGTGACAAACCAGACAAAATGTTCCTTTAATGTCCTATCCCTCTTACCCGTGGTGCTGGGGTTGTTGGGAGTCTCTGCACCCTTGGAAAAGAGGATGGAGTCCAGCTGTCGGAGGGGCGGGGGGCTGTGATCAGGGGAGCAGCAGGACGGCGTTAACGCCAGGATCTTGGCTGCTGACACCGAGTAGCAGTCCTCTCCCTCACCACACGTCTCTGACTCAACATCATGTGATTACAGGGGATCAGGTACCTGGAGAGGCAAATGGGAACGGATCCTGTTAGGGAAACCGGCGGGTGGTCGTAGGAGGGGGAGTACGGAGGGGGGGTGTAGACAGATGGTAGCACAAGTCTGCACGGTGGGAGGTAGAGAGTAAAAGCTCATCATGTCATAAACTAATTAGATGTACCACGCTTCATAACTGGGATAAGACTGCGTGTGTGCCACTCACCTCAATATGAGCTGCAGCATCACGTCCTCACAGTGTAAGCCAATGAGAGTGCGGAAAAGTGCCAGTGACACAGTACCTAACTGGAGAGATGAACAGAAAGACACAATGAAAAACACATTACAACGACTGAGGATGGCTGTTTTTATACTACTTCTGAAATACGTGTTGGTCTGATTGATAGACAATGATTGAAAATGTGTGTAAAATAAAGCTAATTTTATTCTCAGTAAAGGTCACTTTTGCTTTGATTTCCAAAAGAAAGTTTGAAATAATATTCTGTGTTTTTCCTTCAGTCAAAGCCACTTTAAAAAACTAAAACAGCACGAAGAGCACAACAACTCAAGAACTGCCAATTTTTAATTTCATTAAACATCAAAGGTAAAAGCAAACAGGAAAACAAAATAGCCGAAATGTGGAATATTTGCATGTTCATCAATGTTTAATCTGGCTCAAAGTCAAACATTTGAAAAGCAAACATGTTACTCAGTTTTCCCTGAGTTGCAGGTGTGGCAAAGCAGACTGTAGGCAAACACTGGAGGGAACTCCCTGAGCCATTTACACAGCCAAACAGAAATGTAAAGAAGATATTACTTATTCATGTTAACGATTTAGTTCTGCCAAAGTATTTGAACAAGATATTCCAACATACAGGACTGTGTTAAAATGCTGATATCAGCTGCTTCACTTATCAGCTGGCTCCAATCTGCCAGCTTTGATGCTGACATTTAAAGTTTCACCAAGCCAAGCGCCTGTGGGGTCATTTTAATGGACTTATTAAACATGAGTCATGCTATATTTGAGTGTGTGTTTTTAAGACGAGACACGCACGCCAGGGTTCGCCCCGTACCTGGAAGGGTGTGTTGATGCGGCTGACGAGAGTGTCTAGAATGTGGACGCTCTCGTGTTGGTGGAGGAGGATGAAGGAGAGGAAAGTCTGCAGCAGGGCCGGCTCGGTCACACTCCTCAGGAAGAGGTCGAGGTACGCTGTGGTGGTCATCACCTCCTCCAGGGTCAGCTTCACGGAGGTGGGAAGACAGGAGTTATGGAGGTCAACTTACAGAATAAATACAAATATCATGCCAGAGAAGGATCATGTCTACAATATATAGCAAGATGTTGGAATGTTATGTGGATATAAATTTGAGTATACAGTGCACTATATAATGTATTTATTACTGTATTAATTTGTACACTATAAAAGCAAGTGGAACAATTAAGTATTTTTTATGATTTATGAATCATTTTGCTCAGGAAGGGTTGTTGGCTTTAATATAGCATTTGCTGATTTTAAAGCTAATAGTTCAAACATTTGAGGACATATACTTATTTGCTTTCTAGTCCTACGGTAAGATGAGAAGCACTCTCATATCTGTGTGGTAAATATAACACTACAGCCAGAAGCCAAAATGTCAAACAATTCCTTTAAGTCTCAAATTTTCCAAATATATTGGTCTTCCTTTTATTTACATCCAGACACACATATTGCATGATTGTGTGTCACATGATTTTTCCAGTGGAATACCCTTGACTTTTACAAATCATCTTCTATAATTCAGTAATAGGTGAAACAATAAGTTACTGAGAAGCATGAACAATACTTTAACAACTTCCCCCTGGAATAAACTGTGCACTCACTCAAATGAGGCATTACATGGAGGTGAAGAGGAGAAGAAGAAGAGCACCAACCTTGTGGAGAGCTGGTGCTAAGACAGGCACAAGGAATCCGTTGTAGATGTAGCACACGAGCTGGTCTCTGATGTCAGGGTGGGCCACCTGGGAACAGCCAACATAAAGTCAAGCAGAAGGCTGCAGCCGTTTATCACGTGTGAATACATTTTTAATGCGGTGGAGACTCGTGCGCGCAGCCTCATCACACGTTTTCACCTGAATGACAGCGTTGCAGAATTCCAGCGAGTTGAGAAACTGGACGAGGGGCGGCATCTGGAGCCAGTCGTCTTTGCGCAGGCAGTGCCACTCCTCGTTGGGAACCTCCAGCTTGGTGGGCAGAGATGAGTACAGGCCGCTCAGCCCTGTGGCCAAAACCTGAGGTGGGGGGGAGACAGGTGTCAACGTCACATGAGATGTTATTATAGAGAAGGTCAACAGCTGATTTGGGATTATTATTGACTGATCATGATTGATTTTGTACACATTCATGGTTTCCAGACGATATATTCTAATGACTTTCCTCTGACTTTTCCTCATTTCTGAGTGAAACGTCTTGACAACTATTAGATGGATTGCCATGAAATTTGGTACAACTGGGATCCCCACAGGATGCTTTGCAAAAACTTAACCCCCCAAACACTTTGTCAAAGACGTCCAAGGATGTTTTTTTAGAATGCTTGAGAAAATATTTTTGATGCTAATCTATAACACATTTTTAATAATACACTTGACTTTCTCTATAGTGTTATTCAGCTGTTAGCCTTCAAAGTAAAACTACACTATGAAGAAGATTAGGTCTAAAACACAATATGCTGCAAACCTAGAATGTGATATATACAGTCACATGTAATTACAGAGAAAATATTACGGGCTTCATTAAACATTAATGAAGCAGAGTATGGCATAAATTGTTTATGTACAGCATCTTGGCAGTCAGTTCAACTTTCACCGTCACACAACAGATCTATAACGGTGTTTTACTGCTCACAACAAGGCAACATGCTTTTGTAAATCATTTCATATTTTTTTCCACTTCTCGATAATGTAATGCAGATGTAAGCAAAGCGCTGCAGCAGCCTACACATCAGCCGGCCTCTTCCTCCTCCCACAGTGAGGCACCATATGGATTTATGCCTCCTACAGGTCAGCTCTATAAATATTTGAGCAGCAGAGACTTTTATTGCCTATAGCTTTCTCGTCATGATCATCATAATATGGTAATTAGGTCGCTAATTAATGCATTAATGTCATGAGGCTTTCCACTTAACAGTATCTATTTGATTTGCAGGGTAGGATTTCGAACAACAGAGTCTATAGCACTGCAGTTTAATTTAACTGTAAGATGAGTGCTTCATTAGTGTTGCATTGATGTATACATCCTCTATAGGATTATCCTTGTAGCTTGCCAGTGGAACCAATTAAATTCAGACTCCAGTTGTTAACCTGGCATCGCATCAAAAGCTATTTTTCATTGCAATGTCTGCAGCTGCGAGTAAATGGCATTATTTACATGGGATTAGCTCGCAACCGTGCCATAATCTTCTGAATGCCAGACGTTTTGTGACATTCAGTGCCAGAGACGTTTTAACCTTGCTTCGAGTGGTATCGTGAATTCATCTGCATGTTTTGGCCTGATTATGATGGAGTTCTAGGATTTTAGAGTGGCTGTAGGAGAGTGAGAATGAACAAGTCCTCGCACAGAAAAGTTGAGTTTGTTAGGGAAATCAAGACAGGGATTGAATCTCGGACTGCAAAAACCATCAGGTAAATGAGGGTAAGAGAAAGAGGAGGAAAGGCACATCACTTGGGACTGACCGGACAGAAGTAGGTGCTCTCTGCGACATGTTTGGCCACTCGCTCGTTCTCAGCGGACAACGACATGATGAGCAGCAGCGCATCCCTGGCCTGCTGGCCCACCGTGCCCTCCCTGTGGATGAAGGGGATGAGCAGGGAGAAGATGAGGAAGTTGGTGGCTCCCTGATCCTCGCTGGTGTGGAAAAACAGCTCCAGGATCGAAGGGTCCTTTGCCAGAACGCAGCACAGCTGGTTGAGCAGCAGCACCAGCTCGGCTTCGACTGGCGGCGCCGCGGTGCCCGAACAGGACGACAGCAGCATCATGAGCGGCCGCAGGATGGGCTTGTGATGCAGCAGAGGCTGGCGCGCCTGGCCCACCAGCATCTCGTACATCTTCAGCTGCTCCAGCTTCATGTCGTCCGTGAACTCCCTGCGAAGGCTCCACACAAAGAGACGCTCCATCACGTTCTCCATCACCACGAACTCCAGGATGGGGCCCATGGCGCCGGCCTGACCGCTCTCCTCCTCCATCAGCAGGAACAGCATGTGCTCCACGTAGTTCTGGACGGCGTTGGCCTCATCTCCAGGGATGGGGCCGAAACGAGGGCTGGCGGCGGCGCTGAGGTTGATGACACTCAGGGTGGAGCTGTTGCGCAGGGGATCATGCTTTTCTAGGATTTTCACCACCTACAAGAAACAAGAGGAAGATTACGTTCATTCACTTTCACTTTCATTCAAATGACACAGCAGATTTAACAAGGAGCTTTTTTACAATCTATAAGACTGCATATCAATGTATCATTTGATTAACATGCACTTTGACCTGTAATTATTTTTCAAAAGTTCAACAAAACAAACAGAAAATTAAACTACAAAAGTCAGTTTGGAAGGGGATAAATCTTGGGTCACCAAAATGAGTTCTATACATGAGAAACACTGCTGACTTGCTCCTTATATTGGTTGGTTAGTACTGGTCAGTGGCAGCCACCATTTTGGAGAACACAACATGAAGATTGACAGAAACTCAATCAATAAAAAAAGGAAAAAGGAAACTGATTGGATGTAAAAAAAAAAAAAAAAAAAAAAGCTTGTATATCATGTTAAATCAATGATGAATACACAGCAGGTAAAATCACTCCCGACTTCCTGACAGATGAACTATGAACAATAATGGGGTGTAAACAGACCAGCAGCAGAGTACAGATAAACTCAGTTTGCTAGGACACAGTGAAACAGTCCTTTGTGTATCCACTCCCTCCCTTGTGCGTCCGCTGCGTAGAAACCAGAGTCACAATAATGGAGCCAGTGTCCCCGGCCTGCCGCTGCTGCCATGACAATCGCTGGCTGCGCACAAGAGAACTGGGCATGGCCGATGGAAACAAGAGAACAGAGTTTGTAATCCCTGTCTGAGCCCAGCGGCCTGAGCCCAGCGGCCTGAGGATCAGGGATCAGTCCAGTTCAGGCTCCCCGGCCATCACAGCGGTGACAGGAAGGGGCCAGGTCTGGACATATGGAGGAGTCAGACACTGACACTATAAAGGTCAGCTGCAGACAAGGTTAAAGTTTGGAAACTATGATGCTTAGAGCTTGAGAAATATTTGCAAGTAAGCATGTAGTTGCAGATTATTTTTGTGTTGGTTGACCAATCAATGAATCGTTTCAGCTCTATGGTTTTTAGCACCATATTTTATCCTCTTATGTTTTTACAACCCTGATACCAAAAAAGTTGTAAAACACGAATAAAAACCGAATCATCAATAATCATTTGCAAACAAACTGTGTTTACTGACATAAGTTTTACAAAGTGTCCATGTGGTGATATCCTTTATTTTATCCTTTATTCTGTGAACGCTAAAAAGAGTTCAGTGCTTTAAGGGAAACTTCCCTTAATAAATAGAGGTTAAAACAACAGCCACTACAGTGAGAGTTCACACTAATTCTGTGTCAGAAAAATTATGGAAATACCATAATATGTGTCATGTTTTCAACCTTTGCCTGAAGTTCACTGCTAATGAGACCTTTGCATTTGCTGTTATAACAATGCATCGATGCCAAATTTGCTGATGCTGGTGTCTTTTCTCAAAACTTTTCTTAAAAGTTTTTTGATTAGTCAGCTTGTAAAGTACAGGCCTAGATGGACGTTTCCACACATAACTTATGTATTATTAACACAAAATGATGGTGTCAGACTCAGGCAGTGCTCGGATGTGCCAATTTTAAGGCGTTAATATTGCGAAAAGTATCTTAAATTCACACTTAACATCTGTGCTTTTATATTCAGTTGACAGATGCCCATGACCTCATCTGCTCTTTTGGTTTGGTTTGATAACAGAGAACGACGTCAAACTGGTCTGAAGATGCTCTTGAACGTACACTGGATGGGAGTGTTCCCACATAAACTGCACAACACTAAACAGAAACACATTCATAAAACTTTGGCCCTGAATAGGATGAGTCAATAACTCAAGTAGCAAACTGCCCATTCTCCGCTGTCTATAGTTAAAGATTGTTGGCAGCCACAGCAACTGACAGATCACTTTGCGTGTCACAACAAACACAATGAGGCCTGTGAGGACTGGGGAGCAGCAGATAAGACTCAGCAAATGAACATAAACCTAATCTGCCAAAGAAACAAGCAGAGTTTCGTACAGAGGGACAAGGCCAATATTACTTACAACATGTTACTCAGATTTCAAGGTTTTCCGAACTGAAACCAAAGTCAAGAGCGCTCTTATCGGGCTACAGATTAACCAAGCGTGGAAATGCCACTCTGCAGGAGGAAATTTTGCTGCCAGTTTGCCCGAAGCAAAACAAGTTTTAATCTAAAACAGGGAGCTCTCAATTTTTTTCTGTTCACAGTCAGAAGCTGGGACGAGTCAGACTCTTGTATTTTTCATTACGACAACTTAAAAAGAACAAAGTAAATCAAGCAGACAGCTGGTGACAAACTTGAAGAACCAAAATAAAGTCAAAAAGTGAAGGAATATATGAATCTGTGAAAATAAAACAAATGTTTTGGGGATTCCTGATAGATGTCCTTTACCACACAGGACTTGTCTGCACATGTTGAAAACAAACCACAAGACAAATGGTTCGACTATCGTGTCCAGTGCCAAGTCTCTCGCACTGGTCTGGACTGTACTGTCGAGCCTGCTAAACTTGGCAACCGACCACAACAGGTTAGTTTGTATTCACAACAGTAACCTCACTTACAGCATGGTGCATATTGGTTATGGTGCAACATATGTTGCCATCCAGATGAAGTCTTTTTCCAGCAAGACAGTGCCAAGCTATATTCTGCACGTGTTACAACAACATGGCTTTGTAGTAAAAGATCGCAGGTACTAGACTGAGCTGCCTGCAGTCACAACCTCTGACCCATTGCAAATGTATGGTGTTTTTCAGTTTATCAGTTTGAGCATTAAATATCTTGTCTTTGTACTGTATTGAAATAAACATACATTGAAAAGGATTTGCAAATCACTGCATTCCGTTTATATTTAGGTTTTACACAGCGTCCCATCTTTTTTTGGAACCAGGGTTGCAATTCATGTCCAAATGTCTAAAAAATTTGTGCACTCGAACACACTTTTCAACTCACTAGAATGTTATTTCCAAGGTTAATAATAAAGGTTTAAGTTCAATTTATCTTTATTTAAGAAACCAAGGAATGTAATACATAGAAAACATAGATCACCCACCAAAAAGATAAATAAACTATGAAGGTTTAAATTTCCTCCTTCAGCACATGAACAACCTTCTCATGTTGACCTCTGCACATGTGTTGTTCTGCATGGAGCTCAAAGGGACTTCAACTATAGTTCAACAAGGGCTACAACATCTGCATTAAACCACACAGCTTCTGGCCACATAATCCCAACTAATCCTGACAAGCTTATCTGGTGCAAATTTAATAAAAAACACAGAGGAATTCAGCTAATTTCGCTGTGAGCACCTCACCGACAGAGGGTCAGACCCCACACTGACAACCCCTAATGTAGACATAAAAGCAGACCTGACATGCTGTTCTATCCCCTCCGTGTCTGGCCAGTGTCACACTTTTGTCAGTGTGTATAACGTTTGTTCATCTCAGTGTGGGAGGAGCAGGTCTCGCAGGCTGCCAGGACCCACAGGGGTGAACAGGGACACATGCTGCTGCAAAGAGCCAAGAGTCTGAGACATCGAGTCGGCTTCACGCTGCCAAGATTCCAGCGGCCATGACTGCGCTGCAGTTTAGTGTTGTTGGGACAGTGCTGGCAGTTTCTACTGTCAGTGAGATAGAAGTAAAGGAGAAGAGTGCCTCCATAAGAATAACACTGGCATTTCTTTAAGTGGTGGTTCCCAACCTGGCAACACGATCTCATTTAGGGGCCTTGGAATAAATCTGAGGACTAGCAAGATGATTAACTAGAACACAAAATGATGCTCATTTTCTAGATTCTACTCTTTTCTTGTAAAATACTAGCTAGTCCTACCTCTTCAAGAAAATGGTTTGTTTAATTCTCAATCTGTAACGAGGGGTTGCAAGAAGATTTTGGTTTGTTTTAAGGGTATACAAGCTCAAGGGGTTGAGAACAATTATTTTAAAAGACAATTTTAGCTGAGATGTGGAGAAACCATTTTTGGAACTATTTTAATTGAATAATTCAAGAAAGTTTTGGAAAATATGCTTATCGCTGTGTATCTTGTTACTTTAGTTTGCACACAAACAGAAAACTCTGCAAAAAACCAAACTTAACATAATTAAAACTTTAACCCATTACCTCGTCCGTGAACATTTCTGCCTGACTCACATCAGGTTTTCATCACCAACAGTGGTTGTTTAACAATGAAGACAACAAGTCCCATGATCCCAGGCGGCTTCACAACATCAGCAAACTACATATTTTGTTTTCATTGTTTTGATTGAGAGACCCCTAAATGTTAGCTGCAGAAATCTTGATTAAACATTTACCTGAGCCCAGTGGTTCTTGAACACAATCATGCAGGTCTCTGGATCCACCCCTTTCAAGACCAGAGACTGCCCATTGGCAACCATGGAGGCCATCGTGACCGGATCATACGCGAGTTAAACCATGTCATAGGCAGGAGAAGGAGGACGTTCCTGACTGCTGACTGGGTGCAACCATAACCACAGGAGGAAGCATAATGACAGAGGACCTGAGGATGCAGGAAAAAACAAAACAAAACACAAAAGCAGGTCATCATACACAAACAGTCACTTCATAAAGCAGCAGCACAGATGCAATGATATGAGTGGTGAATGCAGTGTGTTTCTCTCCCTCTGCATGGCCAGACAGCAGCTATGACAGGCATGCAGGAAAGAGAACAATAACAGGCGAAGTCAGATGACTCAGTCGAGGAGAGAAGGAGACGCATCTCGCTCGACTTTGGCTCAGAGAGCTGCCTGACGCGCTCTGGACTTCGGACCGGGCTGTCAAATTGCTTTTGGAATATTTCAGACGCCCAGAGTGGATTCCTGCAGGCCCCCTGACATCACTCTCATTACAGAAACATTTTCTGACATCAGAAGGCGAACGGCAGCTGGGCGTGAACAACTCCTGCTGAATGTGGGGAGAAAAGAAGATTGCTAGTTTTTCAGATCACTGCAGGGCACAAAGAAGAAAGGTCTGCACATTGTCAGGCTCCAAATAAATAGTTTAATTCTCTTTTCAGGGCAATGTTTTCGGAGCCTAACAGTGTGCAGACCTTTCTTCTTTGTGCCCTGCAGTGATGCACATTTCTTGTCTTGCATCTGAATATTTTTGCTCATTCAGTCCAGTTTTGTGGATCAGACATGAATTTGGTTACGTGTGTGTTTTCGTTCCTGAATGACATATTTTACAACATATTTAAGCAAGTGAGGTCTGCATTGCTCACTTTGCTTGCTTGTATTAAAAATATACATGTTATTTTAGTTGGAAATAGCCTGAGGGCAGCTTTGCAGATCAGTTCCAACACTCACATTGGCACAGTGGAAATTTGGACGATGCCCACTTTTTCCCTCAGAAAGGAACTAATTTGTTGTTTCCCTTGGAGAGGACATTACGGGAAAGAATGATTCTGCTAAACAAGACAGAAGTTTACTTTGAAAACACTGGAAACAGAAAGACAGTGGTGCTTTTTCCACCTGGATAATGTGCTTAAAAGAACCCATCCAGGATAAATCCAGTTCTCTGTTACTCTGTACCATGGTTCCAGGTACACGCCTGCACTTCAAGAGGAAGGACGTCGGCCTTATCTGCCTTTGTTTCCTCAGCGTGCAGATAGTAAATGTTTGTGATGACTATCATTACAATTTGAAATGAGGTCACGTGTACAGTAGATGAGAATCACAGTCATAATCAAAGGATCTTGCACTTAATCTCTCCAAGAACATTTAACAAGACAAGCTATTCTAAGTTGGACTCAACCACCACTACTACTACTACTACTACTACTCAGACACACTCACAATGACAGTGGTAACAAGCTTATGGAAACATTATTAGTTCTGCAGGTATTAGGTCATAAACCAAAGTACTGGACAAATTAAAATGTTGATCTTATCTTAAAACCTGATAACTGCACTAGAGGGAAAGTCAGGGGATCACTAAAGTCTTTAGGATTCATCATCTGGGAACCGTTAATGTCTGTACACAATTTTGTGCCAATGCATTAAGTAGATGTTGAGACATTTCACTGAATAAGTGAGAACTTTAATCTGCCGGTGGTGAAAGAGAAAAACATCAGGGGATTCATCGTCTGGACAATATGTGTATCTAATTTAATATCCAGCCAATATATAAATGAGATATTTCACTAAAAAACAAAAATGTAAAACTCATGGTGGTGCTAGAGGAAAAGGTTTCATCCACAGGGGACCATGAATGTCGCTCATCTAAATCCATCTAATAGATATTTAATCCTGGACCAAAGTGGTGGACCATCTGACTGACAACAACCCAAGAGCCAAGCTGCTAGTGTGGCTAAAAAGGCCATGACACGGTTTAAGTGTGTCTGCCTCAGAGCACCAACATAATGTCAGGACAAAGACAAACACTCCAACAAACTCACAATACTCAACTCAGGATCATATGGACGCTGTCACCGCAGGGGACCAACTGTAAAACACGCAGCAGCTGCATGCCACAACACCAAACTAGAGCCTCGAGCTCCTGCCCCTAAGCGTGACACTCAACCAATCGCAGCTCGCCCCCTTCTTTTGAATCCACTTTGCCCCAGTATCACAGAAACATCCACACCGACCGCACAGTTCAGGCATAACAAGGCACGCAGTGAAACTTTCACCATCTGCTTTCAGTTAGGAGGAGAGTGTCTGCCGGTCGGATTCTTGAGAAGGAATGTAAAGGCAGCGTGGCGAGTGTGTCAGATTGTGTGTGTGTGTGTGTGTGTGTGTGTGTGGGGCTTCTTACCTTTGCCGAACCATCTTTAACAGGGACAGGTCGCAGACAAGGACCTCATTCTTGTCCTGTTGCCACAAAAAAAGAAGAGAACAAGAGATGAGGACACGTGAAGAGAGGAGCAGGAAGTGAGTGTCCGTGCGAGAGGCCAGGCGTGGTGGGAAGTGACTGGACATGAGTAAGCTGCTCCGAAACGCCACTTGGATGGAGATGGAGAGGAGGAGGTTACAGGGAAGGAGGGAGGGAGGGGAGAGAGCAGGAGAGGGGAGGGAGTTAAAAAGGAAAAACAGGGTGAGTGAAAGTCTGCAGAAAAGGAGGAGGTGCGAGAAAAAAATGACAGCGACGGTGTTCACAAAAAGTACAGAGGAAATCGTCAGAATATTTCCGTAGGAATTCGACGTGAATATCACATCCTCCTGATGCCTCCATCACTGGAGAACAACACTATTGTCCCTTTCAATTAGTGTTGAGAGGCTAGTTCCTCAACAACATTACAACTGCACCTCAGAACCATCGTGGGAATCGAGTCATGTCGTGCCTCTCAAAATCTCGTTTCTCATTGACCACACAAACCCTCTGTTTCTGCTGTCGATGTTTTGGCCTGTAAGTATTTGAAAATGTGGGTTTTCTTGGAAAGCGTGCCATCTTTCCTGAAAGTGTGATGTCGTGTAAACAGAGACAGAGAGAGAGAGAGGGAGACAGATGGAGATGTGTGTGTGGGTGAGTGCGCTAAAGAGGAGTCATCAAACACTCATTTTGTTTTTCAGGCTGGTTTTGTGTCTTTCTATGGACTCACATTTTTACCCCAGCAGCAGCACCGGAAAGAAGCCACCCATGGAGATATGCTGGTAATGACATTTGTATTCATTATAATGTAAGACTTTTTTTTTGCATACATACAAGAGGAGGCACCAACCTTGTGATTAAAGACTGACCCACACCACCAACTGGGAAACAGCAGCCTGAAACCTAACTTTATTTTCTATTTCAGGCCTGACAGCAGGCTTTAAACATGGCTGCAACACTGGCAACCAGCCACCAGCAGCCAGTTGCCAAAGCTGGCAGAATGGTTGCCATATTTGAATCCTTTATAACCGTAGTGATAATGAGCCCCTGTAATCATACCTCCTATGTCAGTAAACTGATAGAGAATGGTTAAACATTAAACATAATACAAATGTTACAATCATCTCATAAAATGGATTAAACCAAAAACCGTGGCTCAGCTTCACCGGCGGAAGTAACATCTGCTCCGGGAAGATATATTGATAAATGTTGGCCAATAAGTAACTGCAGTACGGAAATGCCAAGGATATGTTAGAGGAGTCATGTTCGTGCACCAGTGTTATAAAAATGTTTGTGTTAGATCTAAATGCAGGAAAGAGGCATCGGGCAATGTAACATAACAGACTTTTAAAACTCAAATATATCAAAATATGTGCCTCAAAGGTTAAAAAAATGATTGTCTCCTGTTGAGACTTCTCTGACCTTGAGATGCAGAAAACCAGGAACAGGCTCTGGCCACTGCTTTGATCTGTTTATCAGTCTCATGTTAATTTTCTGCTGCTCTTTTATTCGAGCTCAGGCGTCTCAGTGACGGTCCTGTTGTCAGATTATTGTAAAAAACGTTCAGGTTTGTATGCAGTCCCTGTTTTTTTGGAGGGGTTATTTTCTCATTTTCAACAGACAGTAAGATTAACCTGATGTAAGCAGTGATTAGCTCCTCTCAGACAACAATACACGCTTAATCATGCTCCATTTGGTAAAGTAAGTTCATGCCTTGAACTAGGAGCCAAATCGGTTAAGACTCAGATTTACCAACTCAAAACACCACAGCTGAGACCCAGACAGAGTACGAGCATCTTATAACAGTCTAAACAATCCGCTGAGGGTCTGAAATGTGCCATTTTCCATCCAGCACAACAAACAAAGTCACTTGTTATTGTAGAATGAAATGGGCTTTTTCAGCTAATCTCGTGAAGGCCTGTTAATGAAAGTCATGACCTACATCGTGCTCTCATTTACAGTACCTGCTGCCATGCTGTCACACAGAGGGAGAGCCCACAGTTACCCAGAAGACACTGCTCTACTTTCTCAAAATAACCTGAGATACAGGAGAGCCAGAAACAGGACGAGCGGAGCGCGTGTCAAAATATAGGCTGTTAAAAATACATCTTTTCCGTGTGTGTCTGTGTGTGTGTGTGTGTGTGTGTGGATCTGTGAGTTGGTTCTGAAATAGTTTCTCAAGATCTGAGTGTTTACATGAGAAGACGGCGTGGTGTGTTTGTCTGTTTACAGTCTCAAACTGCAGTCGTCTCGTTGCTGCACAAGCCTCTCTTGATTTCATAATTTCCAATTATCCAATTATGGCAATTTGATAATTACACATATTAGTTGCTTCCACTTCAGCAACAGATCAGCAGAGCAGGCAAATCCAGCCTGGATTCCCCTCAATGCAGATACACACAGACACTGTTATACTGCATTTCTTTCCTACGTGAGAGGGCATTAGAGGTCAAAGGTCAAAGTCAAGCCAAACATCATTGCAATTCAGTAATAATTCATGATTTCTTTCCTAAACCTATGTTGATATTGAGGGAATTTCACCTATGATCCAAATGTCAAAGACCTTTTAAAAGATTCAAAACGTGTTTCAGCATCTTTTAAATCATTCCTTCCTTCTCTTTCCCTTCTTCTTCTTTTGACTAGTTTTTCATTCTTTATTATTTTCTGTTGAGCCATGATTGAAAGGCCTTACAAGGCATTTATTCAGTCACACCAACAGTTATAAACTAAGCTGACAGTTATTTTTATTATTAGTTACACCTAGCTATAAGTAAAGCATGAGATGACAGTCTAATACAACAACCCTGCAATAAATCCCGACATCATAACGTTCAGTTTTTGTTGGAACAGTTTTTAAGAGCTGTTCTGGAGGCTGTAGTTTGCGGCTGTGATATACTGAGAGATGCATTTACTATTTAGTCTACACTCATTCATGTAAACTGGGTGAACAAAATATATCAAATGTTTTCCCGTGGGTCTCAGTTGATGGGCAGAGCACGGACTGAAAAGTAATGCTCACATTAAATGAAAAAACACTCAGCTCAAGAAAATTAAATAACAATAAAACAAAAGCTGGAACGAAGCCAGATTCCATTCCCTTGTCTTTTAAAACTAAATTAGCAGACACAATGCACCATTACTCAAAGCCTTGCCTGGTTTCTTTACACTTGCGTTGCACGGTTTCTAATAATGACTCTGGCAGCATCTTGGGGCTTCTGCAGCTTAAATCATCTCCTCTACATTACCGGCACGAAATTAGCGTTTGGCTCCTACATGTGAACAAGGAATTAGATAAAAGCCGGCTGTAACAAACAATCGATTCTTGCTGAAACAGCATGTCTTTCCTGCATTGCCAACTGCAAATTGTTGCATCGGGTTAAGTAATTACTTATTATCACTACACAGATACAGCTGGAAATGAGAAATCTCCCTATTCTCTCCCTGTTAATGGGGAATAGTGGGGAAACTGGTGTTGCATAAAGAGCAACAGGCTCTTTGGCCTCCTCGCTCCCAAAGTAAACATGATGACAAAGTGAGAACATGAGCTCGGCTATTGTGTTGCACCTCACTGCTTCAGAGGAATAAAAAAAAACGGATAAAGCCCGAGGCTGAAAAGAGCAAACACAGTGCAAACATGAAAGAACTGTTCACCTCGAGGGGGGATTTGTCTTATTTTTTCTGATCTGGTTTCTGGCATTGTCAGCTTCCTGCCATCCCAGAGGTTTCATGGATTCAGGCGTGGTCTGGACAAATAGCTTAGAGGCAAGGCACACCCTTTACTCAGAATGAAGATCATCTTTCTTGCTGAACAGGAGTTTTAAACCTCGATCCCAGAGACTTGATCAATGAGCAGTTAAGAGTTGAGATGATCTACTTGAAACACATTTCACTACACTATAAATTATTTTCCAAACTTTGCCTAAGGTCTAAACATTTCGGGTGCTAGATACTAGACTGTAGCCTCCAGCAAACAAAAAAAAAAGTTTCATTTCTCCTGAGCGAGTTTTCCAGTCTCTGCTGAAGGTGGCGCTCACAGAGGGGAAATTTACTGTAACCAGGTGGCAGCCAGCATTGCAGCCCAGTGACGGACAGGCCCATTAAAGTGATAGCAGCTGTTGAAATATTTAAGGCTACAGGTGAAGCCATTGAAGGGCCAGATAGTGCCTGGTTTGACTATTTATATCAATCCTCATCCAATCAACACCACAGCAGGAGGGGAAAAAGCCATTCATTTTCTTATCTGTGCTTCTATTATTTCCTTCAGCCAGCGGAGGCGTCGACCACCGGGTTGATCCATTTATCTTCAGGAGAGAGCGATTTAGATTGAACTCAAATGTCAAACGGACATAAGGAGGGTCGTAAATGATTGGTCATTTTCACTGTGACAAACCAAATGATTAATAAAGACAATCATGTTGAAAAGAAGTGGATGGAATAAAAAATTAAAGGAGAATTTCACTGAAACTGTGATATTGTTTCGCTGTTGTTAAAATAAGTCTCCAGTAAACTTCCCTGTATCATACATAAACAATCGTTTTGCATATGAAGTCTCCCTACAAAGCCTGTCATAGGCTGTTCAAACACACAACACAAGCCCAACAGGTGCTGAATAATGACTGTGACAAGCTTATGAACTAAACTGTGATTATGTAAGCAGATCCAAGCTGCATGTCCACAAGCACATGAAGGCCAACAGGGTGTTGGCTGCTGCGTTCATCTTAAAACTGGTTTCAGAAACTGGCTTTTCCTCCCATACTGCTCAGTGATCGCAAAAAGAAATTCAAATGTTCAAACGCACACACACACACACACACACACACACAAATACAGGTGCTTAGTTTCGCTTCCATCAATAAATGAAGTAAATGAAGACCTAAAGAGACCAACAGGAGGATCCAGAGCCGTCATGGCCCATTGTTAAAATCAAAGCCATGAGGCCAACTTCACATGCTGCGGAAAGACAAAGTGTGACGTCACAGCCTTCACCTGTGTGTGTGTGTGTGTTTGTGTGTGTGTGAGTCAGTGCACGTGCAGCATATGTGTGTGTGTTGACTGTTCTTTACCACCCAGGGAGTAAATCCAGGTAGTGAGGTCTGGATAACACTGTGAAGGAGCACACAGCATAGCTCACAGTGTGTTGTTTGTAATGTTCTGACGGGACCTTTGAAATCCCCACATTTCATTTCACGTTTTAACTGAATTTATTGGACTTTTTGTCCTAATAACAGTCAAATTTAGTCTAACAAGACAAAAAGTCTAAAGGTCCCTGAGGCTTTACTTAAAGCAGTACAGTATGCTCACAATGACAGTGCTAGCATACTACTTGTACTACTACTACATATACTACTATGACGTCTACTACCACTACGCCTACTACCACTACGCCTACTACTATCTCTACTACTACTATGTCTGCTACCACTACTATGTCTTCTACTAATACTGCCATGCCTTATGCTATTACTTGTACTACTACTACTACGCCTACTACCTCTGCTACTTCTACAACATCTACTACTGCTACATCTTCTTCTACATCTTCTACTACTACGTCTACTACTAGTACTACCACTACGTCTACTACTGGTATGTCTACTTCTACATCTTCTTCTACTACATCTTCAACTACTACGTCTTCTACTACTACTAGAAGGTATACTGTTTACCTTGTTCACCATCTTAGTTTAGCGTATACTAACACTTGTCACTGTCCTTCCATCTGGAGCTGCTGGACTTTATCCAGGAATATAAACAGGTGTTTATGTCAGTTAGTTTGACACAAGGGGCTTAGTGCTCAGCAGCTCGCTGGTGATTAGACAGTGCAGATTTGGAGTCTAGGAGCTGAACTATCACACTGAGCTGCTTTACACATTGTCTCCCTCCTCCACCATATTACTCATAAGTCTTTTTTCCCTACTAATGTGAATCACAAAAATCCAATTATCATCCCTCATAGCACTTGATAAAGTCGTACAAAACAGTTTGTATTGTGCTGAAACCAAAATGTTTTTGTATAATAACATCTGCCTTTAAATACCCAACATGGGTAATAAGTGTATAATTCTCTTCATTCTCTACACTTTTTCCACCATGTTCTTTCTGACCCTCACAGGCTTAATTACCTCATTGTATGTGCACAATGTGGGTTGGTGACATCACTCCTACTTTCATGCTGGTATGAGGCCTCAGCCCGTCCCCACACTACAATAGGCTTCTGTCAGTGATAAGAATGTGTTTAGTGTGGGTATACACACTATCTCTGCTCGTGTTACTTCCTCTGCAGCTCGTTTGCATCACGTCTCGGCCGCTGAAAAAAAAAAAAAAAAACACGCCGTGTTTGCATGTGGAATGGAAGGAGGAGGACGGAAGATACGCCGTGTCTGTGAAGTTCAGAGATTTTTATCAGAGAGATGAGAGCGAGCTGCAGAGCCGCACTCACATAATTAGCCAACTGGATGAAAAGAGGGCTTTTTGATACGAAACCGAGTCCTTTTGAGAAGCTATAATACAGAGATAACTCAAAACCCAGAGTTTGTTTGTAAAGGGAATACAGTGCATATCAAAATGCCTGTCGGGCTCATCTGTGTCAAATATTTGCTTGGGTGTGGATAACTTTGAACCTGTTTTTTCCTCAGTTCTTTTAAGACTAACTTTTCATTGCCTTTAAAACGAGTTCAGTTGAGGGAAGAAAATGTTGACTTTAACCTTCAAGTGTAAATTTTCACGGCAAAAAAAGATGAACCACGTATATGCTGCCGGCTCTTAAACACCTCGTGCACAATAATGTTTTACTTTATGTCTGAGACTTGCTTCTCGATGACAGAGGACAAACTGCAGGCTCCATAAACATAACTTCACTGCGGTTCATGCTTTGGACAACAGAAGTGGTTCAACCTGATTCAGTTACAATCTTTTCACAAAACTCTAAAGAGGAGACACCACAGAGGGTTTGCAGGGGAAAGAGGGAAATCCTTTGTCCTAAACTGGAACACAGGTCAAAGGTCAAAAATATGCATCACAAGACTTTCTCATTATCATATCTAATTTTTTAACCCGTGCACACACAGAAATGTAAAAACTTCCAGCTTAAAAGAAATCACTGCACCTGGCTTGTATCTGTTAAGAAATAGTTAAAGCATCTCTGGATTTGTCTTGTTTGAATTTCTGTTTATGTATGGATTAAATAAATTAGACACAACATGTTATTAGTGAGCTCTGAAAGTGCTGATAGGTGTATTTCTGAACTATCTCCACGCGTCCACTGTTTACAGTTCACACTGAACACACAGACATGAGAGCGGCATCAACCTTCTCATGAAGCTCTTCAAGAAAGCGCGAAGTGAAAAAGTTGCTGCTAATCACCATTGCCATGTAGCTTTCATGCTGTCTGTGACCTCTCGGGGGTCAGCGTGGGGACACAAGCGGTGGAAGGTGGGGGCTAATCCCAAACATGGGATAAAGCTGAGCTGGCTGTGTCTGTGGTGGGAAAATGGAAACAGGTTACACACACACACTTGCTGGTATGTTGACTACTTCACCTGTTACGCGTAACTTTCCCAGTTCTGACAAACTTATAACGTATTTGACTTGACTTAGAATAAAACTGTTCCTATGGCAAAAATATCTCTATTGCTCATGATTTTGAAGTAAAAGGATTTAAATCAAAAAACACTACTTTCAAACCATCAGTAACATTACAGCAATCCAAAGCAAATCCGATCCCAATCACAAACTTGTGACCTGAACCTAAACATCTAATCACATTAGTATGACCATTCTTCACAGTCTAACATGCTGCGACGGAGGCTCAGAGACCCTGTCTGTGAATATCTTGGTTGCAGGTCTGACCACTGACTCGAGTCCCCTGTGAAGTTCACTACTAATCTTACAGATGACTGATTAGCCTCACATTCCTCTCATTCCTCAGAAATGCTTGTATTACAGAGTCTAAACTTCTCTTGCATTCTTGCTGCGAGTCAGTTTTTATGTTCAACCTGCTCATGTGTAGGATGCTGTAATGTAAAATGGGAATCTTTGCTGTCGACTCTGGAGTGAAGCCGATCAGGAAGCAGAGACCTGCAGCATGACACCAATTATGAACAAAAGAGATCAGACTGAAACTTTATAAAAACAGTCACGAATAAGTGTAGCTTGGTTAAAAACAGCAAAATGACACTAAACTGCTTCCCTGCAATCATGAAATTCCCATAATTTCACCTCCTCAAATATCTTTGAAGTGGTCATTCTGCTGAGAAACCCTGATATATTTACATCCCTTCCCCTGAGACCAGCCCAGCTCAGAGAGAAAGAGCTGTGTGTTAGTGGCTTTAAAGAGCTTCCTGAAGAGCATTTTCACGACCAGCTCATCGACCACAGCAGCCACACTGGATGACGACATGCAGACGTTTGTGGAGGACACTTGTTCTCATAATAAAAAGCAGTTTGACTAAAAGGGAGATGGAGATGGAGATGGTTAAGTGGTTCTCACATGATCCATATGTGGAATTGCAGTCATATGGGTGGAGGTGGAAGGTGGAAAAGTCCACACAGGTCATGTGACACCAAACCAACTTTAATGAAAACTGAGCCTTTCCAAACTTTTCCTTCAAAAACAGACTTGAAGAACAAACCTGGCTCCATCCATAAAATATAAGAAAATATAAGACAGAAGTAAAAGCAAGTATTGCATGTCAAAAGCGTAAACAGAAAAGTGAAAATAACAGATATTCACATTTCAATAAGTGAAAAAATATTACAAAAAAGTTTAAAGAATACTTGCAGAAGGTTCCCTGTGTTGTAAGTTAAAAAGTCTAAATCAACTAAACGTATGGAATTGAAACAGATAATTGATTAGTCGATTGTGTTCAAATTAATCAATTTTGATATTTGACTGTTTAGAGCCATTTAATGCCAAAAATTCTCTGGTTCCAACTTCTCAAATGTGATGATCTGCTGCTTTTCTATGTCTCATATGACAGGAGGTTAAAGATCTTTGAGTTTTAAACAACTCATCAGACAAAATAAACTATATGAATCAGTCAACTTGGGCTCTGGGAAATTGTGGTTTTTCACTACTTTTTGCCATTTTATTGACAAAACAATTAACTGATTAATCAATAACTGAAATCATTGTTAGCTGTAGCCCTCAAAAGCTTTTGAAATATCATGTCAGGTGGAAAAATAACCCAACAAATCAATCAGATGATCATTTGTGTTTGACCTCTTTTCTCCTCAAAAACTAACCTCAACAGCTCAGTTTCCACCAGGTGACTGTGACACTGATTCAGCAGGTGAAAGGGAACACCTGTGAAGGAATGACACGGCCATGAAACATTGATGATGGAAACTCAACACCACCTGCATCATCACAATGGACATCTTGACTCCATTAAAGCAAAAAAAAAAAAAAAGGAGACTGCACATGAAACTTCTCCTGCACGTGGCTGCAAAATAACTTCATCAACATCAACACGTGGATATATTGTGTTTAAAGGAATGAGCCCTGCAAGTTCCTGCAAGATCATGAAACCAGATCCATTTGAAAAGGTGTTATTAAGCAGTGACTGGTTTATTGGCTGAGGTTGCATAATTGTGAACTATGATTAGAGACAGGGTGGGTCTGCTTCATGGTGAGGACACAACAGGAGAGGACATTTTTTTTTCCAGCTTTATAAGGATGCAAAACTAAAGTCATTTAACTGGAAGTCCCCCAGTAAACCCAGTGAGGGCTTGTGGTTTTGGCCCTGGAGGCACTTTGGAGAACCTTTCCACCCAGACGCACATGTCAATCACACTCACAAAGCAAAACACAAGCACACACACGGTGCAACAACAACGCATGTCACTACCATGTTGTCATCTAACAGGTAAATAAAACCCACAGCTGTAAACAAACAAACAAGTTGTGTTTTCTCTCTCTTTCTTACCGTCGGACGGATCCTGGATGAGAAAAAAAAGGCGCACAGCAGTTTGATGATCAGCAGGCTTTAAGCACAAAAACACACTCAGTATTTCCTCTCAGGGGTAAAGAACCGAGTCGATCCTGCTCACATCTCCATTATTTCCCTCTTTCATAACAGTTCTTTGAAGTATTAAGCGTGTAACCAGGATCCTGAACCTGGTCCGAGGCGCACTGATCCTCATCTGAAACGCTCCTCCCACTGAGCCACAGCAGTTTGTCAGCTTCTGTGGGTTGAACCTTCCCCCATGAGACATAAACCTGTGACAGATCCACGCATAAAGGCAAAACAAGTGTCATAAACTGCAGGAATGCTCAATATGTCCATGCACCACTCATCTCAATGGAGGCAATATTTCCAAGTTATTCCAGTTTATTAAAACCATAATTTTGATTAATTATTGCAGAATCTATTTTTTGCATAACAAGATCAACCTGATTGTACTGATTTGGGCAAAAACATACTCTAGTTTATTTCCATCAAAACATGCTCAAAATAAGAAATTAGATTATTTGAATTTAATATGTCCACCATGTGTTTATGTCGCCATCTGGTGGACAAAACAGTGAGCTACAATGATATTCTCAATAAAAACTACATAACAAATTAAGTCTAATCTGTCTTTAAAAAAAAACATATAATTTCCCTACAAATGAGGCTTTTTAATAAACAATATTTGATTCAAGCACCTCTTACTCCCAGTTTATCCAGAAATTCAGATTTTCCTCCAAAGCTTATTTTGCTCATCTTGTGTATTTTCACCACATTATATCTTCCTACATTTTATTGGCTCTGTATCAAGTCTTTTATTCTGTAGGCTTCAGTATCTCTAAATACACACAGTGTTTCCATCTGTAGCCCCAGTGGGATCATGATCATTATGATTTCCAGCCTGAAATTATACTGTAGAGTTTTAGAAGAAGAAAAAAAAGACAGAACCTGTATTTATGCTTGATTGAAGGTTGCATTTAGCCCAAGTCACAATTTAAACAATTATAATCAAACTTAACTAAAATTATTCAGTGGGCATTACTGAACTGAAAAGCTTGGCTCTGATTTAAATGAAAGAGATTTATTTTGGGGGGGTTTAAACCAGGCTGTGAAAATGAACGGATCTGTAGCGACATCTAGTGGAAAAGGAGTTAAATTGCAATTTCAGTTGACTCCTGATCAGTGAAAGTTTGCTGTTGTTGATAAAGAAGTTCTTAGAAATTTTGCTTAAGTAAAACTAACAATACCAGGGTGTAAAAATACTCTATTACAAGTAAAAGTACTGTATTCAAAATGTTACTTAAGAAAAATACAACAGCATCAAAATGTACTTAAAGTAGCAAAAGTGGAAGTACTCATTATGTAGATTAATGCCTGAGGATTATAAATAAGGATGTATTATGTGTAAACATCACTTTAATGTTGCAGCAGCAAAAGGTTGATACCAACTGATTACTGGGTAATTTACAGTAATCTATAATCATACACCATATTTATCAATTGATTATATTTTGCATGAATAATCTGAGCCTGCAAAGCAACTAGTAACTAATGTTGTGAAATAAATGTAGTGGAGTAAAAAGTACAATAAATTACAATAATACAAAATTATAAAGTAGCTGGAAGTACTAAAGTACAGAAGTACAAGTACCTCGAAATTGTACTTGAGTAAATGTACTGTCCATTCCACCACTGAAGATGAGTGAACGAGGATTTCAGATGGTCATGGCTGCACATTAATACCAAATACATGTGAGTTGATAGAGATATTAATGTTAAATGATTTGCAACATCACATGGCACCAAATTCACAACAAATGGTGGAAAAAGTTTCAGGTGATATATCCTGTCACAAATTTTAAAAATGAAACTGAATTCATGTCTTAAGTATTTTTCAAGGAATTTGTTTCGAGGTCACATTCAACAATTGAAACTGAAAAACTTAAAAAAAAAAAAAAAAACCAAACTAACACATGGTTATTTGATGTGATTTATGGGCTGATTCCAGTATTTTATTTTATTTTTAGATTAAATACATGTACAATAAAAATAATTATTTAGGCCAACAAACTGTCACGTGAGACTTTCCTTCAGACAACATTCAGAGCTTCATGCTGGGAAATAAAATAAATATAATTGAACCAAACAACTAAAATAATACTATAATTATACTTAGTCATGATGAACTGAGTCATGATCTCAGCATTTCTAAAATTCTGGTTTTAAGTGTCAACATTTCAAACTTTCATTTATTTTTCATCTCTTCATCCTGACAGATTCTTGAAAGTTTTTTTTTTCTGAGGAGACAAAAAAAAAATTAGAAATAATAAATGCCTTTGAATATTTTTCTCTACATTTTTTTCCCCTCCACTCTTGTTGTTGTGTTCACCCTGGTCTGATGGGATAATCCAGCTCTGACTGTGGACATCCCCACACACAGAAAGTTGTTGGACTGTGTTGCCAGTTGGGGTCCTGACAGAGAGGCACCACCTCCATCCACCACCTCCATCCACAGAGCACAGTGAGGACACAGTTAGGACAGACTGAGGACAGACTGAGGACAGCAGCCCCGGTTTGATCCACCTCACAGACAGATGAAACCAGATTTCCAGTGAAGGATATCTTCTTTCTGTCTGTGTCCAGTTTGAAAGGTCGATGGCTGAAGCCCGACGCTCGGAGGAGGAAGAGGAGGATGTGCGCTGTGTCCGGATCCGGAGCCAGACTGCAGGTATGTTAGGAAAGAAACCAGCTGGCAATCATTTGATCAAAGTTCCCTGAATCTAACAACAGATTGCTGCTTTAAAAAAAACATGATGCCAGCTCTTTATTTGTTGTCGCAATGGAGCAAAACGTTGAGACTTTTGAGAGCGAAGTTTGATTTGTGTCTATGATTTTACATGTTTTACTTTGCATCATTCAGCAAATCATGATGTTGTGTTTTGGGAATCTGGGTGGATTTTTCCCCACTGTTCCAGCCATTGTTTTCCACTCAGTGCATAAATGACTGGAAAAACAATGGCTGATTGATTTTAGTCCTGTAGATGAAAATCAATCCGCAAACTCTTCAAACTGAGTTGAGAGGTTTAATCCATCACAGTGAACATCAAGTCTGCAGATGTGTCAAAGTTATTGTTTTGTGACCATGTTATTTAAGTGCAGATTGAAGTAACAACTGGAAAAAATGCATTAATCACAGCACAGGAAAAATGTACAGTCAACATGATTTGTAGATAAGAAAAAACACCAGATTGGCCCTTTAACTAACTACATAACTTTTTTTGCTCTTAACACATTGTTGGCCTCCAGTGTCTTAACAACCAGGCCAATGTGAATTTAAAAAAAATGTCTTTATGAATGGACACTTCAAAAACAAAAGAATGATCAGCTTGTGTTAAATATCTTTTCAAGTGTGTTAACAGCTGTGATTTGATGCTTCTGGTCCTCCTTCAGCTGCCGAGACACTAAACTCTCGTGCAGCATGAAGCTTTTTTTCCCCATTTAATATAAAACACTGCAGGACAATAGAAAGGAGAGTTTGCATTCATTCAGTAAAATTGCTAAAATGATGCCTTGTGCATTCTCTGTCATTCACAATAACCTGTTGATTTGACAGCACGTCTTGTCGCTGCAAACTCCTCAGAGCTCCATGAAATGTCAATACCAGCTGCTGATGGGTTTCTCAGTAGTGATCGAGAGCGACAGAGCTGAAAACCCGTCTGCTTCCTTATTACTTCATTCATCTTTCCAGTCAAACACACCTCATAGTGTGCTGGTGTTAAGTCTGCGATTGCATCAAGAAACATGAGCAAACTTTCATTTTCACTCAGCTGCCTCATGTACTGAAACTCAGAGTTTCCCCTCTGTTATGGTTCAGAAGAAAGTTCCTCGTCAATATAACAGTTGTCTTTGTTCCCTGGTTTTCTTAGTAACACCTGCCCAGCTATCTGCAGCTCAGACACCCCCCCCCACAAAAAACCACACCCTGACCCCACCAGCTGTCTGGATGGGAATTTCTGCCAGTCTGTCCGGGCGGCAGGCTGCTGTGTCATGAACAAACTGTACTTGTCTGTACTTGATGCAGTTTTCATCCTTTCAGAAAAACGTTTTAATACATTCCACCATGACTGGTTTGCTTTGGCCCTCAGCATCGCGGGTCCACACCGGCTACCTGTCTCAGGTAGTTTCCACCGTGAATCACTCGTCTGACACCATCTACTCTTCTCTGACTAAAGCTGCTGATGTTGTGTTAGTCACTCACGACACCATAATCTGCCTTGTTTTTCAAGTGAGGGCAAATCTGTTTTGTACAGTCGTGTGTTTTCAAAAAAAAAAAAAAAAAAGATGTTGAGTTCATTCCTGCGTGTTGAATATGACACATCAGTGGTGGAAGAAGTGTCCAGATCCTTAACTTGAGTAAAAGTATCAACACCACACTATGAAAATACTCCACTAGAAGTAAAAGTCCTGCATTCAAAGTTTGTCAGTGTTTTAGATGTTTAACTTCTTTACATACTGCTGTTTAATCTCATATTTTATAAGATCATTTTATATTTGTTGTGTTGCTTTCCTGTGAGAACCACATATCTCTACATTTTTTTTATTTAGCTTAAGGAGTAGGAACATTTTCTCAACCCATAGAGGAACACTTAATACTTAATACTAACACTTAATTCATAATCACCAAATGTTTCACTGGACATGAAGAATAGGAAAAATTGTAATCTGAAAAGTAACTTGTAACTATAGCTGTCAAAAAAATGTAGTGGAGTATAAAAGCATTTGCTTCTGAGATGCAGTGAAGAAGAAATGTGACATTGCATAAAATGGAAATATTTGTATTTGAGTAAATGTACTTAGTTACAATCCACCTCTGTGACTCACTATGATATAAATGAATCAGCAAACTTGCCCGTGCCTGCTGGAAAAGGCCACTTTAAAGTTGAAGGAAAAAAACCCTTTATCTTCACTAGTATGACGATGTGGCTGGTGAAGTACGACACTTGGAGGCCGACTGTTTTTCTTTCTCTCCCTTTGTTGCCATCCGCCTCGCCAGCTGCCGTGTGACTGCTGTTGCTGTGCTGAGTAATGTCAGCATGTGTTCAAGTGAGAGCGCGGCTGTGAGGGGAAGCCTGTCCTGCTGACCTCAGCGGCTTTTCCGTCTGTTTGTGGTGACTTTTTCAGGTGTTGGTGGCCCACAGATACAGAGGGATATACGATGATGGAAGATGTGCTTTTTCTCAAACTCTTCAAAAGGAGTGGGTTTAGTACAGTTTGCACAGTCTGGGCTGCTACAAATGTCCTTTTAGATAATCTGTATGCGTTTTAAGGGATGGTGTCAGTTTGTTGGTCCAGAGCGAAATAAATCTCAACTGCAGTGAATTTTGGTACAGATATCTGTGGTCCCCAGAGGATGAACACCACTCAGTTTGGTGATCTTGTGGTTTTTCCTCGAGTGCCACCAGCTGGTTGACATGTTTGGTTCAGACTGAAATGTCTCAACAGCTGTGGGATGCCGTCAGATCAAATCATGCTGACAGATATTCACGTTTTCCATAGTGTGAATTATAAAGAGTTAAGTGATCCCATGACCTTTTCTTTGGCGCCACCATGAGGTCCGAATTTAAATTTCTCTAATATCTGCAAAACTAATGACATTCTCCATATGAAATATTTTACATGATTAACATATTAGCATGCTGATGTTAGCATTTAGCTCAAAGCACCACTTTGCCCAAGCACAACCTCACAGAGCTGCTAGCATGGCTGCAGACTCTTTGCATGGAGATTAATTAGCATAGATAGCTCGATGCCATGAGACACTGCAAAATTTTATGTATGCATATATCTGTATATCTATTTTGGTCTCACATGCGATTAAGAATTTCCACTTTATCTATATTGCATTTTGTGTAATGTTGTATTCACATCTTTGATAAATACTGACACCAGTTGGAAACAATTCCAGGGCAAACATCACATGAGAAGAAGAACTTTTTAAAAGTGAGCTCAAAAGCTTAGCTTTTTGTGTTTCTGTGATCATAAATGATCTCTTAATGCTTTGTAGTTTTTTTATTAGTCATCTTCATATGTTTTTTCAGCATTTTGCTTGTATAGTAATTGTGTAATTGTGTTGACCAGGATGAAAGTTGCTACATGTATAAAAAGTTTTCAGCCAAACAATTAGACTTGATGATTTTAGTAATGGTCCAATCAAAGCTTTTGAGCTTAATTATTCCAGTACTTCTAGACTGCTGCCAGTTACGATTGGCACGGAACAATATAAATATCCCTGTGACCTTTTACTTTGTAGGAAAAAAAAGACAGTGACAGTGCAGCGTCATGCGGCACAACCACTACTTCCTGAATGACCACATTCCAGTGGATCAGATTGGCCAGGTAAACACGGGAGAGCTGAGATATTACAGGGCCCTCCCTCTCTGTTCTGTTGTCTGTGGGTGTGTGACTGCTCGATTCAAAGTCTTTGTCACACACGCTCGATGGACCGGGATCGACCTTCCTGTTGGAAATATTCTCTTGATGCTGAGGATTTGATATTTATTCCTTTAACTCCTCACAGGTAGGGGCGACACTGCTTAGTATCACAAGAGCTGTGCAGCACATCACATGTATACATGAAGTTAGACAACTGTGCTGTTATGTGTATCAGACTGCATGTGTACAAGGAAATGTGTGTGTGTGTGTGTGAAGTAACAGCTAAAATACAACGTCTTTCTCATTAAGTGAAAGTACAGAAGCTTCTCACATGTTAAAGTGTAACTTGATGCAGCAGCACCGTGCCACTGACAGATAACAAGTAACAGGTGTGACAGGTGGATTTGACCAACAACGAGGTCACGCTTTCAGGCCGGAGGCATCAACAACAATGCTGCCTTCAGCCACCGCCTATATTCTTATAAAGAGTTTACTCTCAAATATGAGGATAGAAAACGTATTAGATCAGATTGTTTGCATTAGTGATACACCTCCCTAGTTTATCTGTTAACCAGTGGACTTTTTGCTCCTTCAGTGCTTGCTGTTTGAGTAAGACAGGAAAATCAGGTCACCACTAAATAGTACAGGAAATACTAGAGCTATGTGAATTGTGTCTGAAGCAGCACCTGAGTATCAGTCTGTTTCACCTTTGCCTGTGAACTCCATTATAAAATCTGTCACTTTCCTTTCAGTCAACATCATGTGTATTCATTACCAGTCTTTAGGGTCACCAGGTCTTAATGTTATAAAGTCACATTAACACAGAATCTGTTGACCATTTTTAGGACTTCTGTTGAAGGATTTTCATAAGGATATTCAGTGTAGTTATGTTCAGTTATATTGCCAAATGTTTGATTGCTACAGTACAGATAATTTGTTCTATGTACTGTATGTCAGTTACTTGTAATGGGAGATAGTAAATGTAAATTCATGACATGTACAAACAAGGGAATGGATAGGATTGCTTGTAATAACTTCTTTGCATCAAGGAAAATAATAATGCATCTTGGTTACAAAGTCATCACTTCTTTGTACATTTAGATCTGAAAGCACACTTTAGACTAATTGGTTCATTAAGATTTCATCGCTGACCCCGCTGGTTAAAGGGTCGGGTTCTTGTATTTCTTACTTTTATAAAGTCCAGTCCAGTCTGTGACTAGTAGCAAGTAGTATTTTAAATGAAGTGATGGCTATGACTTAAAGTGAACCATGTTGTAATGTCACTTAGTAGTAGTTTTCTAACATTCGAAAACTATTTGATAGATATTTTTGTGTACGTGAAATTAGTTTCCAGTTTGCTAACATTATGTCTGTCATCTACGTCTGTGCTGTTGCATTAACACACAGTGATGCCACATTGGCCGCTGTTCAGCAAAGGTAACATAGACTTGCAAAAAAAGTTCTGCCTCTCATCTTTATGGGACTTAAAGTTGTAATATTTCACACTTGGTCCTTTTGTCGTCAATGCAAAATTTTGAAGTTTAGGACTCGCAGACAAGAGGAGACATTCGATATCATCTCTGCTGATGATATCACTCCTGCACTGCACCATCTTCACTTCCTGCTTTTTTTTTTTTTTTTTCGCCTTCAGGTGATGATACTACAAGTAAAAAAAAAAAAACCCATTAGGTCAGGTTGCTCTAAAAGTCCTTGGTTCAAACTTCAACAGTGGTGGCGATCTCGTCAATATTTCTGTGTATTGGGTTATTGTGGGCAATGTAGTAAATCAGTGAGAGGGACGGCTTTATGGTGATATTGGATTTTTGAATTGTTGCATAATGTGGTGAAGTGTCTTTTAGATATGTACTGTATCACAACCCAACACGTTTGTAAAATAATCCTAAAATGTAATCAATGGGATTTGTGTATGTGGGAACGAATTGTCTTTTTTTTTTTTTTTGTGATGCTCAGCGTGAATCAAAAATTGCCCATACGAATCCTATAGATTAAATGTTGTTGTTGTATCAAGGTATGAAGTATATCAATATAGAGGATTTTATCCCTTTAACCCGCTCCTACAACAAACCACGTGACATTTATCTTCATGGCATTAATGCTGATGAGTGCCAGGATGTTAATGTTTGTTGCTTCTTTGAAAACCAGTTCTCTCTGTTTTCCTCCACAGATCATCCTGAAAGAACCAAGCCAGATCATTTACATTCCAGGTATGTCGTTCTTCCTTCAACCCAGTTTTTTTTTTTTCATCACGACTAACAGCTGTTAAGTTTCACCAAACGGCATCTGTTGCTGGGAACGGGTCAGTATCCCTTTAACAGTCAGATCTGCTGATGGTGAGGTTGTGAATGGGCCAAACAATGACCTGATCTATTCTCACTGACTGACACAAGGTCAACATGGGGACGAACACATCATGCTGCATTTTTTTACTTGTTGTTTACAGACATTAAGGAAAGTAGACACTTGTAGAGCTTATGGAGGAAATGATTAAAAACACAGTTGATCGCACAGGATGTTTTTGGCCTTAAGATCCTTGTGTTTACAGCTGAACTAATCAATTAACTAAACCATGTGGTATCGAGACGAGGGCGAACACTGTTGATCTTTCCCCCCTGGAGGGTTTACATCACCCTCCTGCAGTCAGTCCGTAATGAGTAGGATATGTGTTAATGATGAGCCTCCATCGTCAGGAGACGTCACCACAGCTTTGGTAAAGAGACACAGAGAATTACAACTGTTTTTAATCTCGACACTTTTAAAGCAGAAAACCACAACGACGGGGGACCTTAATATTATAACGTGACAAGATTGAGGGATTAGAAAATAATCTCTAACACTGAGAGGTAAACAGCCCGAGGATATCAAATTGTGTCAGACATGTTTGGCTCCTGCTGGGAGAGAGGCTGTTGTGTAGAAGAGTAATCATTTATCCTGTTTACTTGGAAGTGGCACCTTTTACCGGGCACCCAGTTTATGTAAGGTAGGTGCTTTTCTACCACCTTGTGCAATATTGGGAGTATGTTTTGTGATATAAACCTGTGGCAATTATTCAGTTTTCTTTAATCTATAAGAAACGTTTTTGCCTTGAATAACCAATACTATAATAGTAATGCAGAGGTGAATGTTTATTTGCCTCCTTGCTGTTCCCTTAATGAAATCTGAAACCAGACTTTGATTTTGCTTCTGCACACATTAAGCTATAAACTTCATAAAAGCTATTTTTACCATTCATCATGTAAATGTTTAAACTATTAATTTCCACTTTAAATTGTTTCTCTTTCCTTACTAATGACTCCATCTGCTTCTATTCACATGTGCAACACCTACTGAATGTTTACATCTCAGTCAGCAATAACATGTCCCTTTAAAAATCATCCCACAGACTAAAATGCAGTATGTAATATACCTCAATGGATCATAATTCAAGTTAGATGTTACTATTAATCCTTTATCTCTGCATAACTTGGCATCGACAGTATAAAGTAGCAGCATGGATAGAGTGTATTGTGTGGTGTTGCCCAGGGGTGAGTGCCGAGATTTCTGTTCAGCAATGGAGTCACCACAATGGTATGAACCCGATTGTCTGTATGAGCCCCACACCTTAATGATTAATGTGCTTCCTGCTCTGCTCTCTTTCCAGCCAAGGACCTCTGTCTTCTATACGAGCTGCTATCAAACGTAGTAAGTTTGCCAAAAATGATCTTCGGTGACATTTTGAGATCACGTAAAAGCAACATGTAACAGATCATACAAAACTTATAAGGTGGAGTTAGTAACCTTTGAAAGATGAACAATTTTTTTTTCTCAGAAATTTGACAATTACAAATGTGAAATCTTATCTTCTAATCTTGTCAGTTTTAGATGTAAAAAACAGTTTCTAAACAGGCAAATTTATGACATATAATTAATATAATCTTTCTACCTTCAGCCAAAACAAACTCCCAGAGTGACCACACCAGAGAAAGAAGGTAAAGTAAACACAATTGTCAATTGTCATCAGCGAGGAATAACTCATCTGTAAGTGTGTGTTTTTGGGTGTTCTGAACTGGTGCCATAGATGTGTTTGCTTTGTCTTTCAGGCGACCAGAGATCACCATCGTCTCAGCAGAACCTCTGGTCAGTAACAACTGGTTCTCAGGATCCTCTGTGGTTTTCCCTCCTCCTCCTCCTCAGCCGGGCTGGTCTGCAGGCCTCCAGGCTGTTTCCCAGGTAGGCCTCATCTGATTGGCAGATTTCACTTGGTTGTTATTTCATCTTCTATGGTTCTTCAGACAAGCCACTGTCTAGATTAGGAGATTTATAAATATGGTTCTGTGCTTTCTAAGGATGTTTCTTTTATACAACTGAGCACAGCCTTAATTTGTAGTTCCCCTTCTCAGAAAACAAATGGAAAGTATTTATTTTATTTCCCAACTTGAACACTGCCAGTAATAACATTTTACTGGAGAAATGTGTTGACAAAAAGAAGTAAAATTTAATATTAAGTCTAAAAATACCATTTATAAGTTTTTAATTGTACAATGTAAACTTCATATGTTAAAAAAAAAGGTAGGGACAGAACCTCAGTGTAGTGCAGCACATCACTGAATAAAATCTTGACAAACTGAGCAGGTACCAAAAGCAGAAATGCCACAGTATGTGTGAAAATAACATGTGCGACTGTGTGAACTTTTTTTCATGACTTAGCCCCCACCATCCTATGACCAGGTGATTCAAGAGAAGACCCAGGAAGAGCACATTGTCAAGCCCACTGCAGCCCCTCGCCGGACCACCTGCACCGCCACAAGCGCCACGCAGACCGACCCCGAGAGGGAAGACGTCTCCACCGCCGTCCCACAGTGCAGCGCTGCTCTGCGGTCAGCAGAGAAAAGACCAGCCGGTGAGGAACACGAGACTCATTGGTGATGGTGTGAAGTTGAGTTTCAGTCTATCTCATCATGATTCTTTCTTGATGATCTCATTTCCTTTCAGGTAAAAAGCCGAAAAAACCACCAAGGCCGTCGCTGCCGAAACCAGTGGACAGAGCTGACGAGAAGGTTGCAACAAATGTGACAGTATCCACAAACACTGAGGACAAAAGCGACTCCAAGTCAGATGTAGAGCAACCTGACCGAGCAGTTTCCTCTCACACATGCACCAGATCTGTCACTGTACACTGGGATATTCCTACTGAAACCGCTCCCTCCTCTTCAGACTCAGAACACAGTCAGCGGCCCGTTCCACTTCCTCGTACAAAATCCAGAAAGCAGGCAATTACAGAAGAGGTCGAAGTTCAGACTTTGGTCAAGCTAAGTGAAACTTGCGACAACGTTCACTCTGATCCAGAAGAGGTCCAGTCGAATAAGTATTTAAAGGAGTTATTGGAGGTATTTAGTGCGGAGAACGGTGACGTCGTTAACCAATCAGACGAGGCCTTAGAAGGTGAAGATGCTGGCGAGATGAACACCAGCAACAGTCATCGCAACATCCGGGCCAGGATCCAAGCCTTCGAGAGCCAGGCGAGCGTCGAGGAGGGAAATGTGGTTGAACCAGCCAAACCAGAGCCTCGACCCAGGAAGGCGCCCAACAAACCTCCAGTCGCTGCTAAACCTTCCGTAGCTCTCAAACCCCAGTTTAAACACAGCCTAGATGATGACGATCAAAATGTCTCATCCGCAAACATCCAGCAAAACCCCACACCAGCCCCCAGACCTCAGCCCCCCAAGAAACCTACGGGACTGTCCATAAAAGAGGAACTAGAGACTTTACACAACAAGGCGGCCGCTCCAAACAGATCACGTCCTTCTGTGCTGAGCAGAGCCTACAGCATCTGTGAGGACGAAGCTTCGCCAGTCCCTCCTACGCCTCCGGTGAAGCCTCCGAAGGAACCGCTGAAACCCAACCTGAACATCAACAACCACAACTCGGCCTCCATGGCCAGAGAGAACGAGTATGTGGACAGTCCGACAAGTGAGTAGTTTCATTTTGGTGTATTGTGTAATGCTCCATAAGAATGCACCTTAATGAATATTTTCATTATTGATTCATCTGTTGATTGTTTTTTTGGTTAATTAATTGTTTTAGAATAATAATAATAATAAACCTTTATTCATAAGGGATAAGTACAATGTTCTGTATAAGGCAAATACCTGACAGAGAAACAAGCAGAAGTTTGTAAAATAATTTCTATAAAACATCAAAAATAATGACACATGCCCATTATCACAGTTTAAAGTCTTAAGGTAACCAGCTGTCAAATGACCAACAGTTAATTAATGATGGTAAGAAATTAATAAAGCAAGAAAATGTTTAGTTGCAACTAGCAAATATTTGTTATTTAAAGGAGGAGTTTGGGGGAAATTTCAACATTTTGGGAAATAAACTGCTCTTTCTTTCATTAGATAGAAAAGTTAGATACGAAACTCTCATGAAACCAGTCTCATACTGTCATTGACCAGAGTCATGGGATAATGGGCAGCTCATCAAAATTTAAAAGTACACCAAGCAACACCTATAAAGCTTGCTAATTAACACACATCTGTACACAAATAGAAATGTGCAAATGGAAATTTCACTAGTTGTATGCTGGAAGTATTTCTTAACAGTCATCAGCCTAGATAAACTGCTGTTTGTTTTTTCCATCGCTTGACATCACAATCAAATCGTTAAAGCACTATTATTCAGGATTACAAACAACTAAAACTGTTGTCTGTGTTTCTGTTGTACGGCTCCTGATCACCCAAAGACATAAATACACTGCTCAACAGTCAAGTGTCTCTTTATTCAGATCACATCCCAGTGAAGCCTCAGAATAATGTGGACAGCAATGGAGGCTCGTTCACCAGACAAAGTGTGACACGAAGGCCAACCACCATCAGGGTCCCCAGCAAAGCTGGCTCACGTAAGTCTTTTGTGCGTCTATTTTTAAAACACTTTCTTCACGCACATCATGTCGGAGCACAGCTTTTTTTTTTTTTTAGTGTGTTGTGCTAAAGACAGATCTCTTGTCAGTGTCAGATCACTTTCAGGACAGTCCCCCTCCTCTCCCCGCTCAGAAGCCCGTAGGCCACCTGAACACCTCAGTCAACCACAAACAAAGCCCGACACCCAGCCTCCCCCTCCAGGTAATGTTTTCTTCACACTGACAAACCCTTAAACTTTGCAAGGTAAAGGTCATTCTTTGTTGACCTGAAAATACATCAACAGAGTAATTCTTCTTGTCACACAGCGTCTTTTTCTTTAACCTTTCATATAGTTAAGGCTTTACCCAAAAAACAGTTTTTGAGTCTAATTAAAATGTTTTGTGCAATTTGGTTATCTCTACTTTTAAACTATGACTGAGTGCATTTTCTCTCTCAGTCAGGTTTATCTTGTCTGTCAGTTGTGTGGCTTACCTGCTTCATTTCCTCTGCTTTCCACAAACAAAGACACCATTGTAGGCCCGTGAACACATTTCCTGCTGTTGAGCTGAATCTAGTTGTGGCTGAATGCTGCGTGTTGTGTCCTGGTTTCTATGGTGTTCGGTGCTGTTGGCTGTGCGTTTGGTTTAAGTGCTAATAAAAATGCACAATTGGATTCTTCTGCAGGAGTCAGTCCAGTTTGGGCCGGAGCCGTCACTACCACCTCGGTGAGCGAAGGGAAAACAGATCTAGCAGTTTGAATAAATTTAGACAAAAATGATGATACGCTTCATAAAGATGCAACTTATTTTGATGTTGGTGTCACACTTCAGGAAGCTGAGTACTAGCAAAACCCTTCCACCTCGCCCACCTCCAGCCAAAGTAGGCCCAGGAAGACCTCCCCCGCCCAACCTCCAGGCCACAGGTCGATCCCAGTCGGCATCAGCAGCATCAGCTTCACCAAAACCCCAGACGCAGAAGCCCCACAGGAAAGGACCTGTCTTACCTCCAAGGCCCAACCCAGGCCACCGTCTCTATAACAAATACACTGTGAGAGAGATCCCGCTGCACGACTATGCACTGTAATCATGTTCACATATCATTTGATGAGTTAATTCTTGTTTTCTTTCACCAGCTTCAGCTTTCTCACGCGATCGCTGCCGTCGACTACAACGGGAGTCACACAGGAGAACTGTCATTTCAGGTGAACTACTTTTACTGGCTTACATATTAACTTTACATAAAAGTGCTATATTGGTTTCAGTTGCACAATCCCTCTAAGATGTTTTGATCTATGGAGTTGATTCAGTGACAGTGAATATCTTTGTTGGCCTTTTCAATAGAAAAATGAAGTGCTACTGCTGCTACAGGAGATTGACCACAATACGTTTGAGTGCCAAGTTGGAGACACCAGAGGCCGAGTCCACAAGTCACGCATCAAGGTCATAACTCCTCTGGACTCGGTCTCACACATGTCCCCACCACAGGTAACTTATCCTTTATGAGTAAATACATATCTATGATACCAGGGTTCACTTGTTCCTTTGTGCTCTGTAAGCTCTGATATATTCATCTTGAAGTTTCTTTGTGGTCTCTATAGAGTGCCAGTCCAGCTGGGTCAGGTGGAGCCGGTCAGGGGCTTAAGGTGCAGGCCGTATACGACTTCACTCCAGGTGACACATTTTTTTTTTTACCAAACAACTGCTAATACTCAGACTGAGATGAGACAAAGTATTAAAAGAATAGTTTGACATTTTGGAAAATAGGTTACCACCTCCTGATTCTGATTTAGATTTGATATGAGTTTGGTATTCATCTTATCACTCATGGCAAAAAGCAAATAAGTCTCTTTCCAAAATGTCAAAATTTGCTTTTAATGCATGTTGAATTTTAAACAGTAGATGCTGGTTGTCTGAGAATAATGTGAATTAATGTAACTGAAATCCCTCAGTGATTTGTGGTATTGGACTTGGAGGTTATGAGCATGTTGAGATCATGTTTATGATGCCATGTTTGTTCTCTATGCACAGAGGGTCCAGGAGAGTTGGGTCTGAGAGCAGGAGATGTTGTGACCACGGTGGAGCAGGTGGACAGTGAGTGGTACCGAGGCAGCTGTCGAGGATCTACTGGTTTCTTTCCTGCCAATTATGTCAAAGTCCTGGTAAGTTTCCACCATTGTTGCAAAGCACTGATTAACTGTTTACTCTGGTTAAGGATTCCCTCAATTACAGAATTTGATTATCATTTCTCCAATTAGTCAAGTTCACCAAAACCTCTGCCTGAACGGAAAGCAAAACCACCACCTGCCAAAGTCAGGTACTGTCTTTACATCATAAACTGCGCTGGTCTTTAACACTACGCTGAAGAACAACCCTGATGTTTAAAATGCTGTCGCCTCTTTAAAGCGGTCCAAGATGCGTGGCGAGGTTCGACTTCGAGGGGGAGCACAGTGACGAGCTGTCGTTCTCTGAGGGGGACGTGATCCAGCTGAAGGCGTACGTCGGGCAGGAGTGGGCTCGAGGACAAATCGGCACCATTACTGGCATCTTCCCTCTTAACTTTGTAGAGGTGGTGGAAGAGCTGCCTCCACCCCCGAGTCAACAGCAACAGAAACAGTCCACCAGGATAGCACTGCCTGGTAAGATTACCTGACTAAATCCATTCATTCTTTTCACTGTGATTTGGCCACCAATCAGTTGAAATTGTCTCACACGTTTGTCAAGGTCTTAAATTGTGAAAATATACTGCACATTGTTTTCTTAATCCTCAAATTGAAAGTAAGAGTGGCTGTGTCCATTAGTGAAAAGCCTTTCCCTCTGTGTTGGCTGGCGTCTCCCTCTGTGGCATGTCAGGAATTTGTGCTCCTGTTTCTGTTTCATTAAATAGCTGTTTACAAAAGGCCTCTTAACAATGAACTTGACAACACACTCAACAAGGGCCACAGCCCTCCATAGCCAGGAGTTCAGACATACTGAGGCCGTCCCCTGAAATTTCTCCCAAAAAAGTCTGTTTATTTGGCTTTTTTTTAAATTAACTTATTCAGTCAGCTGTTGAATTAAACTTTCTTCAGGTTCCTTTATGAAAAAGGTATGTGCTGTATAAACTCAACACCATGATCTCTACTCTAATTAAAATGACTGTCACAGAACTTTTTAGGGAGCGTTTTATCTGCCAACATGAAATTTGAAATGTTGTGGCCCTTTACATTCTAAAATTGTATATCTTGTATGAAAATGTTTGATTGTAAACGCCCCTCAGGTCTCACAAACTGTTAATACAACCTCAAAGTGTACCCACACATTTGTCTTTTCTTCCCTTACTGGATGGTATTTGTCGTTTATTTTTAGTAAACTGTTGGCTAATTTTCTTCCCACAGGCATGGTTGCTTCTCCAAGTACACACCCTGAAGTTGCCAAACCTGCTCAGGTAACCAATATTTATAGAAATGGAAAGTAAGGGTGATGTTGGCTCTGCAGCAGACCCCCATGTCTTCTGTAAAACAAACAAAAAACAGATAAAGGTTCATTCCGGGTAAATATTGTGCATTATATTATATTGATGCTCACACGCTCATTTGTTGACTATTTCAGTTTTTATCAGTAACTGTATGATTTCTCATCCCTCTGCAGGCGTCTCAGCCCAGTGTGGAGTGGGTGGTGGCTCTGTATGACTTTGCCGGGAGTTCAGACGGCGACTTGTCTTTTCAAAAGGGCGACCGCATCCTGATCAGCCAACACATCGATGCTGAGTGGAGCTGTGGCTGGCTCAACGGCAGAGGGGGCATGTTCCCCAGGTCTTTTGTTGAGAGCTGCACAGGTACGAAGTTCATCTGTATGTTGTTGATATGACAAAATTACTGCCTCAGTACTTCCAATCCATTGCCATCACTGAACTTATCATAAATAAAGAGAAATATTTAGAACGGGGTGCCCAAACTTTGTTGTATTGTTAAGATGCAAAATGGTACTCGGATCGGAAGTTCCCTTAGTTCGCTGACATCCTGTGTAAAGTGTCACTCTGCTCGATGTGTTCGCATTAAGAAAAATAATTAGAGATCCTATTTATTGAGTATCACAAAAAAAAAAACATGAAGTGTGATTTATTTTATTATTATTTTAGGCCACATGTATTAAAACTCATGTTGTACTGTAGCATTTCACATTGACAAGCAATTTATTGACATACGGCTGCAACCAGTGGGTCATCATCCATTCATATATCAACTAATTCCCCAATTAATTGTTTGATCTATGAAGGCTCCTGTCACAATTTTACTTTTTCAAATTGATTGCTTGACCTATTCAGTTTAATATTAAGTCAAAGGAAGCACCAAATACTCACTAGTAAGTCTGAAGAATTTGACTCATTGATTAATCGACTAAATGTTTGAGCTCTAAACGGCACCTATGGACAGTTTTACTAACCCAACATCATTATTATTCATTAATTACTCAGCAGGCCAGCAGTTGTCTAACAAGCAGCAGGATGTAGCTGCTGGTGGTAGCAGAGCCAGGGCCTTGTATGACTTCACATCAGACTGTGAAGAGGAGCTCTCTCTGCAGGTATAGTGATTTTTGTTTTCCCCTCTGTTGCACAAATATCTATTAAAGCACTGCCACTCAGAAAACCTCTCACTCCTTCTCCTCTCAGGTCGGTGATATTATAACCAGTCTGGAGTCCGTTGACGATGAATGGTTCCTGGGTGATTTGAGAGGGAAGCGGGCCCTGGTACCTAAAAACTATGTGCAAGTACTGGGATAGTAGTATTCAGTACAAGAAGAAAAGGACACTGTTGGATGACCAGAACTGAAATGAGATGTGAAGACAATGTTTTCAGCAAAGTCTGAAATGAACTCTCCTCAAAGTGGAATTCAGTATTTGATCTCAGAGTAGTGCAACATCTTTTTTCACCTGCTGTGTTAACTTAAAATTGTTCATTGAATAATTTATCATGGTTATAAATAAATATTAGAGTAAAGCTGGCTGGCAATTTAAACACTGTGGATATTGATTTACAAGGCTTCAACTGTACATCAGCACCATCTAGTGGTTCGTCTTCTTATCTTCCCTTCCATCACATTACATTTTGTACATGTGAAGATGTTTCTTTTCCTTCATTACCTGGAATCAGATTCAAATGAAAGTCAAACCACTTCCAGGGAGTAAAAACATTGTTACCAGATTAAAGTTACTAACTCAGAAGCCCTCTTGGGTTTTACACTGCTTCACTAACCCATTTGATTACTTACATCCTGAAAACCACTGACCACTGTAAGGTGACAACCTCAAACACTGCTGTTTTTAAATAGTGATTTTCACTTTTGTCTTGTGAAGGATGTTGTAACATCTGTTTTGAAATTGCTATATAAATATTTATGCAATGAGTTTTATGCAGTTTAGGCTCTATATATTCCAAAATCAATAAATACAGAATAGTTGGCAAAGATTGGAAACATTAGTCTCATGGGTACAAAATATGAACACTAATAATTCAGTGCACATCCTCAGAAACTGTAGTCTCAAGTTGTAAGAATCTCAAATTGAACACAAGTGTCAAATTTATTGCAGGGCTACTGGATTTGATTTCAGTATGATATGCGCAAAAACACACGACCAAAAGAAGAACAGTACAGTTTGTTGGTCATTTACATTTTTTATTAAATCTGTCAGGCTGTTTTTAGACTGTCTCCTGGATGGGGGGCTCATAGCCATCAGCCCTCTCCACCTTGGCCCCAGTGTCGTCACCGGATGCCTTTGCAGCGCTGCCGGCACCGCCCTCACCGTGGAGCTCCATCAGTTTGCCCACTGCAACAGAACACAAATAGCTTTTTACTCTGGCTTATAACTGAAAGATTAAGAGGACATGGTGAAATTTAAGCAGTTGGAAAGTCAAAAACCGCAATGATGTAATGACATTTTATCCATCACTCCTTAACGCCGCTCCAGATTTTACACTCAGTGCAATTAATCTGGAAACCACTCAACTATTGCAAACTTGCTTTATCTCTCCACACAATTATTGAAAACTTATCTTGTTAGGGAACATCAGCTGATCTCAATAGATAGTAATCAGGCGATCATATGGGACCGAAACAGTTTGTCATCATGCGTTCCCATGGGTAGGTAGAGAAAAGAAAAATCCAGTGTTCTAGCCATGTATCACTTACACTCAAACTTGGGCTTCTTAAGCATCTTGACCTTGCGGACGTAGACGTCGTGTAGGGGGTAGATGGACTGGCAGGCCTTTTCAATGTCCTTGCCAACACTGTCAGGGATCCTGGAACACAACGCAATACATAACACATTAATGCACAGGGTAATCAATCAAGGGACCATTTTCAGGGACAACACGAAGTCTACATAAACTGGTTCAAGCAAACACCAGAAAACATAAAAATACACTAATTTTGTTTCATAAAACAAACTATACCATTGACAAATTCTTAAGATGAGAACAATTTGCCATTAATAAGTAATTAAGTGAAAACCAAGGCTAAAAATTTAGTAATTAAGCTGACAGAGGCTTATCTTGAATATGTAATCAAGAATTTCAAAGACGTATCAGTTTTGTCTTAAATAATTTAAACAGTCATTCAGGGGCAGGAGACCCTGCACATGCTACTTACAGCTTGTTGACAACTTCCTTCAGGTCGTTGGTCTGAACTTCACGGGTCATGATCTCCATCATCTTCTTGCGGATCTGACGGACCTGCTGGTGCTGAGCGTAGGAGGTCTTTCTGATCTGATTGGTGCGCTTCTTTGTGAAACCCACACAGAACAGACGCAGAAGGTAGCCGTCGGTGGTCTTCACATCCACATGGGCTTCAATCATGGTCTGAAAGGAAACATCAATCCTGGTCAGCCATTTTAGGGAAGATTTCACCCCAAACAGTCTCAAACTCACCTGTCCATTAGGGATAATATATGTATTCTGTGTGGTAATCCAACCTTTGCTGTGCTCACCTTTCCTACACCTGCTTCTTCACACTAGATACATTACCAAAACGAATTTTGTGTGTCATTTGGTGTTGGTACATACACTTATTTAATGCTTTGTAAATAGCACAATGTACATGAAGTTAAGTCATTCCTCCATATCTCAGGAACAAAAAACTTTTGCAACCAAAATCATGTATTAATTCTAATAATTGTAAGTTTTTCTTCCAGTAATCGCAAGTACATTTGACACTTTCACCCAATTACTTTACAGAATTATTATTATTCAGTGCACTAAAAAAACCAATCTAACTCAATTGTTCTTCTGTGTTCATGGAACTCAAAAAGCCTAGTGGTGTTTTCAGGATTAGATAATGCTGCATTCCAAACTCAAAACAAGTCTCTTGTCTCACTGCACTGTTCCTGCTGAGGCAGAAGGAAAAGTTTCTGAATTTACAACCTATACGACTATTGGACAAAGCTACTCAACTTGAAGTCTAACTGCAGATTTTCTGCTTTGCTTCTAAAAAATCTTTGCCTGAAAGGTGTGTTAGTGAGCTCCACTGTAGCTGGACAGTACACAAGTACCATAATCACTGTTGGCTGTGGCAAGTGTCACATTATTAGAGAGGAATTAGATTCACAAGTAGATTCATAAGTGGTTCCCCTTTGTGAAACATGCACTCATTTACTCTAATATTTTTTAAATATGGTCTTAAACTACATCACACTACAAAACAGAAATGAGCTAAATTAATGACTGTTTTCTTTACTAGCAGTATCTCCTCCTGCATTCAGAGGCGCTTCAGTGCCAGTTTCCTGTTACCACTGGAATAGTTGAAAAAGCACCTGAGACAGTCAAGCCATTCCTCAATTCTCCCAGGTGGCCATTCCTGCTCCAGTCACAAACCAACTTAATATGTACAATGGTATTCTTCCTTTTTTTCCATTTAAGGCATAGAAGCCCAACAGCGAACATTTGTAAACTGGGCTCAAAAGCTAAAAGTTTGGGGACTAATAAGAGTCAAACAAGTATTGATTTGTTATTGTTTCCAAAACTCACATTGGTGACCATGAAATTTTCAGAAGCATATCCAGTTCCATTTACAGAAACATGATCATTACCTGCCATTTCTTGACCATGGAGCACATCTTATCGCGGGTCAGGTCCATGCCGTGGAAGTTGGTGAGGCAGTTCTTGCCCTGAACATCCTCGGTGATGAGCTTGAACTTGCGGAAGGCCACCTCGTCGTTCTGCAGGTCAGCGAGGCTCACCTCGAACACGCGTCCCTTAAGACCATCAGAGGCGATTCCTACACGGTTGGGAATAATGGATACAAGTTAGAAAAGAAGCACAGGTGGAAATGACAGTACAGACAAACTATGGAATCAGTGGAACCTAAGCAATGGGGAAATCAGTTGATCTCATAATCAGCAACTGCCATGTGGGACTGAAACACTTTGTCATGCATTCTGATTGCATTGTCATGAGTATTCAAGCATCACAAGAACATGTGTATCCATAAAATTCAGCATATTACTATCATTTAAGATTTCCAGCATGACTTATAGCTTAAGCCTCAATTTAGACTATAGTCTCATTCCTCCTGTCACCAACATTGTCTAAGCATGGATCTTCAACTAATGGCAGTATCATGTACGAGATAGAGCTGAATATTAATGCACATATACCTACATATTTAAGCATTTACACTGTCCAGACTTACTGGTTCCCTGAGTCCTGGTGACCAAGGTCTTGCCAAGATTGCGGATGTTGAACATGGCTGGTGCCTTGACATCATACCAGTCCTTCTTGGAAAAAGGGTCCACACTGCATAAGAGAAACAACCAAAAATACATCCGAGGTTACAGAGTGAGTATAAGAGCTGACTCGCTGCTAGCTAACAAGCTAAACACGCACTGCAAAGGACACTGATCGTGCTAGCAGGCGTCATGGAGGATTAACTTCTATCTGATCACTCGAACAATGTCAGCGATTTTCTGAACAATTCGACCAAACAATTCAGACGCTCATATTGTTAGTTTGTGGACAGGAACGTTACCCTGATCAGTAATCAATTACTTGTGGCGTTTGACTGCCATGCTGATCTGTAAGCTCAGCTAAATCCATGCTAACGTTTGGTAGCATGTCGTCAATATTGTCAGGTTGTACGGACAAATTAGTATAGAGTTTAATGCAGAATCCACTAGAGATTAGAGATTAAATTACGATTAACTCAACTAAATTACGATTAAGTGCTCCAGTGCAGAATAAAGGGACTCGGCATGTTACAGCTCCATCCAGCCACAGAGGCCGGCGGCGGCGGCACTAGCACCGGCCCCGTAACATCCATTCAAAATCGTCTTCATCCTTCACATTTCTCGCACCACGGCGGGATTAGTGAAAAAGGTAAAGTCTCTTTTATGTAACGACGCGTGAATTCGCTACTTACATCTTCTTTTTGGCACCTTTTTTGCCGCCTTTAGTCAGCCTCTTATTCTTGCCGACTGCCATGTTGGCTACAGGGAGTGAAAGAGGAGGAAATAGGAAATCCCGCGAGAAATAAAGAGACAGATCGAGACCGTGAGATTTGTCTTTTCTCGCGAGTCTTTGTGGCTTTCTTTGGCGCCCTCTGTTGGTAAAAGTCAAGTTATCAGTCAATAGTCAAGTTTGTGGAAGCAAATAAATGTCATGATGATTTTAGTTTGATAAGAAACTGGAGGCATGTTTGTGAATACTTTTTAATTTAAATACCACTGAATTGATCAAGTTTGAAAAACATCTTTCTGATTTTATGTGCAGTAGTAAGTTGCACAGATTAGGCTCCCAATGATAAGCAATCAAACCAAAATTAAATTCCTCCACAATTTCATCCTTAAAAAGAAAATTTCAACAGACCATAATGCACTAACTTAAAGCAGTGAACATGATCGCTAATATAATATCTATAATATATTAGAATCAGAATCAGCTTCATTGGCCAGGTGTGTGTACATATACAAAGAATTTGACTCTAGTTTTTCTTTGCTCTCAGTGCAAATACACAGAAGTAGACTTACAACAAGGTAAACATAAGTGTTAGACTACTAGATAGTAAGATAATAGCGCAATATATACAGTACATAATAGTATATACAATGCAAAATCCAACACACTGGATGATATGTGTGCAAAACTGATCAAACATAATGTTACATCCAGAATGATAGACTTAAAAAACAAACAAACAAACAAACAAAAAAGAATTAAATAATGCTGTGCTTGAGTGGCTCCACCATGGAGGACATCAACTTTTAATTGAAATACAAAAAGAGCAGTAATATTCAATCAATACTCGATGTCAGAAAGCGATACAGAAAAAGATAGAAAATCCCTTTTGTTTCTTTGTTTCTGAATTTCTCTAAAGACGTACATCAAGTTTTTAAAATTGAAAAACTATTTACCTACTGGGAAAGGAACTAAATAAGTGTAGAAAAATGTTTTTTAAAGGAAAACTTAAAAATTTTCAAAATATGAATTCAATGTTATTCAGTGATTAAATTTCACAGTTAGTAGTTATTTCTTTATAAAATTAATTGTTACACCATTTCTTCGCTTCCATACATATGAAGTGCAACACAGATACTGTTTTAATGTGTACTTTACAATTAATTTAAATACCCAGTAACGGTGCCAGGATTACTAGGAAAAGAAAACCAATCACCTCTGAACTGGCAGAACCAGTCTCAAGGTGTGTTAACCTGTCACGAAGGCGTGCACCTTGTTATTCACCCACACTGTTATTGTAACAAAAGGAAGAATTTTGTCTGTTAGTAAAATATAATCAAAGTAAAAACAACAAAAAAAACGTCTGTATGGTCATACTGCTCATTTTTCATGTGCGGTATTATTTCTCAGACTGTTGAATGACCAGGCCTTTGGTGAAGTATTTCATATGTTGGTATCTAAACAAATAACTACATTCTGATAAATGCAATGTCACTGTGCATGTGAGAATATTTTGAAAATCTAAATTTGAGACGTCAAAACTGTGCAGCCATTAGACAGCAAAGACGCTGCAGCAGAGACACCATCATTATCATTATTTTTCATCTAAATTGTCTGCTGTATTTTTTGAACAAGCATCAAGATTATGAAGCTGGCTTTAATGACAGGTTTTGAATTTTCTTTTGTCATCTTTTCTCTGCTTTCCATGTGTTCAAGGCAAATCTTGTGAGCTTTAGTTTGTTGCAATCTGAGAGTGAAGCTCTTGGCGAATGCTCATTGATTTACCTGTTGGTAATGTTGTGCTCGGATAGTAAGGCTTTCAAACATGATGGCAGGGAGAGAACAAAAGATGACTGCAATAAAACGTTGATATGTCTCGTTGAATGTCTCATTATTGCTATAGAGCCCAGTTAGAAAAAATAATAAGGCATGGTTCATGTACAATTCAAAAGGTCAGTAAAAGCTTTTCAAAGTCTTGTTTAAGAAGAACTACCTTTGGGCTGCAGTGAACAAGGCTGCTGATTTCAGGCCATTACATCAGGGATGAGGCCCGTGTCTCATGGGCGCTGCTGGCTTCCATGACTCCCAGGGTCCCTGAGGCCTCTGCTACATTTTCCTGGGAGGCCAGTGGTAACAGTGACGCCAGCTGCCTCTGTGGCAACAACACTCATAGATGCTGAGCCACCCTGCAGTCCAAATATGAAGTCTCCAGTATGAGCAGACAAATACTTTATAAAACATGGGCACTGTTTAATAGATATAGAGTGTGTATTATAGATTGGGTTTGGATTTCATGCAATAATAGACATGGAAGAAACTGGGACCTCTCATGTAAACATTTCACATGGCATAGGTTTGTTGGTGGTAATTTGAAAAGGCAAGCACAGCAGAGCTGTCACTTTGCTTTAGTGTTTGTTTTCCGCTGCCTCGGGATGCAGACATCTGTCAATGTGCTGTTGTGCTGCAGAAAAACAAAGTTCTAAATGCATTTCACTTTCTGTTTTTCTCACCTTCAAGCTGTGTCTGGTGCTTGTTGGACATATTAGTCTACCTTATGCAAAACTTAAAGGTTCATTCTGGAGGCTCATAGTATGGCACAGTAATGTATTCATTTATGATATTTTTTCATCTGTCATATTCTGGGTCTTGTTTTTTTAATCTACAGTTGCTGAATGATCAATATATTTTTTTCTAAATTCATATAATATGCTCTGAAAATGTATTTAAAAATTAGGCCACCACATGAGCTAAGGGTTTGTTCGGTATGACAAATTTAATTTTGTGAATAGTAGATGCTAATGTTGTATATGATATCCTACAGAACCCTTTTAATTACTAAGCCTATCTATAGCTTCCTATGCATCTGTTCTTGTACTTCAGCTGCAGTGGGTCAATAATTTTATTTCATATACAGTTTAGAACAATGCACCAGATTACATGGGACCATAATAGTATCTAATGTGAAATCTTAGCCTGCAGTGTGATGAATGTAGTGGAGTGAAAAGTAGAATATTGAGCTCTAAAGTAATATTGAATGGTAGTATTCGAGTAAAGTTCAAGTACCTCTATAACGTACTTAAATACAGTACTTGAGTAAAGTTACTTTCTACCATTGCCTTAATCTCCCTGACAAGCTGATCACACACGGATTGTTGATTTTAAGCGAATCCCATTGCGTCGTGCTCGAAAGTCACCTGAGCGTCTCACCTGCCTGTGAGCTGAAGACACTCGGCTCCGCACTGCGCATGCTCCGCTCACTCAAGGGCTCCACTGTCATGGCGGAGCCGAGCTGAAGCTACCGGGGGTTGAATCAGGAAGAGAAATGCGCCGCGGCTGGGTGAACGCTGACATTTAGGCAGGTGTGCGGAGCTCAGCGGGGAGGAACCGGAGCGGACCTCGGTCGACTGTCACCGGGAGCTGCTGACGGACTCGCCCCCCTTCAGTTTGGGAGTTTTTGCCTCAGTACCTGTCAGCGGTTCTGGACTCGGTCACAATAGCAACTTCCAGCACTAAAGTCCTCGTTTGACCGAGCAGAGGAGGAAACACGGCTCAGGTAGCTTCACCTGCTTCTCCCACTTCCTCCCGGCTTTGAGCGGCTTTAATCCACCCGTCTGCTGTCAAGTTCCGGACCAGGAGAGGAGGACTAGTTCTCTGACATTTCCCAGCCTCAGACTCACAAATTCTCTTTAACAAACTATCTTGAATGGGGAGGGAAACATTTTCTCTGAGCGCCTGCACACTGTCAACAACTCACCTGAGGAGGAGGTAGATCCCTCTTCCTCCTCGCGACACCGGCTGCGCCCGAGGTGAACAGGTGCCTCACCTGTGAACGCCACCTGTCCCGTCCTCCCTTCAGCAATGGCGAGCGAGGAGGCGGCCGACGCCAAGGACGGCAGACCGGGCGCCATGGCGCTCAACCCCGGGGTGCCCATCAGGGGGATCCGGATGAAATTCGCCGTGCTCGCCGGCCTGGTGGAAGTTGGGGAAGTTTCCAATCGAGACATTGTGGAGACGGTGTTCAACCTGGTAAGCTGATTATGAGAGCTCAGGACAGGCCTTAGATAGATACCTGACAGTGACATCTGAGTGTTACAGCATCATCTGCATTAAAACAGGCTTTGATGATCTTGCAATACTTTACGAAATGTAGTGAAATACTTTGGCACCAGTTGTTTTATTGTCACTTTATGGTGAGCAGTTCACACTGGAAGCTATCTAGAGTCACATGATGAATTACTTTTTCACTGGTTGTCCCAATAGTCCTTGTTGACCTCATTTGAAATGATATAGTCTTTATTTCATACCTAATATTTCTTGTCTAATTTCCTATGCCTATTAACCCTAACCCTACATATATGTAGAGATACACATGTAACGTCTAATTCTGCTAAATAACCTTTTACCTTTGTCCTGTTGTTCTTGTGCCCTTATTTTGAAATACTATATTATTATTTTTTTTATATCTAATAGCTTTGCCTGCAGCTTTTAAAGTGTGTTACAGTTTTTAGTGCAAAACTACTTTAATCCCTTATTTCGGCTTAAATATTGTGTTCCAGTTCTCATTTGGCATATTTCTTCTCATATTTATCTAATTTTATATGCCTGTTACAAATTTACATTGTTTTGAAATTATGTTCCTCATGTATGTAGAGACACATAACATCGAAGTATGCTGAATTACTTTTTTATTGGTTTGTCCTGATTGTCCTCATTGCCCTTATTTGAAATACTATACTCTTTATTAATTGCATATGTAATAGGTTTGCCTGCAGTTTTTACAGTGTGTTTCTGCTCTAATTCATTATTTGTGCTGACATATGATGTTACAGTTTTCATTTGGCTTATTTCTTATATTGCCTATTACAGCTTTAGACCATTTTTAAATGATGCTCTTTTTGGGTCTCCACATATATATAGACACACATATATGTACATCTATTTATTAGGTTTGCTCAAATAAAAAACACACTTTTTCTTAGTTTTTAATTAAATACGACATGATTGCAGATGTCTGCAGAATCATCTTGGTAGAAAAGCTGTTGAAAGCAAATCAGCTGCTGCTTTTTGTGACATATCCAGGTCAGGCAGAGTGTGTGTGCCTTATCTGTCTACTACCTGTTGGCCACCCTTAAGTCCTTATCCAGCTTTGTCTGCAGCACTGATAGCCCTTTGGCTTCAAGAGTTATGAAATGACTTTGCAGCTCCTGCCCGAGAATGAATGAAACTGCCGGTAACAAGGAAGTTTAAGCGTGAAGGAGAGAGCATGCTCAACTCGAGCTCGGCTGGTTAGGTGGGAGGAAGAGCGAGAGAGAGAGGGAGGAGAGGTGAAGGTGGAACCTGCAAAACTGCTTTGTCACTGTGGCAACACAATGGAGTCCTTTTTTAGTAAAAGGAGGCTCATCCTCCATGTCTGTAGTCACAAAATTTGCTCCAACACCAACCCCCACAGTGGAGGCAAATGAAACTGTAGTAGACATACCTCTCCTCATGAGGCTGTAAAACACCAGGCTCCTACATCACCCAACCAGGGAGCCAACCACTAGGTCTGGATGGGAAATAGAAAATATTAAATTCTGAATCTTATGTTGATTGACTAGTTTTTTTTCAGCTGTAGCAATGAGCAGTTTCACAATGGATCCTCAGTGAGTTGCAATTCACCGATGAGCAAGATGATGCTTGTTTGAAAATAAGGCCAAGAATTCCAGCTGTGAGGGCAGAACTGTGTGAGCAGCTCCTGTTTGTGCAAGTGATATTTGTGTATTTCACTATGTATATTTTGTATTTCAATAAGAGCTAAATATTGACCAGAGTAGTTTAATAGATGCCAATCACTCATTTCTCGCATCCTTGATTGCAAATCAGTTTTTCCGTCTGTTATTATTAACAAGAGTCAGAAAAACGATGCTAGTAAAGACTTTACATAGATGACATGGAGGTGTTGTTTTCAGCTGCACAGTCCAACTAATTACCATGTTTCTTGCATTTTCTATCTGGAAAAGTCACTAATATGGCACAAAAATTAGGTGGAGAGGCAGCCAGGCCCATGTTTTGACAGAAATCTCAGTGTGCAGCGGCTCTGCCTGCGTCCCTGGGACTCCATGTTTAGCACGGTCAGTGTCCTTTTAGGGCTCTGAGAAATGGCACCATGCATTTTATTACGCTTACCACCCTCCATGCTGTCTCTTCCGCTCTCCACATCTCTCTGCTCACCCTCCACTTGGGCGATAATGTGATTCTCAATGCCTGAGTTCTACGCTGTATTTGGTTAAATGCAACATAGACTTCTCACGCAGATATATCTAACAAATGACCCAAAACAGTGGTTGTGATTACTCGTGACACAAGGGTTGTGGTTATTAACCCCTCGATTCTCTTATTTTTTAAAAAAGCATCTCATTATGCTGCCTTTGTTTTGGCCTGAAGTCATGAAATAGGAAAGATGAGTGTATCTCCTCATCTCATTTAGTCAATGCTACTGTGCCTCACACTACACTGTGGGTTTTACATATTGGTCTCACAGTTGTTAGATCTCATCCACTCTAGCTGTATATCTATTTAAGGAAATACAGTATATCATTTAAAGTTAAAAGCGAAAGTAAAGTTGAGTAAACCAGAGAATGAGGAGTGGAAACCCTTTTAAGCCTCCTCTTTTGTAATACTTAACAGTGAATGTTTAAACTGGTATCCTAAACACACATTCACCGTAGTTAGACTCTCTTGTATTCTGCTACTTATGCATAAGTTCAGTAGAATCTCACATCAAGATATGGCATGTTTTTTACATTTTCCTCCCAGTGGCTGATTAAATTGAATATCAGGTTTACACACAACCTCCCTCAGTAAATCTGACATCTTTGCTGCACAGAAGCGCAGCATGTCGAAAGTTAAAGTTCAGCTGTAGTCTGACTTTCTTTGCATCGGCTTTGAGTTGTGTGTTATTAAAGGCCCTACACACCTCTATCAGCCCGCCCACACAGGTGTTGTCACTTATGTTGTCTGATTCGACCTCTTCTCAGGTCTGTGTGGGTGTGTGTGAATAACAAAGCTGAGCTCCATCCACCTTCAACCCGAGTTGAGGTCTATTCAGCAGAGTAATTGAAAACACCTGTGTGGTTTTGCAGGGCCTTTAAGGTTTTAGTATCTACCACAGTTGTGGTTATTGCTGGAAAAAAAAAACATTTAATGAAAACACTTCTTCAAAACATTAACATAAGCCTGCACACATTTGGTAGTAAAAAGCTTCTTTAAGCACACATTTGTACCTTTTTAGGTTTTCAGTGCAGCAATAAGCAATATAATCTACACTGAATCAAAGGACTAATAATAATGTGAAAGGGCTACTCCTAATCCCACTGAGAATCAATGCCCTACTTCACAGCCCGATGCAGCTTTCTATCACTGTGATCTCATTGTTGAGTTTGTGGCACCAAAAAAAACCAAACTGGTTGAGATAAAATACTGGGCAGCAGCCCCCGACCCGCAAGATCACACACACTGATGATACAGTACGCTTCCTGCACCACCACATAAAAGTACTGGTGAACAAAGTTGAACAGAGAAACCACTGGAGAGCTATTTCTGGCTGCCTGTCAAACGTCAAGTCCAACGGTCGCTGGTGTTGTAGCCCTAGTTTGGTCTGCCAACTCTTGAGAAAAATATCTGGGAAACTTGGGCTTGGTAAATGTTTGACTTTGTTCACCAGTCGCCTGCTCACTTCATTTTTAAAGGCATGTAGCTTACAGCGAGTTTGTGTGAGCTCCTGTGCTGTAAGTGGCAGCCCACAGTTTTACAGGAAGCAGCATTGTGGGTTTTTTTTTTTTTTTCGTCCGGCTTACCAGAACAATATGCTGAAATGTGCAAGGAGCTGCAAAGTGGAGTGTTATTTCTCAGCTGGGTCGTCTGCCACAAACGTTACTGACTGATGCATCCGTCTACCCTAATGTCATTTTCAGGCAACACCGATATCACCCATGATAATATGATAATACCTGTGGAATCATAATAAGAGGAAAGTAAACATTAGCTAAACTTTAAAACATAATTTATTGTACAATAAAATCTATTAATCTCGTCATTTGAACTCTGCCACTCTGTCATTTGCTGAATTGTGTTATAAAACAATGGAGTCTGCTATTCACCTTATGCTGCCCTGCTTCATTCTTCCGGTTTAGAAAGAACACGATATATTTCTCTAATACCCTCACTGCTAAATTTAAAAATGCCAAAAACCCTCCTTTTAAAAAAAGCATGTTATTTATAGCCAATGAAATGGAAACATAAATTGTGTATTATGTATATACTTTTACGTATACTGTCCAGATCATGTCCTCGCTACACATGTTCAGCGACAATATCACTTCACATGTCACTTGTAAATATTATAGTTCTCCTTTTTCTGCATCAGTAGAGCATAGAGTCTACCAGGACTCTGTAAACCATTGACTAATGTAAAGCTGCCTGACTGCCAGGCTCATGGCTCCTCTGTTCGCTGACACAGGAGATGGGTGAGTTTGTGGTGTGGAATGTAACTTTGGCTTTACCTGAAGACGAGGTCAGAGGGTTGGCTGCTAGCTTTGTTCACAGCAATTGAAACCGGGGCTATCCTTGCACATGGTTCATCTCATTGTTTATTTCCTTTACAGATTTGAAACATTACATCAATCTGTTTCCTTTCACCACAAACTGTATACTTTTACTGCAAAAAGTGTCAAGACATAAGGTCTGCAACAAAAAGGCAACTGCACCTTTCACACATTGTGATTTGTGTAGATTGTAAGGATTTATTTCTTAGTAGATATGCCCATTGTGGGGACTGAATTTATCAACGTGCCAAGGCCTCACAAACAAGCGTTCCTGTTCTATTACTAGACTGTTTGGAACATTTTGCATCTTCAGATTTTAAATGCACAGTCATTTCTGCTGCTAGTGGCTTCTCAAAATAATGATGTAGTTTGATGATGTCGTGATATAGCGTGGGCTCATGGGAATTGTTGTCTTGATTATTAAACAACCTCCATTGCCTGAAAAAAATCTGCATGACTCTGGTAGAAATCATATTCATGGATGACATAAATGTATTAGTTGTATTCACGTAAAACTTAGTGATACATCGCTCTCTCTTGCCATTGACAGGTGATCAAATGAAATGCACCATTACCTTATATAAAATAAGATTTCTCTGGTTGTGAACATTATTGGAAACATTTGAGAGTACACAACTCAACAAAATGTATAACAGGTGTAGTTGTTTTAAGGCATTTTAATGTGGAAATGTTGCATATTATACCTTTTAAATATGTAGTTTTGGAAAATGTCTCTTGATCTGTTCTCTTGAGCCAATCAACATGTAAATTGTACTGCCAGTCTAAATACAGTTTATTAGGTTGTAGCTATAGCTTAAAAGTCTTCTTATGTTTCAGGTCTGTAAATATTTCATGTTCTGTGCCGGGCTTTAGTTTCCTTTGTAAGGGGCAACTGCAGAAAAAATAGACACCTGACTTTGTTCTGAATTTCCTGCTTGCTTTCTCTGAGAAAAATGAGTTTTATTACAGTTCTTCAGTCTTATTTTGAGGTGTTGTTCTCTGGCTGAATGTGCACAGTATCTGTTTGATGGTGAGTTGTTGCCCACTTTATCTTCCCTTGTTCTGATGTTGACACAGAGGAGCCTCCTTTGAGATCGACCGTCACGAGTGAAATTAATTGTTCTAAACTGCCTCTTCCCTGTGCTTCTTTAAATAGTCTGCTTAGTACCTTTCCTACACACCACTGCAGGGGAAAAACATGCAAAGTGGCTGTGCTCAGAAATTTATAATGTATCAGGTTTTAAAATCTCAAAATTGATTTTACAAGCTCTTCTTTTGCTATCAGCAGATGTAGATTGTGTTTGCATCTACTAGGAATTAAGAGTGGCTGCAGATAGATGGTGAGATAAGTGTTAAACCCCAAGGTATTTTTAATATAGCCACTTTAAAGACATTAAAATCATATTTCACTTATATCTATTGGTGTCTAGCCCTGGAGATGGTTTTGCTTTTATGCCAAGATGGTTTCTGATCGGGGCAAACCATTTAAAGGTTTAACAATGCCAACATTTTCCTGCTTACTCTTCCCATGAAAGTAGGAAAGTAGCATTTCCAAATAATTTAGGTGTCATAGTTAAAAAAAAATGTGGCCTTTCAAAAACCACCACCACAGTAACATTAGAGTTATGACCCAGATGATCAAGATGGCAGCTTCTTTTAATTCCCTGCCTGTGTGCATATGATGTAGACAGGAATGCAGCAAACACACAAACTATCCTTTCAGTTTGCACACAATAACACAAGCGGTAGGGGAGTGAGGGCGATCCTTGTCCTCTCTCCAGGCATGCTTTGCCCTCTCTGCCAGTAACAAAGAGCCCTCTAATCTGACACATGAATGAAACCCTATCCGCTTCTCTCAGTTATCTTTTGCATCAGCCCAATTCCACGGTCACACCTTTTCCCTCTTTCTCCACTGTAGCCGAAGCGGCTTGAAGCCCCCGAGGGCTGTTGACTAAATAAGCATGACCAGACTTTAGAGTCCTAAGTGTGTGTGTTGTGTTTTATTTCTATCTTTACTTGTTGTGTATGTATGTAAGTGACCTTTTGTATTTCCCTAAACAAAAGAAGGCGTTTTTGTGGCCCTTGCACCATTTTGGCTGTAATATCATATTGACAGTTGTCGCAGTGTCAACACAAGCATCTCCAGCGTGAGCACACAGGTTTGACTACCCAGCATGCAGCTGTAACTGGTTCTAAAATAACCATTACTGGTATGTCTGTTTTCTGCTGACTATACAGGTAAGCAGAAAGGGGACACTCCAGTAATGTTGTGTCATTATTTAGCCCCCAAGCTGCTCAGATAATATACCCATCATGCCTCATCACCTTTTGTGTGCCGACAAACAGGCGTACGGCCTCAGGATTTAACAGCGTTAGAAAGAGATGTGTGTCAACTGCTGGAAGTCGGAGGCATCACATTTTGAGATATTTCTTTGAGAAAGTATTTTGGGGGTTTGTGATGGTCCGATGGTATTTTTATGTTTCTAATTCAATTGAAATCACAGAGAAATCATATCACAGTATGTTTGCTTTCACATCTTTTTTTGCAAATACAGTGGGATCCAATAGTCTGGAATCTCATTGAAAATCTCTAATGATAGCCTACCACCTAAACCTGGACATAATCATAAAGTTTGAGGATTGAAGGTTTGAAGAAGTTATGACATGTTAAATGACAAAGAAATATTTAAGATTCGACACTATTTCTGTGTCAGCAATTTAACTCTTTTGTGCGGAAGATTTCCTTTTGTTGTTGTCCCTTCCATTGAAGTATGCATGCAGATGAAACTCAGGTGCACTTGATCTACTCATCAAAAAAAAAAAAAAAAAAAAAATTGATTTGATTGCTTTGATTGACCTAGAAATAGTGTGGAATCTTAAATATGTCATCTTCATTTTACACGTCGTAACTTCTTGTGTTTTTAAACGTTTCTGATTATGTTAGACTTTTGGGCCGTACTATACTTGCTGTGAAAACTTGTTCAATATGGCAATTTGGTGCTTAACCAGCTCAAAGGATTGTTTTGTCTTTTCCTCCTAATTGCACTGAGACATATGGACAACTCGATTGTTTTGGGGCTATTCTGTGCTCGCTGTCACAGAGTTTTGACGCAGCACAGAATAATCAATTAGCTTCATTGTTTATACACGTTTCAGCCCATAGAGCACGATTCTAATTATTTACTTGAATTTGGTGCACTTATTCGTAGACTAATTATTTTGTGCACTTATTTGTAGACTAATTGGTTTGTGTGTACGGTTGGTAAACACAGAGACGGAATACATTTTCAGCCAAACATTATGCTTTCCAAAGTCTTGATAAAGTGTTAGAGAGAAGCCACAATAGAGAAAAGAGTTGTTTACTTGAAAGTTTGGTTTTAAAGTGGTAGGAATACATACCAATTATTTTGAAGGGACAAACCTTTGAAAAGGACCATGATGTTTTTAAATATGTGGCTTGGTATTCCTCACCATCGGCTTTCAATAAACCAATATTTCCTTGATGAGTAGTGTTTCCATTCCAAGCGTTCAACTTCAGGTTTGCTTTCAAGCATGGTTCAATTGCTGAGCGTTAAGTGAAGGATTAACCGGTCACAAGTCATTTCTCTGCCAGTGACGCAGATAGTTTTTAGGAAACAGGGCCATAATGTAATCTACTTCTTGGCCTACATCTCCTCTTATTGTGTCTTCCATAAACAGTGCCGGCTCGCAGAGACGTTGAACAGCACACTACTGGGTGTGTTGGAGGAAGCTGGGAACGGGAACTGTTGGTGGACACTGTCAAAGACCATATGTCTTTTATTTAAACCTTTATTTTTTTTTATGTAGACTAATTCTGGACCAATGACAGAAGAGCTGTGGTCAGTTCACTAAGTGCTAGTCACACATGTAGTTTGGGATAACTGCTTCTATTGAAGAAATAGTACTCATAAAACTGTTGACATAGAGATCTGTAGATTATCCAGAGTAACAGGGACACTGATTCTGGAAGATGTTGTTTAAGGAGAGGAAGAAAACATTCCATAATTCCATAATCTGGACAAAACTATTGTGTCATGCCCGGTTAAGGTCAGAGTTCAGTTAGAATAATGGTCTTGTCTTTCAATTTATTCAGTCTAAATAAACTCTATTTTTTAGGGTCCTTATGAGGTGTTGACCTCTGTCAAAATTAAAAAAATTCACATGATCGATGGATAGATGGATGGATAGAGTGATTTCTAATGGTTGTTGATCAGCCAGCTTTGCTTCTCCCTCTGATTCTTTTGCCTTTAGAGACAACATTTCCTTCTACTGACGGTGTCCTACAAAAAGAGCAAACCTGTGGTGTGTCAGAGACTGAATGCCCTTCTCTGCTGCAGCCTCATTTGGACTTTTTGTTTTGACATAATCCTGCAGCTTTAGCTTTAAGCACTTACACACATTACACACACACATGCAGAAGCTACACCTCACTGGGCTTTTATGTGATCCTTCCCTTCACCCACCCATCAGTTTTCTAGCTGCTTATTCAAGTCAGGTTAGCAGCGGCAGCAGGGACATCTCAGTCACGATGAATTCATTTCCCCCACAAGTTTGCGTCAAACCAACAGCAGGCCTGTGTAGAGATGTTGTTCCTTCGAGTCTCCACCCAACCAATACTCAGCCAAGATCCAAAGGGAGTCTGGGGGCACATCCTTACCTGCTGCCAAACCTGCCTTGACTGCTTGGAATATTTGTCCTTGACTTTTTAAGCCAGTCACTTACAACATATCTATCATATATGAGGTGTAACGGACAGTCTGTTTCATACCTCCGGTGATGCACTGGGGTGATGCTTCGTCAATGTGCATGAATTAAGCAGATGCACTGGATGGTTCGGTACAAACAGTATATTTTCCATCATACCTCTAGAACACTAGCACTGTAACACATGACTTTGAATCTGACCTCGGTAACGAAGCTCAATGTCATTTTTGAAATTGAGATGACGTGAAAGGGTGAAAATGCACATGGGTTTTAAATTCACACTGACTAATACAAACTGGTATGCACACGCACACACCATGCAAACACTCCTGCCGGCTTAATGTGCTAGCGCGGTGGTTAAATTGACATGTTGGACCATTACAGCAGAGCTTTTGGCTAAACGGGAGGCAGTATTAACCCCCTGGCCCGCGATCCTCTCTTCTCAGTAGGGGGTGTAATGATATGCTAATAGTGCCTGCCTGCTAGCCAAGTTTCAGTGTTGGATGCTGGAAAAGGTGTGAATATTAAAACATAATATGAGATGCTGCTCCTTTTTGTAGAAAGAGCCTTAAGGTGCTGACTCACCTTAGTCCCTTTGGGGGAGCTTTCTCAAGGGAAAACACAATATAATTGTTAAGTCAGATCAACGAAGCTTCTAACAGTTTTAATGCACAGTGCCAAGATCCTAACACACATTTTTAGCAGTGTCTTCTACCCTTTTCTTTGCTTTTTAGGCAGATTAATTAGTAATATATACACACTCTATAATTAAACGCACTTGCAAGTATTGCATGATCGAAAGAAAATTAATCACAGACTATTTTGATAATTAATCATTTCAGTCATTTTTCAAGCAGAAGTGTTAAATATTTGCTGGGTCCAGCTTCTTAAATGTAAGGATTTGCTGCTTTTCTGTGTCATTCATGATAATAAATGAATGTTTTGGACTGTTTTGGACCACTTTGCGCTTGGGGAAATTGTGATGAGCATTTTTTCACAATTTCTTTTTTATTAAACAGTTAATCATGAAAATAATCAGCAGATTAATTGATAATGAAAGTAATTGTTAGTTGCAGCCCTAGTTTCCAGTAAGCTTTTAGCAGTGCAAATTACTCATATGCTTATTGACATCATCATCATTTCTTATGGATGGATGGTCATAAAATCTATGATTCCATGCTGTTGTCTGTTGTAAGCACTGGTCATGATGTGCTGTGGATCTCACAGAGGCACAGTGCAGATGGAGTCTTCAGACACTCTGCCATGTTCTTAGCTTTATGTTTTCATGGATAGGTGAAAACTGTTTTACTACAAACAAATAAACCTTTGTCTGACAGCACTGTTGCTGAATACTGCCACAGTTGTTACCATTTAGGAAGTTTTTTCCCTCCCTGCCTGTAAACAAATGCTCTAGTTGCAGCCTAGCCTGTGGCGTATTCCTCTTTATCAGTTGTGGGATAGACTGCATGATTGTGCTTGTCTCAAGGGATCATCTGCTTTCCCCCAGCTCTTAGTTGTTTGGTAATTTAGTTTGTCCATGCATGCTACTCAGCTCTACTTGTTTGATAGAACTGTTCTGTTGAAATGGGGTTTGTTGAGGTGAGACTCACGTTGGCAGAGAAACCGCACCCTTTTGATTGCATGCATGTACTGTATGCAGACTTCACGTCCAAGACCAGAGGGCTCAAACTTCTGCCCTGACTGGAAATCTGCGGGTGTGACTTTGTGAGAGTCTGAATGGCAAAGATGGAACAGGGTCTATTGATTGATGGCTTAGATTAGGTGTCGGCACAAAGAGGTCTGTGAGCCAAATCTAGCCCTCTACTGAATTTCATGTCCAGCATGTAATCTGAAGTTTTCTTCATTGCTACAGCAAAACTTTAGCATGTTTCAGAAATATAATGCCAGCAAATTAATACTGTGTGTGTGTGTGTGTGTGTGTGTGTGTGTGTGTGTGTGTGTGAGAGAGAGAGAGAGAGAGAGAGAGAGAGGCCATAGTATGGACAGTGCATGGTGCTGAATTGAGGTACCAGATAAGTAAAAAGACAAAAATTAATCAACACTATTTCTCTTTAATTCAAACACAAATTTACGATGTATGTATTTGCTGTGAAGATATTAAATGGTTGTAAATCAATTTTATTTCCAAAAGAAATGGAAATAATACTCCAACAAATGAACATAGGTCACATAGAGGTGTGTATCTTGACTGTACCTGTAAGTCTCTTTTGGCTCTCCAGTGAACAGTGCTGAAAAAAATTGGCCCTTGGCCGAACCTGACTGCCGACCCCTAGATGCTTCCTCTACCCTTGACCTGCTTTCACACTCTCTGCATCAACAACTTATCTGTTGCCAAGGTCTGGCATGCAACCTGTAGGGAATGCAAGCAACACATGAGAGATTCAGCCCACAAATATATACTGCACAGCAGGCCTGCAACTAATGATTATTTTCATTATCGATTAATCTGCAAATAATTTTCATGATTAATTGATTCCTTTAGTCTATAAAGTGCTAAAAATTGTGAAAAATGTTCAGCAAAATTTCCCAAAGCCTAAAGAGATGTCTTCAAATAGCCAATCAGAAGACTAAAACCCAAACGCTCTTCACTTATTATCATACATGACAAAGAAAGGCAGCAAATCCTCACATTTAAGAAGCTGGAACCTGCACATTTGACATTTTTGCTTGAAAAATGACTGAAACAAATTTTCTTTCTTTAACTGACTAATCATTGCAGATCAACAGTGCAGTCAAATGTGACACTTTATTTACTGTTAAAAATCTTCCGATTCTTTTGAGATTTGATTGACTTGATGTAATAATCCGTCTCAGACGTGGTCAGTCAGTGCTGCCTGGTTCTCTGAACTGTTTGTGTCACATGGCAAGCTAATCAGTTTTATTTTAAACTTTTCCAAATTTTTTTCCACACGTAAAACTTGTCTTGTCTCATATCTGTGTCACCCGTTACTACTTCCTTCTACGCTGCAACGTCTCGTAAAACCACAAAAGGAAACACTCCACACTCCACTTCCTGAGTGCTGTGATTTAGTTTTAATGTCAGCCAATAAAACAATAATGTGTCATCCTGTACTACTACTTCTTTTAAACAGCAAAGCTTTGTCTTCATTATTCTGATTTAAGTCAACGTCAACCTGAAGTTATCTGTTAGGTTCTGAAACTGTTCTTAACTGAAGTTTGCTCAAATGTTTTAGCTCCCATTTTTAATCTTCCCCAGTTACACTGATTTTTCTATTGGTATCAAGTGAACTGAGCTATTTCAAACAGATATGAAGAATTTGAAAGGTTATTACGTTACAGGAACACATTATTTATTTTACAATTTGAGCTTATTTCATTACATAAAAATCAAAGTTTGCATTGCTGTAATACACCCCCTTTGAAAGATTAGCTCTTGGTTTGTGTGCATTTTCTCGCAGTACCAGGCTCTGCTTCAGGAGAAGAATGAGGAGGATGAGGAAAGGTTGGCGAAGGTGGAGGAGTGTGCACAGCCTAAATTAATGAACTTGTTTGGGTATAAGGGTGAGTTTAAGGCCACACAATCTGCACCCAGATAGTTGATCATCAGCCAGAACTACAGAGTCAGCATTTCTCTCTCTGCCAGTAATGAAGAGGAAGAAAAGTGAACAAGTAGTTTTTCCAGTATTTGCAAAAATATGTCTCTTTAAGTGTGTAATGACTGATCAAATAGCTGTTTCTTTTATGATCTAGAATTTTTTTTTTCACTGTTGACATAATCCTTTTGTCAAGCACTATATAGTTCTTGTATTTCAAGGACATTGAGCAACATACAGTAAGTGACACAGCTGAAGATAATCAGGTGTACTGTCTCTTGACTCTTACCTGTGATTGGCAACATGAATGTCTCCATCTCCATGTTTCCATCTTCTTCATGTCTGTCTCTAGTAACTGTCATCTAAAGGTGTGCTTGGCTAAGGTTATACATGACCATAAAGTCTATCACTTCCTGTACAATGTTTTTCAGTTTACAAATGTAATGCATACTTTATTTAAAACCTTTTGGCGTGTGTACATCTATTGTGACATCTATCCATTTAATCTGGCTGAGTAATTTAGCAACAGCTCCCTGCATTGTAGACAGTAAGCAGAGATTCGGCTTAGAACTGTGAGATCTATGAGTAACGTAGTGAAAGGAAGTTTGTTGAGGCTGTCTCTGATTAAAACCACAAACCTCCCCAGATGATATCTCTCAAGACTGTTTGCATTTAACATCCAGTTGTCAACTTCAAAGAAACATTTTGGTAGAATCAGCAACCACATCTCAGAATATTTGGTCTGACAATATTTGATAAGACAAATGTTCAGTCTTCCTTTAGACCCCATCCCTCTTGACACTTACATAATGCTAGAGCAGTGTTAAAATAATAGATTGACTGATCCATTCACTCTGCACAAATTGCAAGTTACACAAGTTACCACAGAGATTTTTTTTATTTGTGTGTTGTGTTGCATCCATATAAAATAATGGATAAACCAACATTGCAGCCTCTTATACAAAATATATTTATTATCCTGTCATAATCCAAGTCAAACATACATTTTAGATGTCAAAACAATGATGCAGTAACCCATAAACAGCCGACGCCGTCGTACGTCTACAGGACCATCAGACAGACAGCACCTGGCCACAATCCACTGAAAGTAAATGTTAAAAGGTCGTGTGTGTTCATGCCAGAACATCACTGGGGTTATCAAGTTGGCATCTTACATCATGGATGTTTCATTGAATTATGCCCAAGTCATCAAGGTTGAACAGAAAGTTTTGGTGTCCCAGAGGCACCTGTCTCTATAACTGAAACATCCAAAAACAATGGCTGTATGTCTTTCTGTTTTTTTTAAAGATTAAACTGGAGTTTTTTCATGTTTTAGTCCTAAGAATCAAATGTACGTTTCTGATGCTTAATTCACTATATACTATAAAAAACATACACAGAATACTACATACAATTCTGCTCCACAATGTGTTTGTTGTAACCTATAGGCTGCCATTGATTTCGGTTGATTTCAGTATACAGTTGAAGATGAAAATCAACCCATATTGTGGATACATGATATTGGATTTTTACCATTTTCTGATAAGCTGATATTTTTCAAATCATTTTGGCTGATTGCTGAAACCAATATATGCACTTATTTTTTCCACCTAATTGCAGAAAACATCAAGTGTCTCCTATTATCATATTGATCTGCATAGACATAAAATACAGTGCTTTTAAAAATGTACACATCCGTTGGGCAAAATAAGAAAACTGCTGCTGATAGATTTTTTTTTTTTTGCTGTTGCTTGTTTCTCTTTGTTCTTGATGGATTCTTCGTAATGATCAGGGTGACTGCTCTTAACATGGGCAGGTAAATTGTTAGTGTTGAAGAAATGCGATTTGACTCCTCCCCGCATGCAGATAGCAACTTTGCTACACCACAGACATACTCGCATTGTATGGGCATAATCCAAGTGTCATCTCATCGGCCTGTCAAATCTATTATCGGCTGATTATTGTTGCTGATATTGTTGTGCATCTCTCTCCGTTTATCTTTTGTCTGAGTGCTTGTCTCCACATCAGGGTGGAAGAACCAAATCACACTTATGTGCTCAAGATGATTCACTGTGCTAGCATTTGCACCCAGGGCTGTATTCAGTAGCTTTTAAGATCAGCCTTTGTTGACCAAGGTTTATGGATGGAGAGAGGAAGCCACAGTGACAGTTGCTTACAAACCACAGGAAGCCGGTTGGAGTGGAACAACTGTGTTAGGATATGCTGCAGACAGTTTCCTTGTTCCCCATTCACGGTTTCCTTCAGGCGATTGTTTAGCTGAGATGCTAAGCTGCCCAGATCCTGACACCTCTTGTCTCTTGGTACACAGATAAAGGCTTAAACAATAGTTGCACTCCACAAACATATGGCTTTTGCTGTGTGAAATAGCACCTCTGCTCCTTTTCTCCAAAGGTTAATGCGTTATATAATAAAAGTGTATTAATTTTTCATGATGCTCGTGAGTGGTTCACATGCAGAAGCCCACCTCAGCTATAAAACACTGGAAGAAAACATTTTTTTTTTTTTTAGCAAATCAGATTGTGTATTTTAGGCTTATGTCTCACATTGACTTTGTTTATACAAAGTTTGTAATTTTAGTACAAAATTCCATCGTTTTGTTATTATCCTTCCACTGCAGCTTGGTTTAAATCACACTCTGAGGAAATGATGAGGGAAATTGAAACTAAAAAGGCTTTCATTTTGAAAGATTTGTCTCACGTCTAAGCATCGTTTTAGCTTCAGATAAACCTTAGAATACATATTTGCACAAAACAAAGACTGTAGATTTAGTCCCCAATCACTTACATTGAAAGACCCTTTTCAGTGTTCATATGGGCACCTGACCATTGTCTTAAAAAATTATGATCTGTCCTTGAAAGGTACATACCATGAACACAACTGTTTACATTGAGAACTTCACAGGCTACCTTTCACTAATCAAGGTGGATCCTTCATGGTGAAATTCTCACTCCTCACCTCCTTAGAACAAGGCAGGCTGGAACTCCTCACTAATATTTATCTCTTTCCTTCTTCACCTCCCTGATCCAGCTGCTATTTTTAACACGCTGCACCCGAGCCAACCTTCCTATTTACTGCCACTATGCAAACTAAAATCGTAGGCGTCGCTCTGTCAAAGAATGACATTCTTTGTTTACTTCATGATCAAAATTCCCCTTTCCATGTCTGCTATCTGGCAGTCGCCTCACAGTAACAGAGAAAGAATATTCTTCGGCATGAATTTTGTTAATCCTTGCCATCTCATTCCAGACGGAGACCACATAAAGATTTTCTGAAGTAGAAAGCCGTGCAGTCAATAGATCGCATTCGAGTGTGATTTTCATTTTTAACATCTCATTCTGGAAGCGGACCACTTTGGTCGGTCAAAGTTGTTCTGGAAAACTTAAAGATTGCCCTAAAGCCTGGACTGTCTAATGAGGACCATTTCCTGACAAGCCTTTTCCCTTTGTTGACGGAAGCAGCCACCCTGCAACACAGACTACATTGCCAGACAGTCCAGTTTTTTTTATACAGTTATACAATACAGCTCCTGATTTGACATTTGCTTGTACTTTGTTTGCTTCATGTTGAAGATGGTCAAAATATAGCTTCTCACTTTAGTTCAAAAAGTCATCAAAACACATGGACTATTTGTGTATGTGTTTGCTGACACCGCTTGTGAGCCACTGGTAATTAAGACATGACAAACTGCTGCTATAGATTACAGTCCTTCTTGTCTTTCCGTTATAAGTTATATTTTGGAGGATGGTAGCATAATAAATCAGGAGAGTGCTGACGTGCTTGTAATATTATCACACATTGCACTGTCAACAAGTGAAATGAAGTGAAGGATGGAACGTTTTTGTAATCCGAATCCTCTCTCTTCCATTTGGATGAAATGTACTGTAGGTCTTAATCTAGTTGTTCCTTTCGTCTTTCTGTCTGTTTCTCCTGTGACACCATGCAGGATAAATGATGTTTGATTGTATAAAAGAATTTAATTTATTGCAATCCAAAACAGCATGGGCTTACACAGGGCAATTATATCCTTGTGTTATCTACTGTTTCCTTCATGTTGTACCAAACTTGTGTGGCAAATAACAAAGGAAATAATGTGTTGATCAGGGTACTGCTGAGGCATCATCACATTTAACGTAGAGTAACTGTCAGTGTGTGACTGCCAGCCATTGTTTAAAACAAAAGCTTGGCAGGTTGCCCTTCTGAAGATATTCTTAGAAATCCAGCTATTTAAATATCTCTCCACCTACTGTACCTCTCCTCTCTGTCTGTCATTGTTTGTCTCGCAGTGTAAAGAAGGCACCGATGAGAGAAACTGAGCAGTGTTGCATGATCAATCTTCCAATTTAAAATGAATTCATTCAACAATAATGAGTAAAAATTTCGCAATTAGAGCAGAATAATCAGTGTTTGTTTATTAACCAACACAAAACGAGTGTTTGGTGCCACTTGTGTAAAATATTCATGAAGTGTATTTGAAATAATAGCTTTTTATATATGAAGTGAGTGAGTCAGGTAAAAAACAAACGTTGAACTAGTGTATTCCATGGTCACTGCTTGCATAATTGTCACCACTTTACCTTCCCTGCTTTGACAAATGTAGAGTGGCAAGCTCATCCACCAGGCACGATGTTTGGTTTGATGTTCTGCGAATATTGTCAACAACAAAAACTAGAATAACGAGCTGCAGTACAAGACAGCGAAACCGGCAGTAATGTGCAATTCTTCTTTACTTCTCAGCCTTGGTTGTGTATAGCTGGGAGTATCGAGGGAGTCTGTGTGAGAGCTGCAGACTGTGTCGAGAGCAGGGCTGGGCAACATGGCAGAAAAATGTTATCGTGATAACAATTTCCTTATCATGTTTCAGCAGTTTATCATGATACATGCTAAAATATTTCTCTTAATTAAGTTATGTTAATAATTTTTCTCAACTAAAGAAGCAAGTAATGATAAATGAGCTCTTTAATTTTGCTGCACACATTGTTCAAGACTTGTCAGGAGGATCCTCTGATCTCGTCGGGTCTTAGCATTAAACCACCAACACGCAGCAATATTGTCATCAGCTTAACTGGAATTGTCAGTTGTTTGCAACACTCTACGAGTCATCCCACATTTTTCTTGCAGTCTTTGCACTCTGCTCCTCTGTAATGTGTGTTTGTTTACTTTGGAAGTTGGCAGACGTCCGTTTCCTGCTGACACATAATTGGCCGGTGGACGGACTTTCCACCGGCCAATTGTGTGTCAGATATTTGTTTGTCTATAATTTGCCGCTTGCATTTTTTCTCTGCCCTTGAACTGATTATGTTTGACCATATTTCAAGAAGAGAACTTATACTGTTTTATAGGCCAGAAACCATTTCTCATATTTTTAATATCTATCTAAGCAATCGCTTGTTTTTCATAGTACAGAACCTTAAATAAAAATACTTTCAACTCATATAATCATTCATATATTTTAAGTTGGTTGTGCTTTATCGATCAACAGAAATGTTCAAAGGAAATCATTTTTTAATTGATTTACTAAATTGATTTTAACACCTACGAGCTCAAGAGATGAGACCATGTTCATCACTGCCATTAGATTTAGAAAGATTTGCCCAAATCTGTGTTATCTTGCATACATACCGTATATTACAGCGTTGCTTATTTTAAGGACATTTTGAATGTATTTATAACCAGGGCATGATCTAAAGCATGCATTTCGTCAGTTTCGCCTCGGTTTCCTCTCATCTACTCCATCAGAAGCTCATTCCCTCCTATCAGCACTGGCACTAGAGGGATTTGAGTAGGACAGATTATTTGGTTGACCTCCCTATCTGCTGGAGCCATTTCAACGTCTCACATCAGCGGCGAAGAGCACAGGATTATAAGATGTTGTCATATCACGAATCATGTTTTGGGTCACTGTGATGGACGGTTCTTTGAAGGGGTGGGGGCTCTCGTGGAAGAATAAGCCAAACTGCCTTTGGTTTGACAAGATGGCTCGTTAAAAGAGATCCAGTTAGAAGAGCTGTTGAAAAAAAAAAAGTAGGCCACTGATGCGTGGTGAAAGCGTGGTCACTCTTAAAAGCCCATTTGTTGTCTTTTGTTGCCTTGATTTATTTTAGAATGAATTGAAAAGTGAAGCACACGTAACATGTAAGCTGACATTTGCAGTCCTCTTGTTAAGGGCTAATTTAACTTTGAAATGACATTTGTGTATTTTTGTCATCACTGAGGTGTCACAAAAATGCTTATTGGTAGCACTTTAATTAATAATTAAAGTTAATTAAATCAGACCATTCGTATCTTCCCATAGACCTGTTCTCATATTTAACGCCGTCCAAACTGACAGTTAATGTCAAGTGATGTACTGTGTTCTGATTGTTCAGAGCAATTCAAAGCCATCTGACAAACTGGAGACATGCTAGACACGAACACGGATTTGTCACGAGCGTTCTCCTATTGTTCATGTCTGCTGTTGTCTGCTGCAGGCAAATGACTTCATATTCAAATGATTTCCCCCATAGAATTAATTGCAGTTTCATTAGGGAGAGAACTGAAGGACGAACATCAACATGGGCACACACACACCACACACACACACACACACACACACACACACACACACACACACACACACACACAATGGATAGAGGGTCTCATCACCCTGCAGCCGTGGCTTGGCAGCATCACTGTTTCTCCCTGTTACTTTTAGCTGGGTAATTTCCTCCCCTTTGCTACAAAATGGCCATCATTTGTTGCGTTCTCTCATCTTCAGCATCACATGTCTGTCTGTAATGATTTTGAAGAATTTTTTTTTTTTTTTTTTTTTTAGCTCAGACCTCAAATAGCTTTGCTCTTTTCGTAAACCTTTACTTGTTCTATTCTCAGTCTCACTGCCAAACTGTGTGGTCTCTATGGTTTGTCATAAGAGTGGAAATGATTTACATTACGCTATTCATCTTTACACACATACACACTTTAAATATATGCCTTTTCAATAATCTTACTCCTAATGCATTTAGAGGGATAGGGAGGTTTTGGCAAAATAAAATGTGAATCAGTGTGTGAGGTTACCTGTGTACAAATATATTCATGAGAATGTGACAGGATTGCAAAGTTGAGCACTGGTAACTCTAACACATCTTCTTCGCTACCATGTGTATCCTGTGGTGTTTTTCCTTACAGTGAGGGTCAAAGAGAGGGGGGTGACATGCAACAAGAGCCCCTGTATTGACTGCAAACAGGGACATATCGGTTACATAGACCCTCAGTACCTCCTCTCTTTTTATTTGTTTAGTTTTGGGAGAATTTCTGGTTGAATGAAGGCAGTAAATGATGAGCGGCAGCAAGACTCGAATGCTTTGTATACAGCAGAAGAAATGTGTATCAAGATATCAAAGTCTATCCAAGAAAAGACTTTCTGTCAGGCTTCACTGAATTCACTCTTTTCCATATTTCAACTTTTGCGCCTGAGCCAAGCTAAAAGCATTTTTGCAATATTTTGTCTTTCTTTAAATTTCTATGCTCAATTTTGGTGGCCTAAAAAAGTGGATGAAAAGGAACTGGTCATCACAACAGTTCGAATATCCATTATGCATTATTATGAATATCCCTGACACTTTTTGTTCTAATTCAGTTGTTTACATGTTAGAAATGTTAACCTCATCTTTTGCTGACATTGGGTTTCAAATCTCAGCTTTCCCAAGAATCCCAATGCCATCGTTAGTCTGGCTATCACATAACCTGAAATACAAGTTCAGCTCAGGCAGTAGATATAAATTGTGGCTGTGGCGTACCATTTAGCCCTGCCATCCTCCAAATGTTGTTCTCCATGGAGACCATAGAAGCCTATTTGTGCTTTGTGTTACGGCCCAGTGGCTGCTTGGCTGCTCAGCCATGATTAATTCAGGCAGGCCTCAGGGGAGAACAGCCAGGCTAGGTTACCCAGCCAGGGATCTGGTGTCTAGCTGCCATAAAGACGCTGGCTTTATGGCAGCTCCATCCGCAGAGCCCTCCTTGTCTGTAGCTGAGGCTGGAGCTGGCAACCTTTCACACCTGTTCCTGAAATAGAGCAATGTAAATGATTGAATTGGACGATTTAAGAAATTGAAATATTGTAAACCTCTTTGCCATGCACCATCAGACACATTAAATGTTCTCACTCAGCTATTGGAAATTGCATTTAGTTTTTAATTAAAACAACGTTCAAAGTAATCACATCTGATTAATGACAGCATGATTCAATCTGTTTCTAATATAAAGGATACTGATTGTTTATTGCTGTATTTTGTAGCCAGTAACAACGCAGAGATAACCAGCTGCTGTGAGCTTTCATCCCAGAAGTATTGATTGATTGATTGACTGATTCAGCTGGCACAGATGCTAAAGGTGGTATATAGTTTCCAGGTTTGGAGCAAAGTGCTGCCTGAGATAAAGCACATTTAAATATAACAGTTAATTTTTTATTTCCAACACAACTGAAGAAACTCTAGCAGGTGCACTCACAGATTTGGGTCTTTGCTCTCTGGTTTTCAACTTTTTAGATAAATTGATAAAACATTCACATCTGTGCTCGCTTTTGAATATTTGGATAATACTGTATTTGGCAAAAATCTAAAAAGACAAATAATCATCTGCCTCTCCAAGTGGACTCTTTAGAAGCAGAGTTTTTGAATGATCATGTAAATTAAAGACACATGTCACTCAGACTTTTTAAATTCTAGCTGATTTTAAAAGAGCCAACATTTTCTGTAACAATAACGTCAGACTTCACTGGTCTTTTATTTGTCCATTAAGTAACACACACTAGCAGATTACAACCATAGTCAGCTAATAATATTTCACACATGATGTCAAAATGTCATGAGAGAGTTGTTTTTTCACCTCACGACGCAGAAATATTTTATGAAATAATGACCACCAGGTTCCTGGAGATTTCCTCCATTTGCTTATTTTGACTAACCAACAGTCAATAAGCATTCAGGTTAGAATGACTGAAAAGGAAAATTTGACCAACTGTAACCAAACATTTTGGTATATTTACTTTACATTTTTTAAAACAGCCATAATTATTTGTTTGTCGTTTGCTCGTAAGTGACTCATAAGTAGAGCTGGAGGGAGGGAGTGTGTTACAGTTGACTCTCTACAAACCGGACCACACAGTATGAGATAATGTGGCAAGGCCGTTTGTCTTAAACCTTTTTGATTGTGACAAATGGGGTCCAAAATCAGCCCCATTACCCTTGCATGTGTGCCAGGTGTATGTCACTGCAGTGTGGCACTCCGTCCTCACATTTGTTCTCCGTCTCCTTGGTCAGCTGACTCTGATGGATGGATGACTCGCACACACTGTCAGGCTCATAAATCAACTCTTTCTCTGGCAAAATGGCACCCAGCATCCGTTAATGGCAGACCTGGCTGCAATCAGAGGCATCTACCCCCCAAGTTAATATGTGTTACGTTGTGGAGAGTGGTGTGATTTATCAATGACTTGCTAACAGACAAAAAAGGGAAGAAGACAGGTTGCCAGTGGGGCATTAATTGGTGCATATGTTACTATGAGTGTTATACTTCAACACTGGCTTTTTGCCATAATGAGTGGCGGGTGGATATTTCAGTTTTGTTTTTTTTCCCCAAACCATCTATATCAGACTATGATTTATGCATTTACTATCAATATATCCTTTTAGCTCTTTGCAAAACTCATCCAAACTATAACAACACATTTTTTCCTCACTTCTGTTGGGATCTATCCATGCAGATAATTTTGATGGAATTTTTCCTGGGTTTGAGATATCTGTATCGGGTCTCCACTCAGTACAACTGAGGTGAATGAAATTTTGTTTGTGGTGTTCATAGCATTGAAAAATTACAATCGGAAAATGAGCAGAAAAAGTTTTCATTGGAAACATTTTTACTAAATAAATCTGTTTTGTGGATTATCCAGAGTAACCAAGACATTGATTTTGGAAACACATGTTGCTGTAGATTTTTAAAAAAATTTTTTTATTGCATGTAATTTTAAACGCTGTGAACAACACAGCACTGCATTTAAACCTGACTTCAGTTGCTTTGGGGTGGCACCTGCAACCTCAGATATCCATATTTCAAACCTGGGGCACCTAAAGGCAAAACTACATGACTCGATACCAGGAAGGGTAAAGGGTTCTTTTTGGCCTTTAATTAATCTTTAATTGATCTTAAAATCAAAGTAAAAGTTTTTTTTTTTTTGCTGACTAAAACATGAAAAATGTAAAGATGAATAGGCATGTCAAAATGTCAAAAATTTTGGTAATTGAATAATTGTGATTTCAGCTTCTTCAATCAAAGCATTTGCTGCTTTTATATCAGTATCAAAAATAGATCTTTAGATTTTTTTTTTTTTTAGAAATATCTTTTGCTTGTGGACTGTTGGGTGGAAGCAAACATCAAATTGAGCTCTGGCAACTTGTGATGGGCATTATTCAGAATTCTTATTACATTTGTAGACACAATAATCAGTTGATTGAAAATAGCAGATTAATCTGTGATGTTTGTTCTTGAACTAAAAGTTGACACAGTGAGCAAGGTTGTTGTCACAAATACAACAGCGAAATATGACTTAATGCATTTTGGTGCTTTAAATGACTGATTAACGTTTGTAGTTGAATATGTATAGTATAAGATATTTTACATTGCATCTTAAAAACACGACTGTAGCAAGGCGATAACCTTGTGTATTAGGTGATAAAGCATCATTGTTCTGATGTTGATGCTTCACATGAAAAAATAAATAGATATCTGTGAGAGGAGGTTAAAGGGACAATAGGTGGGGTGTGTGTCAGTGTTATCGTCACTTCATCCCGTCTTTAAGGACGTTGTGGCAGCAGTGTTACCCCAGTTTCTCCTCCCTCCCTATCTTATTCTCAGCACACACACACAGTTAATCCGACCTCACTCATTTTAATGGGACAGTTTCCATTCCCTGCACCAGATCATATTGTTTTCACATCCAGCCTGTCTAACGGCCGAGCACGACTATGGCGCGTTCATTTTTTTGTTCGGTGGCACCTCCTCGATTCGAAACGCAACGGTCTTACTCACAATATTAATTTGACATCAGCATTGTTATTTTCCTTATCTTTTTCTATTAGGCAGGGTTCAATAATAAAAATGCCATCACGACTATTAAGAAGTGACGAATTGTGACATTTATGGCTCACGCAATTTATTTCCACACACAAAGAACATTACTCCTGTGACATAAGACATAAGCATTTTTACCTCAGCAGCTCAGGCTCGAGCTAGAGATCACTGCTACATGATGGGACGCGTTTACTTTCTTTCTCGCTGCTATTAATATAATGTTGTTTTCTTCATTCAAAATACAGGCTTGTGTAATTGACTGTGAAGAAAATGTGTTAATTCATGTGTGTAAAAGATTTTAAAAAGTCCTGAAAAACAGTGCTGTCACCTTTTAAAATGGTGCATACTGGTAGCCTCTGCTGTTTTAATATAGGCGTTAGGATGAGGCTCACATGGCTGTTCTCTATCACTGTGTATTCTCTTGTATGTCAAGTGAAAATTAATTTCAGCCCAGGTTTGTGTCTGCCAGGCTGTGTCAGATGCTGTTAGTATTCTCGGGCCTCCTACAGGAACAAAAGACCTCTAAATACACTTCTCGCTGTTTTTGTCGGGCTGGATGTCTCTGTTAGTTTCACTGATGTGGCTTGTTTGATTTTTTTTTTTTTTTTTTTCTCTGAGTTCATCACAGTGTCTTAAGGCTAGCAGTTGAATCTACTGTCAGACAAGCAGACATACAGATACAAAGACCTGCGTTTCTCCGCTGACCTTTAATCCGCTTGGCTTGCAGCATCTCTAATACATGATTAATCATCTGTTTAGGAGTCTGCGCATACAGTCTGAACACATATGTATGCATTTTAAAGCTCTTGGTTATATGTTGCTGGTGATAAGAGGAATTTCTTTGTTCTATTTACTCACTGTCTGACTGAAACTGAACACTTTCTAATTCCTCGTCTCTCTCTCCTCTGCTCCTCTTCCCCAGCTGGTCGGCGGCCAGTTTGACCTGGAGATGAACTTCATCATCCAGGAGCCCGAGAGCATCATATGCATGGTGGAGCTGCTGGACAAGTGCGAGCCCACCTGTCAGGCCGAGGTCTGGAGCATCTTCACCGCCATCCTCAAGAAGAGCGTCCGCAACCTGCAGGCGTGCACTGACGTGGGGCTCATCCAGCAGGTGCTCCAGCGTATATCCACCACTGACAGCATGATTGCAGGTACTGAGAACAGCACCTTGTGGACAAAGTGCTCTCTTTATTTTCTTTCCATTGGAGGCATAAGACATATTATCTTACTACAATATAATCAAACTCATCTCAAGATATTTATTTTCATTGAGTTTTTAAAAGGTTAAAGGAGCAATGAAAAAGGCTATAAAATAAACCAATTCTAAACTGTCCAATCTATCCACTCTTCTTGTATACAATGGTTCATGGTTTCATCCTCCATTGTTGCACACACTGTGATGTATTGCAGTGAAAGCAGACACAAACATCCTGCACAGTCTCCCCTGCGAATCAGTCTAGTCTGTTGGCCATCTGCAAATTAGTACGAATTAATCCTACGGTGTTCGGCTCAGTGAACTTTTGCTGGCTAGAACAGTGCTGGCCTGGAGGGTTTGTGCAGCCATGCAGGGGTGATATCGCCCAGCAGTAACTAGGCAGAATGAAAAGTAGTGGTTATAGTAAAATTCACTACATTAGAAATCCTGGTCTGTTGTGTATACGCTTTTATAAAAGTAGTCTCATACAACTGGTGTAACATTTTTTTAATTAAGTAGCATTTACAGAGTAAATGCAAGTTCAGTGACTTCATCCTATTTGTTGCAGTTACTGTGTAATAGATTTTCAGACGCTGCTTCCTCTCTCCACATAATTTTCTGAAAAAAGGGATTGTGTAGGTCAGAACTGAGCTTTAATACTTAAACAGAAAAAGACCTGCCACTTATACTTATATTTGGAGGATTAAACCAAAGGTCCTGCACGTGCTCACTAGTCACAGATCTGTCATACTATGCCTCATCATTAGTCAGTAATAACTAATGAAAGAGGCTGCACAGTAGCTGGGACTCCCAGAGTGTCCTCTCTATTTTAGGTCTCCTTTTTTTTTTTTTTAACTTGCTCACCCTGCTTGTATTTTAAATGAATCTCTGCTGCTTAGCTTCTGTTAGCTGTGGCATTTAGATTATGAAGATTCCACTTAAGGTTGTAATAATTGTGAGGTTGGGTCTTTTTAGCTGCAGTCAATTAGAGCTTTCTCTCACTTTTAGTGTGGATTATTATATTTTGTCAGTCCTTCTGTTTGAACATGTTTAACCTCTTTGTCTCTCTAAGTTTGACCTCTGCTGTGTGTGTGTGTGTGTGTCTTACAGACCTACTGGTGGACATGTTGGGCGTGCTCGCCAGCTACAGCATCACTGTAAAAGAGCTGAAGCTTTTCTTCAGCAAGCTGCAAGGAGAGAAAGGCCAGTGGGTGAGTCAGAGTCATGCCACGGTGATCTGTCTTGGTTGTCTGGGACCTGCGTGAGGAATGTGCTAGCAACACTTCAACTGCTGCCGTCCCACAGGCCAACGCTCTCGTCGTACAGACAAGATAAATCATGTGAAACCAGACCATGACTCTAGAGTGGTCTTTGATCCAGAGCATGTGTACATTATTGATATTAGGTGGTTCGTGGGATTAGTCAGTTCTGAACAACATTTAAACAGTGTGAGCCAAAAGACATAGCCGGGGGATGTTAGTTTTCTAAAATAGACTGCACAAACTGAATGTGGCTATAAGGTAATAGCCACAGTGAACTTAAGACGTTTGATACGTGTAGAGAAGACAAGTTTCGACATCCAGGCAGAACCAGTGGCACACAAGGGGAGACGGATGAAGCGAGGAAGAGAAGCAGTGTAACCCATTGATCACTGACACTAATCAAGTTGTCAAGGAAATAGGGCAAGTTGCTTTTTATGCTTCTAAAATTCACCTCACTCTCCCTTTTTTGAGTAACTCCTGCCACCTCTCCTCTCTACATTACATTTTTGTGAAATATCTGGGGAGACAGGGTGGATGGGATGCGTGCAGAACTTTTAACTAACTTATATTGCTATAGTGGAGTGGAACATTATAAACTGTGACCTTTGGCCAAAATAGTAAAAATGCATAGGAATTTTATCAGTCACACTGATTCATCTCCAATATCTGAATTCTGTGCGTAAGAGTAGCATATTTCTGATGGACAGTGCACAATGTTGGTATACAATAATCTAATCAATAATATTATGAAGTAAATGAACAGAATGAAGTGTGTAACTTAAGCTTTGTGTATGCCTGTTTGGACATCAACGTTATCAGTTATCCAAAATGACCCTTGCGTGTTTTTGTGTTCTTTCCCAAGCCTCGTCATGCAGTGAAGCTTTTGTCCGTTCTGAAGTACATGGCCCACAGGAATGGCCCTGACTCCTTCTTCAGCTTCCCGGGGAAAAATGCAGCCGTGAGTATAAAACTGCACCACATAATGAAACAAACATCCCATTAAATGTGTTTACACATAGATGATGAGCTGACCAGCATTAATTTTAGAGGTTAGTGTTCGAGCAAGATCTCCCACTAGATATTTAAGCAAAAAATGGTGAGCCACCAGAATGTGGAACCCCACCATGACTGCCTCCCAAAATTACAATAAGTCTTATTTTCACTCTGATTATGTGATGATCTCTCCTGAATCCTTTCATAGTAAGTGCTTTCTAAGCAGATTTCCTGTGAACCAGCCATTCACTGACCCAAGCATTTTTTCTCTAATTGATAAGCTTTGCACATTCTCTTATTTTCTAGTCTGCCTTTACTACTCAGATCTGTCTCAAGCCTCAAAGACCATTGTACTGCTGCTGAAATGTTGTTCAGTATCTAGAAATGGAGCTGTGCCTAAGAGCATGCTTTTTGATGAAACTGTAAGTGTGGGCACTCTTAAGTATACATGCTATTCAGCTTTGGACTATTCAAATCATGCTTTAATACCAAGTATTTTGGTTTTTCCTTTAATGCACATTAGTTTATTCAAAACCTCGGCCACCTTGCCCTTCATTAGTATCATGGAAAATCAGGCTGCTCACCAATGTCTTTTTCTTGTCTGTAGTTGCATAATGTGTTAATTTAAGTACCAAAAACCTTTATTAGGTCAGTGAAACTTTACAGAGACATTGTTTTGCTCATGTCAAGGTGCACTGTTGTTGTTACCTCTTCCTGCCACAGGGTGTGGTGTAGCGTGCCAGTATGTTCATTTCATGATGATTTTCTCGTGCCTTCGTTCTGTACATCCCAATGACTGTTTGATCATTCATTAATTATAAGCAGTAATAACTAAGTCTTTGAAATTAAACAGCTCGTCATCTGTTTCTTCAGGATTTATCTGTGTATAGAAGGAAAGGACAAATGGACAATTGTAACATGAAAATGAATGAACTTTTCATTACAGCAAGTGTGAATTTTGCAGAAAGTTGTCCCCCCATGTGTGCATCTGTGTAATCTGTGCCCCATTGAATATTGGGCTCTGTATTGTGTGTGTGTGTTGTGTGTGTGTGTGTGTGTGTGTGTGTGTGTGTGTGTGTGTGTGTGTGTGTGTGTTTTTGCCATCATGCTTGTATCTTGTGACATGAATTTAGCTGCTTTCAGACTGATCTACTGTACTAGCCAACGGTGTTTTGTTCATTGGGCCCTTTAATTCCAGCTGGCCACATCTCATGTCAAGTTCTGTTTTCTTGTTATTCCCTAACAGGCTATAGCTCTGCCTCCTATAGCAAAATGGCCATACCAGAATGGGTTTACATTCCACACATGGCTCCGCATGGATCCTCTCAACAACATCAATGTAGACAAAGACAAGCCTTACCTGTACTGGTAGGTAACAATACTGTTCTTTAACCAGTAAATCTAAACCTTTGCCCTTTTGTTTTGCATTTGAATATTTAATTTATTTTGAATGTAGTATAGAAAGTATGCAGAGAGGAAGGAAAAAGAAATAGTGCACATTTGTAATGTAAATAATACAAAGAAGGGAATTACATGAAAGGTGGTGTACACCAGTGCAATGAATTTAACTTATGTGTATAAGTGTGAATATATGCATGTGTACATGACCCAGGTGGAACCAAGATGTATCTTAAATGCATTTGAATCCCCAAAATGTTCTGCAGCCTTCAGCCTCACAGATGAAAATGAGTTCCCCTTCCGTCTTTCCTGTCCCCTCATCCTTCGCTTCCTCTCTGAGGAGCGAATAAATCAAGCCTTCTGATCATCTTCTTTTCAACCAATAATTAATTTCTATCAGAAATCTAATTTGTACAACAGGGATCTGTTTGGGCTTCTGTGAAAATGATAACCAAGCCGGATGGCCAGCAAGCTGCTTGAGAGAATCTGTAATAAAAGCTCCTCTCCAGCTCTGTGCTCTTTTAAAAAAGAGATTAATTCACTAAATCACATGCAGGGGCCCTGTCTCGCCGGGACAAGGAGAATGATGGGAAGAGTCTGTGAAATTAAGAAATGATTGTTTGCTATATTTATCCTGTTGAGACCTTTTTAAAGTGTTTATTTGATATATTGGATACTATAGCTCATGTTACCCTTGACTGTAGTTAGTATGAAAGTCTGTAGCTGCACTCAAACCAATTTTCCCTTTCTTTTCAGTTTCCGCACTAGTAAAGGCCTGGGTTACTCTGCACACTTTGTGGGCGGCTGTTTGATAGTGACCTCATTAAAATCCAAGGGAAAGGGATTCCAGCACTGTGTAAAGTACGACTTCAAACCACAGAAGGTACGTGAGGAGCAAAAGCTGGTTCGGTAACCCAGGTAAACTAAATGTTCCCGCACCTAAAAAGACAAATCCTGGAAATGTCTCTGCTAATGGATCACAGAAATCACATGTCAGCACACATAATCAATCACATGCACCCACACGAACACACATGCGCTCACACAATAAATCTAGACCTTGTTGCAAGAAAGAAGTGTCACGTCTTACCTGACTCTGGGGAGAAGCAAAACTCGACGGAGGAGGAATGAGGGCGATGGGAGAGAAGGATTATCCAATATTTTCAGTCCCTTCCAGGCACAGCAGACACTGAAGACCACTGCAGTCAGAAAGATGCTTTGCCTGTAGACAATTTGAAACATCCTTCACCCTCCCCTGGGCATGAAGGCACCACCTTACCTCAATAAACCTCATGAGGACTCAGTACTCATTTAAGTTGATGTTTCACTCTATTTTTAATGCCTACCCTTTCATGTCTGGAGGATAACATCATAACCTGTTTCACTGGTTGTAAGACTGGGGAGAAAACCAGAAATCTAAGTAGGTGGGATTGTAGCTTGAGGGGACTGATACAGAAACTGATACTGCAACATGATGGAACCAGGCTAATTGAGTGGACAAGAAGTTTCTCACCATGTGCTGACTTATTGATCTTGTTGTGTGTGATTGACAATCCAGATATACCAATGTGAGAGTCTGCTTCTTTTTGTTGTTGCAGTGGTACATGGTGACTCTGGTTCACATCTACAACCGCTGGAAAAACAGTGAGATCAGCTGCTACGTGAATGGAGAACTGGCTTCCTTTGGAGACATCGCCTGGTTCGTCAACACCAGTGACGTGAGTAGCAACAATTTGAACCATTTTTTGCTGTTTGTACATCACTCAGTAGGGGGCACCACATCAGAATATCTGGAGCAATTCTCACTGAAAACTAGTTAAAGGACACTAGATATTTTGGAAATGATTTGCTTCTCTTGCTGAGAGTTAGAAGAAAAAATTGATACCGCTCTAATGTCTGTATGGCAAATGCCAAAGCTAGCAGCCAGGTAGCTTGGAGCACAACAATTGGAAACTGGGGAAGTCACTGCACCCGGCGGAGAAATAGTCCCCAAACAAACGAGATATTACGTGATAATTAGTGGCCTTTAAAGATGACAGAAGGTGACAAACCAAGGTTACCTGCTGCCTGTAGCTTCATATTTACTATAGATACATAAGAGTGGTATTCTTCTCATCTAACACTTGGAAAGAAAGCACATAAGCCCTTTTATATGGAGGAGTGTGTTCTGTGTATATTTACAAACCACAGATTTTACTCCATGGACCCTCAGTCAAGATTTTATATTTACAATTCCGCCTGCTGTCTTGTCTTGTATGCGTCTATATCAGGGGTGGGCATGTGGGTCAGATTTTCTGTCAAATATCAATTTCAGAAGCAGATATTGCTGCAGGAGTATGTACCAAAAACTGAAAAGCAAGCCTCCCTCTTGTGCCCACCTTGTTCAGAGATATATCTAATATCAGTCTTTGCTTTCCGAGGGCTCAGGGGTGAAACTCATTCTCTCCCATCTTTTAGCATGGATAGTACAGTGGAAAATGACTTCATATACACACACCCTGCGCCTCTTCACACATCGCTGTGTGAACTCTGTCGCACTCCCCAGGATTGCTTTCTGTCATGCTGAGATATGAGATTCTTAAATCAAATTTTGTTAGGAGTGAAAATGCCTCCACAGTGAAGCATAATCCTCCAGATGTGTCAGCATGTCAGAAAGCAAATTAGCAACTTGATTGAGATGTGGACTCATCTTTCCCAACACTTCTGCTTATGCCTCACTGACCATGACCAGAGGAAGCTGGAAGATTATCGTGTTAGCTACAGTATGCTTATAGTTTAAGGCTATGTGTTGCCAATTATAGCTAGTGTTAACCTGCGTTTTCCCTCTGTTCTCTCTGGCTATTTTTGGTCTTGTTTACACCTCATTCCTTACTTAATTCCTTATTTCCTCCCTCTCTCCCTTCCTTCCTTCTCTTCTTATCATAAAGAGTACAGTCTAGACCTGCTCTATATTAAAAGTGGCCAGATCTGTTTGGTTCTATATAAATAAACCTGAATTGAATTGAACTTTCTTCTTTAATTGTCAGTCTTATTTCCCTTCTCGATTCCTCCATCATGTTCTGCCTGCTTCCCTCCTGCTGCAGACGTTTGACAAGTGTTTCCTGGGATCGTCTGAGACAGCCGATGCCAACCGGGTGTTCTGTGGACAGATGGGGGCAGTTTACCTGTTTGGAGAGGCTCTCAGCGCTGCTCAGATCCTGGCTATCTATCAGCTGGGTCCAGGCTACCAGGTTGGAAGGCACAAAATGTCTGCGATGAGATGTAGTTAGATTTTACAGAGACATATAAAAACTTACGTAACATTTTCATAACACATGGTTCATCATTCTGAAACACACGAAAAGGAAAATTTGCCATGGTTGAACAGACTTTTCATTGTCTAATGAGAATTGTTAATTAGCTATCATGTAACTACTAGTAAATAATTTACATTGGACTTACCTGGTCAGTCAGTGATAGTTTTCTCTGCAAGATACAATCAATGACAAAGTGAGATGACATAACAAACTTGGCAAGAGGTGGACTGCCATGGTTGCTGCTGTTTAAGGGCAACAACATTTGGAAAGACGTGCATTGCAGCTTTTAACATATGCATATTTTTAAAGGAAAGTTTTTTTTTTAAAGATAATTTATTTTTAACAAGTATAATCAAAGACACAAACAAGAGAAATCTAAACACAGGCCGTACTATGATACATCCACCAACATGCAATACAAAACAGAACAAAAGCAAAATAGGTTGCCAGAATACTAAATAACTGTCTGTAACTGTAATTCTTTTTTCATTTAATGTCTCTCCGTTCTTCTTCTTCCTTCTCCTCAGGGCACTTTCAAGTACAAGGCTGAGAGTGACTTGCTGTTTGCGGAGCATCATAAGACCTTATTGTATGATGGCAAGCTGTCCTCTTGTATTGCCTTCACTTATAACCCTCGCGCCACCGATGCCCAGCTCTGCCTTGAGTCCTCCCCCAAGGACAACGCCTCCATTTTCGTCCACTCACCCCATGCGCTCATGCTGCAGGTAATTGTGCTATTAATGTAACATTTTGCTCTTTCAGCAGGTGATAGCCGTTCCCGTTAGAGTTGGAGTTAATGTCGTTAGGATTTCCGTTATTTAAATTTAAGCAGAATTCACCCTGCTGCCCCGACATTAAAGAAGTGTCGGTACAAATTCATTCCCCACCTGTACGCCCGCTCCTTTCCTCCCACTGTTCCATATGTACCACTCTTTATTCTTTCTTTCTACCTCTGCAATAATGAAAGTGGCCCAGTTGGCATCTTTTCATTTTAATAGCCTCATTAGGTCAGAGGTGCAAATGTGTTGAGCTAGTCAGGCTGCTGCGGCTGCTGACAAATGCCGTCCTGGTGCTCTAATTGTGGAATTAGCCTTCTCTGGCTCTGAGATTTAGTTTGGAACTACATTCTAGTAATTGTGCATTTTTCCTGTTAGAAGTAGGTGGTGAACTTTGGGGAAGTTTTTCCATATGCCGCTTACAAACACACACACACACACACACACACACACCACATGCAATGCTGTTCCTTCACTCATGTCGAGCTTTCTTTTCTCAAGCACTAATTGAGTTTTCTCTCATGCCCTCTCATCAAAGAAAATGCTTTGTTTCCTTTGTGAGGGAGGCTTTTGCTGCCACACAAACATATGCTCTCTCCTCCACACTAACTCGCACACAAACAAACATACACACACATACGCCCACACACAAACACACACTGTGTGAAATATGAATGAATATACGACCTATATTTTCTGCTTTGCTGTGCCATGCTCAGAAATTCCTATCCTATAGAGACAAAAAAGTTTTGCCAAGCTACTGTTTGTGTCGCAACATACAACAACACAGACACCAGTTAATGCACCAAATTACCAAACAAAATATGATCAGTTGTGCCTCATGTTCTGTTTTCAACATGTTTAAGTCAGTAGTCAACAAAAGAAACACTTTGAGATCCTGAATTGTTTTTACCTTCTCAACCATTCAGCATATCTGCAGCCTTGATTTATGATGAAAGTTACAAAAAATGTGTTGGCAATGGCATCGTGCCTGTTTGGATAAGAAGCAGACTGCAGTATGATAATGAATCACCATTTTGTTCAGTTTTGACTATGCAACCACTTCCCAATCCTTGAAAATATGTCAACCATAGATCTAGTGCATGCCACTGTGAATATTAGAGCAAATATCTGTGTGACCCATATGCAAATGTTTGTCATGTTACATGTTTAATGTGGCCACATGTGTTTGTTTCGGTAGGATGTGAAGGCCGTGGTGACTCATTCAGTCCAGAGTGGCATACACTCAATTGGAGGCGTGCAGGTCCTCTTCCCTCTGTTTGCACAGCTGGATTATTGCCAGCCCTCCAGCCATGAGCTGGACACCTCTGTCTGGTAAACACACACACACAAATTGTGAATACCTGCATATAACATTTAGTGATACTACAGTTAAAAAGAGACCGACAGTTGTTTTCATATTGTCAACTTTTGATTTAATGTTGAGCTTGAAAGCTGAGAGGCCATCTTGCTTGATAATTGCAACGTGGTTGTATCTGCTGCCCTCAAGGTGATGCTAACTAGAATCTGTCCCTCTAACACAATGGGGACACGACACCCTCATTCAATCACATTTCATGTAGGATATGCCCTTCACAGTCAGGGCTTTGTCAGCAGCTTACATAGATTATTGTCACTGTCTAACTCACGCTCTCTCTCTCTCTCTCTCTCTCTCTCTCTCTCTCTCTCTCTCTCTCTGTCTTCTCTCTCTCTCTGTCTGTCTGTCTGTCTGTTTATGGGCCTCTTAGCTGCACTTTGCTATCCTTTGTGATGGAGCTCTTGAAGAACTCAGTGGCTATGCAAGAGCAGGTCCTGGCCTGCAAAGGCTTTCTCGTCATTGGCTACACTTTGGAGAAGGTGAGACAAACACAAATTGGCTCAGCTGGCAAAGAAATACACGAGAGAGCCATCCTCCCGTACCAGTAGCTGCACATAATGAACCCAGCACAGTAATAAGGCCGATCTTGATTCCCTTAACACCGTAGGCACACTAAGACAGGCGCACACCAACACCAGCACTTAATACGAGACACACTTTGTTTTCCCTCAGCTGTATTTTGGAGGTCACAGCTGGCTTGTGTGCTTGTTAGGCAGAAGAGGAGCTCCTCCTCGTCTTTCTCTGCATGTGTCCTTTCCCTCCCCTTTCTGTGTTGGACCCCATTTGCCCTTTCTGCTCTCCAAGTCTTTGACTCCTTTCTCTGACACATCATTCTTTTTTCTTTTTCTTTTTTTTTTCCACCTCCCGTCGTGGCCCTTTCTGTCTCCCTGTCTGTGCCCCAGTCTTCCAAGGTGCACGTGATACGGCCCGTCCTGGACATTGTGCTGGCCTTTTCCAGATACCTTAGCAACTTGCAGAACGGCATCTTGCTGCTCAAGCAGCTGTGTGACCACATTCTCTTCAACCCTGCCATCTGGATCCATGCCCCTGCCAAGGTAACATGAATGAACACATGCATACATTACACACATTCTTTTGCATTGTTTGTAAAGATGGACATAAATGTGTGCAACTGTAGATAAGATGCAAATTGCTTACTACATACAGACGTGCTCTTTCACGCAGACCTGCACAGTCATTACCATCCTCTCTTGCTCTGTAGGGTTGTGCCCTACTTTTTATATTCAGTGTTCAGGAGTTCAGCTCAGAGTTCAAGGTTACCGGCTGTGACTCAGTGACTGCTATTTAAATGAGAATGGCTTGCCTACAACCCTTAGGGGCTTAGAGGCCTCCACTTTCTTCTTTTAGGAACAAAAAGCTAGGACACACTAAAACTGGATTATTCCACTCAAACTGTAAAGTGTGTATCTGTATGTGTGTGTATGTGTGTTTTCATGTGTGTTTTATCTTTTCCAGGTGCAACTGACACTCTACACTTACCTGGCGACAGAGTTCATCAGCACAGTGACCATCTACAACACCATTCGCAGGGTGGGCACCGTGCTCCAGGTCATGCATACTCTGAAATACTACTACTGGGTCGTCAACCCCCAGGACCGCAGCGGAGTCATGCCCAAAGGCCTCGGTGAGGGTGCACACAAAATGCAAAAAATATACTGTTTATAATGTAATTCTGTAATGCCACACCACTGATGCATTCTGTCCATATTCCTCTTTTGGCTCTCCTTTCAAATATATGTACAAATCATGCATGTAGAATTTATCATTACAAACAAAACAAAACAAAAATTACAAAAAAAAAATAGACTGGTCATCGTCTAATTTCCTGCTTGTTTGGGTTTTCAGATGGTCCAAGGCCAACCCAGAAGGAGATCCTTTCTTTGCGAGCTTTTCTGTTGTTGTTCGTCAAGCAGCTCATTATGAAGGTAAGTTCATGATGCTCAAATTAAGATGACCCCCATCCCCAACCAAATTAGACCAGATTTTATTGGGTGGATTCTACATATAAAACGACATAAAGCTAAAAAAAACAAAAAATTAGCAATGGGATTCTGATATTGTGGTGTGAGAAACCTGTGATTTTTGGTTGTAGTGCTTGATGGTGAAATGAGCAATGAATGTCCTTCCCTGTTTGGTCATCATATTCACATTACTTAGGTTTCTTTTTTATGTGTTATCTTCATAAAGCATTGAATCTACCCCAAAATATATTATTAATACCTGGTCATATTTTGAAATGTTGTGATTAATTTGATAATCTGTTTGTCAAATCAAGTGTGATTTTCTGCTGATGTGATAGATCGACACGTACTGTCTGCGATATGTATAGAGTAAAACCTAGTGAAACAACTGTGAAAAGATCTGTGAAATTACATTCCAGGATCATGGGGTGAAGGAAGACGAGCTACAGAGTATCCTCAACTACCTCCTCACCATGCATGAGGTAGGTATGCGTACTGTTGTTCGTGCAGCACTGAACAGCAGAGACCTCACCACTAGATGGCAACATAACACAACTGTACTCCACTTTGTCTTCCCACCATCTGATATGCAGAGAGAGAGCGATTCCTGTTGTTAAAGGCTGGATCACTGTTCCTTGTTATTTTTCCAAGTCTGCCAGTTAGAAGTCTTGACAGAAGTGGTTTTGTTTACAGTGGAGTGATGCATAACAAGTGAATCAGTCAGAAACGCAGTGAACCTTGTAAGAATAGAGGGTGATTACAGCATTGCCTGGAAACCCCAGTGACATGTAGTAGCCCTTCATTTTATAGAGCACATACTGTAATTCTTCAGCTCAGATGCTTGTGATGTATTCCATTATTTTTTACTGAAGTCCTTCTCCCATTACTGCTACTACTGCCACTAATGATGCACATATTTGCTTTTATCTTGTATCGACATGTACTGCCAACTAAGAATTCCCTGTAATTTATAATATCCCTCGAACCGACTCACTGTAGCTTCACTAGATGCAGTATTTTCCCCACTGCTCTCCATGAACACCACAATAGCCTCAGATCCCGTCTGCTCTGTCCCACAGGATGACAACCTCATGGATGTACTGCAGTTGTTGGTGGCTCTGATGTCTGAACATCCTGGGTCCATGGTCCAGGCCTTTGACCAGCGCAACGGGATTCGGTAATCATCACTGTTTTTATTGTTTGCAGATGTACAGTTTTTTTTTTTTTTTTTTTTTTTGCACAAAGTGAAAATGGTCAAAGTTCAAGCAGAACATTTTAAATTTTATAGCTTCAGTGTTGTGTCACTGTAGTTTTAAGGAACACTTCATGTCAGGACTGAACAGATTAATTTCTATTTTGAGAATGTGTTTTTGCTACATGCTATACTGCTAAATAGTGTTAATTCTATTCTTCAAATATCTTTTTAATAATTCTTTAAATGTACTGTAATGTAATTTTGCTTTTTTTTTCCCAGTGTGATTTACAAACTTTTGGCCTCAAAAAGTGAAGGGATACGAGTGCAGACGCTCAAAGTAATGGGCTACTTTCTGAAACACATGCCACCAAAGTAAGTACAGTCACAAAGTTAAAATCCTTGGCATTGTCCTCCCAGAGTGTAGAACTGTAGTTTTGAAAATGTCCATGCAAAATTATATTTGAAAGCAAACACTCCTAATAGTAATACAGTGGTTAATAATCACATGTTTATGGCTGATTCCATAGCATTATTTTCTTACTGCTAGTTATTTAATTATTTATGTAGTTATAATTTTTAAAAGGCAAAGTCGGATTCCTAACAGTTCCTTATAGTGACAGAACAACCTTAAGATACTGAAGTGTACTTGCTTGTGTTGTATCTACTCTCAAATGTATGTTGCTTTGGATAAAAGCATCTGCTCAATGAAATTGTAGAATTGTGTAGAGAAAAAGTGTACAGAAAAATCTCAGCTACTTTTAAATAATGCAATCAAAACAAAAACACTGTTAATGTTAATTCTGTATTTAGCTGCAGGCCTCACTGTCAAAATGTAGTAAAATGAAAAAGTGAATTATCATGCATTTTGCCACCACTTCTTTTATTTTGAACGTTCTTTATATTTATGTGTCACTCGTTATCTGTCTTTTTGTCTGATGAGCATTCAGTCCAGTTCTGCACCACTGTCCAGTGAGCACATGATTAATATACTGTATTATTTTGGGTGGTATCATGATGAGATTCAGCTCATATTAAAAAGCTGTTGATCACTTAATTTTCACAAACAACCACTAATCATAGTGTGTGCACCCTAAACTGAAATAGGAGTACCAGAAACAACTTGGCAACAGTTTTTAAGCCAGATGCAAGGACTGACAGTCCACAGTCCTTTAGCTGAGGTACAATGCAGAAATTGGAGATGAACCATGATCAGAGATGAAAGCAACAAAGACTTATCTGTGAAGAACTGTTCTTACTTAGTCAGCAGGGATTCTCTTTTTCATTTCCTCCATGTCAAAAGTCAGCTGCAGCTCAGCTGATTTATATTGTTACAGATTTCAACCGCTGCAGTTATTTGACTCATCAGAAACTCCAGATTTTGCCCTTGTCATTTCTTAAGAATGATGATATTCCAGGACAGTTTGAAAATGATTCAATATTACCTTTCAAGCAAAAAATGCAGTTGTGGTGTTTCAGTATATTTGTATATCATATTTGTATCAAATGGTGCTCCACTGCTTTCTGACACAACAAACATCTGGCAATCACTGATGTTTACTGACTGACCTTTGACCTCCTAATATCCTGATCAGGAGGAAAGCTGAGGTCATGCTGAGTCATGGCCTCTTCTCGCTGCTCACTGAACGCCTGATGCTCCACTCCAGCAACTTCAGCATGACAACCTACAATGTGCTCTTCGAGGTCAGTCCTCTGCAGACGTGCACACTCACAACATCTGATCCTCATAACAATTACGTTCAATAACAACCTCTGTGTTCAAGTGCATGCCAACTTTTATTTTGTCGAAATTTAACAGTTAACTACTTCTTTGCCCATTTTTCTACATTAAATTAGATTCAACGTTATTGTAATTATACAATACAAGTACAGTACAAGAACTGAGACAATGAAATGCAGTTTAGCGTCTAAGCAGGAGTGCAAAAAGGCAGTAAAGTGCAGAGTAACATATATAAAGAGATATATAAATGAGGGTGAGGAGTATATGTGAATACACTAAGATAAATACAAGATGAACAGTATGAACAAACTGAAATGAATACACCAAGATGTAAACAGCATGTGCAGCTGTTACAGCAGGCAGTTGCTGGTATAAGTATAAATATACAGTGTGAGAAGGAGGAATGCTAGTTGTAGACATCATATACAGAACAAAGAGCTGGATGTGAATACGCTACAGAACAGGACTGATTATTAGTTATTATCATTTAGTTATTATTATTATTTTTCCACATGACAATTTAATGAGTTTGTTGAAATAATAAATTGTATGGCTGACCACCTGCAGAAACTTGATTTGACAATTATTCAGCCATCTACGACGTGATGGTGAAACATATCCACAGCTTTGTGTATCCGTAGCGTGGTTTGTTTCTCTGTTATTGTTGAGACCGCTGTGGATATTTACGGCTCGAATCCCCTCTCGGTCCCCTGGTAGATTCTTACAGAGCAGATCTGCACTCAAGTGATCCATAAACAGCATCCGGACCCCGACTCCACTGTGAAGATTCTCAACCCACGTAAGTGCCTCCTCTGCGCCACACTACTCTCCTAAATCATCCCCCGCAGCATACCCTCTGCATACCTATTGCTCCACACTGCACTAGAGGATAATTCCCCGTGGAGCTGTGCGATGGCTATATACAGTCAAACAAATGAACGACATAAATTTTGCAGCCGGAGGGTATTTTCATACAACTGAACGTCAGATGTAAACCCAGCACGAGGACAGTGCAAACGCTTTGTGTGACAAATGTACACACATCTGCTAGTTTTATTGGAAGTCTGTATCATGTTTTGTCAGGATTCATTTGCATTTAAAGAAATGATAAATGTAAAGAAATTGTACTTAATTCAGTTTGCAAAAAGTGTTATGTTTGCGTGTGCATTTGATTAATTTAATCAATTATTTAATTCTCAAATTTTTGTTGAAATGCATTCGGTTAAATCATATAATGTTTAAATAGTATTTCTATGAACTTTATGGAGTAAATATTTAAAGTTCCAATGTTTTGTTATTATCTAATTATTTTTATATTTTGCCATCAAACTTTACTATATTCACTATATTTTGTGTTTTGTATTTAAAAATATGATTCAAGTATTTGTATGTAAAATGTAAAAGAAAAGTATGTTTAAATGCACACATGAAGTGCATATTAATGTATTTATTCTGTATTACTATACAGTATACTCCTACACATACAATCTCTCTCTATATATGGAATATATATATATTTTCTACCAGTGCATCATTACTCGTACAAAGTGCAGGCTCATTTTTTATATACACATAACAAGCTGAAACAGCGACTCCAGGCTTTGATCAGTGTTCCCATCTTATGTTTTCAGGCCATTACTTACCTCCAATTTCACGTCAGCTCACAAAATCTTTTCATATGTTGAAATCTTAAGTATTCATTTCAGCAAAGAAAAGAAAACATCCCTCTCTCTTTTATACCGGAGCTTCCACGCATACGTGCACCTTCGTGCACACACTTGCAGAACAGCTTTAATCAGTTTGAAATCCAAGCACTTGGTATAATCACAACCAAGGTTTACTTCCAACCAGCCTTAATCTGACAAGGTCCTGCTGTAGTCACACATTGATTATCTTAAGCCTTTATTGTGTTAAAAACTCTCCTACCCAACCATCCTAGACAGGCGGTATATATCATAGAAACCTTGTATGGGTTTGTACATGTGAGCACATTCTATGGAACATAGAGCAGTGGTCTGTTTCTCCTTTGCCGTGCATTTTCTTGATTTAATCTGCGACAAACTCCCAAAATGGCCCCCTGATTGCAGTCTTTAGTAACGTCAGAGCCAATCAAACAAACCGAGGAAGTACCGTTTCCCTCAAATTAACTCAAGGGAAAGGAACCAAGAGCAAATGGAAAAAAGAAGGGAATACGCCATCCCTCCATCCTCATTCCCGGTACATGCTGGGGTAATTTTCTGGCGGTAAAGGTTCAGCGACTCATAATTTGAGTGACTAAGGCGTAGAAACAACACAACCGTCTGCCGGGGCAAGGGGGCATCGGTTAGCGCCAAGGTCTGAAGAGACAAGTGAAATCCAAGCCCCGCCGTCTCTCTACTCGAAGCAAATGGACACTGACATTGTCTAGATAATTCATCTAAACAGTCAGTCTCTTTGGTTTAACCGAAGCCAAGCCTTCCAGAAGGGCCTGCGACTCTGGCTCTCTCGTTTAAAACAATACCAAAACCATTACACTATGATAAAGATCAATGGCCTGGACTTTTTTTTTTTTTTTTTGGTTCTGTTTTTCTTACCACAGGCACAGATTTTCAGGTGCGTACAGCTGGAAGTTCAGATAGTTTGTGACACAATGATTTGCACATGTTGAGACCAATGTATGATTTAGTTGTTAATTTGTGCGCTGCAGTTTCTCCTTCTGTGCTATAAAGCGAGTTTCATTTACAAGCAGAACGCTGGATGTTTCCAAATCCAAGCTTTTTTATAATAATCCTTAAAAATACAACTTATTTTGATATTATCTGACACATTACTTTCTGCAAACCCGGAAACATTTTTTTTCACCTCTTTATGATATTTTGCTTTTAGAAATTCTGAAGGTAATAGCTGCTCTGTTGAAGAACTCTCCCCCATCCCCCGAGAGCATGGAGGTGCGCAGGGTCTTCCTGTCAGACATGATCAAACTGTTCAATAACAGCCGAGAGAACCGCAGGTAAGAATTCGACCACTTCACAGGATGGAGATCGACGTCACACACAAGTCCACAAAGTGTTTACATGCCAGTGGGATTCACATTCGGCGCTACATAGCCGTGCACTTTTTTTTATTGTTTCGTTTCAGGAGCCTGCTGCAGTGCTCGGTGTGGCAGGAGTGGATGCTCTCTCTGTGCTTCATCAACCCGCGAAACAGCGAGGAGCAGAAAATCACAGAGATGGTATACGCCATCTTCCGCATCCTGCTCTATCACGCCATCAAATATGAGTGGGGTGGCTGGCGCGTCTGGGTGGACACCCTGTCCATCACCCACTCCAAGGTCAGAGCGCTCATTATATCCATGCACAGCTCACACACACACACACACACACACACACACAGGTTAGACACAGCTTTGTTTATCTTTCTCTGCGAATCTTCTTCTATCTCCTCATCTGTTTCATTTTTTTTTTTTTTTTAGCATTACGTTTCTGTTTCTCTTCGTTTTACTTCACACTCTCTTTGTCTCTCTGTAGTAAACACAAGAACGCACATGTCCACACTCACACACACACTCACATCTTGCTCCAGTATTGTCAGCGCAAACATTCACCACATGACTGTAACCGTAACCCTCCTCCTCAGTTTGGTTCCAGCCAAATGGACAGCAGAGTTCAGTCAAAGCCATCAGCTCTGTCACCCATATGTGTAGTTTGAATCTGACATAATGCAGCTCATCAAATAAGAAATTAGAGAGCATTATCGTCTGACCCTCTAACTCTCAGAGCAGGCTAGTATAGTAATTGAACCTTGCTTCTTAGTGCCCATCAGATTACGGTGATTATAATTTAAAAGCTAGTTGCAGTATAAACCAATGGGAATGAATCCACCAGCCCTTCCACTCTTTATTTATGTATAGGGTCTCTTTCTTTTACATTGCACAGATAAAAATAAACTTCTGGCACTTCTTATTTCCAAAGGCTGAATTCAAAATACTGCTTTAGAAATTCACTGTTGATATCATATTACGCCTCTCTGTTCCAATGCAGTGAAGTAATTGAGGTTGGTGTCAGATTGTGGTCTGGGGGGTTTTTAAGCCTGGCAGATTGAAGGTTGAGTTAAAGAAGTGCTTGTGATATGAGACGCTCCACCGTGGCGAGCAGGTGCTGTGATCGTTGGCGTCCAGTAGGGGGCACAGACAGACTGCCTGGGAGCTGATCGGTATGAAGGCAGCAGTTAGCAGGATGGTGTGTGTGTTGGATACTTGATGCTCTGAACCCCCAAATGGCTCTCTACACCTCTGAACACTGTAGAACTAACCTGCAGTGAAAATACAACGTGTAGAAATGAATGTCTAAGGAGATTTAACACATTGGCAGTCGAGCACAGTATTTGTCAGACAAAGATGAGGGAACATTGTGGTGCAGACAAAATATAACATAAAATATGTACTTTACTGTATTATCCTGCTACTGTTAAAATATTCCAAAACGTTTTTATTTTCTCTACTTCGCTGTACATCTGATCTGAAATCTAACAATTTCATTGTATCATAATGTTTCTGTTGGACAGAAAAAATAAAGCGTAAATAATAATAAATAATATTTGTGTAAATATAATAGTGTTCAGAGATTATGATGTAAATTTTATCCATGTAGGAATTTTGTTGTTGCTTCATCTGTTCATACAGCTGCAGTGTGTCATGGTCTCACTTGCGACATAGCAGAGTGTCTGCATGGCGTTGTGCAGAAATTATTTATTGTTCTTTGTACACAACAGCCTGTAATTGCCTTTTTTCCCCCCATAATTGCACAAGATTAATGCTGTTTCTTCTTGGCTCCAGTTACAATGCCCAGCACTCGTCTAACAACAGAATTTCACACATACAGTGTGTGTGAATAAACCGGTGCGCTTGTAAGATGTGAGATACAGGCACAGTGCAGGGACCCCGCCTGTGACTTGGATAGTTGCAGCGGGTGCGAGCCACCGAGATACATGCATCTGCTATAAAAAAAGCTAAAGAAACTCAATTGCAATTTTATTGTCCCGTTTGATAGATTTCCTGCCACCTTTGTAGCACCAAAGCTGTTTGTCACTGTTGCTCTCTCCTCCCACTGCTGCAGGGCTGTGTGTGCGCATGTGATGTGTGTGTGTGCGCGCATGTGTGTGTGTGTCTGTATTTGTGTGAATGTGAGGTACAAGGCACATTTTCTCTTTGCCCTCCTTTTCTCTTGGGCTCTAGGAAGCCCTTCTCTCCGAGCCCATTGAATATTCATCGGAACCGTGCGAGAACAATCAGAGAAACAAGGCCTCATAAATACAACCAGCCCGCTGGGAGCCTCTTGATAAGTGCATATATGCATTCACAAAAACATATTTGCACACTTCCTCTTTACGTAGACTTTATGATTTAGTTGCCTTTTGTCAACCATGGTAAAGTTGTCAGTTTGGCATGTGTAGAAATAATATGCCTCATGCTGAATGCATGTAGAAGAGACACTTTTTCTAATTGAGATTTGTCCATGACTGAGAATTTTTGCACTGATTTTTCTATTAATTCATTATTTGTGTTTATGATCATTTTTTCTGTTTTTTTTTCCTACATTTAAGGCACAGGTTTTGTTCTGTAGTTTGAATTACAGTATGAGATAGTTTAATTTTAGATTTTTTTTTCTTTCTCATTTCTGTGCAGAGTTCAGGTACTTTGCTCAAATATAGCTCTGTAAAGCTCCAGATATTCGCTGACACCTGCCAGAAACCTGTGATAGAGCAGGATGTGCAGCTGTACTTGTCAGACTTGAAGTTTTGACTACATTTTTCTTGTCGAGTGTATCCTGTCAGTGATCCGAATGACTGTATGAACCATATTTCATATCTTATTAGTTTTGTCCTGTAATACCAGTCTGAAGGTGTAAAAGTGTGTATTTTAGCCTTGCTGGGAACTCTACAGAGGCTTGATTTGTGCATTGTGATTGGTTCCAGTTGCTTTGTCGCTGCCACACTTCAAAGCGAACTCAAACAGCTCTTGACTTTTTATTTTATTTTTTCATCTACTATGAAAGCATGAACTAGCAAGAGGCACTAACGGCCAGGTTATGATTTGTCGAGAAGATAAAAATTGTGAGGTTAAAAGAAATCTATGTGCATTGGTTTACTGTGTGTGTGTTACTATGTGTACATCCTTCCGTGTCAGTCATTAGGAAGTAAGTGTATCTGCCGATGCGTCTCTGTGAATAGACAGATGTTCCTGCAGGTGGGCACGCTGACACAACAGCCCTCCCACCCTCAGCCCACACACCCACCCAAGGTGCCCCTCGTCCATCTCTGCACACAAATCAGTTTGAGAACAAGGAGATCTCCAAAAGAGAAAGATTGGGGCGTGAAGGTCCCTCCGTCCTTCAGACTCCCACTGTCAGCTAACTTCATTACACCTGTCAGACGTTTTAGCACAAAGATAAATATGAGCAGAAATGAGCCAACACATCTTTGACAAAATATATCAGACGTTATGAGCTGGTCAGCTTTATTTGGAAGAATTTAGTTTAACTGTATCTAATCCCTCCTTGTGCATTTTATATTGAAATGCAGAATAGTTTAGCAGCTTCTGCCCTCTGGGGTAATTGAGACATTACACACACAAGAGTCAGGCTGTGCATGGTTCTTGGCAAAGACTTTCAGATAGATGCATTGACAAGTGGACAAAGAAAGGACAGAGTAAGAACATTGAAAAGCCAATGCTAGATAATAGCCATGCATCAAGTGTTGTCCATACTGTCCTGGAGGAATCGCCACTACGAGTATCCACGTATTTGATCTTTTATCTTGTAATTCTCAAATACAGTAATGATATATATTGAAATCCCAAAGTGGAATGTATAATAATCAGCTGATGGAAACTCCATGAATTTGACTGGTTGGCTTAAAACTACTTTAGCATACAGTAGCCTGAAGGATCCTTGTGCAAGCTTGTCTTCCCACGGTTGTGATAGAAATTACAGATAAAGGCTGTATGCGTATTACTGGATCAGATGGGCAGGAGAAAACGACGAAGAAAAAAATGTTTTTACAAGGAGTGAGAAAGAAAGATATCGTGAACAAGAGCGAAACCACACAGCCAGCACAGCAGTAGCAGATGACATTGATTTTGGAGGAGGAATTGCATTTAGCTAATCGGATTAGAGCCACGCTGCCCTCCCCATTTCCCCTTTGTTTTGTGGTTGGTCTCTATCTATTTATCTAAATGGGGACTCCCGGGCTCCTACTGCGGGGATCTCCCAAGATCAGTGCTTCACCACGCTGACCCTCAACAGTTTGTGGTGTGGATCAGTCATACAGCACAGACATGGAGACATTTGAAATTGTAGGTTCTCTATTGATTTTGGAAATGTGATCGCAGGCATTGTTGTACTACGAGAAAGAGGAGATTCATTTTTTTGTCTGTTTGATATCTTTCATTTCCAAAAACTATCGTGGGAAGTGAAGCTACAGAAAGTTGCCGTATTGAAGTATCGCATTGCCTTTTTGTTTATGACCGTGTGTCCCCTTCCAAAGCTTCTTTTGTATGATCCGGCCACGCTGCGCACGGTTAATACCATGTTACCTGTCACATTAGAAAAGCCCACCATGTTTTTGTACATTACCATAACATTTTTCCATACCCCACTGAGGCCGGGCCGAGTCATGGAGTAGAATGAAATTAGATTAGATCAGCGCTGATGTCTTAGCCACCCAAGGCAGTTTCTATATATTGTAGCAAGGCTAAACGCTCTTTTAAAAACCACAGAGACATATACTACCTCTGTCTAATGGTAACTGGATCTGTTACAGAGCCCCATTTAAGGCCAACATACATCATCTTAATGCACAGACTGCATCCTGGATCTATGACGTTATGTTCTGCAATGCTCTCCTGCATAATTTCCATAGCAGCGCAGCTCTGAATGCAGCCTTTTAATTGCTAAAAATGCTAAATGTCAAATTAAGCTCAAACTAATGGGGTAGAAGGTCTTGCTGTGTGATCACTGGGAGAGAGGGAGGACGAGAGAAAGAGACGGACTACTGGCGCATTTAGAACAGGCTGTGCACTCAGAAAACAGCTATGGATTACCAATCACTGCTTCCCACTACAGAAGATTAATGAGCACCCGTGTAGCAGGCTAATTTAGAACAATAACGCCTAATTAATTACAAATAATCAGCTTCTTTCTCTCCCTTTCCTTTCTTCCACTGGCAATGACTCACTTTCTTTCTCTTCCTGCTTTGCAATTTCTTATTTTTCCCCCTTTTGATCTCTGGCTTTCTCATTTTCTTTGTTTCTCTCTCTCGTTCTATCCAAATAGCCTCAGGTGAAAAAGCAGCAAAGTGGGTCTAGTTTCACCCCCCTCCCCTCCACCACCAAACCCATCTTTGACTTTCTGTCCTCCAAGCCCAGTGATTAATGCAGGGTCTTAAATTAGGCGTGGGAGGATTTGCCGATGCTGGACACGCACTCAGCACAGCCAGCAGACACACACTAATAGTATCTACTGCTAATCTATGACTGCTTACATGGATGGGCTCTTCCTCAAATGCCACTGCAGACCATTGTCGTTATAGACTAGCAGTCTAGTCTACCCATATCAGATGTAAGAAGACTGATAGAGGTTAATAGGCTGTGGGCAGCTGCACATAAGAGGACGGAAAAGTTTTAAACATGGCACAGTTAACCACAAATGGTCCCGGTGGGTAGATGTAGTAATAAGCTCACAACAAAAGAGCATTTTGAGAATATATTGCTTCCACAGTTTGATGTTTCTAGATGAAACAGAATGTGACACATTGAGAGATAAATTAAAAGCTGAAAGAACGGAAGGGTCCAAAAGAGACTACATGGAAAATCTCAAATATTTTCATGTAAACCTGGAAATAGTCAGAAAGCTTATGGATTCAGAAACATTTAGAAGCACAAAAAGTTATGACATGTAAAATGAAGAATAAATGTAAGATTCCGCACTATTTCTAGGTCAGCAATCAAATTTAAATATGTGGTCTTGACCAACTTAACTTCTTTGTACAAAAGGTCAGATTGTATCCCTTCCGTTGAAGTACATGTTCAGATGGCGTTCAGATGGATTTGATCTACTCGTCACAGGCTTGTTCAAGTGACTCAGCTTGCTCTGCTTTCTCAGTGCCCCCATAAATGTTCAATGGGGCTTGAGGTCATGACTTCTTGAAACCCTCAATCCTCAAACTTTCTGATTATTTCCAGGTTTACATGAAAATTTTAGAGGTTTGTCAATGTGGTCTTAGACTTTTGGACCCCACTGTATAATGTAAATGATAAAAAAAACAAACAAACAAGGAACTAACTACGGAAAGTCTGATTTATGACATATGATGTATCAGTAACTAATATGGCGGTGATGATTTTTCATTTTACTATGACTTTTAAAAGTCTCATCAATAAAGGGATACAGGGTCAGTTTATAACAATTTGGGTCTTGTTTCTGTGGTTTTGGCTTTATTTCCTATTAGCAGTAACCATGTTATTTGCTGGAAACGCAGCAACTTTAAAAAGAAGACAATCATTCAGACCCTTGTTAACATCCATCCCAGCTCCCAGAATGACATCCTGGTTCCACTTTAACCAACTTTAGTCACTCTAACTTTGTGCATTTAGATTTTACTGTGCAATGACCTTTATACTCACTTTCAGTTTTATCTGCAAATAAAGTTCTATAAATATTCTCGAAACTGTCTTGTTTACAACTTGTTTGATAGTCCGACCACTGCTTTCTTGCCCCGTCGAATGTCACTGCGGCAATATCACTGAGTTCTCATATCTTAGCAGTTAATTTGTTGAATAGAGGTCATCATAATTGATTGGAATGATGCCCAAAATTACAAATCACTATTACTAATTACTCATTAATTAAGACCCAAGTTGTAATAAATCATAATTATCCTTCCATGAATGCACAGACCAGTATGGTTGATTGGTGGTGCCAAGACTTCACATGAACATATACTCTTTTATGTTTGCAGGTCACCTTTGAGCAGCACAAAGAGAATCTGTCCAATATGTTCCGTCAGTACCAGCGCCAGGAGTCTGCAGGCTCTGTGAGCGCAATCCGAACCATCTCTGGTGTCAGCCAAAGCTCGGAGACCATGGAAAGTGTCAATGGGCCACCTGAAGAGGAGGCGGCCCCTTCCACTGTCATTGAGCTCACAGTGGACGAGCTGTCCCAGAAGTCTCCTGACTCAGCATCTAGTTCAACCATCACCTCCAGCCCGCTGGAGGCTGCTGATGAAAGGGGACCCGCAGCCATCACCGTGTCCAACATCCTGGCAAGGGCGGAAGAAGACGAGTCTTCCAAGGAAGACTCAGGCGACAAAGAAGAGACTGAAGCTACTGAGAGGCATAAAAACGATAAAGAGGAACAGAGAGAAGAGACCAGCACGCAGGAACCAGTGACTGAGATGTCCACTGACAAGAACACTGATAATCTACAAACATCAGTTAGCAACCAGGATGAGACAAAAGACAGTAAAGCAGTGGAAGTGGTTACAGACTCTGCTACATCTGCGAATGATGACACAAAACCACCTGTAACAGATGATGAAAAGTCTGAGAGTGAACCTAACAAAGCTGAATCATCAAACTCCATGACAGATGACTCTTTGAATGAAGCAGATGCAGAACTGCCAGTGGTTTCAGAACAAGAAGGTAAGACTGAGCAAACGTCTCCTGAGACTGCAGCCCCTCTGGAAAACAGCGTGCTGGGTGGAGCCTCAGTCTTCAACGAAGACCTGGTGGATGTGTCGTCTATTAGTGACCAGATCCACCCGAGTGATGCTGATGATAGCCAAGAGGAGTCCTCTTATGCTTCTGCTGCTGCCGGCGAGGAAGGAGAGGAAGGAAAAAAGCAGCAAGATAAGCATGAAGATGACGAGGGCAAGAAAATTGATCAGGAAGGACATGAGACGAAGACGGACGAAGACAAAGAAGAGAAGCAGGAAGTTAGAACACAAGATAAAACTGAAGAGAGTGAAACTGAAGAGAAAGCGGAGAGTCAGACTTCTCGGGCTGAAACACCTGAACAAAGTGTGACAGAACCACCCAAAGAAAAAGTTGAAGATGAACAGTCATCCTCCATAACTGAAACCGCCACTGCAGACCAGCAACCCTCAGATCCCACACCGCCCCCTACAGCCCTGGAGGTCGCAGCAGTATCAGCCTCCACCTCACCAAGCCAGCCTTCAGAGACCACCACCACCACTGAAGAAGAAACCCCGTCCAGTCCGGCAGACAGCAGCACCACCACCTCCATCTCTGGCACCCAGAAGAGTGCAGACTCTGTCAGCAAGACCAAAGAGATCAAGATTGCCAGACTGGATGTGTCCAATGTGGCCTTAGACACAGAGAGACTTGAGCTGAAGGAGACCTCTGCAACAGTACGCATCTTTTTTCTTTTTCTGTTTACGTTTTGTTTTTCGAAATTGTCTTCTATAGACTTAATAATATTCAGATTCAGTCATAAACCCTTTATGTTTAAACTCCTACTGTTGTCTCTCTGTAGGAAACAAGCCAGCCAGCAGCAGCAGCAGCAGGAGGGTCTTCGGGTCAGCAGAGAGAGGGCAGCTCTTCGGCCCCTCGCTCCACCATGTTTCGTATCCCAGAGTTCCGCTGGTCCCACATGCACCAACGCCTCCTCACTGACCTGCTCTTCTCTATTGAGACCGATGTCCAGATGTGGAGGAGGTAGGGTTACAATCCGCTGACTCTGACTCACTAATGCTTCAGTTCAGCTAACAATCATTTTGTTAATTGATTAATGGAATATAGATTTATTGGCTCATCGTTCCTCTGAGGAGCAGACTGAAGATTTAATCTCACAAGCTTTTCTCCTCATCAAGTGGTACATGTGTCTGAAAGAGTCCTTCACAAATCTTTGTTTTGTCATGGGGAAGATTTTACTTCTGATTTTTGCTTGTAAATGTGTTTTTCTGCGTAAACAGGATGTACTTAACTTGCCATGCTTCAAAATGAGGATTTTCTCTTTGCATGTTTACTCATTTGAGAAAGATATTGGCAAGAAATATTTGGAGTAGCCACAATCTTTGCACAAAGCAGTATTTCAGATAACATTAAACTTCAAAATCAAGCCTCTATGGATGCTTTGAAATTCACACCCCATTTAGGAAACTTGATGAGGTGTAGCATAGAAAAGATTTTTTAACGATGGGATATGTAAGATATTTTTATCCTTGAATCTTGAACAGCAATTAGGTGGAGGTATAATCTGATCTGTAGGCAATCATTTTTAGAGTGAAATAAAAAACATGCTCTCAGTTTATGTTTGTCAAAATACCACAGTCCTATTTCTAAGAGGTCATATTTTATTTGATATTTACTTTACGTGACATTCTATTTTGTGTTTTGTTACCAACTCAATGTCTTTGTCCTCTGTCTCTCAGTCACTCCACGAAGACAATTTTGGACTTTGTGAACAGCAGTGACAACGTGGTGTTTGTCCACAACAGCATACACCTCATCTCCCAGGTGGTGGACAACCTCATCATGGCTTGTGGAGGCATTTTACCTCTGCTCTCTGCTGCCACCTCTTCCTCTGTGAGTCTACTACTATGTGTGTGTGTGTGAGAGAGATTTTTTGTGTGTGTGTAGTTAACTACGGCTGTATATGTAGTTAATGGCTCCAATCGCAGGAAGTTATCCATCCACATTGACCTTTCCCAATCACATTAGACTACAGTTAGCTGCTTCCTAACATTGTTAGTTGTTTTGTGTTGTCTGATCTCAGTGACTGTGGCTCTCTGACGTGATTCTTTGCCCCTGTCACTTTACTGGCCTGTCGAGGAATCAGGTTGATGTTCAGTTCCATTGTAATCCAATTACATTTGGTTGCATGTGGTCTGTAACCACATTTAAAACTGGATGTAACAAAATGCTCTGCTATCAGGATGTTTTATCAGTATAGTATATACATTACATTTTAGATACATTTCATGTTTTTCCACTTAAATCTTTATTTTCAACATTTAGTAATAACTGTTAAGGAAATGTATTCACACATTCATGTTTTCCATCGTTCATTCACTGGTTTTGAGTGCTCTGTTTTTTAGAAACATTTCTCATCTGGAATAGCAATGAAATCATATAGAAAGTAAATGTAAACAGATTTTGAATAGATTGTCACTTTTTCACAAAGAAGTCTTTTGAGTTAAATTTTTTGTTAAACTTTAAGTCAAGAATGAACTTTTTTGTTTAATGTTTCTTTTTTTCCATTGACCCATCTGTGGGAGTTCTCATATGGCATAAAAAAAAAATGTAAACCTAGTTCTACGATTACTTATCCGTTAATTACTGAGCACATTTTCCTCTCTCTGCTACCAGCATGAACTGGAGAACATCGAACCGTCTCAAGGCTTGGCAGTGGAGGCTTCCATCACCTTCTTACAACGCCTCATCAACCTCATGGATGTTCTCATCTTTGCCAGCTCCCTGAACTTCACTGAGATCGAAGCTGAGAAAAACATGTCGTCAGGAGGCATCCTGCGACAGTGCCTTCGCCTTGGTATGCATTCATTTTCCCATCACTCTCTTTTTTTTTTTAAAATAGGCTCAATATTCTTTAAACCACTCATTTGCTTTTTATCTCATTCTCCATTGTCCAATTTTTTTTATTTCTCTGCACTTTTTTTGTTCAACTCTCATTCTACTCATATGTGTCCCCTCTCTGAATTTGTTTCTTTTATCTCTTCCTTTTACCCTCTGTCCTCCCCTGCTCATCGATCCACCTCATATCAGCCGGCAGTAGCCTCTTGTATTAGCCTCAGTCATGGCTCCCTGTAGCCTTTTTGACCCTCCCCTCTGTATTCTCTTTCTTTCCTGCCGTCATCCTCTCCATCTCCAGCCGCTGCTCTCATTCCCTCGCCTCTTTCACTCCGCTCGTATCAGCTCGCTCTTATCTTGTTATTATAACCCCACTGCATGGCAACACTCTAAAATGGCTGCTATCATGATATAGTGAGTTCTACATAATGGCCTTGGCTGTACTGTACTGCAGTGTAGCCCGAGGCCTTTTTCTGCCTTCTGTTCCAGACTATTACAGTTTCCTCTGACAGCATCAAAAGCCCAGCCACGCTCTAGCTGAATAAAAGATATTGAAATTCTTACATTATTCATTTTATGTGCTGCACCTTTTCAGCAAACACAGATCAACACAATATACACACACACACACACACACACTCACTGAGGAAGTGGTGCAATACTTTCTCCACTGATTTGAGCAGTTTCTTCATGCTTTGTTCCATATATGTAATAGTGCATATCCAGGTATTAGGCTTTGCTTTTCGATGTTCATTGCAGTGAAGGATACAAACAAAAAGGCTTTCAACATGCAAACTTGTTACACAAAGAGCCCCTCTCCTCGCAGATATTGTACAACGACTGTTGCTGCTGTCAGGGTTTAGCAGGAAAGCGATGCCACCGCACTACAGGTCCGGTTTTAGAGAGCAGCCGTTATGAAATGAATATTTGATGAGGTATGCGCTCCCCATTGCTGGCACCTAATCTGATTTTGTAAGACTGTAACAAGGTTTTAGCATCTCCGCCCCTCCCTTTCCCTCTCTTTTTATAAATGGTCGTATGAAAGAGTAGTCCTAATGGAAAAAGCGAGCCCATTTCCAGACGGAATAATTCCCTCCTTCGTAATCTAAATGGCTCAGAGTTAACATTTGTCAGTTGTCAAGTACAGAGCAGTGGGGGTTGGGAGGGTCTCCAACAGAGGAGCTGCACATTAGATTACGAATGGTAAGTGTGCCAGTTTCGAACCCACCTAAAGTTGTCGGACCACGAGATTTTTTTTTTTTTTTTTTTTTTGCGACAAAGGACGAGTCTTCCTGCCTACTCAGCATGTGCGCGCCCGAGTGGTGTCATTTGTTATGGGAGCCGCACACAGTGGATGTGATTCAAGAGCACACCCTCGCACTGTGACCTTGGGAGGAGAGGTGGAGCAGGGAAGAGTGAACGATGCTGCCAGAGTTGGCCAGAGCGCTGACCTTGTCATGGCCCCACTTTTTCTCCTTTGTTTTTCTCTCTCTCAGCTGCTCCCATTGTGGTTTTCTTAGTTTATGAGCTGGATTTTTTTCCACAGACATTTCTCTATTTTATTTGTCCTCTTGCTTTGGGTGCCATCTCTTTCTAGGGACTTCAGCATAATGCTTCTACATATTTCTCCAAAAATGACTTTATTTATGTGATGTCACATAATATCTCTTTCCCCATCCCTCCCCAGTGTGTGCTATGGCAGTGAGAAACTGTCTGGAATGTCAGCAAGCCCAATTTAAGCATGTCACAGAAGGCTCGGCACACAGCTACACAGCCATGCCCAGCGCTATGCTTGGAACATCCAAGTCTGCATCTGCACAGGCAAGTAACCCAAATCATCTCCTCAATTCATCATCATCACACATTTTGTTTACAATCATCCAGTCATCCACTCTCACTCTTGTACTGGCTGATCTTTTGTCTTTTTTTTTTTTTTCTACACTTGAAAATAGCTTCCTTTGCCCTTTTCTCATACTCAACAGTAAACCAGAAGCAGCTTTGTCCTTTGCCCTGCTCACCAACAACAACCAAGTGTTATTGCATTAGCTCATCTTATTATATTACGGCACTGGTTGCTATTTGTGACACTAGACGAAGCGTTTTGTCATTGCCCCTTTGATTTGATACAGTGGCTTCCAGTAAAGTCATGTTGTTCTTCCCTGAACCGGGTGTTAAAGCTCATTTATAATGCATTGGCTCCATAGAAAAGCCATTATGTTAAGGACATGATCCCAAGAGGGATGGCTTCCCTAAGCTGTGAAACCTTAGCTTACTCCATGAAGTGCACATGGATTAATAAACATCCCGATTGGTGTAAAAGTACACTTGACTTGGAGAGGACAATGCATTTGGTGCGGTAATGGTTTTGTTTTCATCCATGTGTGCAGAGTCCTGTTGATGCAGTGACAGGTGGAATGTCTCCAGTCAGAGATCTGGACCGGCTTCTTCAGGACATGGACATTAACCGCCTCAGGGCTGTCGTCTTCAGAGACATTGTGAGTTGTACAGAAAACACTTCAAGTTCAAGAAGTTCAGCGTTCAAGCCTAACAAAATGTGCATAACACCCATGAAACACACACGCACAGATTGTTTAGTGTATGTTGTTTGTTTCAGGAGGACAGTAAGCAGGCTCAGTTTTTGGCTCTTGCTGTTGTCTACTTCATCTCAGTCCTAATGGTGTCCAAGTACCGCGACATCCTGGAGCCCCACAATGACAAGAAACACCCTCAACGATCGCAGTCTGCCAGGAGCACAGGTATGAAGTAGTTCCAAAGAAAAAAACATGAAATATTTATCTGCATAGAAAGCTCATAAAGCAATCTGTAATTCAATGGTTCCCGATCTTTTTCTGCTTTTGGCCCCTAAATGCAAAACCCTGTCTAAAGAAAGTCACTTCTTGTCTCGACCTGTTCCTATTTTAGACCCTTCATTTGAATAATTCTTTGAGGCTGTTCTATCTATACAGTTATTATTAAACTATAGAATAAGAAAAAAAAGTTGAGAAAAGTCTAAAATATAAACAGAACCTTGTGAAGCAGAATTTAGTTTTGTATCGTTTTTCTTCCCTGTCTTGGTTGCCCCAAGTTCAAGGTTGGGACCCACTGTAATTAATCTCCTATGGCTTGGCTTTATTGCTCACATTTCTTCATTATAACTTGTGTCTCCTCAGATAGTGGTGCCATTTCTGGCGGACTAGAGGTGGAAAATGGTGTCTCTCTCCGGCGGTATGATTCTGGCATTGGTGATGACCACACCTCAACCGCAGCAAGCGAGGGAGACCTGTCATCCTCCGGAGTGACTCACGGTCCAGACGCAATCTCAGAGGCCCTGTCCACGCTGTCGTCTGAGGTCCGACCTTCTCAGCCCGCTGATTCAAAGGGCAAGAATGTGAAGGATATTCTGCGCAGCCTAGTGAGCGCTCCAGCTGATGATATCATGGTGGATCCAAGCCTGCTGCCTCCAGCGTTTCTAGGAAGTGTGGGCGATGTGGCCAGAGAGTCATCGCTACAGTTTCGCTCATTTGATAGGTGAGGGCTCACGTTCACACATGGCTTGAAGTGCACGTATACTAACATACTATTTATAGATAATCATATTTTTCTGCTGTGCACACTGGTGACTGGACTAAAATTCCTCTGGTGTTGGCATGGGTACAGACCTGACCGCTTCATCAGTTTCTCAGTAGCCCATATGGTGTGTATACACTTGTGATTCTCCAGTTGACCGTTTCATACCATTTATCCCAACACAACTGCAGGGGACTTTTCAAAGTCAGACCTTGAAGACATCTTCCCCTGGTATCCTCGGCTTCGGTGGATCTTGAAAAACATTCTGTAACCGAAACCCTTTTGAACTGGGGAATCTTAGTCTTTGACTCTTTCCCTCCTCCTTACATTGTTCTCTCTATTAGCTGTCGATGTTGGTCCTCATCCCGAGCAAACCGCATTACAAAGAACCTGTCTTTAGGAAAACAGGAGTCGTGTCTGGGATGAAGAGGCGAGGATGACAGGAAGCTGTTTCTTTTCACCGTGTCACCGATATTTAAAGACTTTCTTTTTCATCTCTCCTGCTGCTCGTCTCTCCCTGTCTAACATTCGAAGCGGTACCCCTCCCCTTTTTTCTGGCATAAAAGCTGTACAATTTGCATTACCCCAGGAGGTGCAGGGGTGAACAGTCAGGAGTAAGGCTTCAAAAGCAGAGGCGGGTACTGAAGCCACAGACGGGCCCAGGTGAGAGAGGATGGTCACCGGTCTGGTTTCCATTTAGAGCGCTGATTCTGAGACAGACGTTCACAAGAGGCAGAGGGGGGGAGGGAGGGTGGTAGAGACTGAGAGAGAGAGAGAGAGAGATGGGAGAAGGGGGAGAAAGGAGTCTCCATGGGGGTGATGTCAAGTCAAAGTTCTCATGTACTGAAGAAAACATTTCTCTGTTTCTCCTCTCTCTCTCTCTCTCTCACAAACACACTCAGTTAGTCTGCCTACCCCCCAACTGTGGGAATTCCACGGCATCTCTGTGATCGCGTGTCTTTATCTGAGGAATGCTTTGTCAGGTCTCAGGGCGCTCCTCATATCAGGGGGATTAGACTGGCTCCTGTCCGCTGAGCACACTCAGTAGGAAGAGAGGACGTCAGGAGAACTGGAGAACATAGACTAACAGCTCGCTCGCAGCCTATGGGAGCCTCTTCATGCAAGGCCGACGGCCCAGGCACAGACGGCAAACTTTCCCCAAGCTTCTGAGGAAATAGAAGCCGCTCCGAGGGGGTTCACACATTATCACATAGGGCTGTGAAGAATTATTTTATTATCAGTTAAAGCACAAGGCTGGCAAGAATCTATATTTTTGTTATTGTCAACAAATCCCATAAAAAAACGGCAACAGTGCATTAGTCCATTTTTTTCTCTCCAATAATTCCCGACTTCCCAACCTCTCTGTGGCTCCTAGCACCAAGCTAGTATTTACAGAAGCAGGACATTGCTTGCAGGATTAACTCAAAATATAATTCAAATGAATTAAGGAACATGTCAGCCAGTGTGAAGGTGTGGCTCGCTGATGTGTTTTTTTTTAAACACGTGTTGATGGTTTTGGTCTTTTCATGGGATTTGTTGACAATAAAATATAGAATATCACCTGCCTTCATCTGTAATCTAGCTTTTTTTTGTTTGTTTTTTTATTGTTTAATCTAAAAATTTCAAAATATAGTGAGAAATAACCATCTCATGGTGACATCTTCAAATTACAAAACCAAAAGCATTACAGTACAGAGAACATCAGCAAATCTTCACGTTTGAGATTGACTTGATGGTTCCAGCACTAAACATATGCACATACATATGCGCACATGCAGGCTTTTCTTCGACCCAGTTCCCCCCCGTCAGACCTCACTGTGGGTATAGCAAATTATGTTGATGTATTTTGATGAAACTCCTCTACCATCCATATCTTCACTGGCTTTAAGCCTATATTTATTCTCTTATCTGCTCAGTTTACCGCTCTTTATCAGCCCGCTGTCTCTAGTCCTTACCCTTACTAATTCTACCTACCACGCATGTAGACATGTTCTGTGTTTATTATCTTGTTGTAATGACTCTATCACTGCTCAGCATCTCCCACTAACCAGGAAGCCTCCCAGTGACACCAGTTCAAGCCCGAGCTGACATTCTACACTGACATCTCCTGCCAAAACATGGCCACTTTCCACTTACCCAGGGGGCTGGATTTACGAGAGCAATGTATGAAAGAAGCTGGGATCTCCCAGATAAAAACTGCGGGTTGGTCAGGGGGTGAAGTATCCCTACTGATTTATTTACTAGTGGAGACCTGCTGGATTTCTCCCATCCATTTCTCAGCCATGCCCCTGTTATGACAGCCAGTCTGCAAATATTTGCTGACACTAACCAGAACTAAACAGTGTCATTGTACAAGCCGGTGATTTAGTCTGCATGCTTCAACAGAATGTGTGTGTGTTAGACATTGGGATATACATGGTGCAGTTGTTTGCATTCCTGGCTGCAGGCTCTGCATGCATGTAAGAGCTGATGTACAGATGAATTTTGTTGATGTTGAAGTGTTGTTAATGTACTTCTTAGGAAGAGGGTAAGCATATCGAACACAAACACAACTGAGAGAGTGAGCTTTTCTTCCTTTTTCAATTTCTACATCGCACTTTCAAAATAGTGCAAACAGGGATCACTTTCTGTGATGCGCCTGAAACAAGCTTACCAGTGATCCTGCATCAAACAGATTTTTTTTTTTTTTTTTTTTTATGCAAACACTGGGCATAAATGTTTTTGTTATATTCCTTCAAAATCAATTATTAAAAAAATGTGACAAATATCTACCTGAGCAGAAAATTTCAAAGATCAATGAATATTACCATGACAAATTTTAAGATGACAAAACATTTTCTACCAAACCAAATCATCATTAAGAATCAAACCGCATACTGTATAAATATTTAAATCTTTATTGAAGAAAAAGCACATCATCAAACCATATTTTAAATGTGCAGTATTGTATTATTTTAGTCTGTAATGCATTTCCAGGCATATCCATTTTCAAGTTATTTATTACAAACACAAGATATCAACAGACAGAATTCACATAAAGACAGACAAGGATTACGAGACTGAAGCTGAACCACAGCATGCACACACTGTATATACATACATATCCACACATTTTATGAGGTATATATTTTACAAAAATTTTTTTTTGCCACAGACAAAATCACATTTTCTAGCGGTCTGTTGGTCTAAATACAAAAAAACATCCTGCCAATACATATCTGATGCGTACACCATGTATACTTATATCCTTGTGAAAAACTTTGAGATTCTTCTGTTCTCATACTTTGTAGGCTCTTAGGTCCCAGTTGTTCCACTCATTAATCACTGATGTCATCAAGGTAATGCCCCTCCCACACCAGCCATCATCATCCAATCACAGCTCGAGGAACCGCCAGACGCCGCAGACTTTATCAGAGTTGATTTGAAAGTAGTGTGTACACGCAAATGTGTCAGCATGTGTGGTGAATGAATAACGTTTTGAACGTTCACATGCACGAGGTTGCGTGAAACGAGGGTGAAAGGGGAGATCAAAGCTCTCCTGGGGTGCACACTCCCCTCCCTCACATGAGCCGGCTCTGAAGTTAACACTCTAGAGATTGGTATTTTTACACACACACCGTTGACACATCCTTACTCATTCTCGCACTTGTTTTACCTAAAATAGCAGAGATTACTGGAATCACCGTGTTTACTGCACTTAGCCATTGTAGGTTAAAGCCTTTAAATAATTCAGCTTCAGCTCAGCATACACACACACAAACACACACTCACTCTGCCCTGGGCTCCTGTTTGTGGGTTGAGTGGGGCCGCTGACGGCTGATTAATCGACTGGGGCGGCCCACTCATGATAAGTGTGGCTAATGACCTGCTGAATAATTCACTGGGCCTTTGCTGGGGAACAGATGGAAGGCCAAAAACATACACGGACACGTTCACTGGCAGAATCGTACACACTTGTGCACTCATGCATTTATTTGTACACTCATATGCATATATTCGCCTCCACACACCAGGGGTCCTCCGTCTCCTCGTCTCTCTCCCCTGCTGTTGACACCTTGGGTGCTTCACGTCAGCGCCGCCCTTGTTCCCTGATAGCACCATCCAGCCCGCTCGCTATCAGAAAAAGTTACGAGAAACTTTTATCTGCACCCTTCTTCGCTATCAATACTGATTTCATTCTGTTCTATCACTACTTCAGTTTTTATGTTTCACTCTGGACCTTCTCAGTATGTGTTTGTATTTTAAACACAACTGTCAGGCCACTGGGATCCTTATGCAGCTCTATTATTCTCAAATCATAGATCACTCGAAGCAAAGGTCAACTGTCAGGGTTTAACATTCACAGTAACTTTTAATAGATCTGATCAGCTGCCTTAAGTCAACTGAGATCAGCCTTTGATACTGCAGCCAGGTATCTGTCTGAACCACAGGGAGCCAGACCCAACTATCCTCTTGAGTGTGTGTGTGTGTGCCTGAAAGCATGCATACACACCGACTCTGGGAATGTGCAGGAATGTATGCAAGCTCTTTTGTCCGTATACTCCTGTTCCTTTCTTTTCCGTATTCAAATGTTGTGCATTTGGTGTGTGCTTGCCTGCATTGGTTTGTGTTTCTGAGTGGGAGCCAGTAGCCAGTGATTAGACCCTGCTTCCCTTGTGTCAGCACTGATAAGCAGGGCCAGGCTCTCTTTGATATGGCCAGTGGTCTGTCAGAGCCCTGGTCTAAAGTGACAGCTTATCTGCATGCTGCTCTCCTCCCATCTGCTGTTCGCCGGATGGGAATTGAACTCCACTCAGTCGTACCACATCAGCACGAGAGACGTTTCCTGTTACTTTACAGGAGGGACATCTAAAGAAGCAGCATTATCATTGCATAGATAACTGTGTTTAGAAATTTAAACCAGCTGTCAATGATCAAGGAGTTGTGCTCAGATGCAAAGTTGTAATTTTAGTAATAATGAAGTAAAGCTAAACCTAAGCTTTTGTGTCAAGGCTGGATATCAAACCTTTTTGAACACCAGTGGAGATGTGAGAGTACTCAAGCACTAAAAGCTGGAAATATCGTACTTATTCTTTAATCAGATATTTTCTGATGTAAAATCTGATTTAGGAAACGTGTTTAGACAGTTTGTATATTTATTAAAAAAAAAAAAAAGCCCTAATATGTGCTTACAGTTTTGAAAACCATTGCTTTTAATTTCAAAAAGTGTTCATTTGTACTGTGGAAGAGGAAAACACACACACAAAAGTGGGCAGGTTTCTTTTGTAAAGAAATATCCTGTCCACTTTACCCATACAGTACACGCTGCAGTGCCCATGACTGTGTGTCAACAGTCCTTGTAAAAGATTTGAGGATTATTCAGAGAACAACTGCTGCAGGTAGCTGCTGGTTTACAGCAAGATGAATATGACTATTTTAAAAGATTTTGAGTCAGTGGCCCTGTAATGACTCTTACAGTCTAATGGATTGATGATGGAGTCTGTGTTGTTCTGTACTGTGTACATTAAAGTCTTATGAGACTTGCTGTGAAATGACACCGTCAGCATTTTCTTACAATAGTTCCATCAAGGTGACAATTCGATCTATAATTTATCTTATCTCTCTACAGAAGTGTCATTGTCGCTCCCAAGAAATCGGGCATGGCACCATCTCCAGGCACCTCCGCTCCCGTCCCAGCAGCCACTGCAGCGTCTGTGTCTGGTGGGACACCCATCGGCAGCGTTGCCGTAGTATCTTCTGGAGACGCCTCCCAGAGCAGCTCTGCAGACCCTGCAGCTAGTGAGTACACACACACACACACACTCGAATATTAGACTGTTTCAGCGAGGGCAGATAAGTCATAGCCTGGATGAGCCTTCTATGAAAAAGTCAATATTTATTGAGAGGTTTTGCTCCTCTGTGTGTCTGGCAGAATAATATTGCTGTGCTTGTACAATGTAATCCAGTTACCAAGAGAAGACAGGATCAAGGATTAGAGTTACACTAACTCTGGTGTAATTGCTGGAGTAGCTATAGTCTCGGTTTTGTAGCGTAGAAGTCGCATTTTCAAAATAAAATAGTACATACATTGAAAAATAGAAATGAAAATAATGATTACTGGTGCAAATATAAATGCAAAAATAACGTAAAAATAATAAGCTCTCAAACTCTCCTATATTCACTTCATTCATATATACATGTATTATTATAATTATATTATAAACAGTTACCTGGTCTATATGAAAAGTGCCCTGAGATAAATTCTGTTGTGATTTAGCGCTATATAAATAAAACTGAATTGAATTTAGCAGTGACAGTAAATAGTGATCTTTGTCACCTTTCTGCATGTGTGAGTGTGTGTATAAAAGTTGTCACTAAGGAGTGTGTTTGTGTGTTTAAGAGAGGAGGGAGTGAATGAGAATGAGGTTTGTGTGTTTGAGGAGATTGTATATTTACTGTAATATCAGGTTGGGGAGTGTGTGTGCGTGTGAATAATGATAAGTGTTAAAGCTGTGTGCGCAGGGTGCTCGGTGTCAGTGAGCAGCATTGAGTAAATATGCTTTGTGAGCATGTGTGTGTTTTTAGTGGGGCAGTGGGAGGACTAATGGAGACGTTCATTTACTCCTCTTTGTTTGAAGGAGCTACTTCAGCTTGAGAGGGATACTCTCACCAGGCCCACATGGCGCTGCTTAACACCTTACGTACACACACATGCACACACATTCCAGCCCACATTACACTGTCTGTCATTCCTTAAGAGTTATCCCTGCTCGGAGACTGTCCTGGCTGGAAAAACAGGCCCGCTGAAACACCAGAGGAATCCCCCTCCTCCATATTCGGCTGGGCATTAGCTTATTTATGAGCCACAGGGAAGTGAATTTACTGCCAGATCAATCAAACATGGACTTTGTACCTCGTGCGCTTCTGTCTCCAGAATGAAGTCGTAAAGCACCTTTTAGTTGTATAATGAAACAGTCACAAAAACAGCCCGGAGGGGTAAATTGGTATGTAATGACTTAATGAGTGAAAACAATTTGAAAAAAATAGTAGGCATTTTTTTTTTAAAAACATCTCACATTAACACAGGTCTAACGCTGAAAATATTGCTACACACTTAATATTGTGCATGCGTTTGATATAAGACTAAAATATTAAATGAAAATGATCACACATTTTAAAGTATGACTGCAGCTGACAGTGAGATGTTACCAGTGCACAATTTAGAGGTTTCCATCATGAAAACCTCTGGATTATAAAATGATAAGGAAGACATATTGTGTTTGGAGTACATCATCCACTATCTAACCATAAAATTATACTCGTACCCCCACTTGCCCTATTTGACCATAAATCCCCCTCGTCTATACATTTGAATGAAGACCATTGTATTATTTCATAAGACACATGTTTCCATACAGGTTTATGGTGCTACCCTGGTCGTATAATGTATTGCTCTGTGTGTGTGTTTGTGTGTGTGTGTGTAGCGTCTTATTCTTGTCCAACATCCAGACTAATAACAGAGTTCTTTGGTTTCTCCCTGCAGCAGGCGGCCAGGTTCCAGCCAGCGCTAGCCTGCCATCTGTCCCCCCACTCTCCCCTGTGACCCAGAACACAGCCCCCAATATGAGGTGATTCATCTTCTTTTCTCTTTCTCTCACGTACACACATGCACACACACAAGCACATACACTATCAGCTTTTTTTACTCACATAAGCATACACATTCACATATTATTGTTGCCTTGTTCCAATTTTCCTTCACATTAAAACTGATATTTAACTGATTTTTATATTTTTGAATTTAAATCTAAATGTGTTTTGGAGTTTCTAATTTCATTTTTCTTGTCCTGTTCTGTTTGTGTGTTGTTTGGATTACTTCTACAGTATCTCCGAGCGTCTGGAGCACGCTCTGGAGAAGGCAGCTCCTCTGCTGAGAGAGATCTTTGTGGACTTTGCCCCCTTCCTCTCTCGGACCCTGCTGGGCAGCCACGGACAAGAGCTCCTTATTGAGGGCACAAGTAAGCACAACATCGTAGCCACTCATTACAGATATGTTTTTTTGAAAAACATTCTCTCAAACCTGAAGGATGGTGCATCTTTTAACTGTTTTCCTTCATTTAAATGCTATAACATCTCCAGGCTGTTGTTAATCTAATAGTGTGATGAGTGTGCATTGAGCCAAGAGCTGGTAGTTGTGCTGAAGGTTTCTAGGGGGCCAGGTCAGAGGCCAGGCCACTAATAGCAGTGTTTGGGATGTCTGCTGCCACCAAACAAAATGGAAAGTTGATTGATAGCTGCAGGGGGGCCTGAAGAGAGGGCAGGGGGAGGAGTGTGTGTGTATGTGTGTTTGTCTGCGTGTGTGATGGTGCATGTGTCTCTGTGTCATATGAAGAGCAACTGAAAGACCAAAGGCTACTCTGCCTTCTTGCCGTCTGTGCCTGTGCAGCAGACTCTGGACACTCTAGTGGCCCCCTGCCCCCTGAAAGCCCAGAGCTCGCCATTAGGGATCAATGGGACATATGCTGGGCAAGTCAGGCCTGTAATACAAGGCCCAAATATGTATTAGTTTACAGTAACATCATGTCGGCTCATTAGGCCCATCAATACTATCTGCTCCCTTGCAGATGGCACACGGTTAGGTAATCTGTCTGTTTGTGTGTGTGTGTTGTGTGTGTGTGTGTGTGTATGTATGTATATATGTGTTTAAAAAAAAAAAAAAAAAAATTACATTGTCAAATGTAATGTTTTTGACTGCCTTTCTCTCATATTTCTCCAGGCCTGGTATGTATGAAGTCCAGCAGCTCAGTGGTGGAGCTCGTCATGCTTCTGTGTTCACAGGCAAGTCTGGCATCTATATCCGTTCTTACCCTGATCTGATTTATCAGGCTCACCTTGAGTGCAGTAAATCCACAGCCCAGAGTGGACAGTGAGCCATCCAGCACCTTATCATCTCCTCCACACTCCCTCATCTACCTCTCCACGTTCACCCCGTCCACGAGCGAGGGCAGAGAAACCAGAGAGAAGGCATCTCTGGCGGCAAATATTGGTTTGAGGGTCAAGGGTGGCCGACCTGTCCGCGTCACCTCTGACCCGAGCGGCAGCCCCTGTGGCCTGGCCAAACTGATGAGGAGGGATAATGTAGATTTGATGGTGCTTTGCATTGATTATCCCTCCCTTCTCTGTTGTCTTGTGGGTGTTTTGTTGCCAAGTTTATTTAGCTGCTGCCGGATTCATGAATACTAATTCAGGGATCATAAGCAGGCGTGGGCAGATCAATGATCGGGGATGTCAATAGATCACTCCAGGATGGCTGATCAGCATTAGCACACACAAAGGCTTTTGAGTTACTGCGTGTGGACCAAAACATGTGCAAATGCATCTCATGTGAACAGTGTATTTATTCCCTGCGGAAGCACTCATTTTCAGAGTGTAATACACACCAATGGTTGCTCATATACACACAACCAGTGACAAGGACAACAGATAATAACTCCCCTCTGGCCCTGTTTGTTTGCGTCTTTACCATTTAAAACACCTCATGAAAAAAACAGAGATCTCCAATAATACAAAAACATGTCTGATTAATGACACCTCTCTCACCACAGCGCTCTGCTTTTTTTTTTTTTTTTTTTATCAGCTTTATTTTCCAAAGAAAAAGCGCCTGTCATCTGGCTTTCCTTCCTTCACCTTCTCCCCCTTTTAACCCCTACACTGTTTGGTTCCCATTATTCACTTCGCTTCATCTCTAAAAAGGTAATACAGTCAGATTACACATCTGTTTGGATGTCAGTGGCCGCGCATAGATTTGCGCTAGCGGGACACATGGAGGGAATGTGAGCCCCGTAATGTGCAGAGACGAAGGAATAGCAGGAGTGAAAGCCAGATAGAAAACCAAAGAGAGAAGAATGACAGGCTCTAATGCACCTATTTGTCATATCTGTCAGGGTGTTGTTTAATGCTAATCTAATCAAAGGCAGAATCTTGGTGATTGCTCCTCTGCACAGCTCGTACCTCGCTTCCCCCTTTGGTCCCCAGCCCAAGCTATTTCTTCTTTTCTCTGAGCTCCAAGCTACCCTACCCAATCTCAGCAACACACACACACACACACACACGCTCTCTGTGAGGGGACCAGGGATTGGCCAGCGTAGTGTTGATTGCTTCAATAAATCATCCAACCAAATTCTCTCACAGCTAATGCAAATGTAATTTTATTGTTGTGTAAAGGGAGAAAGGGAGGGGGGGAGGAAGGTAGGGGCGATATGCTGCTTTCCACTGGGGAAAAGGGGAAAACAGGGACAGACTTTCCTCTGGGCTAAATTACAATGTATAATTATTTGTGTGTTTGCTCTCCTTGTGGGGCAGTGAGAGTGAGCCGGTGCCATGATTGATGACATTATTTAGGAAAGTTTGTTGGGCCCTCTGGCACAGGAAGCGCTCAATTCTCTCACAGGAAGTGCCTCCGTAGCCATCTTGTGACTCCTTCCTGCCTCCGAGCCAACAAGCAGAGGGAGTAGATGGAGATGATTTTGATTGATTTTTCTTCCCCCCTCCACCCCCACGCCTTCATCGGAGATGCGATGTGATACCATCTCTGTGAAATTTTAATTAATTTCCTGAGCTTTGAGATGGAGTGGAGCCAGGGTGAAGGGTCAGGAGGCGAGGGACTGCAGAGCAGTTTTTAATCAGGGATCCTATGAAAGTTGCATTGGCGGCCACATCAGCTTGGCATTGAGGAGGGGATTGTAAACCGCTGTTTGATAGTGCCCCATTTCTAAACAACTACAACAGTGCTCCCAATTAAAGGACCATTTTGACCAGACATTAACTGTTGGGGTGGCATGCTGCCTTGTTCTCCGCTTTAATATTGATCCTTGAGGACTGCTGAATATACAAAATGAGGATTAATGATCATATACTGTAGCTGCAACAGAGTGCTGCTCAAAATAGGAGAAAGAGCTTCTTAGAGAACTTAACTGTATCGGCACCTGACATCATTGTCAATTCAAGATATGTATGTTTAAGTACTAAAACTAACAAATCAGAGGGTTGTTTCAGAGACCTTGTTTTGGTCAACCAACAGCCTATTTCTATTATCAAAGTTGTTGCAGATTTCTTTTCATTATTGGTCACTTGCCTAGTAGTTTCAGATATTCTCAGTTTATAAATATGAATACTCATAACCATTGTAGATTTTCCAAATTATGTTAGTAATTTTAGATTTACAATAATTAGAATGCAAACCATAAGAGGGGAATTTTTGCATTTCTCTTGTTTTAAAGGTCTCAGACTGTCCTTTGACCAACTCAGATTTATACTCAATGTTCAGCTAATTAGATAATTTTGAGTAAATACAGAAGAGATTTGCTGTTTGTTACTGAATGTGATGGCTTCCTCAATCTCTTACATATTACATGAATATCATCTAAGTTGTCTTCCTATGCCCCTTATTCGCCTTGACAGCATCACTCTCCCTCTCACACTTGTTTTCTCCTGTCTTTGTCGTGCTTACGGCCAGCCTGTTGTTTCCTGGGTGCAATTCTTGAAGTGGCTTCCACCCAAAACATCTGATTAATAAATAATGCGTTGGGACAAGAGAAAGAGCTTTCCCTTGCGCTCGCTGCCGTCCGTCCAGAGCTTTTGAGAAATCATCTCATCGGTTACTGGACAGTCTACGATGAGCAGAGGCCCATAAATCTCCTCAGTAGCTGCATTTGTGTCCTGTAGATCAGCCATTATTGTCCGGCCCCTCTGTCAGCCCATCCATCCTTCTGCCATTTATCAGAAATACATCCTGTACATGGAGTGGAAGGAAAGGAGAGAGAGAGAGAGTGGAGGGGCGCTGGTTTCATGATGGTCAAGCCCAGATAGGAAAGCTGACGTGGATCGTGTTTTAGGCTGCTTTGGCATTTAATGTTGTGTAGTTACACATAAAGTAATGCTTCTATTTGTTCTTTTCTTTAATTTAAAACTCAAAAAAACCCCAGCAATAATAATTTAAAACATGATCGATATCACAATATGGCCAAGTACAGTACCCAAACGGCGCAGGAGCAGCAGTTTTTGGATAAAGGTAAAAAGTGTCACAACATACCATAATGCATACATACTGTTACCAAATGTAGCATTGTGATGCTACAAATAACATGCAAAAATAACCATTCCCATATCACAATTGCAATCTTTTTTTTTCTTGCATATCGTTCAAACTCAGAGATTGATGTCTCAAAACCTGAACAAATAAAACACACATCTAACTACACTGCTATATAGATGTAAGTGAGAAAATTAGTATATATATATATTTTAACATGGGTGAAGCAACCCTTTAACTTAGTGTATTACATGTTTTCTGTTAAATGTTTGTGTGTTAAATGGTATTATTTTGGACTAAGTGGTTTATTGAACTTCAGTAGCTGGCACATACACTATCTCAGTTCTAATCTTTTAATAGTAATTCAATAACATCAATGTTAACCTGCTAATCCAATGAGCACACATTATCATATGTTCCCAGCCAGTCTCTCCAAAGTTAACCTGTTTAACAGATGGACACCTCTCTCTCCCAGCCAGCGGGGAGAAAGACATTGACTTCCCTAAACACTTGGCTCCTCCTGACCCTTGACCCTCTGACCTCCAGGTTAGAGGGAAGAGTGGCGGAGGCAGAGAAGTTTAAACCCCTGCAGTCAGGGAACAGGTCACGAGTACACGGTGATCATGCTCCACACGATCAATAGCATAATCTGAGAAACGAGGGAACCAGTTAGAAACTTAGTGGCCCTGTAAATGAGAACAACCAGTGAGTTGAAGCACAGCCATAGTTAATTTTGTGTGTTTTATTACGTATTCACAAGTTGCTTTTGTTTTTAAAGTTATGTTGGTTAAAGCGAAGTCTGATGTTTGAATTGCTAAGTAGTCATTTATATCTGTCAGTGGACGTATTTCTTCTTCTCCCCTCTAAGTGAGGCTTTGATGGATCAAGAGCAGACCATGTTGTACGAACCACTCGGGGAGAGGTGAGAGAAGTGGCGAGGAATGTGATGAAACCAGGGGACAGAAATACTTTCCCCATCATTTCCCTCACAGCAGACCCACACCCCACTGTGCAGTTAAACAGGCACACAAGGTTCAAGATCAGTGCAAATCAAAGTGTTATTTTTCCCTCCCTCCCTGTTCGCCCTCACCCTGCGTTCTGCTCCAGTGCCCCTTTACAGCCGTGCCACGCGGCTCGGTGTCCCTGCCATGGCTCTGTAGTTCAGAGGATAATATCACGCTGTTTATTCTTTGAAAAGGCGCTCTCCTGTGAGACGTAGAGAAAACACAGTAACACCAACTGGCACTTAATTCTGCAGGCTCCCTATCATTGCCAACTATGCAGCCCGAGAGGGGGCGGCGCGGTGTGTTGTGTCGGAGGAGGTGGGGGTCAAGGGGGCCTTCCTGACAGGAAGTGAAGTCTAGCTGAGAGGGGAGAATCAGACAGGAGACTCCTCAAAAAATTGAGTGGCTTTTAATTTGGCTCCCAGCCGGTTTTACTGGGAGCTGGCTTCAAGTGGCTCGGGACTGGAGGGCCTCAAGTGGCATGAATGGTTGGTTATTTATACACAACGTATAATCGTGTTTCAAATAAATGAATTTCCCTGACAGAGCCCTCTCCTCCTGACAAGCACTGTTAATGTAATGTTTTTTTACCTGACAGGTCCCACGCTGTAAGACCTTGGAATGTATTCTTATGTTTCTCCCCCTGCTATCCTCTCTCAGCTATCCTGCTGATAAAATCATATCCAGGCTTCTGAGCTCAGATCTGGAGTGAAAGTTGCACTTCCCCGCATTCTGATTTAGTTAGACTGTTAAAGTAGGAAGTTTCAATCTTGATGTTCCTGATCATACTTTAGAGTTGAATAAATACATACTTTTACTTTGACATTATAAACAGTAACATTAGTTGGCATCCTTGAGCGAACACAAACGTGCATGCAGGTATTGAAAGTTGATATTGACAGGCACAGTTTCAGGACATTGCATTGTAAAGAAATGTGCCTGTAAATAATGTTTATTCCACTTAGGTGAGTTCTGGTTCCACTTTCAGTTCAGGTACAAACAAATGAAAATATTGTTGCATTTCCACCAATATTTACACATCTGGTAAAAATTGTGCTGCTTTGTGATTTACTTTTTTAAATGTAAATGTAGCTTCCTGAATAGTCTGCATCCCCAGCCGCAGTCCGAGGCACCAGGATGCCTACCACAGAAAAGAAAAGCTATATAACGACTCCAGTATATAAGACAAACCTGGTACGTTCTGTTTGTGCTGCACCTGTCCTCACCCATCTGTGTTATATTCACAACAATGGGATACAGATTTTGAACTTAATGCAACACACGCAAGGTAGTCGGTGTGTCATAAGCCACATGATCTGAAGGCTAACATGAGTTTAAAAAAAAGCAAGCAAAACAAAAAAGGATTCCTTCAGACGTGGTTGATAAAATAAAAGGAAAAGAATAAGCCAATGTATTTGTATAGCACCTTTCAACAGTGAGGCAAAGTGCTTAAGCGCAAACACATGTGCTATGATATCCAAACATTTGTCCTACAGAAGATGTTTTGTTGCCTTTGACATATGGCATCAAGGAGCACAGAAAGCGCAAATGGCTCAAACCAGGAGTTTTCGACATCTGAGTCTGTGATTCTCAGACAAAACTTGGAAAAAGTTTGGGGTAGGCCGGTCTTCTAGTTCGCAAACCTCTGGCTTAAACTAAATTCCAGTTGTGAGGACAGTGAACTGATTGATCACGATGAATCAACTTTATACTTGAACTTTATACTCATCAACTAAAGCTTAGCCGATCAGACACTGAAACATCTACTCTGCTTTCACCAATAGAACAAATTGAACCCAGTGTTGAGGTTTGATGGAATGAGAAAGGTAGAGACCAGTTTTCAATCAGCATCATTAGGAACCAGCCTATTTTTGCTGCAACAATATGCAAAATGTTCGCTCGTAATAAATCACATGGAAAAAGCTACAACTTCAGTTCTAGTACAAAATAATTATTTTATAACAAAAGAATATCCTGTCATGAAAATGACGTTGTTGGATGAGGTGATGATTTCATTTCTTATTTAGAGCTGAACATCTGTTCCATTTGGATCTCCAACAGCTGCATGTTGTTTAAGTGTTCCTGTGCCCGTACATTATCAAAGTCCACCGACATTAAACTGTGGGAAAATAATACCAGATCTGTTACAAGATAAGTTTGAAAACTCTTTACAAAGGAGTCAGTTTTTCATGATGTACTGCTCTCTGAACTGTATTCCGCTTAAACATACTTTTCATGCACGGCTCAAGTGCTTTAACATGTTTTTGGTTTGTCTGTTTGGTGTATGGGGGGTTTACGTCCTGTTTTTTCACTCTGTGTTAGTGTAGCCATGAAAGTGTGAGCCCATGAAGCTGCTGGAGACCCTGCAGTATAAATATTTTGACATCAGTAAATATTCCCTCAGTTGTGAATTTGATCACGCAAACACCAATACGAGTGTCTGTTTTTCTTTAAGCAGATACCATCTGAACACGCACATGTGGACTGTCGAGAGCTCGAGTAGACGCACCGGTCTTAAGTTATCACACACACACACACACACACACACTTTTCAGACAAAGCGGCATGAATGAGCAACAAACGACTCAACTTCTGCATTAATCAGCCAGAAGAACATTGATGAAAAACATATTTGATTGTTTATGGTAAAAGTGATTTTATGTTTTGCCTTTCTCTTACTCATCCACACACACGGGTTCTTTTTTTAGTCACTGTTGATATGAGCACTCTATTCGTAAACATGTGGGTCACACAGCTACAAAAAACTGTTTCCTCGCCCGTTCTTTTTTGCGGTCGTCGGCGCACAGAGCTTTAATTCGAAATGTCAAGATATGTCACCACCTGTTATTGATATGTCATAGGAACTTTGACTTTATAGCAGTTAGTGACAGAATAATTCAAATTCATTTAAGATGTCTGAAACATGTACACATTGCTCCCGTCTGCTTTGTCTTTTTTCGCAGTCTTATTCTGTGTCATCTTGTAATCAAATTCTTATCCATGTAACTGTTCAGAGAAAAAAAAAAATCAGTAGCTCTCAGCCTCTTTAATTTTGCTTCTGCTCACTGCCACTTTTGACATGAGGATTTATGCTTTTGTCGTCTCATCTAAAGTTGTATTCCCACAGCCTTTCAAACCAACAAATACTTGTGATTATGAGTGATGCCACCGAAAAGCGCAGCTGACTTATTTATTATTTCGGGAGAGCCGAGACATTTCTTTCTTCGGTGTTGGAAAATGTTTTCCTTGTGTTGTGGCGGGCCTGATGTTTGAAAGGCGATTTTGCTCAGGAGGTCTGTGTTTTCTCACTAGTGGTAGTGGTATATTTAGATGTTGATTATGGATAATCAGCTGTAATGACGGAAGTGCATGGCATGTGTGTTTAGACTCAATGCCATCATCATTGAACCCAGACCAAACAGAGCTGTCTTATTGACTTCAGATTGAGAAAGGCATTTCCATAAATAGGTTCAAACTTTCATTCATACACACTCGCACGTGAAAAAGAAAAAAGTAACAAAGCCTCTGAAAGCTATATCAAACATTGACAAAATTTCCGATCAGGACCAAGGGGCAGCCCTCTCTCTCTCTCTCTCTCTCTGTCCTATCATCTGTTCAGGAGGTCAGGTTAAAGGTGAGGGGTCACAAATGGCTGCTTGTATCTACTCATCAGGAGCGCTGTGGTCATGGCCCCTATTGCGGCCATAAAAGCTGTGACACCGCTGACCAGGGCAGCCAAAATCCAATATTCTATCACTGACCTGTCCCTGTTTCCTTTTTGTCACTGGGAGATGTCCCTCAGATCAGGGTCACTGCTTTTTTAATTCAACTAGAAGAGCCATTTCTTAGCCCATAATGACACCATTAGTCTTGCTATCACCTTTGTCTGTGTCCACGACATGCCAATGGCCCCTGCGTCGTCCGGCAAACCTAATTTAGAACCGAAGCCTTTCGGAGCTGCACTTTTGCGATAATGTTTTTATTGCTGCCGAAGAAGCCTTTAGTTTTATGTTAAATTCAAAGACTCCTGCATCAAAGTATTTTCAAGACATCGCATAAAGGAAATTTAACGTCACCGGTTTCCTGGTTCTCCAGAGAGAACAACTCTATTTACGGCCTCACTTCCTGTGGTGTTTATTTGAAATCCAGCTAGCACAGTCTGGCCCGGTCTGGAATATCCCCACGGCCACAGGCTAACACTCATGTTTAATGTCCTTCAACTGCAGTCTATGCTTAAACTAGAGGGCCCCAAGGCTACTCTCACACACTTCCTCTAAAGCAAGCCTCAGCCGCAAAACCCTCTGCCAGTACTCCGCTCCAAAACACTGTTTCCACTCCCGAGCCCAGACTTTTATTCCCTCTGTGCCCTCTTTATTTGGAATGTATTGTAAACACGGTCAATGCCAATATGGTTCTTCAGGACAAAAAGCAGTTGTGAATTGAGGTTAAGTGTTAGGTTGTTGTCTATATGACGTGCAGTTGGTTACGGAGTGACGGTGCGCAGGCGAGTGGTTTCTCTTGGCTTTGGTGCCCGATTGGTTCTGATGGTTTCGCCTTTGTTGCGCTGAAAAGGACAAACTTGCATGCTTTTGAAAATCGTCACATATGTACAAATATGTTTGGATGTGTATTAGAAATTCTTGTAAATTGATCTTTTCCTTCCTCATTGTAGCGCTGATATCCTCGTCCCTGCGGGCTCTCTAGGTTTACTGAAAGGCCGGTCTCTACATAAACACACAGCTTCCTCTATCAGCTCAAGAGACGATGACAGCAGAGTTTAAAAGGTTTATGCTTAGATACACATACACTATGTGTCTTTCACTTTATAGTTGTTTCTCAAATCAGTCAATTGTTAACTTGAATAAAATCAGCCATTTTTGTGCTCTTTGTGGAAATGAGAATTTCTAAGCTTGAGTAAAATGTGTATCGTGAATATTTTCAGCTTTAACGAAATTACTTTTACATACTTTTCAACAAATGACACTTTAATAAAAACTGAATAATGTGGAATGTCGGGTGACTTAAAGCTGTGATTAATGATTTTTTTAAAGAGTAGTTTGGTAGTTTAGGTCTCTAACCTGAGGTTTTACGCGCATATTTCTCCATCTCCCTTGAGAGGAAGAAGGGGGGAAAAAGCGCTGTGAGGTTCAGACAGGCCCCATGACCTTGTTGCTTTATTATTCTTTTGACGGTTGTGTTGAAGGTGTTGAAATATTGAACAGAACATGACAGACGATGACCACTGAATTTCCCTTCTCTCGTTGTCCCTTCGTAGTTGAGGATTTAAAGTCGCACGCCGCTGCGGCTGGATTGTTTAGACTGACACCTTGAACCATAACGCTAGTCAAAGAGGAGGAAATTTGTGTATTTACTTGTGATAAATGCACTCTCAACACAGCTCTTTCACTCCTCTGCACTGGTTTGCCAGCTGATTACGTAGCTCGTGCTCACCAAAGCAGTCAGTATAGCTTCTTAGATGAGGTTTTATTTGATATTACGGGCCTGTAGTGGCAGGAAAGCTTATACACAGAGCCTGAGTCATCAGAGTGGGCACTAGAATAACTTTCTACAGGGTCCATTTATGAACAGAGAATTAGAATTCAAGAATTGTTTTACTGGGTTACTCCATCTACTGCAAATTAATCTGCAACTTTTTTGGAAAATTGGTTAATCATTCAAGCAAAAATAACAAGAATTCCCTCAGAATTTCTCAGTTTTTTTATCATTGTAAACTGAAAACTTTTGGGTTTTGCAAAGTTGGTCTGACAAAACAAGCTATTCAAAGATGCCACCTTGGGGTATTTTGAGATTTTAGACCAAATGATTTATTGATTATTTGAAAACATTACACATTTAATGTCCAGGTGCTGCCTTTAATGCAGTTCTCTTCATCCAAATGTAGCAGATTTATTTCCCCCTTAAAATGCTATGTTATAAGAGAGTGTATAATTGACTTTTACTAACTAACTTGGTAAAGTTATTTCAGTACACTCATTGATACTGTATGTGTTCACGTGCAGGAATGGCAGAACTCCATCCAGAAGAACGCGGGTCTAGCCTTTATCGAGTTGGTCAACGAAGGCAGGTAGGTAACTCTGACCTGCTAACTGCTGCTCTCTCTCCTCGCAGCGGCACTTCTTCATTATCTGTCCAACCTCCACCCATCAGCCACTTTCCAATTTCACCATTCCTGGATCACATCACAGCCCCTCAGGGCCCCCACAAGATCCCCAAGGTCCTTGTGATGGGGTGTCTATTCAAGATTCTGGACCACAATCAATGATCGGGGGGTTGAAGAGGAGCTTGGCAGAGTGAGGATGGAAGATCCTTGAGTTCAAGGCTCCATTCAATACCTGCTCATCCCAGAGGGATTTGGGAAAAGGAGAGAGGTTAGGTAGAAGGTGACAGGGCCTCTGATCACTGGTTCCTCTGTGACACTTGGGAAATCGCTCTTGATTTCCAACTGTCCCTGTGTCAGTTTATGCCTTTCTGGTTGAGCCTTTATCTGCCTGTAATCATCTCCTCTGTCTGCTCCTGTCTTTTTGTTTTTTGTCTGTTTTTCAATTATCCCGACATATGAGCCTCCTCACCCCTCCCTAATAAGTCTCTCACTCCCACATCACTTCCTCTTAGTCTGAGAAGTCTGATCAATTTGTCCATAATTCATTATTAGCTTTAAGCATTGGCAGAGGCTAATCCACAGTAATGCTAATGAGACGAGCTATGAGTTCTTTGTGGAGAACAGGATTTGTGTTTCACTTTAAAGAGGCTGATCTTACACAAACATAACTGAAGTTGGGGATACTGGTAAAAGAGCAAATGTGTGTGCTTACATGTGTATGCAAATGTCTGGTTTGTCTCTTTGTGGGAATCAAATGGTCATTTGAACATGATAATAACATGATGAGTTGAACATCAAATTTCCAACAACTAGTATTGTTTTATTTATTTGATTAAATCTAGATTTCATTCAAGCTCTCCATAAAGGCCTTAGAAGGTATTAAAAAGTCTTAAATTTAATTAGTAATGGTCTTAAATATTTTTTCTTCCCATAGACAGGGGCGCTACTTCTAAAATATTTCTGTACGTGATTGCGGGCTGTTGGGAGATATTATATATGTAATATATCACAAGTGGTTTCGCCAGTTGTGTGTCCTGTTCCATCTTTTTTTTTTTTTTTTTTGTGGAGGTGCAGTCAGCACCATCAGCCCTATAGCAAACACCATCAGTACTGCTAGCTACAGTAGTTAGGAAGCACATCGCCTCATATGGGCATGTTCAAGTGAGGATATTAGCAAAAATGTAAATTAAGTATTATTTTATTGGTTAATCCATCCATCCATCCATCCATTTTCTGCCATTAAGTCACGTTAATTTAGTTCATTATATCATGAGTGAAACACTGAATAAAAGTGCTTTATCATCCCCATTGTTTTTTTCTTTCCTTGCTTTCATACTTATGCTAGTATGTTAAACAGGGATTAAATAGCATGTATCGTTGTACTCTCTGTTGTATTAAAAATATCTTAAAAAGACTTGAATTGAACCTCCTGCAGAAACCCTATATTATATTACTCATTACTAAATATTTGACTTCCCATTTTCCACTGTGTCTTAAGAAAGGCTTTTAAATACATGTGCAAAAAAATGTGCTTAAAAGTCCCCACAGTCTGTTTTGTCCATATGTACAGTCTTCAGCGCAGAGCCCCATAAAGAAGGCCAGTGGCTCGGTTATTGATAGCGGGGCCTCGACAGGGCCATAGAGGCTGCAGGGGCCCCAGCACCTCCGCTCCCCTGCTGCCCTGTTCTGAAACAGCAGGCTTAGGTTACAGTCATCCCCTGGTCCCAGCCTGCCCCATCCCTCCTCTCTGGCCCCTGGTCTGTTATTGTTCCACTTTGCACAGTCCTGACCTTTAGGGCTGTAGAGAGCTTTCTACGACCCTGCACACACACACATAACATGCATGTTTCATCAACGCTGATAAGAAGAGGGAGGCGGACTACATATGTAGCAACACGGGCAGAGATCCTCCCTCATGTCAGATGCATATCATTAACAAATCAATTAGCACCTGCAGCCCAGTTAAAGGATCTATCTGCTTTGGTTTTGTTTCCAAATTAGATTTTCTGCTTATTTTGCATGGTTCTTTTTCAGCATTTTATGGATATTACATGGCTGTTCCTTGTCGAGGTTACCACATATCACAGTGTTAAACAGATGTTTTAAATACTCTGCAACTCAAGCTTTTATGATGTAACTTAACATCTGTCTGACATTTTCCCCTCTCTGACTGAAGTAAATTGACAACCATATACCTAATAAAATGTTTTAATAATAATTGTAAATACCTTTATGCAGTATTCCAGTGGGCTGATGTCCTTCTCCCCCCTCTCTAGGCTGCTGAGTCACACCATGAAGGACCACCTGGTTCGCGTGGCTAATGAAGCTGAGTTTATCCTCAGCCGACAGAGAGCTGAAGACATCCATAAACATGCAGAGTTTGAGGTGAGATGCTGCACAGTGCTGGCAACCCACGCACACACTCACAAGTCTGAGAACAAAATGACCATTGACATAACTTCTTGTTATGGAAGCAAGCTAAATCGTTCTTAAAACATAGGAAAACATTACATTCCGGCCAAAGTATATAGATTTTTACAGGTGTTAGATTACAGCCAAATTTTGAATGACGCAAACACAAATAATATTCTGCAACTTAAAGCTGAAAACTGCAACTTTTCTGCAATAATGACCAAGCATTAACTGCTGCACTTGTATCTCATTGTTGGTGGTATGCAGTCAAAGTGTTGTCTGCAGACCAGGTAATGAGATTGCATGGAAAAAATAAGAAGTGAGTTGGACATGTCAGCTAGACATATACAACTTGACAAATCTGTTCAGCATTTCTGAATTGGAGAGTGTCTCTAACATGTTATGCTGCACTCTACCATACAGATGGATATAAAGATATATTAATAAACAAAAATGACAGATTTCAACTTCAATTGTAGCCTTAGAAGATTTTTTAAGATCAAGCCATTTAATGCATTCTGTTACAGACTTTTTCTATAACAAGAAAAATTGTTAACCAAACATAATCTACCTGTCATGTATTTTCCTGTGAGATCCACTTCAGGCTCGCTAAGCTCAGACAATAACGTCCATTTGTAGCTTTAGGCCCATCGCACTAAGACTCCTTTGATAGAAATGTTTAATAGTTTGATATTCCAGTCAGTGAAAGGAGCTGATCCAATAACTACTTAAAACTTGTCCATCAAGTTTTTAAGATCTGTCACAGCAAACCTAGAGGACAAATGTTTACTTTTCAAACATAACCCTGTGCTAATCGTGAACACACACACACACACACACACACACACACACACACACACACACACACACACACACACACACACAAACACACAGACTTACGTACACACTGAAGTAGTTTGAGGCTGGAGATCATGCTTGGCACATATCACTAACCAAACATTGTGTAGTGTTAATTTATCCCTGTGCCTCTCCGTCGAACTGCAGCCTTGCCCCTGAAACATAATTCCCCCCCTCCTCCTCTTCCTACCAGTTCTCAGCACAAATGTTGCCATTCACGTGTAGCTGCCGGGCCAACTCTATCCTGACCCATGGGCACCCTTCGTTGCCCCCTTTCCCAGTCCAACTCTGATAAACCTCCCCTCCCCTCTGCTTTCTAGATCTCACCAAAATCATTTCCTGTCCTGCTGAGATCCTGTCCATTATACTCCCGCTGGGGGTGTATTTTTGCCAGTGACAGCAATATGGCATTCTCCCCTCTCTTCCCTCTCTCCCTCATTTCTCAGGAACCTGCCAGCACTAAAAGCTGCAGACAGACCTGAGAGGTGCTGGCCTGAAGGGCTGACTGTGTGTAAACCCACCACATCCACCCCCAAGCCTCAGCCCCCACTTTGCAGTAAAATGTGATGCTTTTTTTAAGGTTCAAGGAAGGGTCTCTCTTATATTCGGGTAAAGTAAAATCCCTGAAGAGTGTTGAAAGTCAATCAGGGGGGTGGCAGCACAACTCTTGCACATCAAAGTTTTGTCTGTGATTGCTATGTTTTGCTCTCTTTCTTACATATATCTTATCTTGGATATATCTTGCTCTTTCTTGCATTGCCTTTCTGTGTAATGGGGATCCTCTTCTTGTGAACCCTTATTGCTCACACTGCAAGTGTCAGTCATTCGCATCATGTTGTCTGACATGACCTGACCTTATCATTATCAACACAGACTGGTGGAGCATGATTTATTTCTACTAGGTTGACATATCAGACTTTTCATTCTATTGCATACCCACTTTAGGAAACTGTGTACAGTATTTGTGCTCTTGTGAAAGTGCATGTACAGTATGTCCGCTCAGGCAGCTGTCTTCATCTGACACAAGAGCAGCACAAGTAAAAATGGCTCAGAGTATGTTGCCTGACTGGCAGACAGACAGACAGACTTGGCAGCCAGTCTGCACACAACAGCCCCAAATGATCCTGCTCTGAACTGGCCTCTCGCTGTGGCTGCAGGCCACACGCTCTCTGAGAAATGGAGAAGGGACAGAGACACGGTTACACAAACTCCCAGGCATTAGTCCCTGAGTCCTAACCTGGCATACAGTAATTTGGCATTGCATCTTAAGAGACTGTCCCAAACTCTCCAAATCTAATTGATTGTTTAGCTTTCTTGCTGTTATAAGTCCTGGTAGAAGCTGAATCTTCTGTGCATAATGCCCTTATGTCTAGATAACAAGAGCTGGACATAGGATTACGCAATTTAACAGACAGACTCCAAGTCCTATTTTTACATTAGCTGTTCATAAGAGTACAGTTTGTTAGTGTTATCTAGTTCTCCTTATCCACAATAGTTTCTATAGTCATATTTGTAATATATATAAGAAATAGTAGGTCTATGTTAGTACAACACCATGTGCAATGCAGTAGGCTCAGGCTTTGTTACTTTTCCAAATGAAGCAGCACTATCAGTTACATAAACTGTCACTCAGTTGACTGCAAAAAAAATACAACTAATGAAAAGCTATAACTTTCCATTAGCTGTATTTCCGTGTTGTCATTTGAAACTTACTCCACCTTTGCAATCTTCCAGACGTCCTTAATCAGATACCCACCATGGCTCGTCCCAAACTATGTTTCACAATTGAATTCCCCACTTAAATGCAGTTGCTCCTCAGTGACCTCTGAGAAGAAGTGAACCTCTGATAAGTCTTGCTCTGATATTGCTGTATTGATTTTTGCCTCCATACAAGCTCTGCTTGAGCCTGCTGGAGCCAACGGTTTCATTTTGCACTGCCACAATAAAAATAACAGGCCAATGAAACATCCCCCCTGAGGGTGGGGGTGGAGGGTTTTGAAATAATTTTCAGCTATGTCCCAGTTTTTTAAAGCGTTGTTTCTCTCTATTGTGTTGCAGTGACACTATAGGTTGGCTTATTGTTTTGTAAAAAAATAAACCTCAAAATAAGCTCTCAAAATGACTCATTTAGGATGTCATTGTGTTACACTGGAAGTGAGGAGGTTTGCTAACTCACGCAGCATCAATTACCAAAACATAATCTGCATCCTCCCTCGCTTTACTGTTCTGCAATGAAGAGCTGTTGTTGTACTTAAACGGCTTCCGCAAATGCAAAACAAGGCACCAGAAAAGAGAATAATTCAATACATAAAAACAAATTTATGTTTGCTCCTTGTCAGAGTTCATATCCATGTGAAGGCAGTGATAGAGGATTTAGATGCCCGTTTGCCTCAGAGACATAACATATGCTTTCTCTCTGCCGCTGTCTCTCTCTCTTTCTCGCCCACACTCTCAGTGGCTCTCTGCGGGACAGAATTGAGTTATCTTTGGTCCTGAGAGTAAGTTATTACAGTGGGCTTAGGGTGAAACAGATGAAGATAACTAGGGGGAAATCCAATTACCTTTTAGGGTTCTCTATCTAAAGGGATCCTTAATGTGAAGGAGATCTGCAGATCGGATGCTGCTGCCCAGCACAGCAAATGATAGACCGTGATATCTTCCAGAGGAGCAGGAAGGAGAGGGAGCCCGAGAGATAGAAAGGAGGGGAGAGAAATCGAACTCCCTCTTTTTATGGGGTTGTTCATTAGGGATGAAATGTGGTGGGCTCAGGGGCACAAGGGCAGATAAGGTCCAGATAGGGAAGAGTGAGCAAGACCCAAGTCATTTCTATTCTTTCTTACTCTTCCCTTCTGCTCAGTCTTTTTTTATATACCCCCTTGATTCATCCTCTGCAGTTATATGGAGTAATTGAATTGACTGTCTGGGAGATCATGTGAAAGCCAGACGATAGCAGCTAATTAGTGCTTGGCATCATTGTCCTCCCTCTGCTGAGCTTGTAAAACGATCTGGTCCTTCTCCTCACGTTAATGACATTAACATTGAGCTGATGTTCATTATGTTCTGTTATCATAGTGCTGCTCTCTGGAAACTTGTGCATCACAGAGCTGAGTATCACAGAGAGAGCTTTGGCAAAGATCGACTGTAATAGCTTATGTTTGGTCTGCTCTGGACCTCTGCTCCGAACTTAAAGCAACTATGAGGAACTGTGATTTTTGTCTTGACAAAAGCACCACCGCCTCAGGTCGTAAAGATCTTGATCTGACTTGTGCATTTGTTTTGAAGCAAGTGAAAGAAAAATGCGACTTAGTTTTAATACCATTTTTCTTTTTTAATACACAGCAGGATGTGTAGTAATTTATCTATTTGTGGCTGTATGAGATTAATAATAATATGCAATATGACAATGGTGAAACTAATTTAGTTTTAGGAGCACTGAGGTTACTTATAAGCCTTCAACTAACAGATTTGGTCACTCAGTAATGGTAATTTTGTTGAGAGAGCAAAAGTTATCAACATGCCTTCATTATAATAAGCCAACAGCAAGATATAACTTGGTAGGCCTTTGTAAAATGTTACATTATAATCCAGTTCTAGTTTCAGGATTACGGTAGTGTCCACTGTGACCTTTACCTCCATGGACTGTAAACCACATCTCACATAATGTGTTTCATACGTGTATATTACATACAGGTCTTAAATGAAGAGGGATCGATTTCGAATCCCTTCAAATCTCACAATTCTCACCTCTATCTATTGAGGGACCCACCAAGCTGGATTTGTGTTTTCACTCGTGATCTATCACTGTTCTTTTTAGTTTTCTTTCATTCACCGCTCATTTCTTTTTTTTTTCTCTCTCTGCTGAACTTGAACCAGTATCAGCCATAATCATAAAATATTACTAAATTCTCTAAAAAACGTATTACTTGCTGCAAAACTTTGCCTGGGAAAACTTAGGCTCTTCCGTTTGCCTGCCATAAATCGTTTTGTCTGATTTTGAGGGGAATCAGATGGCAACAAGAATAACTATGTAGAAATAACCAATCTTCTCACTGATGGTCTTGTTTGCTTATGTGGGTCACATAGAGGCATCAGTATTAAATTGAGATTGTTTTATAATCAATAAAAACTCTTTGTGGGTGTTCTCACTGTAAATCCCAATTTAAACATAACCAGCAGGCAGATAAGTTCACCGATTCCACAAGAACCTGTTTTCGTAACAGTTACTTTTAAAACAGAAGCTGAACAAAGGTTACTCAATCACACACAGGCTCAAGAGCCGGAGAACCACAACTCCCAAAGGCTATTTACACCACATCATTCGCCGCACTCAGACTGATAGATGCCACCAACTGTAGCTTGCTGTCATGTAGTTGTCGCAACTGTAATGTTGTATGTCAGCAGGGCTGCATGCCCGGACACCTCATTATGGGCAAAACTGCTGTCAAGAGAATGAGAGAGAAAAATAGAGACACGTCTATATTTGTGATAGCATTGTTGCACAAGCATCGCGATGTGGGTTCTAAACTTGAGTGAGAAATTTCATGTAGTGTCAAGACTGAACAGCAGTAGATATCTTCATACATTCTGATGCTGTTGTCAAAATGTATAGGAAGTTGGAGTTTTTCTGCGTTGTTTTCTGTCCCTTCTTGGCAGATGTTTTTTTTTTTTTTTTTTTTTTTTTACTGTTCAGCATGGACTGTTTTACAGGAGACACCAGGAGATAGAATGGGATAAGTGGGGTACACAATATGGTTTTGGTACAGTTGTCTCTGTCCCACTGACTTTTCCACATTAATGAAGTCCCCAGGTACGTCCTCCGCTGCTGCCATCGTTATGTGTGACCAGCTAACCCCGAAATATGACTTTACTCCACTGTTTCCTTTGACACAGTCTCTTCAGTCAGCGGGAGAACGCTCTCATTTTTTTTCCCTTTGAGCAGCTGAAGTTAAGCTCACAATTCTGAATAAAAGTCTTCATGTTAGATCAATTTATCTAGCTTATGCAGAGCAGACTTGTGGCAGTGTGTTGTGTTATGTGGCTTTTTCCACATTTTGTTTTGAAGAAAATTAAATCCATTTGCCGCTTAAATTTCAGACCATTCATGAAAATGTTTTCAAATTCAACCAGAGCATTACCCTGTTTTCCCGATTTCAGGCAACGGCCGGGCCAGGGGACATTTATTTTTCATCTGGCCGCGTCCTTCCTTCATTTGACTATTTTTCACCTCCAGACGACAGTTTAACACGTATGATTTTTCACGTGGCATGACCTTGAAGCTGAGCTGGAGTCATCGTAAAAAAGATGGCAGCAGACGCAGACTGATGCGGCGAGAGGAGCATGCGGTTTTGCAGAGAGAAAAGAGGTTTCTGGGTAGGAGAGATGAAGAGGCTGCCAGCTGAGCATGGTGACCAGTCCATTAAAGATCAGCCACAGACAGTGTGAGGGGAGGAGCAGGGAGGAGGAGGAGGAGGGAGATACTTTGATAAGTGTTGCGCCTGCGTTAACCTTGATGGCCGCTAGCAATGGGCCGGTGCCAGCAGCAGGGATCTGTTTCAACTGGATTAGATTATTTTTTTTCCTTCTGTGCTCCAAGAGAAGAGAAAAAAAAATCAATACTTGGGAGCACGGCCTGACAGGGGCATCATTTCAGAATTGAAGTGGCTGTCAGGCATTGTCATTTGGTGACTTTTGTTCGCCATTGTACTTTTAAGCCCTCATTTTTCTCCCCCTCCTCTCCCCTTCACTCGTTTCTTCCCGAGCCCATTGTCTGAATTCCCCTGGTGACATTTTATGTTGCAATTTGAAAACTCGAGGGCAAGAGATCAAGTGCAAGAGAATCTCTTTGAAACCAATTGGTGGACTGGTTCAGCATCTACTTTTGTTTAGAACCCCCCTTTCTCATTTCATCCTCTTGTCTCCCCAGACCTCCATTGTGTTCCAGGAGGAATTTATTTGTAGCATATTTGCATTCTCTGATACCAGACAAGGACAAGCCTGATGTCTCGCCTTCCTCTGGACAGTTTCTCTGCCCGTTTGTAAATGAAACCCTCTGGGAGCGCTTGTCGACGGATGTGAGAAATTGGAGATTCTCGCAGAGCGATAGCCCGGCCATGGAGAGTGTGTAGCCCTGATGTGCCACCAATGTCAAGACATTGCAAATCAAGCGCTTTAATAACATCTCTGCTGGTTTTGTTTCTTCCCTCCTGTTCTCCGACAGAACCTCGAGACCCTGGTTTTGTCAGTCGGCGTGTTGAAGGCTCGCTGTGGCACGGCACCACCGCTAAACCTCTCTCTCTGTCACTCTAATTGATAAACATAGGACTGATATCTTGTAATGAGCCTCCATTCTCCAGCCTATTATACTGGTTAACCCTCTCAACCCAGTGAGGGAGAGGAGGAGGAGGGGAGCCGAGGCATCGTCTGACAACAACTACAGCATTTAGATAAGGCTGACACTGTTACAACACCAGCACCACTGTGAAACACATCTCCTCGTTCCCACTGCTTATTATTTGTGGGATCAGGATGGCAAAAACATGAGCGAGTGACAACCACAACAACAATTTTTAGCAACAAATAGATTTGTGTGTCGTTCTCCGGTTCTAAAATGCTGTTATTAAAATGCATGTGTTTCAAAGCTTAGTCTCCCTCTGTACCTTTTCCGCCATTATGGGATTTTCGAGATGATTACTGTTCTTTCCACTCCCCAGTCACTTCCCCAGCAGCCCATTTCCTCCCCAAACTTCAACACACATCCATAGTTATTTATTTGAACCGCTGATGAATTGTGGGAGACACGACTCAGTGTAATTGACTCGATTAATGCCAGCCATTATCATTTCGTCCTCACCAAGCTGTCTCCCCCGGCAGAGCAGGCACTCGCTCCGGCCGACCCTGTCAGCCAGGCCATGTAATGGAAGGTGCTGCCCATGATTACAGTGTCGCAAGTCATAACGGTCTCACTGCCAGCAAGTCGTGCCCTGGTGGCTGTCTGGGTAGGAAGCGAACAGAAACACAGTCTGCCATCCCCTTTTCTTCAGCGGCGCTATTTGAACTCGGTGAATGGGAGTGCTTGTCTGTGGGAAAGTCTCTTTTATGGTTGTTTTCCTTGTCACAATATGCACACAAACTGCTTCAGTCACTCCAACAAGAGGCATGTTTCTAATTGCAAACGGGAACAGATACTTTTAATTTACTTCTTATGTTTCTTCGACGTTCTTTGAAAGGGAAGAAAGAACAGTTTGTTTGAAAATACCCCGAATGCTCCAATTTGGTTTCTGCCCTTCATCCTGTCTGTGGACGTGGATGGAAGCGAAAACAGGATGGTGCCAACTGGGAGATTTAGTTATTCACTTTAACCTTCATAATAACATAACATAATAAGTCCTTCATAATACCCTGGCATGTTCTCTGACTTCACATCAACGGAATGACCCCTGGAATTAACAGTGACTTGTCTTTTCCACTTACAAGCAAACCCAACTTTGGGCTTTAATGGCACTACTTACGTGTTCAGCTTTTTTGGTTGTTATTTTAGGGGTGAGTCTGCGAATTTGGCCTTTTCTCCTGCAGTCGACTTTGGCTTGGGATATGAGGAAAGCCCATTACAGCATGGAGGGTTTGGGTGTTTGGGCAGGCTCAACGCACAGGTGATGAAGTGTTTGTTTATGGTTATGAGTTTGAACCCAGCACTGTTGATTAGTCCTGCAGACTTTACGTGTCTCAGACAGGGGCAGATGGAAATGGACTCTTTATAGGCTCGCTACTTACATCTGTTTAAAGGACGGAAATCCACATAAGCATTTATTTTGCTAAAATGGATCATTTCTTTAATGGTGTATAAAATGTTTTGGGAAATGTTTCTGCGTGTCCCAGATTAACATATTGTTTTGTGTTTAAAGTATAACATACAGTGTCTCAAGCAATAATTTGTTGCTGAACTAGTCCCTTTCTTTGCTCCAGCTTTTCACTTGTTCCAATCCCTGCTCGCCTTCAGTGCCGCTGATCAAGATTAATGGACGTACAACACACACTCACACACACACACAGCAAAGCGAAGCATTCTCTTGTTGAAAATTTGAAACACTTACTCAGAAATTCCTTTTCCGTCCTCCCTTTATTTTGCTGTTTCTCAGGTCATCGTGCTGGAAGGTCAAGGCCCACTTTAATGCCACACAAAGAGACATAGATTGATAATTAAGGTGCAGCAGCCTGCAGAAAAGCCCCTCTGATGTGATTTATACCTATAGATTTTCTGTCAGGTATGAAATGTTGTCGTTCAAATTGAAGAGGAGGACCCATTATAAAACGCTTTACTGGTAACTTTGGAAAAGCAGGTTGCATTTGTTCAGCCGTGCATCTGAGTTAATCCTTACTGTATGACTGCTGTACCAATGGGTTAGTTTAAGGTTAATTTGATAAGCAGAGTAATATACAGCCAAAGCAGCATTAATAATTGAATGAGCTTTTGTTCTTAATGCCACAGCCATTTGCTTTAGCTGCTGTCCATGCAGAAGGAAATCAGAATGCGCCATTGCAATGATGATGTGTATGGCTCGCTGTACTATACATAGCACATATTTTTCCTCCCTTTCCTTTATGTTCACCTTCGATGAGAACATAACTTTGAAACAGTTCTTTCAAAGTGAGCCACAAGTGTGCACTTGAAATTGAGTCTGAAATCGAAATTGCAACTCAAAACACTTTTTTTTTCTCAAATTAAAGCTGTTATTTTCAGAAAGTGCTTTACTTTTACCATCGCTGCTGAGTTCAAAGGCCCGTTCTGATAACAAATTCCGACAGAGAAAAATGTCCTCCCTGTGCATTGTGGGTATCGTGTGATTTGGTGTGCCGGAGGGCATTAGTAAATATGTGTCCACTGTTATTAATCAACATGACACGAGGACAGAAATGACCCTATGCTTTTCATTTGGTTCTACTCAGAGTAGAGTTTCTATACGTGAAAACACTGTTGTGCTCGTGTCTGTATTCATATAGATCTGGGGTTTTTTTTTTGTATATTTCAAGATGCTAACACATTTTATGATTTATATACTGTAAAAAAATCCATCCTCCCGGTACATTTGTGCATGTGCTTACAATGTATGCTCTTGCGATGCCTTCACTTGCAGAATGTGTGATGTTTTTTTTTTTCCTCTTTCCTTCCCAGTCTAACTGCGCTCAGTACGCAGCCGAGAAGCGAGATGAGGAGAAAATGTGCGACCACCTGATCCGAGCAGCCAAGTACCGCGACCATGTGACGTCCACGCAGCTCATTCAGAAGATAGTCAACATTCTGACCGACAAACACGGAGCCTGGGGAAGCTCTGCCAAAAGGTAAAACCAAACCCGTGTCTGAAAACATGACTGAAACCAAACTTTCTGATGTTGTCATTTCACTTTTATTAGACTTCACCTTGTAAAAGATTTTAAAATGTAGGTTTTCTTTGCTCAGTCACAATGCTTACACGTACATACAGTACATGCACATGATAATTTCCCATTATTTTAATCCAGTTGTTGTACATGGCAGTTTTTTGTGTATATGGTTTTATAAAATATAGAAATGACAAATTATCCCTTTAATTCTATATTTTATCACAATTGCGTGTTATTGTCCACATGCTGGATATTTTAGAGAGACAGTAAGTGACATTGGTACTTAATTGAGACATTGTATAGAAAAGCCTTTAATCAAGAGGCTGCACCTGTTTTGCTTTGTTTTTTTCTGAATGGAGTTCATCGCACATAATTTTCTCCGCCTCAAATTATTCTAACCTGTGTAATGGATTTAATCTCATCATAATCTTTTCTCATCCCCCCAATACTCATGACTTTGATTAAATTAGATTTGCAAAGGTGAAAATGTCAGCTGCGGGTTGAATGATGCATTGACTCGGGAGAGAGATGAAAGCCATTTAAACAGCTCTGCTCCCATTAAGAACAGAGGGGAACCCAATCCTCTGTGTTTGTTTCGCCAAATAGGCAGCACAAGCCAATGCAGCTATTCCCTAATGATGGCTGTTTGTGCAGGTAGTGTGTAATGGTGAGCTGGAGAGACGGCCGCTGGCTCACGCTTGTTAGGCTGAAACCAACTCTCCAGAGACTCGTCTGGCGAGGGTTAGTTTGCTATTGGATCCGGAGTCTATCTCTGGCTGCCTTTGTTTCCCTTTTCCATTTTTTTCCCTCTCATATCAGGATGTGGTGTATTATTTGTCATATTTCTCTTTCCTTGATCCCATCTCCTTGCCTTTCTTTCTATTAGTCACCACGTGTAATCACACAAGGCTATACTATTTACTATGGAGATTGTGTTCTACGAGCCCTGGCCAGAAAAGTCCCCCATTACTGGCCCTTTATGCCGTTGCGCTATTGATGGTTTTCCTAATGGCTGCCGATGGGCGCAGGGAGCCATTGGCACCGGGCCTTGGAGTGCAGCGCTCTTTTAATAAATCACAATCAGTCCTGTGCCATTACATCAATATTTTTGGTCAATTACTGTGAAGGTCAGGTGGTGCGGCTTCGCACCGGAGCCCGTGGTATGCGGGCATAGGAGAAACATCTGGTGCTGCAAAGCCCAGAAAAAGGAAGTAAAAAGGAAACGATGAACGCAGAAAAAGAAAGTCACAAGCACACCTGCATACCTGCAGGCGTCCTAATATAAGAGATGTTCTTTCCCAAGGTATGCTGCCTGTAAATACGGACGGGAGGGGAAGGACGGATACACACAATGAAAGCCGCAACCTTTTTCCAGCTGTGAAAATGAAATCCAGGAACACAAAGACAATACGCAGCTATGATTACGACCTTTTGTTGCTTGGGTGTAAAATCCAAGCCTGCCTGCTCACACGCCATAAAAACGTATTCCCCAAAGTTTCCATTCAATAAAGAGTCTGAAAATGAAAATATTATTTTCTCACAAGCTGATGGGAATTGTTGTTTCCTCACGGCAGGCATCTAATATCTTCTGACACAGTGTGACCTGCCTGAATGCAATTTGTGTCTTAATATCCAGCTTACAGCGGCCCTGGCCTCTGGAGAAAAGAGGTGTTAGGTGATTTTCCCTTTTCCATTCCCCTGCTAGGTCTTTCCTCCTCTCCCTCTCTTCCTTTTTCTTCGTCACAACGTACAATTTCTTTTCTCGTTTCCTCTCGCTCCTCGTCCTTTACTCTTTCTCGTTTCACCATCCGCTGCAGTTGTATCGCCAGGCGTCCAGGGAGGATTCCCTCCACCAGACAGAGGCAACATCTATCGTTTTCGTGCCCTTGTCTGTCATCTAGTGTCAAGACAAAGACAGATCCACAAGCCAGACAGAGAGGTCGACTACCTGTTCATCCATACGTTTCTGTCCCGGCGCCTTGAGACTCAGGTGTACAACACGCCAGCCTGCTGTCTTTTAAGAGATGAAAAAAAAAAAGTAAATGAACAGCTCGAAAGATAGCCACAAATGAAACAACCGGCAGATGTCATTTTTTTTTTCTCTCCACATCTCTCCAGTTTTTTTTCTCCTTTCTTTGAGCTCGGGCCCACTGAGCATCCAGACCGCTGCCGTGTTTATTTGGGTCAGGAATCATCTTTCATGTATATGACACCTAGACAAAGTCGACGGACGGAGAGGGGAGATGAGGGCAGATGATGGAGAACGCCAACTCACAGTCTCCGGGGACACGCACTACTCTCCTCTTTTTCCCCTCTCATACCTTCTCTTTATTGCATTCTAATAGGCTGACTAATGTACCATGGAAATTCACTCTGGATGCAGGAAGCGGGGGAAGTAAAAGGAAGGTGGCGGCAGCTGAGAAAAAGGTTCAAGTGTGATGTAGAAGCAGTGTGCACACTTTTTTTTTTTTTTTTTTTTTTTAAATCCAGGGCTGTTGTTGACAGTCGACTGATGTATCCAGTCTGTTTGAGGCAAATGGAAACATTATTCAACATGCAGAGGTTTAGGTGTACTCCCTGGCATTTGCTGTTCTCCTACTTTGTCTTCCTCTTTCCCTTTTTTTAAGCTGCATCAGCATCTTTTTCATTCCTGGTTTATTCCGACAGTCCTCACCTACAGCTAGTCCGCCCCCAAAACACCACACCTCGAGCACCTACTCCTCTCCCTCTGCTCCTCCTCCCTCATATAAGCAGCTCATTTTCTGCAGCACCACTGCTCTAATGGACGCCCTTAGGCTAGAGGCTTCCCAGCCAAGGGACATCCATCTTTTGGCATGTCACACTCCCGCCCGGCAAAAAATCTTTGTGATGTGCACTCCAATTTTTCTTCAGTAAATCAAATCATCCTTCCTTCAGAAAGACGAATGCTTTAGGGTTGGAGTGTTATAGAGAAAATCAATGCCGGCAAAATTGAAACAGTATGCCCCCGTATTGATCGGCCTTGTGAGATCGAAAACGAACAGCTTTGTAACTGTTCCACTGGACAGTTAGCTGACCTGTAATGGACAAACTATTGATATTAGCATTACTATTTTATCTTGTGCTATGTCATTTCTCCGGCACACTACTGAAGGAAAGAAGCCGGAGCAGAACGTTCACAGCTAGAAAAGGTTTTAACTTCTTATCCACTAATGATACAGGAGAGGGTGTGAAATGGTGTCTAAACAATACACTGGGGGGTGGGGGGTGGTCATACATTCAGGTTCTCTTTTAATAAAAGAAATATTTCCTTCACATAATATAACCTTCAGATCTACAGCTTTGTATCTGATGCATAAACAGTAGAGCAGAGCAACTACTACCTCGTATACATTTTCTGTTGCTCATTAGCAACTAACAATTGTCTTCATTATAAGTTAATTGTGTGATCATTTTTAAGATTAATTGTTGTTTTTTTGTTTTTTTTTTTGCCTGTGCTATGTTCTAGAATGATGACAAATACTCATCACAATTTCCCACAGTCGGACCAAACATCTTCAAATGGCTTGTTTTGTTCTCCCAACAGACCAAAGCCTGAAAGTATTGAATTAATAGTAATGCAAAGCATAAAAGCAGCAGATAATCTTATTTAGGAACGATGATTTAGGAATAATGACACAAACAATTGATCAGTTGATTTCAGTTAATCAACTAAATATTTCAGCTCAACAGCAAAATTGTTGTTTCATGTCAGCTACTAACCTGTGTTTCCCATTGGGGCTGCAGCTAATGATTGTTTTCATTATTACTTAAACTTTTGAATATTTTCTGATTAAGGATTTGTCTCTTGGTCTAAAACATGTCCGAAAATTGTGAGAAATGCCCCAACATTTAATTCTTGTTAAATCCAACCAACAGTCCAAAACCTCAAAATATTTAATTTACATCGATACAAAAGAGAGAAAAGTGGCAAATCCTCACATTTAAAAACCTACAACTAAAGTGAATTTTTGCAATTTTTCCTTCACAATGACTTAAACAATTAATCAATTTTCATATTGTTAAACCAATAAAAACATTGTTTTAAATCTGAGGTATTTCTCTGTAAAATCAAATATTCCTGACTGAAAAAGCTAAAATCAGTTCAAGTTTGGATTAAAAATTAACTTTCTTTTTTTAGATTCAGAGTTTAAACTCTAAACCAGCTAATCAACCGAATAGTGACAGTGTGGGTGTGGTTTGGACAGATTTGATTGACCATGAGCAAACAACTCCCAAACTTTGCTGCACAAACCTCGAAGGACGAAAACGCCACCAACGAAAACACAAAACTCTGAATTTTTCATTTTCTCTCAGTTGAAACATTATTTTATCTATTGCTCATTTTAATAAGTTGATTGAGTGAATAAGTTTTCAAAACCTTTTTTTAAATTTTCTTTTTTACCAATTCATCAAGCATATAATTGCAACACAACCGCTCTCAGTCATCTAGTCATAACAGGTCTTGTTAGTTTTGCCCCACTCGTTGAGCCTCCTCCTCTGGATTGCAGCTGCGTCGCCCTCCCAAGTAATCAATTAATTATGCTCTGAACGTACCGTGGAGCTATGCTTACTACAGCGAGGACATTCATGTTCACATAGTACTTTTTTTAGATAAATGATTGCATGAGAAACAGCGGCAGCCAGATTCATCTCTTCTTGTATGCTTTCATTCCAGACTTAAATCACAATTATGATACATAATACTGAATGTAATGCATGTGTTAAAGCCGGGGTCTGCTCAGTGTCTGCGCTGCCTTTGCGTGCATGTTTTATGGACACACTGTACATTACGGCCGCGCTGGTACTGTGCACGCAGAGCTGAAAAAGGAAATGGGACTCCGGCACGTCAGTGGAGATTATAACCATAGGAAACAAGAACATAACTGTTTAGAGTACACTGACTCTCGGAAATGCGCGACTGGAGAGGGGCAGGAAGACAGAGAGAGAGAGAGAGAGAGAGAGAGAGAGATGGATGGAACGGAGGATGAGAGAGAGATATTTGTTACTGAAGCATCAAAAGTTGGAGATGGAGACAAAGACAAGACAGGGACATTTTTTTTTTCCCACATCCTTTCCTCTCGCTGCAGTATATACTAAACCATAGCCATGAGCGATTGCAAAAAATCTGTATGTAAAAGGTTGAGAGTCTTGTTTGCTGGATGGAAAACTGCAGCTGCTGGCTTATCTGACCATCAGATTGCCTTTGTTGCATTTGGGAAGAGAATAAACACTGTAGCCGGATCCACAATCTCTCCCGATTCTGATTTATACACCAGATTCTCCAATTGGAGTCTGCCTTTCTGTTGTTTATTATTTGTATTCTAATCCTTTTGTTTCGCCAAAATTAAGTTTGTTAAAGTGCATCTACAGTAGGTAGATAATCCCTGAAATGAACCGTTCTTTACGTTGACCAAAGTCTGTTACGTTGTCCAGTACTTAACTAGGCATTTTTAACTGATAATGGCTTTTGGTTTGCTTATGAATACTTGCAGTCTAAACACAAACATGGCCAAATGTCCTGTGCAGTGGCAGCTGCAGCAGCCGGCAGCTCCCGTCTCATCCGAGGCGGAGACAGTTGTTTCCTTTAGTCCAGATCCCGACTACTTCAAAAACCAATTAGCCGGGGCTCGAGTTGTGCTCATCCATCTGCCTTGATACAGTCATAAACACATAGCATAAACATACTGGACGAAGCAATGCGAGCCTGCCTTCCGTTATGTTCATCTTTGTAAACGAGACTCTGCATATCAGGCGGGGATCTTCAACACCAAAGTCCTTAAACGGGTTTAACGTGAAACCTTCCACCTCATTCATCACGCGCAGTGACATGTGTCTGGGACAGAAAAGTTGTGACGGGGATGAAAAGGATGTTCCTTAAATCTCTGGGGAGACTATTCAGGTTTGACAGACTCGCGTTCCATCAGTTACATAAAATAACGTGCCACGAAGGTCCTACCGTGCAGGCCGGCTCATGGATATGAATTAGAATATAGCCTTAATGATAACATTTACCTCCACTGTATATACAGTACAGTGGCTGGGGCTGTAAGGAATAGTAACAAAGTGTCATGGTGGAACATATTAACAGCTGATGATGTCCATATGTTAGCATGGTTAAGTGTTGCAGTGGAGGCCGAGACTCAAAAAAAATTACACTCAGTGGATCATTTGAAATGACAACAAAAAGGCAAGTGGTTCAGTTAAAACTGGTACTTTTAATCATTGTTGTGGAAATGATTCATAATTTATAGTTTTAGCCTTGATACCACCTGTCATGTTGCAAATGTCTTCATTTGAATTCACGATGAACAGGATGTTAGTTATCACATTTCATTATGTCTGTCTTGTTATGATAAAAAAAAAAATGTTTACTTCATCGTGAACCCACGCTTGTATAATTTAGTTAACACTGTGCACTCTTGGCTGCTACTATCCATAACATCCCTGAGGTGGACGGGGCAACGAGAGATGAGCTACGCCTGTATACGATGCACTTAGGCTAAATGTTTGAAAAGATTTTTTTTTTGCCTTTACATGCGAAAGATGTGTTGCACTTGTGGCAATGAGCAAGTGTAACCAGCCTTTCAGTGTTTACTTCTGTGTGTGTAACTCAAAGAGAGAAATCTCTCTTCTGGGTTGTGAATAGTAAAAAAAAGCCCATAGATGAATGTTGAATAGATGAATTTTTCCAACACTGACAGCAGAACCGATGACGTCGGGGCTCATTGATACTGTGGTCTTTAATAATTTAGCCTTTAATACCAGGTTTCAGTACCCATTCCTAGCTGTGCTGTCAGTCTGTCAGAGCTGGTTTGATTGTGACAATAAATATATTAAAGATCATCCTCAGACCAATTTATAAACTTATTTGTTTTTCTACCAGATAAATTCAATTTTTTTTCAAATTAGCTGAGCTGCTCGAAAAACTTTCCACGTAGCCATAGCAGCTGCGGAAATACCTTGGAGCATAAGTGTCTCTGTTGTCAATTGTTCCACATGTGCGCATTAGATATTTTGCTGTAGTGTGTCACTGAAACTGGAGGTAAAAATCGACAAGAAGTTCTCAGTTTAACAACCCTGAACCCATTTACATCTTCTCGACCCTCTTCTTTGTATTAACGCCATCGGTTTTGTCCGTCCTCTTCCTGGCAGCTCGGGAATGTAATGGAATCCTTGTTATGAAGTATGAAAGGAGCCCGCCATCCCAGAAAGACCAATTACACCATCCCGCTTCCCTGCCTCGCTGCTCACAGCCCAGTGTGACTCTGTAGCAACTCTCAGATTTATGAGTTCCATATACCCTTAAGAAAGTATATGGCCTTGGTGGAGCAAGGTCATGATAAAAGGGTGCTGATCAATATCTGAATGAAAAACCATTTGGGAAGTTTTTAGGGCTTTTTTTCTCCTTTCTCCCTGGATGCAATATCTGCACAGTATCGATTGTCCAGGGCCAGTAGTTAGTCAAAGGCTATCTCCTTTGACTAACCCCTTTGCAGCATGTCAGCCCCCCCCCCACTTCCTTGTGATAGATTGGTATGCTTCCAGCCACTGTAATTACACCATGGGACCAGCAGGTCATTTATTTTGCTACTTTCACCATTTGCCAAAAAATCGCCTTTATCTTTGGAATCCAGCACTTTCTTGTGCAACCAAAGCAGGAAAAAGGCCACATAAAATCCCAATGTCGCCGGTATAGAACTGAGGATCATCCTTTACTCAGAGATCTTCAGCTCATACTCATGCTGAAGATTTACTTCACACCCCGGTCTCTGTGTCTGAGTTCAAGTTCAGAACCAGCAGAAGAGGATAAGACCAGGAAGCTTTGTGACGTTAAGAACTGCTATTGATGGAAGATGGAGGGACAGATAGAACATTTGTTTCACGCTGGAGTGATTTTGCGTTACAGCAGTTGCAGCTCATAACAATTTATAGATAAAAACACTCAGTAGAGGAATGGATTTGAAGAATTAGAAGGACAAAAAACAAACTTCACAATCTATTATATTTGCTTATTTCTATAGAAAGTCTAATTATATTATGAACAGTGTAAAGCTAAAATTCTGGCTCTGGGGTTCATGAGATGTGAAGCAATATTAAATTGTACAAAACTTCCAATATGAACAACATAATAAATCACTGTGATATTTAAAATTCGAGACAGACTTTTAGCGGGGGTGATGCTTTCTGTTTTTTTCTCTCAGGTTATTTTCTCGAATGAAGAGATAACTACATGGCCATTATAGTTAGTCAGACTTGTGTTTATATGATCGTCTCAATCACCTTGCAGTGGAATCGCTTCACTTGACACACACACACACACACACACAGTGCTATAAGTGTTGTATAATGGGCACGGCCGTATGATGGAGAGAGGGGAGGAGGTGCTCATGAATAGCAGACAGCCTCGCTAGATGAGATTGCTGAGTGTTGTGGTCCTGCATCACACCGGAGCAGGAAACACAACAGACTAGTACACGGAGTTCAAGGGATGATTTTTTAGTGTTTAAAAAAATATCAACAAACTCATCAGCTTATAGGCAAGATTAGTGTTTTTTTGGTTTTTTTTAACCAATTCTGTGTCGTTTTAAAATCATAAACTAAGCTGAAATTTCTGTTTTGCTCTAAGTTTAAAATCTTATGTTTCAAAATTACTGTTTTTGCAAGTTCTTACATTAGACCTCATACTGGTTTTGGTATTTGAGGTATAAATAGGAACTCTATAAAAAAAAAAAAAAAAAAAACCACCTCCTCAGACTCCCACTCCCAGCTGACCTTGAGCTTCTTCTCTGCCGTGTTTTTCTTTTGGGGTGTGTTGGAAACGTGGCTATGTGTTCAGATTTGTCATACCATTCAAGATCAGCTCTGAAAGGTAGAGGTCAGAAGATTATTACAATGGGCCAGTAATGGCAGAATTATGCAACTCCGGTCCAGTGGATGCCCTCATTACCTCGCAGTAGTGGTGATAAATGGCCTTAAATGCATGTTGTCAAAATCACAGGAAAAATGTGACCCTTCATCAAAAATACAGATGGTACCACTTCAGCGATGCAGCAGGGGAAGTCTGTGTATACTATTTATTATGCAGTTGATGCTAAGATCATTTTAATAAGACGAACCTTAAAGTTATTTTAAATTAAACAATGAAATCATGTAGAAGAAACATTTTTCTTTTTCACAGCATTCCTGTCTTTGGTCAATATTTACTGCCATACTAAACACAACACTTTTCCTTTTACCTCCCATGAAATCTGATATAATTAGTGTGTAATTGTCTGGCTTTTTGTTGGCGAATTTACACTGAGTGTAATTGCTGCTAATTGGAAGCTGCACACTAAGCTGCTGGTAATTAGGGCTTGATTTGCATTATTTCATTTGGCTGCACTGCATTGTGGGGAGTCTGAAGCCTTTTGCCTCCCACCCATGGGAGTACTTTGATCCTCACAAGCCGGTGATGTTGCAGAGATGCAATATCACTCCCTCTTTTTTTTTTCCCCGATCTCTTTTTGAAAGCTCTTGGATAAATTGGAGTTAATTGGGAGGAGTGGTAGGTGCTTATGTCGTCTCGGTAATGAGAGTGTGTGCACTCTTGTGTGTTTGCAGCAAATTCAGTGAAAAGGGCGTTAACAAGAGTGTGATAAAAGCACAGGATGTAAATGTACATGGATTTCCTTTCAGTGTGAGTGAATTCCTTGCTTCATGTGTGAGCCAACATTTTGATTTTAGTTAATTTTTTTTTTTTTCAGTGTAGCTTCTTTTATTAGATATGTTTTTACAAAGTCTTCATCCCAGGTCAGATGTAGTGTTGAATCACTTATTGCACAGTATTTAAATTCACATTAAAAATAGACAAATTAAATGACTCGATCCTGTGATTAATAATAAGGATGGGCAAAATTACATGTGGACTGTCATTTAAGGGGATGAGATGGAAATGTTGGCGGGTCTGTGACCCTAACATTACCTCTGGTAAATCTTGTAAACAACATTAGCTGAGGTGAATTAACATACACACATGTAGATGGTCTCTATAAACCTCATTGGAGTGGGAAGGATAAGCATTAATGCACATGTAGAAAATCACTCCGGCAAGACTTAATCATGCCAAACAATTTCAGTGGGAAGGTATTTGGTCCTGTTTCATTTTAATTTGAGTCTGGAGATACCAGCAACGCCATCGCTGCCACCGTTTGACAAAGAGCCAGTGCTCAGGCAACCAGTCCTCAACATGACAAATCCTCAATCTATTCCTGCTCTCCCGTTTCTTCTAAACACATGGTTTATGCAAATCAAAGCAAAATGATCCTGGGGATAGCAGCAATGTTTGAGCAATTTGAGGGCTGCCAATAGGAACTGGCATTAATATAAAATAAGCAAGGAGAGAAATCTCTTCTGCATATGCAGGTCTCATTGACTGTACCCAAATTAATTTAGCAGAAAGGTTATGAATGACTGTTTGTGCCAGAGTGCAGTCGCTTGTAGTGATATATGAAAGCATATTCACTCTGCATGTCCTGCTTGCTATGATAAAGGTCATGGTATTATTTACATAATATCATATGCTTTGAAGATAAACGTGCAAAAACAGTAATATTTTCTTTCCCTCTCCATGTTCACCCGAGGTAAAGTCTGCCTCTCCCGAAAAGCTCAATTCAGTTGAAGTAATATAAAATGATAAGGAAGAAAATTGGATGCATTGCTGGTTCTACTATCAGTTTCTAATGTCAGTTTAAAACTAAACTTTGTAAGACTGAAAATGGTGAAACAACTGTGATGCATCTGTTTTTGGACGATCCTGTCTGATTGAATTTTGATGGATGGCAATCATTTGTCCTTGTCAGGCCACAAACAATTGTTCCATAGAAATGGCAGCGCTATCAAACTTTCAGGACCTGCAGAGAGAATCTATTAACATGTTTAAACTGGCCGCTTTGATAATGATAAGCGGTGGTGGCGCTCGTACACAACAACTTAGAAACCCAACAATCCCAATAATATATCCTGATTAATAGGGGATGACTTGGAAGTGGATTAGGATTGTTCATGATTGGGTTTCTTAATGCTAGATTAGTATTGTATTTAGGATAAGATTAAACCTTGATACCCCCCAGGGGAAATTGGGTTGGTGCACCAGGACACTGTAATAGGAAAGAAAATAATATCAAGACTAATGCATGAGATTAATGTGTAAAAGCAAAATGCATTTCCAAAGTTTTCTTTTTATTTGGTTGCTTGGTTGACTTTAAAAACACTGATTATGTGATAATGTGATTTCAGCTTTTTTGTCATACTTTCATTTACACATTGTTGTAAGTAAATGTTCTTTTTGCTTCTTATTTGGCTAAACGTCGCCCATGTGTTTGGCAGTAGTTTATTGCAGTGGACATAGTTAATGTAGTTCGCTTGGTCCTCCACTTTTCTAATCACTGTTCTTTCCAAATAAGCTTTTCATTAATCGTGAAGCGGCTCTCATACTGAAGAACTCCTCACAATTAAACCATTTATTTTGTTTGTCACCCAACAATGCCAGATCTACTTGGACGCCGTCTCTGTTTTGATGTAAATGGACAATTTAGTAGCACAATTGAAATCTTAAAGAGCCCCCCAGTAAAATATCTCCTTGCAGCGTGTTGACAGTTTGTGTTGAGTTTATTAAATTGAAGGCATAACTGTTTTGTTAACTGATTAGGGAGAAAGAGCATCAGGGCCACATAAAAGGAGAAACTTGAGCTCCCCCATTCGTCCTCTGTGTTGGTAAACTTCCTCAAATTTACAACTCCAGAGTCCTGAAGAGCATCCAAAAGATGTTTAAAAAAAGAAAGAAAAAAAAAAAAAAGATAATCACTATTTACTACCTCACATAAAAGTCTTCCGGACCCTGTTTCATCAGCAGCCAATGCGGCCCACATTAAAGGCTCAACAAATTCTCCTTAATACACACAAACTCAGAGCTTGCACATAGAAGGCTCCCAGTGATATATATTTAAGTTACGCTCAGGTTTTAAAAGGACGCACACTCCCTCTGTCAGATCGTCTCTCCCCCACTTTCATCATCAGACAACAGTCACTTCAGGCCTAACGAGCCGGCCTTCCAGACACCTTTTATGACCGAACTAATTACTAATTACACAAGTGGTTGGCGTGAGCCACGGCACAACGCCGGCCCTTTGTTATTTTAATTGTTGTTATTTTGAAGAATGGTGCTTCAGTAAATTCTGCCAAGGATGCCCTCGGAGGATGGATGAGCTCTGAATAATTTATCATCTTTGTGGAAACACGCTCGGTGTGTGGTATGGGGGGTTGCATAGCGCTGTACATCTCCATTCTTGTTACAGCAGCGCTCTCATTGGGGATTGATGACGAGGTATCTTTCATCGTGCGTCCACCTCTTCTAGCACCCCATCATTAGGACTTCCATTGTCGCACGTTCATGGTGAGCTGGATGAATATGACTGGCAGAGGTGGTCCCCCCATGCCGTGACTAATTACTCCAGCCAATGGCTCCCCTCCTGATGGATTAATGTGTATTGTGTGAGTCGGACAGACCCCCCTCTGCCACGAGATGAGAGACGAGTGCGTCCTGATTCTGAGCTGTGCGCCACGCACAACCTTTATAATTATTTTCATAGATGAATACCATTGCAGGCAGGATGATGAAGTGGCCATTTGCGTTCAGAGACTATCACATGCAAACATGGAGCCGGGTCTTTGTCACTGGTGAGAAATCTGGTCCTGCACAGACCTGCGTCCCTTATGTCTTTCCAACTTGCAGTCAGCACACACACACACACACACACACACACACACACTCTCTCTTGATTCACTGCTCTGAATATACAAATCTATTCCCATTTATGCCATTTTCTTAATTTCAAAAACATCTTCTCATATTGCAGCTGTCTTCTATGCACTCAGTTAAATGCACTCTGCAGAGTTCTTCACATCCAGCCCTAAGATATGACCCGCAGCCTTTCTCCACTCGTCATCCAGCCTTTTGAGACACATTTTTTTTTTTCTGTCCAGATAAATCAAATAATCAACAGTTTTCATTACCTTGGACATTCAGGGTTTTAAAGGACCCGCTTGGAAATTGTATTTATTTTCTTGCGTAAAGCTCCTTTCCCTTTTAGAGGCCCCTGTGTGATCATTGGTGTTGGACTGAAGATTTGTGAGGAGCCCCCGGCCAGAGCAGCATTCAAGAGTAGATCCCATAAAGTATGCTGGGGTTCTCCCGTCATAGCTTATGCCACTGAAACCATAAACTGTGTCTTCCTACACCTTCACAGGATACACTGCTGCCACTTATGAAAACCCTGGTCATGGTTTTATTATTTTAGAAATGTTTTGTGTCATTTAAACCACCTTAGCTGTTTTAATTATCTTTAAAAAAAGGTTCATCTGCGGAATAGAAAACCATTGTGCACCCACATGGTGCACAATGGTTCATATCTAAATTTACTGTGTGAGAGCGTAGATCCTGCTGGTCTTATTTTCACTTTTCACACAGCACAGCAGAATTAAAGACATTTACAGTATTTCATGAGCCATGGTAATTGTTGCAGTGGGTTTTAGGAAAATGTAATGGTGAACAAAAACCAACAAAACTAACTCCAGCACAAGCCTAGTCTTGGATTTTCTTATTTCCTAAAAGTGTTTTTCTCATGAGAACATTTAGTGCAAGTAAAATGACTATTTGACTTGATCCCGACAGTCAGGATTTAGTCTCACTGAAGACCCAAGTGCGTGTTGTTTTCCCTCCCCACCTGAGTTGTTAATCATTAACACATGAGCTGTTTTTACTTTTTAAAAACGTGGATTTTCGTGCTGCATAATTGACACACGAACAGAGTTGTTGTGCACTAAAAAGTTTTTCAAATTAAAAACCCTTTAAACTGGGAAGGGGAAAAAAAAAAAAGCTTACGTAATGAGAAAAATGATTTTCCGTACACTTTGTTGAGCTTCCAAGCTATGAGTAATGAATATTTTAGATTATATTTTAATTAAATCACTCTTAAAAATAGAAGTGATATGTCATTACAGACAGGTACACTGTGTACATGCACAATGCTATGTGGCTGTGACTCCTCATTAAAAGTTAACACTTTCTTTTCCACGAGAGCGAGATGATTTACTGAGCGGGCCTGGTAAAGGGAGATGTAAATTGGAAAGAAAAATGGGTGCTGTAGACATTGATTAATATTGGTAATGCTATCCACCCCCTCCTCTGTGTTTGTAATGGCCCTCTCTTTATCCCACTAGCCATGAATCCTGACAAGAGGTATCCTGCTGAGCTTGAAATGAGCCTAGAATGGAAGCACGTGCCACAAAAGTGTGTGGAAAATGATCAAGCTGTCATTTTGCTCATTGCACTGTGATGTGCTCGGTTCACCTTCTCAAAGAGAGAGAAAGAGGAAAAAAGTAGGGAATAAAGGGAACGACCTTATCCTCTGAGATGGACATACTGTCATTGTCAAAGACAGGGATACAATGATTTGGGGTCCTAGCTTGTGTCTAAATGACTGTTTTTAAAGAGTGATTCTGAGGGTTTAAAAAAAACACCAAACACAATGCCGGCTTTATGTACGCTTGCTCGGACCGAGTGCTAATGCTGGGCTGCTGTACCATGCTGGCTGGTAATTGCTAACACATGTGCTACCTCTGTCTCGTTGCAGCCGGCCGAGGGAGTTCTGGCGCCTGGACTACTGGGAGGACGATTTAAGGCGGCGACGTCGCTTCATCAGGAACCCCTCCGGATCCACTCACTCTGAGGCTACGCTCAAAGCCGCGGCCGAACACGGTCAGTTCCATCCAGCCGGTCCCTGCCTGTTGTTTGCACTCCCTGTCTCACTCACTTGGTGGTAGCACCCGGTACATGGCAATAAAAATTAGTCTTCCCGTTGCAGTAAAAGATTTATTGTACCACAAGACACAGTAAAACAGGACCCTCATTTGAATTTCACAAAGGTAATTTCATACCCTGCCACCCATTATGCAAAGCTGCACTGATAATCAACCTGAGTGTTAACATGCTTCACTCAGAAATTCTGCTTTGAATGAAATGGTGAAATTTTGTTCATTCTTTCTTCTTTGCTGCAACAGTGGCTGATATCAGTGGTGAGTAACATTAATGTTCCCGCCTCTTTTTGTTTTTCTCTTATTTAGATTTTTAGGTGTCATTTTGGGATGTATACCTTCAGTGCATTCCTGTGAAGGATAATTAGCTAGATCAGAGGGAAACATAAACCTTTTGTAGTCAAATTTAAATGTGTTTTGAGGTCTATAATTATGTGGCATAATTTATTCATTTAATGTCTTATATTGTTAGACAGTGATAAGTTTTATTGGTCCCTCAGGTTAGATATTATAGTTGTGAAACGCAAATTGCCGTAGACCCAACCTCTTAATTGAAGAAAGAATCCACGTTGTACATTGTAATTTAATGTGGTTCTGGAAAAACGTCATCAATACTTTTAACCAAAGCACAGAGTTGTCATAAAAAATAACAACACTGTTTTTTCTTTAGTATTGGAATTGGTCAGATTGATTGTCATAGTTTCTGTGCACTTTGCTATAAAGACAGGTGCAGATTTTTAATAAACCTTGTCTGAGAACAACTTAACATTCCCAGCAGTCACCTATAAACACAATATCTAAATGACACATGTCCATGCATTAAAACCAGGAGTCCCATTTCTCTCCTCGAGTGCATCTAATCCCTCATTTCTGCAAAGATCCAGCACACACCAGGGTTTGCAATCATCATCATGCTGGGCCTCCATTTACCAGCTCAATCAATTACTCTCACCAATAAATGGCCATTTCTGGGCCGAAAATGTCCTCAATGTGTCACCTGCAAAAGTCCGCTTAAATGTGACATCATTCCCAAAGACAAATGGCAGGTGTGACAGGAGTCAATAAGAATGTGAACTAAAAGCAATAAGTGTTGGGGATCCCAGGATCCTGGGAGACTTCTGGTCTGCAGTAATGGCTGCAGTGTGGCGGCAGCTGCAGACCAAGAGTCCAGCTGGTCGCTGTTCTTCTGCTACAAGCCTCTAAATTTTACTCGGTTTCCATCTTATTTCCTCCTTGTTTTCCCTTCAGCTAGCTCAGGACAGAGAACACACACATCACTTATGTTCTGTCATTTGCTTCTCTGAGCTAATGAAAATATGTTGAAGCTGTTTGATGAGTTGGTTGTTCAGGTATTTTGTCTGGTATTTAATTTTATTCAAAACCATTTGAGCTGCATATATTCATCACTTGTGGGAAAAAAAAAAATCCTGCAAACAACATTTGGTTTCAAAGTCAAGCCTGTGTAAAAATAGCCAGCAGCCAGTTGTGGCAAGGGTATGCTACCTCAAGAGAGTATACTGCCCGGCTGAAGTATGGGAATATATCATTAAAATAACTCTTTGACATTGAAGCCTGACGGCATCCATTTTCTGATGTAACCTTTCGTCTTGTTTTAGTCGACCCGACATTTGTTACGGAAGTGCAGCTCAAGATGAGAATGCAGGGCTGAGTTTTCAGACGGAGCACAAAGGTCATATCTGGCTGTAATTATATTCATCAGATGCAGAGGAGAAAATGCAGCCTCACTCCCTAAGAAAATATTTAGTATAACATCAAGCCCGAATTTACCCAAATTTTCTCGCTACTTGTAGCTGCACTTTTCAAATCTCACACATGATCGTAAAATTAGAAGCAGTGGAAAATATTTAGCATATTTTACTGAGTGATGTATAGTAACAAATTTTTATTTTTGCTTTTCAAGAAGAGGGGAAATGTATGTCTTTCCCTTTTTTAAACATGGAGAAAAATGTGCATTTCTGTGTTAAGGATATGGACAACTGTTATCATTCATACTGCGCCAAGATGATTTCCACAGGAGGGTTTGTGGCTGCCAGTAGCCTTCAGTAGGCTGTTATGTATTTATGGCTGGAAAGAACCATCTTTTCTGGGGATTGATTTGGTCTGGTCCAGGGCCCGTGTACCAGAGGTGGCAGAGTAAATACCTGAAGACTAATGTCTCTGTTCTGGTAATCAATACTCGCCTCATGACCACACTCCTGGCTACACTCCCATTAAAAACAAATTTGTTAATTTTGACAATTTAATTGCTGTGAACCATGCATGCCTTGAGTTGTGTAAGCAGGTAGTTGAACCTCTCAGTCGGGAAATGGGGTCTTGGAAAAGTATAACCTGTTGGGATTTATGCACGTTTCTGCTCGCTGTGTGATGAGTGATGAGGTTGAAGTGTAAATTTTTTTTTGTGAATGTGGCACGCCTGCTCTTTGCATAGATCATTTATCATTGTAATCTTTTTGAATTCCACACTTATTTAGATATTAATTTAAAAAGTTAATTTTTGTCGTGAATTTAACATCTAAATTTTTTTCATAGTCATTGCTCTTTTTATTATTTATAACACTTTTAGTTAATTTAATTCCATATTTTACACTCACACACTTTGATATTTTAAGTCCAACTCATGCAAGTTTGCACTCTAAAGTTGTCCGCATGATTCCCCACACACACACACACACACACACACACACACACACACACACACACACACACACCACCAAAACCTCAGGCTTGTCAAATTAAAAGAAAGACAAAAATAAACAGTATCTACTTGAGGAGGAGAAAGAGTGAGAAGTTAGCACGTAGCCTGTCACTTATGTGCACGTGTCTTTTCTGTTTGCCTGCTGGTAAGTGACACACACACACACACACACACACACACACTCTGGTCAAAATAGCTTTTCTCCATGGTCTGATAGCCAAACAATATGCTGACTGCTCATTGTTTTTGTTGCACTTACAAACTATTAATAACTTGTGTGAGGGTCACAGTGGGAGCACGGTTTTGGATCAGCCCAGTCACGAGGTTTAGTTGCATCAGACTGTGTATTTGTAAGGCTTGATAATCTGTGTTAGTAGTACTTGTATATTGGGGTGAAAATTGCTGATGCACGTTTTTAGCGAAATGGAAACAAGTTCAAATACTCAAATCTCTGTTTTTGAGCTCATGATCAGCGCCCTGTCCACTTGCTTTGGTGTGAATACAATGGCATGTGGTACGTATTAGAGGAGCTGGTAGTAATTTCAGTGCTGCTAACTAAAGAATCCTCCAGGGAGGCTTAATTACAGGAAGACCATTCTAAATATCAGTGAGCTGCATATTTTCCATGACAAGAGATTTTTTATCCCAGCTCTTGTAGCAGTTTCAAAGTATAGAGCCACATGACGCGGTTGTGCATTTTCAGGAAGTGCAATTGATCTCCCCTCAGGTGATGATGAAAAAAACCCCACTAGGTATGTGTTCAGCATCTCACTGCATTGAACGTGTGCAGCTTTTACCAGATTAGAAAACACGCACAGAAGCAGCGAAAGCTCTCACTATATTACCAGCTATGTTTACAAAGAGGAAAGAGTCAGCAGCCGGTCTTTGTACTGTGGACTTGTGTCTGTGGATCCTTACCATGCACCACTGGGGAATGCAGGGCTCTGTAAATGTTTGCAGATTACCATTTTTCTTAAATAATCCATTTGGAACCTCATGTCATGTTCGGTTGAAATCAAAATGGGCAGTGTGCGACCCTCATTTTGTTTAAACGTGCTCGAATGATGTTTGTGTGAAATGGTGTTTGTTTTGATGTATGTTCAGGGGTGAAAATGCATTTAGGGTTAGGATTATGTCAGTCTTTTGTCTCTCGTATTGCACGTTGTTTTCGGTTCGTCTGCCCGCATGTGACTCTGCAAGTGAATGCAGCACAAGTCAGCTCCTGACTGATGAATCGAGGTTGAACAGCGACGCGGCTTTAAAATGGTTTTATTGGAGGGTAAATCCAGTCTACTTTACAAAAGTTGACCTTTTCGTCTGTTGAGAAAAAAGTTTATACCCACTTTCGGAAGCTGGCAAAAACAAGATCCCATAAAGATAATGTTTTAAAAAGTTACTTTACTAAGTAGTCTCAAATTAGTGGTTAATGAATACTGTTCTGAAATTATAATTATAGAATATACTCAAATTTTGATTTTGTTCGACGTTGTTATGATGATCACTGATTTGAACAGACAGCCTTCTTTTTATTTACAACTGCACCACCAGTAGCTGTAGCTTCAACTGTGGCAGTGGGGAAAAAACTGATAGCTCATATTAGAGCACGACAACTTTTTATTAGTTGATCTGCGATGTGGAGTGAAAACAACTTTTCCGGTGTCATTTTTTGCTATTTGTAATGTTTGTCTCTAACTGGTTTTTTTTATTTACAGAGAAAATATATCAGGTTTCCATTAAAACTAAAATCTGCTCAAACGTGTGATCATTGAAAGCCATCAAACTCTACAGCGAAATAAAGTTAGAGGTTTATTGTGTTAACCTACAATGCAAGATGAAATAAATCACTTCATGCATAACACTGTATATGACCTTCTAACTGTAATGTATTAGAGGTAAAAAATAAAAAAAGCCCCTTTCCCTCCCTGCAGCGTCTGAAGAGGATATTCTCAAAGGCAAGCAGTCCATCAGGAGTCAGGCTCTGGGAAATCAAAACTCTGAGAGTGAGACATTACTTGACGGAGACGATGACACTCTGTCATCCTTAGAGGAGAAGGACCTGGAGAACGTAACAGGTAAAGAAACGGCTCATCCTCTTCCACCTCTGTCATTCTCGACCCTCCCAGTCCCGCTACGTTTTGTGTTTGTCCTGCAGCCCAATACGCTCATTGTAATTTTCATATACCTTAATATCCTACAGATGCAATTTCACTGCTTATTGTTGAGTCACTTTGCATCCATATTTCCCATCACGAGATTTCACTGATTTTCCCATATGATGTTTGCTTTGATATCACATTAGCATTAATTGTTTGAAAGTGCAGATTCCTTATGTGCAATAAAAAAAAAACTGTCTTTTAAACAAAGCCTTTAGCCAGCATTATACCTCTGGACATCTCTTTCATTATGGCCCCACTATCCTTAGGAGAGTGCTGCATGAAAACACAGTATCTGCAGTTTTCTGTCTGCCACTGGAGGTCTTGCTTCACAAACATACACACACACACAGGCCTGAGTAGCAACTCTCTAAACAATTTTTTTTTTTTTTATGCAGCAGTAGCCGAGTTTATCCCAGGATACTGCTCTCCCCCCTAAAATGGGACGTTATCTGATTCAAGAAAAGCAGCATTGCATTAATAAACCCTGCCCTGCTTGATCCACACAGCCTCAATCCTCAACCAGTGCTTTGTTGCTTTTGATGCATCTACTATTTAAATGATCTTAATTAAATATCATATAGTCCTCTAATCGGATTGCAGTGTAATCCTCATTTTTCTGTGCAGCTCACCACACTAAGCTGCATTAATGGGGGCTCAGGGTGCATTTAAAATAACGCAAACTGGATGACAATGGGATTAAACCCTGTCTAATAAAGTGATGTGTACAAGCGAGCAGAGATGGTCTGGAGCAGCTGTCTGCTTCAGGTGTCACTTTGACTGAATGCAAAAAAAAAAAAAAAAGTTATTTCAACCCACGGATAACATGTCAGTTCCCACCAGAGGCAGAGGGATGAATGTATGTATGTGTGTTTATTCCATCCCTGTGCATGAGTGTGAGGGAGCTCTGGGAAATCAAGGCGGCCTCTGAGCCTCCTTCTCTCCTCAGCGCACATCTGCACATACAATGGCTCATATGTGCGGAGCCTCCACCCACAGCTCCCCTGAGCCGGACTCTCATTGTCATACTGGCATAAATTAAGATTGATGAGAGATTAAACAGGGCTTCAACCAACCGGCCGCGATCAATGGATTCTGACTGACAGGCGATTTTTTTTGACTATTATGTCCCTTCATTTTTTTATTATTTTTTTAAAAAGGTTTTGGATGCTTTGATTTTTAAATTATATTTTTATTGAACTATAGCCTCATGCATATATCATAAAATATGCAGCCCATAATGTTGCATGTTTTTTTTTTTTAAGATTATCTTGAACTCATCGATTAATTGCTGATAATCGATTATAGGAGCGGAAGGACAGTGTTGCGATTTTAATATGCGACTAATGCAAATCGAATGCAAACAATTCTTAAAATCTCAACTTTAAAAATAGGCACACATAATTTTGTATCTTTTGCTTGTTTCTCTTTATCAACTTTCCTTATAATAAACCCCATCCTGGATTAAAGGCCCACACTGTTATTATGATCTCAGTGAAAATCCCTTATCGAGTTTTATAAGTTTACCTTTACAGGTGGTAAAAAAGCCAGCATGCTCCTCCACTCGGAGAGGAGGTGGTGGTGGAGGAGGAGGAGGACAGACAGACAGACACCCTGCTGGTTCTCTGACCGCCATGTGTGTCTCTTCCTCCAGGCCCAGTGAACCTGAGCACCGGTGCTCAGCTGGTGGCTCCGGCCGTGGTGGTGAGAGGAACCCTGTCCATCACCGCCTCCGAGCTCTACTTCGAGGTGGACGAGGACGACCCGGGCTTCAAGGCCATCGATCCCAAGGTAAGAGGCTCGAGCTCCATCGATCAGATTGTCACTGAATTGAAGCCAGAGCTCGACTTTCCTATCGTGCTGCTTCATGCTGCTTTTAAACGCTGTGGTTTATAGCTCAATATCTAGTGGTGTGTTATTTAAAAAAAAAAAAAAAAAAAAGCAAAATAAGGAGTGTGTTTTCATGTCTTGTCAGCTTGTTGTTGAAGTTATATTATGACTATATTTGAATTGAATACACGATCATTTTTACAGTATTTTTAGGATTTAATACAAAACGACTGCATTTTTACTAAATTGTTTGAAAGTAAATTTAACACCACGACAGTTTTTAATATTGTTTACTGGTGACAAGGAAATAAGCGTTTTGTTGTTTAATACATGAATGATCAAACTGTCTTTATTGGTAAAACATAATGGCCTTCACATAAGCATGTTTTTTTTTTTTTATGGTGAGCAAATATCAAAAATTAAAATTGCACAGAAAATAGTGTTGTGGTTAAAATAATAATGAGTCAAATTTCAAATTTGGAGTATTTCTTTTAGATGGTACTAACTTCATGTTGCTGACCTACAGGTGGTTGTTTGTTCAGTCACTTTAAGGCTCCATGAAATTATCGCATTTGTTTTGAACGTGTGTCGTTGTTAAAGGTGAATAATAATCACATTTATTTTTAGTGTGATTTTTATATTAGGCTGCGTTAAAATTAAAGGCGACAATAAAAGCTTGATCTAAAATCAGCTGCATTAATCAGATGAAAGCTTGAGTTTTGCTGCAGTTAAAACAGGCCTATATATTAACATGAGGCCGTTGATTTACATTCATGCGAAAATCCTTTTGAGCCTGAGACGCACTGTTAAAATAACTTATGGCCTAAAGTCGACTGTGCACATTCCTCCTTTCAGTTTTTGCACAACTGCATTTTCCTTTTTTTTGTTTTCATGAGTAATTTAAAGATTCTCTCCATCAGACAACATGCAGAAATAAAGCTGCTCTCAAATCAGCTGTCAAAACACGTCAAGACACGAGGCCAAGTTGTAATTTTAATTTTCAACATTTTATTAACATTTCTTCTTTTCTTTTTTTTTTTAAAGTCACATAATGAAAAAAATTGAACTTGGCACGCTACATTTTGTTCTTTCACTTAACGCCTTTGTGCATATATTTAAATAAAAGGTCCTTCACTTTGTGAAAACATTTAAAGAAGACAACTAAAACTTCTGACATTTATCTGAAAATGTACCTTCACTTTCTCTCTGGCAGTGGCCCAATTGCTCCATTTTTAAAAATTGTTTCTTTTTTGTGGTTTATTTTCTTACTGATTTTTTTTTTTCACATTTCTTGGAGAATCAGTTGCAGAATCATCTTTGTCCTCCTGGAGTTTTTTTTTTTTTTTTTTTTTTTTTTTTTTTTTAATTATCCCAAAGTGTCTTATAGTTTGTCCAGGCTTTTGGCATTGGTGAGGATTTCCCTCGCTAGTCTCCACGTCTGCTTAGCAGCCGCCTCCAGGGCCGAGTGAGGCTTTCCCTGAAACAAGTCCAAGTTTGGCAAGAAGTAGTGGGGGCATCTGCGGCACTGCAGGCAGGAGATGAGCTGCAGCAGGATCCCGTTCAGCCGGTCCCCCAGGCACGACTCGTCCCAGTCGGTCTCTCGCGGGTGTTTCTCGCACTCGTACAGCAGCAGGGTCTTCATGTGGTAGTTGTTGAGCGGCTGTCCCGGCAGCTCCAGGTGGCGGTCCCTCAGAGTCTTCAGCACCGACAGACACTTCTTCCTGCAGCCGGCCATCAGCAGCCTGTTCTCGGCCTCGCTGAACTGCAGCACCCAGGCGTCGCTCTCCGCCGAGCTCTGCTTCCCCGTCAGCGAGTAGCACTCTTTGGAGAGCAGGTTGAACCCCTCCGCTTTCACCTCCGCGACCCGGTTAGGCCCGGGCCAGGGGATGTGGGGCATGGGCCACTGGGCTGCGCTCCGGGGCCAGATCCCGGTGCACTTGAAGGCGGGGGTGATCTGCACCACGTACCTCTCCCTGATCCGCAGCTTGACCTCGCTGGTGTCCGCCACCATCTTCACCACGTCTCGGTAGCTGCACTTATCCACGGCCTGCGCCACCAGAGTCTGGAACCGGGAGCGGATCTTCCTGGCGGACAGGTACCCGGAGGCGGTGATGAACTCCACCCACAGCGACATGCTCCTCTTGCGGCCGTCGCTCAGCTTCAGCACCGCGCAGCCGGGCAGCGAGCCGTCATCCACAAAGTTGAACACCCCCATCTGGTTGAGGTAGAGCACCACCTCGAACTCGTTGGGGGAGATGACCTCCATCCCCTCGTAGCGCGCGTCTATCTCACTGAGGGAGCTGATGAACCTCGGCTCCTGCACCTCCACCTCCTTCAGGACATCCGACACCACCTTGCAAACCTCCCTTATGGTCTTCGCAATGGCCGCTTTGCGCGCTTGGCACCTCTCGTTGTAGTACTTGTTCAGCTGGTAAACCAGCTTCGCCTGCGTCGCGATCATGTTGGGGCAGAGGTCCGGGCTGTACACCGGAGAGTCGCAGTAGGTTGACGGATCCAATGCTTACCGGTAAAGCCAGAGGCAAACGCTTCCCCGTGCAGGAAAAGTCAAAATCAAAAGTTTTTTTTTTTTTTTTTGCTTTTGCAGCGGATGGACGTCAGTGTGAGGAGGAGGAAACGGATAGGGATGCAACGCAAGCTGCTGTAGTATCAGTCCAAGTCCTGAGCTCCTCCAGCAGGGTTGGGTGGATGCATATTCAGAGTCTGGGTCACCATCCGTGTCCAGGGCTGCAGGCGCAAAGAGGCTAAAACCATCGCCTGTGACCGCTCATCTCCTCTCCTCGCTCCTCTCTCTCTCTCTCTCACTCTCTCTCTCTCGCTCTGAGCTCACTTTTCGTCCACACTCAGCTGTGAGCCGGACTTGTGTACTTTATGAATGGCTCCTTCAGGGAGAGTGAAAGGGGGTCGGGCTTCTCCTCCTGCAATCATGTGCGGAGCTGTCAGTGCGCGCAGCCAATGAGCGCAGGGGAGCTCCGGTCCGCCTGCATCTGGACACACGGAGCTGTCCGCTGCTCAGGTCCACACAGGGGAAACACAAACCTTTAGGCTTCGTACGACCGAACCTGAGTGAGCTCTCTAAACCTGCAGTGAAATATTTTTTTTTATTACTGCAAAAAAAAAAAAAACCGGTTTTGCTTTGAAAGTGTTGTGCGTAATTTGGCACGGCGCGCTCTGTGGACACAGTGTGAGTGACAGCCTTTAACTTTAGACCTTTATTCTGCAGATGAGTCTATCTGTTTCTCTACGTTTTTAATTCAATTTGTTTCTGCGTGTTTCTGTCATATTTGAACAGCCCAGTAATTGCAGAGTTTTTCTCTCCTTGGCATCAAATATTCTTTGTCACCCGATGATTTACGCATCATGTCCTACTTTCATCCTAAAATTTCTGCTGGGCTGTGCGGCGTAATCTTTAAAATGTAAGCATCTTGGTTTTTTTTAAATTCAAACCAGATTTCCCTTTATTTCTAATTAGACATCTAACAGTTGGTCACATTATTTTTAAATGAAATTAAAGCGTGAAAATTACCAGCTCATTTATCTCATTCTTTTTTTTAAACCCCAATTCACTTTTATTCTGAAAGTCTTTTAGCAATTGCGTTTTTATTTACCACATTCGCGTGAAATTGCATCTTTTCATAAACGATAAATATTTTATTCCGTTCAATATTATCCAATATTTTAATGTACTTGTAATGTGTCCAGTGCACCTGCAGCTTTGGCTCAGAAAAACTTGAATTACTGGATAAACTCACATGATCCGACGAGTTCAAGTGATTCCTCCTGATCAACTTTGATCAACTTGACTGATTTACAATTTTATGTTATATCAGATATTTTGGAGTCATAATAACTAGAAGAAAAAAAAAAAGCACACACACACACACACACACACACACACACACACACACACACACTGGTGCGTGCGCCTTAATTTGCCGGTGGGTTCATCGCCCTGAACCTGCTCCATGCTGAATAATTGAACCGGGGGTCTCTCCCAGGTTTGTAATTGTCGCCTTGCCTCGATGCTGGAGGACTGAAGAAGTCATTACTCTCTTCCACAGACGAGGGGCAGCGGTGTGAGACATATATTTAGACATGGTGGAAAAAATACAAACCATCAGAAATATTTTGAAGTATTGCTGCAGCTTGTTACCTTCAACATGTGTCTGCTTTGCCACTTAACTGCTTTTATAGCTGTTAAGATAATTAGACATTTTCTAAAGCGTCTTTGTAATTCAGTTAAATACTTAAGTTTTTTAATTTCAACTGATTGACTTTTTTCAATAAAACCTGCCACTTCCTCACTATCAGAGCAACATTACAACTTTTCTATACAATCCAATCATTGCTGTAATTTCTGAAAATAAATTAGGCCTCCAGTAATGATCAGAGATCACAGCCCGTCTAGGCTGTAATATCTTTAAAGGCTGTCTTGAAATGATCAGAGACGATAAGGCCGTGTTTGCCTGCTTAGTTTCATTATGGAAAATGTCTGTATGATATTTCTCTGCATCCTGCCTTAAGCTACATACGCCTGTTGCCCAACCTTATTTCAAAGACCATAGAAAACTATTTTAGTCCAAAAATGTTGAAAGTGTGCCTGATCTTTGTGTCACTTGTTACAGAAATAATTTTAAAATAATGCAGAATATTGACTCAACAATGATTTCCAGAAATCCGTTTACTGATATGAAGTAGCCAACTATGCAAAGAGTTCTGTAATAAGCCTCAAACATTTCAGAAAAGGCACAGAGTAATGAGCCGCCCTTCATAGTTGCCACATCTTCTGGACTTCATCATGTAGCTTTTTTGCAAGTGCTGATGAGGCTTCAGGGAGTGTAAAGTAACTTGCGATTAAATTTGTAGAATTTATTATTGAGCTCAGTGTGCAAGACCTGCAGAGTAGTTCAGCATCCAAAGTGCAAAAGGCACAAATGAACATGCATTAATTTAAATGTAAATTTGTTTGATCTATGTCAAAGGCAGGAACTTGTCACACAAACTGTTTACTATATTATAAACATTATTGATTACTCAGTTCGTAGATGAGTATTCTGCCCAGTTTTTATTCCTTAGCAGGGCTTGGCCTCTCACCCAGAATAGTTAAATTGCCTTTGGTCTCAGTGGAGAGGTTTAGTGTCAAGTTCACCCGTCCCCGCCAAGAAAAAAGACATTCGAGGGAAAACGTTACTGGGTAACATTTGCTGGTGTGTCACGACTTTGGTAAAGCACACGCAGCTAAACGAGGGCACAACATCCTTTTGGATATTCCTCGTAGAACTAATAGATTATCTAGAAAAGCTGTGGTAAGACAAGCAACAGTTGACAACCTTGATTTATTATGATATTTAAAAGAAATGTTAAACTGAGATTTGACATTCCTTCCCTCAGCATCATACTGAAGTAATGCGATAGTTATCCCAATGTTTGGAATTAAGAAAAAGATAGAAACGGAGAGAAATAAGCGAGGAAAAAAAAAACGTCTGGCTGTTTGATTTCAGGATGACTGTTTATTATCAAGCTCACAGCTCCAGGGAGATTAATTGACACCACTTGGAGAGCGAAGTGTCCAAATATTATGAAGGGCATGCTAACTGTAGCTTAATGAAATATATGGTGACTAAGGCTTTTTATAAAGACATTATGAATCTGTTTTGGCCCACTTAGAAAACCACATGTTTCTGAGCATATGTGTTCCTTTTTTTATTGCAGTGTGTGGGGTGGATACTGTGCATTGGGTGTCATTAAATCTGTCTGTTTTGCCAGTTGAAATGGAGATGGGATGAAATGGAAAGGTCGGTCATATCTCAGAAAACTGTGTGAAGGCGTGCGCATGTACATTTAATGTGTCTAACTACGGGCTTATGTGGAAAACAGTGGGTGCAGCATAGTACTGGAAGAAACCTTAGCAGCTTTTGAAATAGTTTTTAGTTTCTCAGACCGACTTTTCTGTTTTATATATATTAGTGTGTTTATATATATATATAACACACTAATACTCTTTCATCCATTCTTGCTGCTTCTTTGTGCCCTTTATCTCCTAAAACATTCAGAATTATCTGTGGTTCCTAAAGAGTTTCCCCCCTGGTTTATATTGACTGGAGAAAAGATCAGGGGCCTGTCAGAGAGCTCTTTGATCTGAGCCTGTGTGACGACTCCACAGTGATCCCCTCACAAGCACAAAACAGTGTCCATGCCTGTGCAAATCTCTGCCAGCTGATGAGTAACCTCAGCGCTCCTCTTCCCCCCCCTCCTCTTCTTCTGTCCTCGTCTTCCCTACTGTCTCAGCTTTATTCTTCTTTTCCCTCGCTTCTCCTACCAGATTACGCTGGTTACCCCCAGGTGGCCCAGCACTTTGTTTACTACATAGCTTACAATTAGGAAAACGACCTCAAAGGCATAATTTGCCTTTTAAACATATTTGAAACATATTCGGTCCCTCGTATGAGAGTCTTGTTTCATAAATGTCATAAAATGTTTGTGGTAAAATTGAAATTCAGTGTTAATTTGGTCAATCTGGTTCATCTACTTGTTGAATCTTCAGTTTAAGCTGCCTCTAAATACAGTACATGCAACAAATACAAAGTGAAAGTCTCCTTAAATATTTTACAGCTGAGTGGTGCACAGTCATTTTTAACTATGCCCTTTCTAGTTGCAATACATCTTTAGTGGTATGGCTACATTTTATGGCTTGGCATTAGAAATATTTGAAGAAGGCAACAGAAAAAAATCGGTTTGTTTTGTAGCAGAAAGTGCAACAGTTCCCCCCTCTGTTTACTTGAGTCAGTGTGCTTTGTAATTCCAAGTGATAAGGGAGGGGGATGTCAAGACTTGGCATTTTTAGGTAGTGCTCTTTTTTCCTTTTTCCTGTCTCTGGAAACATGATAGGTGCAGCGAAAGTGGCCCACTGCCTGACAACACACACGCACATGTGCACTGTATTGAGCAAGTACATTTTTTGATGCTCTTGTTCACACATTTTGTTGCTGTCTCCCAAACCCGGATGGACCCAGCTGCTCCCTCCATAGAGGGCTCAAAGAAAATCATCGCAGGCAACTAATTGCCTGGCAGGCCCCTGCATCTGCTCAGCAGAGAGCAGAACTGATGAAGTCACAGAGCAGATGTGTGTTTGCCTGTCTCTCTCTGTGTGTGTGTGTGTGTGTGTGTGTGTGTGTGTATGAGAGACAGAAAGAGTGAGTGTGTGTGAGTGTGTGTGTGTGTTTAGCAGCGCCCTCTCTGTGTTTAGACACAAGCCATCAATATTGCATGTGGAGTTATTGTTGCAGAGCCACTCCTGGAGACTACTAATATTGCATGAATGAGGAAGTGAAATTCGCTCTGCTCCCAGCTGATTGGTCAAAGGAAATACCAGCAAAAATCTGATTGGAGGAAGCTTCCCTTAGATCCCTATTGCAATCTTGAGTCTGTCATAGACTATTCCTGTGTCCTGATAGCAAACTGTTTACTCATTCTAACTGTGGTTTGAGTATGTAATACATTCATTACAAATATATACTTAAAAATGCTGGAATGCTCGTTAAAGTCTTTTTATATTTGAGTGGTCCATAATCCATCACACATAAGGTGAGAGTTGAAAAAAAAATGCAAATATTGTGGGGAACAGTGTGACAACTCTAGGAAAAGATTGAAAAATACAGAAAGTAAGTTAGAAATACTTTGGAAAACAATTTGGCTAGTTATTTATGAATTGAAATTAAAATTTATGCATACATTATAATAGAACATTTAATTAAGTACTGCCAACATTAATACATTACAAATTCTTAAAACCTTATTAATATTTATACTATTACTTTATAGTATGCTGCTGGAATGCAGTGTACATTTTGTGAGCACTTGTGAAGTAATTGATGAAGGAGAAGTGAATAAAAATGATCATCTATTCGGCCACACAATGATCTGAAAATCAAGTGTGACTGTCATAAATATCGGAGAGAAAGTTATTTATTGGTGAAAATGACATCCTTAGCGATAAAATGTAAAACATACGTAATCATGCCATGCAACTAATGGTAAGTCACAATAATATAAACAATACAATAAATAATGTGCACAATATTAGAAATTAGAGCACTTCCACCTCCTCAGCTTCAACACTCACTATACAAAAAAACATGTTGTTAAATTATGCTGCTTTTTTCTGAATCATGTTTCCAAAAAGTTTTAACCAAAGGCCAGGTAGAAAATTATTTTGGAAAGAATCCAAGTAAATTTTTCCTAAAGGTCAGTGTCCAACCTTGGACTATGCAATGATAAAACCCCCATTGAGAAGACATTGGTAACTCTAATTAGCGGGGTGGTGACGGCTCCTCGGGGTTAGCTGGAGTGGCTGAATGGATGGTCACTCAGTCAAAGAAAACCACCCTGGTGTTATGTAGCGACCAGTCCCATATCGTTAAGCTCTCCCTAAAGTGTCAAACTGCTGGGACCGAACCCCCTCCCCCCCTCCTCCTGCTCGCTCCGCCAAACTCTCATGGCCGCCAGGGACGACCTTCGGCTGCAGCTGCCAATCACAAAGAGCCATGGCAGCGAGAGGTCTCTGAGAGAGGAGCCTATTGATTTTCCAGTTAGAGCCTAAGTAGTGTGTGCTATAGGACTAACGGACAGCCCAAGCAGGTATGTCATTATCAATGAGCCCAAGGAAGCCGATCCCCTCACTCTCACTCATTCATATTGGCCTCCTTCATTCCCTCCCTCCGTCTCTCCTTCGTCCTCTCTGACAGAGTGCATCCTGAGATGGTCAATAAATCGCTCAGCCACACCACGACAACAACTGGCGGAGTGATGGGTCGTGATGACCTTCTTTCTCTTTCTTTCCCCCGTTTCCTTCACTCTTTTTCCGTCTGCCCCTCCCTGCTTTCCAGGTACAGTAATTATAGCTCCTGGAAGACGTGAAACGTGTCCTTACCGGAGACAGACTTGTTAGCATCACATCTGTCATGCGATCCTCTTGCATTTTTCCCCCGTCTCTGGATTCTCAACATCCAGGGTCAGTTTAATCTCAAGCATCATCCCCTCGCGGCCCACTTTGGCTCATCCAGTCATCAGGAAACCCAATTATCATCATACTGCTCCTCTTGATTTGCCTCGCTGCTTATGACAAGCCACAGTCCAATGTAAAGACATGTGCAAACAATTACGAATGATACCGGCCAATTAGAGGAGATAAGGCCCAAAAAAAGGTTTAAAGCTTCCTGAAGTGAATTTCTGTTCCCCAGCAGAGCCGTTAAGTCTCGTTACCTTCTTTACTGTCCTTTATCTCTCTCTGTCTTCCGCACACTAAATGCATATGCACCCCACCTCTGCGTCCTCTCCCTTTTGAGTCTCAGATCGCATCAACAGTTGTAATATAGTCTCTCATATTTCACCCCCGCTGTTTGAGTGAGGCTATAACAGCGATGATGATGAACTCATTCTGTGGGGATGAGGTCAGCGATCGCCCGGCCAGATGTGGAGTTTTTAAGAGTGATGGAGAAAGACTTCTTAATGATGGGATTCAAAGCTTTGGAGAACCCAAGATGTTGACTCCTCCTTTACCTTGTGGACCGTATCTGTTGTACTTTTGGCCATTGTCGTACTATGAGATCAAGGGAAATATATGGGCAGAATTTAAGATGACTCTTTTTCTGTTATTGTTTGTTTTAGGTTTTGCTAGCAACCTGGCTCTAGGGAGGACGATGTTGGCCGTTGCATCACTTTGGTTGCGAAAAATCTCAGCAGCTATTGGAACGACTGTCATAATATGTTGTAGCGATATTTGTGATCCACAGACAATGAATTCTACTAAAATTCAGGGTCTTCTGACTTTTCCTTTAGCATCATGAGGTTGGTTTTCAGTGAAATGTCTCAACCACTATGAGATGGATCGCCATGAAATTTCATACAGACATTCATCGTCCCCAGAAGATGAATCCCTCTGAATATTTGTTTAGGGCCACCGACTTTTCACCTATTTCAACATTTACCTCATGTATTTATACATAATTCTGTACAGACATTCATGGTTTCCAGATGATGAATCCTAACATTCCTCTGGTGCCACCATGATGTTAACATTTGTGGTTTTGAGTAAAATGTCTCGACAACTATTGGGTGGATCGTGAAATTTGGTTCACACGTTCATGTCCTCCACAGGATGCATTGGTGGTCCCTTACCTTCACCTCTATCATCAGGCCGAATTAATATATTCAGTTCTGTAAAACTAATGATTCTTAATCTTGTTGAAACATCATTCTTTCTGATATTTATGCCCAGCAGCTTATTCCTTAGTTTGCAGTTTTAATTGATTTCTGTTCCGTTTGGAGATATTTGAATCTCTCTTTTAACCTTGACTAGATGTAAACTGCGACTGTTGTGCATTCTGATTAATCTCTGCAGCGAGAGTTAACCAGGTAGGACAGGTCAAGGAAAGACGATTGCCACATTGCAATCACATAAAGAACCATTAGACACGGTGTCATCTCGCCACCTAATGATGACTAATGTCTTCCTTCCAATTGCTCTTCCCTCACACACACACACAAGCACACAAACAACCACCCCATCTCTTTTCACTAATAAACATGCTTGGCCTCCCTCTGTCGCTCTGTTTGTGACCTAACTTTGGACCTTAACACGACCACAGACCACCGTGGCCGAGACCTGGCTCACACTTAACCAAGCACCTCCAGACAAAGAGCTGCCGCCCCCTCTTTGCACCTGAGCCTAGCCCCTCCATCATGTTCCATCTCTGGGCTTGACTGGACCAGTCAGGGGGCAGGTGCCTCCCCTCCCTCGCTTTGATTGATCCCCTCTCTCCATCATTTATTCCCTTCGTCTGCCTCTGACACGCGTGTCAAAGGCAACACAGCAGCCTGATGGATAGGCCTGTTTATGGATGCCAGTCTGCCTGGTAGGCTACTGATATTACAATCAGCACCTGTGTACCTGCTGTTCACACAAGCCTCTGTTATTCAGCTGAGGTCAGAGAGACACCCACCTCTGATTGAAAGATCGATGTCCGGCCCAGCATATTGGAAATTGGAATTGTAAATGTGGTCTTGTTTTGTCAGGAAGGTCTGTGCTGCATTTCAGATGATAAAACTAGATTCATGTGTTGTAGAATATGATTAAATATATTTGATGTTGAGCTTCCTTTTATCTGTATATCTAATTGTAGAACGCCTCATAAATGCAAAGGCTAAATGAGTGGACTAGGATATAATACTCATTAAAGCTGTTAATTCCTGAAAGAAATCAAGAGATGTATTTGTTTTTATAAGGTACACTGATGGCATTGATGTGTACTCGGTGTAAAGACATCTCATGTGCCGGAGAGCAGAATGTTACATTGCTGAATTCTGGTGCCTCCAGTGCCATTATGGTTAATGACCCATCCAGTCTGGTTGAAATGGCACATCCATAGGGACATTGTGCAGATTACTTACTCATCCAAGCCTCCTTTCTAGCAGACATCAGCACAACAGAGCTTTACTTCTGCTCTTTAGAAGCAAGACTGTAGAATAAGGTGCAGTATAAATTTTAAAAAAGCAATTCTAATACACAGATGATCTTTAATACTATGAGTTTTTGTTGTAGTGTCTTATCTGAACCACTAGTCCATCTTAGCATAACATCTCAATAACGTTGATGCGCATCAAATTTGTTTCACACCAGCAATCACAGTATTCACTAAGTATAATAAAATATAATGCAGATTAAATTGAATAGTAAAATGTCTGAACCCTTTCTATAAAGCTTCAGTAATTAAAGTTTTTCTATTAACAGAGGATTACGTGACACATGTATTGTGAAAGGGGTCGTTTATAATGACTCATTCACAGATAATTATCGCCAACTCTGCTGTACTTTAGTTAGATACAGTATTTCCCTTAGGATTTCATAAGATCACAAATGAGCTGGAAGGAGAGCGAATATTGAACTTGCATTCGTCAGGTGGCCAAAGCACATCTCATCCGAATGCCAATGTTGTTGCATGTTTGCTCTTGCTTGTTAACATGTTTTTTTAATAATTTTATAAGGTGATGTCAAAGTTGTTTTTACCGCAAAAAAATCTATTAATTTTGCCTGAAGTCACGTCAAGTCCAATTCATTTGTATCCCAAAAAAGCCCTTTAAAACAAAAGAAAATCTACTCTACAGATGTGGCATAGACAGTAGACAGACTTCTACTATAAGCACATCTAAGTGAATGTTGTATTTCATTTGTATATTAATTACATCATTGCTTCTGCCTCTAAAGTATTGAAGATGTTTACTAATTCAACTGAGTCTATTACGGCTGTAACTCAAAATGCTTGTCACTGATAAACCTGTAGCTCCAATTGAGTCACCTTCAAATTCTCAGAAGTCTCCCCAGTGTTCCTTTATACACGTCCCTTTCTCTCCCTCTTCTTTCGCCTCGGACAAACCAACCCCGAATTCCCCAAGAGGGGTGTACTTTTCACCCCACACCCACTTAAGCTGGTGACAATAGCCGGATTAGAAAAGAATTTACTTCAGCGAAGCCTCGCACCAACCCCAAGAAAGCCTTTCCTTCGCTAAATGGCAAAATGAGAGATTGAGGGAAAGCGGGGAGAATGCGATAGGAGCCGGTCAGCGATCTTAACCTGTCTGATGTTTGCCATGGCAGCTTATAGGGGGAGTGGGGCGCCAATAGCGTTGAGTCTAAAGCAGCTCCTGTGCTTCAGTGGCGGTTCTGGGCTGTCTCCTTGATTTTCTGAATATCGATGAGAAGCATATACATTCTCTTTCTCCTTTTCCCGATGTCCAAGTGTTTACTGATGAGCTTGACAAATCAAGGAGTGTATTTAAGCCCTTTCAGTGCCATCTCAATAGGTGCCCTGCAGTACTGTTAGGCTCTTATATATGTAGCTGCTGGTGTCTCAGGTGGGCTTTTTATAAGCACCATATCCTGGTACAAAGCTGATCTTAGGTTTTATCACAGATTTTTGTTGCTGTTGTATCATTGTAATTAAAGACTATGCATTAAGTTTAATTTAGTTCTGTGTTGACCGTGTAAATCTATACCATGACATTTCTTTATGGGACAGAATCAATTTTGAACACAGAATTTTAAGGTTTTAAACATGCATTATGATAGTGCAGAGACAGCAGAGAGGATTGTCTCAGTTTGTGGATGTCTGCTGCATTTCACACCCCTCTTCCCTTCACTTATGTAGCTTTATCCATCCTTTGTTCCCCATCACCTTTGAGCCTCTACCGCTGCCCTTTGTGGCCCCGGTCTAAGCTGTGATGGGGTAGGATGGGGAAGGAAGCGCTGATCTTGAATATTTAAAAAAAGAAAACAATTGGGGCCATTTTATATGTTTTGGTATCCCTTAATGCCGCCTCTGTTTAATTTGCCAAAACATGTAACTCGTGTTACTCACTGAGGTCTTATTTACTGAGGTTATGATTTGTCATGTTATCAATTATGAATTCTATGTTTACGCAGGTTTATCTGCCACCATTAGTGTTTTGTATTGCTGCTGTGTATCCTATATGTCAGGGCCCATCCGAGGCTTTCATCTTATAGCTTATGTCCAAAGGCTGAATGTTTAATGAGTTACTGCACTGAAGTCTTCACTTCTCTGCCAATTAACCCCGAGACCACTGCAGCATTTCCTTAAATCCACACAAGACCTTTTTTTTTGTTCCCACTTCAAAAAGGCTAAGCAGCCAAGGAAAGGAAAGGAGAAAAGGCTAACCTGTTGGCAAACAGTGAAAAGGGCCAAAAAGGGGTTTAATCCTTATTAGGCTAAATTCAGACTAAGTGGCCCCAAAGATCCTTTCAAAGGGGACTTTATTCTGGGAGTGCAAACTCTTACTGGGCGACGTTTGGGACTGAAAGCTTTGAGCCTTTGGGCTTCATAACCTTACACTTGCTGCAAGCTGGGCTTGTTTATTTTGCTTTAATTCTCTCACACTCCAGCGCAGCTTTTTGGTTGTGTTTATTTTTTTGGACCTTGTAGTTTGTTTTACTTCCCTCAAGGTAAATAGACCTTTACGTGTAACCAGTGATTACATCTTGAATTAGTTACATGATGGTAGAACAATTGAGCCTCTCGATCGCGGCCTGTGCTATTTATATTGGAGCCTCTCGACAACGTGTCAGCTCATCTGGTCTTTCTTATACATAAACTATAATGGATATATTTTTACTGCTTATTGATAGATAATTGTACCTGTTTCAGTTTGTCTATAGTGCTATGTTAAAGAGATAGTTTGACATTTTTGGGCTCTTGCTTTTCTTGGCGAGAGTCAGGAGAGAAGATTGACACCGATCTCATATCGGTCTATTCAATATGAAACTACAGCCAGCAGCCAGTTAGCTTAGCTTAGCATGAAGACTGGAAACAGGGGGAAACTGCTAGCCTGGCTCTGTTCAAAGGTGACATAATACACCTAGCAACACCTTTAAAACTTGCTAATTAACATCTTGTTTGACTCAAACCAAAACCATAAAGTGTACAACAGTTTGTGTTTGTGGACAGCACTGTTTCGTGGCCGGGTGCAGTGGTTTCAATCTTCTCATCTAACTCTGGACAAGAACATGAATAAGGATACTTCTCAAAATGAAGTTCCTCTTTCTGTTTGGTAACCTGACTGTATTATCAGGTATATCACTTTTATACCTTTTTACATATCAATACTTTCTCTGCTTGCCCAGCTACTCTGCTCCATATAATTATGGAGCATGTGGCCAGACAGAGATGTTGTCATGGCCGGTTGGTTAAATCATACTCTTGCTGAGGCACAAAGGCTACAGGATAACTGTTGGAGTGTGAAAGTAGAGTCATGTGTCTGCACTGTCTTCAGGTCATATGATTCCAGGTTCTTGTGGTGAGGGAGCGTTGCTTTCCTCTTGAATGACTTGCTTATTTTACCTCGAGCGCAGCCTTCTAATCTCCTCACCAGCCACACACCTTCTGCCTGGAATGGCTTTTGCTTGAAACACATTCAGAAAATCTTTTCAATGAAAATACGTTGATGCATCTTTCTGTACGACTTTCTAATACAGTACTCTCAGTCCTTCCTACTCCCTCCTCCTATCTTTTTTTTTTCTGCTATCACTCAATCTCAAAAGCAAAATCTGTCTTAATTGGCTCCAGAGGGCTCGGGGAGGCTTTGTGTCAACGGTGATGAGGGTCCTGATTGGTCCAGAGGCACAGGCAGCCAACAGACCCTTGTTAGTGTGTCGGGGCCCTTTGCTTGCTCGTTAGTCCGATGAACTCATTTACTGATGGGGGGTGACAAGGCCTCGTTCACCAGTGTGGAACAGAAGATGGTGGGGGGTTAAGGCGGTGGGGGAGGAGGTGAACAAGAATATGGGTAAGGAATACTGGAGGATTATAAGAGTGTTTTTGTGGATGCACCAGATGAGAGTGTCAGAAAGCCTTTAAATGTCAACTTGTGTTTGTCCGTGCTTTCTTTCTCATTTGCTGCTGCAGTAAAAGCACAGTCAGCGTCTCTGCCCGCTGAAACTGGTTATTGTAGATGGCTTGATTCTGTGGTCAGTCAAGTGAGAAAGAGTCACAAACATCCTCTGATACATGCAGCGGTTTACTTTGTATTTGTGACTTTTGAATAAGAAAAACAGGAGGCTTGTTTAATTAGTGTTAAGAATCTGCATCGTCAGGCCATTGTTTGCATGTAAAAGTCATTTTATGATGTGTGGGCACGTGTGAAGTAGTGGGTGTCGAGAGAGCTTTTGGGAAATGAAAAGCAATAAGCAACTCAACATGCTGATAACTCTCCTTTTTTTTTTTTTTTTTTTATGAATTCTATCAAGTTCTCCCAATACCGCTTGTCCCTCGTCTCCGTTTTGATGTTGATGGATCACCTCTCTTCCTCCCGCTCATTAATTTCATCACCTTATCTCCCACACCACTTCATTTGACCAAAAGGTAATAATAAATCCCTCATCCATTATCCTTTAACTGAGGTAGCCATGCGGAAATACTTAATAACAGGCAACAAATTGAACTTCAATCACCGCATTTTCCTTGAAGGATGCACAGCACATTAAACTCAACGAGCCAATATGCATATACCACTTATCAAATGCTGTTTATGCGCAGTTCTTTTTACAAAAACAGCACTGTTGGTGTTAAAATGAGACTTTGTTCGTATTTTATGACAAATAAGGATTTACTTTATTAGGAGTTGGCAGTGGCTTCTGTCCTCTTCAACTCAAGGGTCTTATCAGCCCCAAAACACACACGCGCTCAGCCTGGCGACATCGAAGGCAGCTGAGAGCCTCATCTATCTTGAACCACGCCGCTGATAGTTGGTCTGTTGCTCCCCTAACTCTCCCCCAATTCGGTGCAGTTTCAATTAAATTTCATCTGTGTCAACGTGTTCCTCCACTTGGCTTTACCCGTGTTTCTAAAGAGGCAGCGGTGGGTAAAGGAAACTGGGTTTTTTCACGAAGGGAAGGTTGATGGAGAGGGTTCACTGGCAAGGACTGTCTGAGATTCAGCTGTGTGTGTGTGTGTGTGTGTGTGTGTGTGTGTGTGTGTGTGTGTGTGTGTGTGTGTGTGTGTGTGTGGTTACACACCATAGCCACAGTCACACGGCCCCTCTTCATGTGTCCCTCTTCATTCCGCAGTCTTTTGGGCATCTGACAAAGACAAACGACAGTGCTTCAGAAATGAGCAGCAGCCCGGGCGCACAAACAGGTTGAAAGAGGAGGAGGGAGAGATGGAGAGGGGAGAGACGGAGAGAAAGCATTGCAATCAAGACTAGTTCCTTTGTTTTCCGTTTGGCTGTGTCCTCCCGCGTGACGCTTTGAAATTGATCTCGCGACGCGCCAGACCTGAATCCATGGATAATGTTCCACGTGAAATGAAACATCAATAAAACTGCTTTATACTCAACCAATCATGTCGACATATAAGCTCCTGATTCTTTTCATATTCCCTTTGTGGAATCTTCTGTCCTCTTATAACCTCAGTCATTTTTATTTTTCTTTATTTTTAAACTGAACAACCCTTTTTTTGTTCAGATAGTAAAATGTAAATGTGATGTCAGGCCTAGCACAGTCTGGTGTTTTTTGTTTTTTTTTTAATTCCTCCTCAGGCTCTGTAGCATTATCATCTCTTTGAGCTTGACTGATTCAGTTCCACCATTACTATTTATCACTGAGGAAGCTGGTGCAGCCATAATTCCAGCTCGGACAATAACCTCCACACCATTGTAATTTGTCCAGACGTGGTCAGAACGGCTAGAGCATTACAGCACGGATAGTTTGTCACGCGCCTTGTCACCCGCTCAGCTTTTTCATCTGCAAGGGAAAAGGGCGCCGCCGATACGGACAATGATCTCGGGAACATTGAGTGCTATTTACAGTGTTCCAGGAGCTTCATTGGCCCAGAGAAAAATGATATCTGGCTGCCTCCGCTTCTGTCATATCTATCTGTGGAATCAGAGACTGCAACTTTATCACATCAGCCCTGGGCATCTTCTTGACATCCGTCGAGAGGTCTATGAGCGTACTCTTGGGGATGAAATGAGTCAACCCCTCCCTGTTGGAGGTGAAAGGTTACTCCCCAAGCATTCACTCATCATACACCTGAAAACAGGAATTTCATTTTTGATCAGATAGAATCAGAGATGCTGGGTTTTGACATATACTGGGATTTTTTTTTGTAGGGTTCTTGACATGATAATCTGGCAGCCATCATATCTGTCAGTAGAGAAATCTAATAAGGCGTCTCAGCCTGTTTGTCATTAAGTGTCTCAACTTGCAGTCAGATTGACATGGGGACAGTCTCTTTATGCAGCTTTAAACCTTTAAGCGCACTAATTATTAGGTTATAACACTTTCACTAAAGTGTATTGACAGCAGCTTCGTATTTATTGTACAGACATGAAAGAAAAGTTGTTTTTTTTAACATCTAAAATTAAAACTTTTCCTAAAGATTGTTTTCGCTTCCTGCAATTACATTAGTTTCCTGCATGAAATACTTTTTCCTTGAAGATGAAAAATTGTATTGTTTACTCTCGTGTGCCGCGCTATCTTCGTGATGGGGTTGGCTACAGGCTGGCGCTGACTGGTATAGTCATCTTGAACCCTGTTAAGGAAGACAGGAGGCTGGCGGAGGCTGGCGGATGCAGCCCCGGCGAGCTTCTCCAAGCCACTAATCCACATTTAATTGAACTCCAGAGACTTTGAAGTGAGTCTGTGATGCAGGCAGGTCTTATTCCTCATAGAGACGGCGAGGGAGAGGCTGTCCTCAGCTGGTTGGCAACGGCCTCAGCTGGTCCCCTCCGCTGTCCCCTGCCTTTAATGAGCTCCTTTAACTTTACTCTAGGCCGGGCTCGCTCGTTCGCTCGCTCGCATTTGAATATTTTTGATTAATAACGCAGCCTCTGAACCACGCTGTGACAACCTAAAGCGTCCCTTTTACCTTTCTGCCACATCCCCATACGCCCCCCCCCGTCAGCAGACGCTTTGAAACTAAAAGCAGAGGTTGAAACAAAAGCCTGGTTAACAAAGCAGTACTAAGTAGGTTAGTAGCGAATCTAAACGCTGGATTAGTAGGAGTACGAATCACAGGGGCAGGGACAAGCATATGGGTCTGTCTGTGGCAGCCATCAGAACAAGTTACTGTGACAGCTACCACAATCCTCATGGGGACAGATTAAGCTCAGCTCATCGAAGCATTTTTAAATGTGGATCGAGCTAACATAATATTGTTTGACCCCTGTGTCAGTTCCTTTTGCGGAAATACAGAAAATAGTCTAATCAGATCTTTAGCATAAAATAGGCTCTTAACCTCATCCATGTCTCATCACACTATCACTATATATCACACCAGTATTATTTGTATTTTAATACATACATCGTAATTTTCTCATACTCCCAGTCACCTGTATGCTGTAATATGGATTATCTTTTAGTGAACTGAACATTTCCTTCCCTCCTTCCAGCTGAATAGTTGCTCATTCTCTCGCTGAAGGAATCTCTTTTTCATTGAGGCTGATCAATATAAGACATTAATCGTGCTGTTCAGGCCGTCGTGCCATCACCGTGTGAAAAATGAACTAACCTAGCCTCCTGTCTGCTCTTCTTCCCTTCCCTTCCCTTTCTTTCCTCTGATCTCTTCTGTCCTTCTCTGGTCTCTTTCTTTTTAAACATTTCCGTTCCTTATTCCATTTTCATCGTCCCCCATGAATTCAACCCCCTTCCCTTCGGGGTCTCTTTTCCTGTCCTGTCTTCCAGATTCTAGCCTATACAGAAGGTCTTCATGGAAAATGGCTGTTCACAGAGATCCGTGCCGTCTTTTCCAGACGCTACCTGCTGCAGAATACGGCTCTGGAAATCTTCATGGCCAACAGAAGTAAGGCAGCTCCTGATAATTACCTATATATGACCATTTCATCGTTTCATTGAAACCCTGATGGATATACACATTCTTTACTGTTCTTTTTATGGAATAATACAGGAGACATTTTATCAAGAAGTTGAGCGTCAGTGTGGTCAATTTATGTCATATCAGCAATATAAAGATAATAAATAGATTTGTTTGTTGTGTCTCTCCACAGCGGCAGTCATGTTCAACTTCCCAGATGCAGCCACGGTGAAGAAGGTGGTCCACAGTCTTCCTCGCGTTGGGGTGGGCACGAACTTCGGTCTTCCACAGACCAGGTGAGGCAGCTAAACACAGAAATATTTTCAAATATTTTCTCACATTTTCTGCAGGCTTGAGTGCAACACATGCAGCAGAGAGGGGGTGAAGTGGGATTAGAGAACATTACCACTGTTGTTACTTATACTGCACACACCTCCAAACTGAATGCTCTCCCTCCCCGGTCTTGCTGTCACATGCACACAGGGCTTTGGTCACCGATTTGTCCGTCCCTCCCACTCTCTCCACACCTCCCAAACATAATTGGCTTCACACAAACATAGTTCAGTTCATTTATTTATTTCCATCAGTGTGAAGCAAATAGTTTCTTGTAAGCCTGCAGGGCACACACCCGCCCTTCCTCACATCATGTCTGCTCTGTGTCCGGCCAGTGCTGAAGCCAAGCCCAACCCAGCTGCTGACATATGTGTTCCTACTATAAGATCCTGTGTCAAGAGAAATGAAAGTAGTCGCCAGGAATTCTCACTGTATGGTGCCTTTTATGGCGTATTTTAATAATATGACCAGCTAAAATTTTCAGTGGGATATATTATTTGGTGGTCAATGTGTAATTGTCATGGCAATTTTATTTAAGCAGTATAACCCAAAATCACACATTTGTCATAAAGGACTTTACAATATAGACAGCATATGACACCCTCTGTCCTTAGACCCTTGATCTGAGCACAAAAAAACTTTTGCAGGGAATTAAATGGGGAAACCTCATGAAGAGTAAAATATGGATAAAGGTTTGCAAAATTGTACACACAGTATACAAGGTAACTGCAGGTTTCTGTAAGTTGAATTTCAAGCAGGCTTCTTCTGAGAGCACAATTGTAGTTAAAGCAAAAATGGGCAAGAAACCAAATCCAACGTCATGGTAAAGCATAACTCTTTCTGCACACAGTAGGGATTTGTTTCATCCTGCATCTTGTGAAATTTGTGTCTTCATTAATCTGAGCTGTGACAGTTGTTGTCTGGTTGGATACGTGAATATTTTGGGGAGTTAACGTATGTAAGTCAGGAAGATTTAGGACCTGTGGGAAATGCTTTCTCAATATTAGGAAACAAAAAAAATGCTCCACGTAGCAACTGTGAACACTGAAGGCTATGTAATCAGTCTGAGGAAGAAAGTGCATCCAGTAATGAGTCAGTGTGTGTGTGTGTGTGTGTGTGTGTGTGTGTGTGTGTGTGTGTGTGTGTGTGTGAATATATATAACACACACAGAGTTGGGGTGAGAGAACGTGTGTGTGTTTGTGTTGGGTTCATTAATCAAGCTGGTTTGCAGGCCACGGACACCTTGCCTCTTTGACCTGAGGACAGCTGTACAGGGCAGCTCAGTGCACACACACTCACCAGCTAATACAGCCAGCACAAATTATTTAATGTCCAGAGCGCCATAACAATAATTTCACGACCACGCCTCGTTATCCATTTAATATTGTTGCTCGTAATTGGATATAATCCTTCTGCTTTTAAAACATTTTTGCTAATAATAAGCACCTTTTCTAAAAGTTTACATTTAATGAGGATGTGATCTATGGGAGATAAAAAGAAAATACAGAAATCACCATGTGAATGCACATATTGCTTGGTGGTGTGCCTTGTTGCACACTCATATTTGGAAAGTCATATTTTCACCTTTGAGAGGCCTAATGACTATAATCTCACACCCTGACAATGATTAATTCCATCATTTTCTTTTGTTTTAATTGGATTGGGGGTCATTTGTTTGTGTCCTACTACATACATCATGCTCTGGGTTTTGCGTATGTGTGCACAAATGCACGCAAATACATGCATTCAACCCAATTTATTGCATATTTGTCTCCTTAATTAGCAAGACTGTAAGATCAATAGATTTCTCATATACTGACATTTGTATTGCAAAAGTCTAATAAAGCCCAAGGTTTTTTTTCAGTGTACAAATACAATTCTTGTGATGTGGTGACTGACTTTGTCTCTGTACCACTTCACAGTATTTGAACAACTGAATGGCTCCAAATGTTTTCACGTATGTTTTTCTGTCTTTCTCATTGTAGACGTATCTCTCTGGCCACACCAAAGCAGCTATTCAAGGCAGCCAACATGACCCAGCGCTGGCAACGCCGCGAGATATCCAACTTTGAGTACCTCATCTTTCTCAACACCATCTCTGGTGAGGTCACCACCCAACACCCGTGTGATGTTACTGCAGATTGTTCCTCATAGAGGAAACACCAAAGCTTCAGAAATCAATTAATGGTGTTGGTCCTTGATAGCTTCATTTGTTTAATCTTTTCTCTTTTCTTGCTTTCTTTACTTCCACAAGGTCGGACCTTTAATGACCTGAACCAGTACCCGGTCTTCCCCTGGGTTATCACCAACTACGACTCAGAGGAGCTTGACCTCACTCTGCCCAGCAACTTCAGAGATCTGTCCAAGGTCAGACACTCCGATTCTCTCCTGCTTTAGTCATCTTTTTTTTCCTATTCCCAAAGAGAGGCGGGCAGTTAGGAGGAAATATCAGGGGTAAATATGTGTTTGTGTGTGTGTGCACGTGTGTGTATCTAAGTCCATTTAATCGCTGTATAATTGCCATTGATCATAGTTTAGTAGACCAGCTCTTTAGTCACTGCTGGTTGATTGCTATCTGTACACAACTGTAGCTCCGTCCTTCTCATTAAATTAAACAAATATGTGATTGTATCAAAAAGACCAAAAGTTACTTGAAAGTTTAAAAGCAATCACAGTTAGATTTTTTAGACACTCTTCATTACCTATATTTTTGGCATTACTGTTGTTCCACTGTATGCTGGCAAATAAATTAAACTGGGATTATACTGAGATAGATTTCCCAGTTGCAAGTTGCAGGTGATAAACTTTACAGATAATCTCTGTGATTAGTTGTTGACTTTTGTTAGTTGAGGCAGCTCTGCCTTGCTGCAGTCAAAGCAGATTTAAACTGCTCGTGTTCTCTCCCATTTTCTGGGTGAGCGTTGTCATTTTCTGTCCATAATTCAAAGTTCATAATTGAATTCTTTCAAGTTTGACCTTCTGCAACGCCCCAGGAAGTGAAGTAATACTCCCTGGTAGCTCCAGGCATCAAGTGATTGGGCTTAAAACAATAAAACCTGCCCTAAGATGCTCCCTGGCACATCAATACACACAATCACGCAGCTGAAACTGCTTAAAAGATTCTCCTCCATGTTGTAAGTAGACATGCAATTATTTACTTGCATGAACTCCCTGTCTTTTCCACACATACACACACAGAACAAAAAGCTAAAAAACATAATCCTTAGCTTGCCAGCTCCCCTCGTCGGACTGAACATCAGTTGCTCGTAATGTTGCAGCGGTGGGAGGACAGAGGATTAGTTTTGGAGTGAAATGATTGAGTGACTGTCTGGCTGCTGGAACCAAAATGACTGAATAAATCAGCCATGGAAACAAAAAGACATGTGTTAATGGACAGGGGGTACGTTGGAGGAAATGCATTTCAGAGTTACACTTGAGGGCATTTGTTAGGTCCTGGGAGCATCCCATGTTCATGCAGGGTGAGGGAGAGGTGGGGGTGTTCACCTAGTGAGACAGAGTGGAACATATTACAGTTAGTGCTGAAACCAAAAATGGCATTGCAATCCAGGAAGTCCAGCTTGTGCTAAACAACCATGAGTTTGTTGAACGGCAAAATGCTGCAAAACGGTTTGTTATACTATGAGGCAGGATTTTGCAACTCAGCATTTATCACTACAGAAATAGTTTCATCCTTCATCTTGACGAGTGTAAAATAAACAGAAGCATTCTGATGTTCATGTTTCAAAGTAACCCAGTACCTGGTGTTGCACACTTTTGGCAAAAGTTGAACATTGACAAAAAAAGTGTTTTTTCTTCCAGAAGGCTGTCTTCCTTTTTATTTTTATTTTCATGTTATCTTATTATTTTTATCTTTTGACTCCTGGCCGTAGCCCCCTGTCACACCAGAAAATGGTACCACTAATGTAGTTCATTTGAAAACCTTTTAACCCAATTGGTGCTGGAAGTTTTCTTATTTAGTGACAACAGAAGACAAATGATGTTGCTTCTCATTCAGCTGTACCTGTTTACATAAAATTGGATGTTACGGCAGAGCTAATATCACAGCTAACATATACCTCAAAAGTCAGAGATTACAAGAAAGTTTAGTCAATTCATAGGATTTGAATGTCAAAAAAATCCTCTGATATCAGCCATTCCGTGGAAATAATGAATCTTGATTTGTAATTTTGGTGTTTCAAACTACAGTGTGACTAAACCTTTACCTTAAGTGAAATGCATTCAACATTTGAAATAGAGAGAGGAAAAATCTGAACAGTGTGATCCGATGCGATGCAGTAGCCCTGCACATTTAGTACAAACACACAAGCCGTCCACTCACACTTCCTTTCTTTCACACTGCCCTGTCATACAGATTCAAACACCCCAACAGTCAACACCTCGCCCCTGAGGTTCTCCACGGTCCTGCTTTCACTTCCGATCTGCTCCTCTGTGTCTCTATCCTCTGTTTTTATCCCTCCCAGTGTAGCTTTCCCCGCTGTATGAAGCTGCATAATTTCTCTGTTTATCTGGCTTCATGTTGCCCAGTAGGCTGAAATGTGACAGTTGTACTTGCCACACACACACACACACACACACACACACACACACACACACACAGAATCACACAAACACGCATCCCTCCTTCAGTTTCTTAGCTCATTTCTGCCTCCTGCTCTTCTCCTTTGCACTGCCTTGGAGTTTGGACAGCTCAGCCTCTGTGCTCAGTCAAGCCTCGCAGCCCCGGGGACCGAGCGAGTGAAGGGGAGATGGGCGAAAGGAGGAGAAACAGAAAGACAATCTGAGGGGAAAGAGGAGGAGAGAGTGTAAGAGAAGAAGAACAACATTATTTGCCGTCCTTGCGCTTCTTCTTCTCTCCTCAGAGCAAAGTAACAGCAGCGAGATGGAGGGAGGGAGGGGAGGGAGCGGGGCCAATCTTTATTACATCTGTTTTATTCATGTTGTTGACACACGTGTGATATCAGTGTATGACCACTGGAGCGTGGCAGACTGCAGTGTCTGAGAAAAGGGCAAGCAGCATCGCACAGCCCCCCCAAATCAGCCCCCAACCCCCAGCTCTGCACCCACAATCATTTGTGCTCTGTGTTTCTTTTCTTTGCATCCTAATGTTCTCTGACCTTCACACTTCCATGTCTGTGTCTGCATCATCCGCCACCTCCTGCTTTGTTTTCCTCTTTATTGTTTCCGTTTTCTCTCTCCTTCTGTTTGCCTCTCGCTCTGTCTCTCTTTCTCGCCATCCACATCTTTCTTATCCCCCTCCCTTATGTCACGTTGGTGGCTGTCTCTTATAGAAACAGGTCATCTGAGAAGCCTCCAGTGACATTGAGAAGCCAAATTGCCATGAACGTGTGTGTGTTTGTGTGTGTGTGTGTGTGTGTGTGTGTGTGTGTGTGTGTGTGTGTGTGTGTGTGTGTGTGTGTGTGTGTGTGTGTGTGTCACACACTGTCATCATCCTCAGCACAACAGAGGCCACACAGAATTTATGTTCCCTGCTGCCAGAGCCATTCTGACCCCAGGGACTTTCTTATCATAAACTCTAACCTCAACCTGACATCAAACGCCGACCCCCGAGATAACATTGTAGTCACGATAAGCACACAGAAGAACGGACTGCAAGTGTTGTAACTCTCTGTTTTCTTCACCCCAGTTCTGCACACTGTCACACATTTCCCCACAAAACTGCACTTGTCCTACATACAGAGAGCTGCAAGATGATTGTAATTGGTCAATGGGGTCATGTACGTCCCCTGAAGGCTAAAAGCACAGTTCTTCTTGTTTGCACAGCTTTTAATGAAGCACAACAAACAATTAAAAGAATCTTTAAAGCCCCAACAAACGATTAGACAGTCTACATTTACATTGCAGCAGAAATGGCGAGGATTTATTGAGCATTCCCTGTTACCTTTGTGCTATAACCTACTACTCACAGCCACATCAGCTAATGGTGTATTGATTTCACCATACGCGCCCCATATGTTTATCCCCCAGGCCCTCCACACCATTTTCACTGTTTAAATAGGACATTATACATAAACACTCCTTTCAAAAGGCTCTTTTGATTTATGACTCAAAGCCCAAGTGATGCTCAAATCGTCGGTAAGCCATTATACTTCATCACCGGTGACCTATTATTGTTTTAAAAGCAAAGCGGCACTGGATAATGTTCTTATAATAGTTCTCAGGAAGATCCTTGTTGTTCCATAACAGGGTTTTTTTTTTTTTCCTATGAGGATCATTTTTACCAAGTTTGCTTATTGAGCAGATTCACTATGGAGGACATTTCAGTTAGGTTGGCGTTCAGGGAGAATTATGTATAAACTCAATATCTGTTTCATGTTTCTGTGACACACACCTAGTCCCTCAGCTGTTATGCTCTTTGAACATCATAACACACGGTTTTAAACACGAGTCACATCATAAATGATGTACAAAACATGTGGATTCGTTCTGAGATACCTGCCCTTTAGTTTTAATAACTAATTATTTCTTGTGATATTTTTCACACAATAGCTTCAAATGGTTCTGTAACACCATCTTCACTCTTGATTAAGAACTGATTAGGACTAATCCAAGATTAATTCTCTGATGTTCGCCACTTCAAAGCGCCAACACATCTTTGTTTTGTAGCTTACTCTCTAGTCTAATTAAAACTACGAGATTGGGTCATTTGTCTGAGTCCTCATCAGAGCGCTATTCTTTGCCACGACATATTAGGCCAATCTGCGGTGGGGCGGCAGCAGGCGCTCCATCACCACACTGCCGGGCGCTCTGCTCTGATGTACGGCGCCGTCACTGCTGCTCTGTTGTAGCTACTGTAAGCTGAGAGTGCTCGCCCCACAGTAATTTACAGCAGTAAACAATGTCGGGCTCGCGCAAACCAAAAGCCCCCACATGCACTCACACACAATTCTCCCTCTCTCTCTGTCACTGTGGCACTTTCAGTCTTTTTTTTTATTTTATATGCCTCCTCTCCCTTTTCTTTTTTTAATGAGCCGACTGTTATTAGGGCTATAAATCAGACCAATGGGCTTGATGTATAATTCACTCTGTGTACTCACCCACCCCCAGTGGCCCTGAGGAAGCCCACAGTGTATCACTGTCAGCTCAGAGCTGCACAGTGTGGTGGCACGAGGCGCTTTGCCGCGTAAATCCGGGCACGCACAGGAACACGATTTACAAAATTACAAAATATACGCACACGCTAAACCAAAAAAAGCAACCAGTTCTGCTCAAATCAAATCACTCCCGTTACACACAAATACATGTGCACGAGCGCTGCCCCATTACTCCCACACAAAACAGTAGCCATTGCACAGATCGATATCAGTGGCTGGCCCCGGCTGAGTCTTGCTGTGACAGGCACCCTATGATATGAAAGAGATCCAATTGATCCACGCCCTACTAGCCCCTCATCCTCAAAAGGCCATCATTCCATTACCATTGATCCGCTGTGTGTATATGAGTGTGTGTGTGGATGTGTATTACTCATGTTGTGGGGACATAAATCTGTTTACACAGTCACATTGTGGGGACTCGCCTTCCTTATGGAGACAAAGCCAGTCCCCATAATGTAAATCATTACATTTTAGGGTGAAGACTTAGGTTAAGGTTCGGGTTAGGCAAGTAGTGATTATGGTTAGGGTTAAGGTAAGTGAAATGAATATAGGTCAATGTAATGTCCTCTGAAGTGATGGAAACACTACTGTGTGTGTGTGTGTGTGTGTGTAAGAGAGGTGAGGGGGGGTTTGAGGGAATGAGGTACAGCCAGCTGAAGACTAATAAAAATTGAACCAGCCTGAAAGTGATTTCTGTAAATGACTATTTAAATAATAGCCAAGCAGCACCGGGTTATTGGTTTTGCAGAGTGATGGAAAATTAATGCAACTTAACCATTTTTCTCGACTACAAAAAGGGCCAGTGACCAGTGTATTAGTTACAGATTAATAAAAGTAGAAATTAAAGAAAGTCGGAGCCTCGCTATTGATATTCCTAGTAGGTGCTCTTTCATTGGAGCACATTAGTTTTCTCTGACAGACTACAGCTGCAGGGGCTCTGTTTCACAGCCTCTAAAAAGCACTCTGTGGGAAAGGATTGATCTCTGTGTGAAGGGAAACAACATCTAATATTCATTTGAAATTGCACAAAGGTTACCAGCTTCATTTGCCTTCCAACCGTTATGCTGCAGTGTTTTCTGAATGTACAGCATTCACAGGAAAATTCAGTAACGCCTCCCTGCTTTCCCTTTGCTGTCACACACGTGTTTATCATTTGTTTGTCTTTATCACTGTCATGTCAAGCAAGAATTAAAGGGAGCTGCAGGTTATTTTTCACTTTTTCACATATCTGAAAATCTGTTCTATGTTCATTTTTCTCCGTAGCCCATCGGTGCCCTGAACCCCAAGAGGGCAGCGTTCTTCTCAGACCGATATGAGTCCTGGGAGGACGATCAGGTGCCGAAGTTCCACTATGGCACCCACTATTCCACCTCCAGCTTCACCCTGATGTGGCTCCTACGTATCGTAAGTTCAGTGTATTTAGAAAGATGCATATTAAAAAATGACTGGTGATTTAAAATTGTTTGCAAAATTCTTGGTTGTTGCTTTTCTTTCAGGAAAAAAAAATCATAAAGAATAGTTGTATGCTTCCAGTAAAATGCTATGCATGCATATGTGTAGGATGTTCATCTTCAATGTATAGATAATGCAGCCCATGCACTGGCCCCTATAAAAGCATAGTTATGTATATCAATATGCATATCCAGCTTATTTATCAAACTAATGTTAAAGGATTTTTTTAGTTTATGTTCATTTGAGTTGCATATTGTCATTAATTCATTCTTAATTAGGCATCTGCTTCCTGGAAACTAATTTAGATCAAATTAGGAGTAAATGTATGCTAAATATTGCTTCACATGCTCATTTATTGTTGCGTATGATTTATTATCCTCTATGTTGTTGATATATAATAATAAACAAGTGCAATTAAATGCCTGACAAAAAAGTTCACCTTAAGAATTTTTGAGAAATACCAGATATTATATGTGATTTTATTTGCTTTCGAAGACTGTGTGCAGCGTACATCGAGCGCTGGCGTGCTCTTTTCGGTACCTTTGTTGAATGCATGCCATCAATCTTTCCAAACTGCACTCAAGGGAGAGGGAGGTTACTAAGTTTCTCCAACGTGCAGTTTTCTCCAGTTATTGTCCCAGTAGCTCACCGTCTCAGTGACTCCCAGTAGAGTTACCTCATTGATCCCTGCACATCATTAGCGGGCTTACTCTAAAGCCACTTTACCAGAAACCCTCAGTTAAAGATCAAACTTAACATCAGAGAGTCACTGAAAACTGTCTGTGCGATAAATGTGAACAATTTTTGTGTGTTTTGTGTTTATTTGGGCGATTTTACAGTCTGCTTGATCCTGTTCTATTGTTTTAACTGCATGGTGAGATGCAATGTGGTTAAAGTCACTTTTTAAACAAATGAGGTTTACATCATTTCAGGCTGATTTTAATTAGCTATCTACAGTAGTAGTTTGTAGCTGTGGCCCAGCATATTGTGTCCATGTCACTTGGGGGCTGTTGCGTCAGAGAGACAGCTATTGATCTGTCCTAACAAGATTATACATGATTAGAAATGCATCAGTAACACGAGTGTATTGGCTTTAGTAGCTCACTGGGATTATTGTTATTTCACTTGTTCATTTTTGGATTCCACATTGTTACAGGGTGTGTAAAAGGAGTAGATTTTGGTTCAGATCTGTTGACATAGTGCTGTATTGAACCACAGGCAGAAACACAGACTTTTATTGCACGTTGTTATTGCACAAGGGATTCTTTTCTAGCAATCACAATAGCTGCTGTCAATTACAGCAGCACAGTCCTGAGCTCAGATTTATACCTTTTTTTATTTCTCATCAACAGGAACCCTTCACCACGTTTTTTCTCAACTTCCAAGGAGGGAAGTTTGACCATGCTGACCGCACCTTCTCCTCAGTGTCCCGGGCCTGGAGGAACTGCCAGAGAGACACATCTGATGTTAAGGTACTCTATACACTGATGCATACTTACACATGATGTGAAAGTACTTTCCTTTTAAGATGGTTGACTTGTAAGAAGGTTAGAAGTTAAAAGAGATAAAGGGCCGAGCACTACAGGAGAATAAATCCCCATCCAGCATCTTTACAGACAAAGAAGAAAAGGTTTCAAAAGAGTAATGTCCAGTCACTACCAATCATTGTCCCTATGCAATGAAAGCTTCCTGGTCTTCTGATCAAAGCGTTGGACTAATCCTCATCTGTCTTGGCCGTCTGTCTCAGATTCAGCCAGCTATAACCTGGACTTGAATCCTTGCCCATTGGGCCCCCAAACTCTGCTGAGCTGTTGGATCTGCCCTGCAACAGCACAGGTCATTCTCATACTGAGGGCCTTCGAACCCCCAGTGCACACTTTAACTGCTCTCCTAAAACATTTATGACTACAGTCAGACATTCTATGTCAAAGCTGGGCTTTGCTTGGTCTCCTGGCACTGGGTCACTGGATGGGGGAACAGCGGTGGTGTTGGGGGTTTTGACGCTTGATTGCGTTTACCACCCCCCTCACATCCCGCCGATAAAACATATGGATCGTGTTACTACGTCGCTGGCCAATGCTTGATTGCGAAAGCCCAACAAGAGCCCTCGTTTGCTCTCTCAGTCTAGACCTGTCAATGTGGATCAAACTGTGAGAGCTCAACCTCAGATCAAAATAAAGGGGGAAATCTGGACCACATCACTTTGTTTTCTTGTTCGGTTTGAATTTTTAGCATATTCTGAATGGGAGTTGGTCGACTTTATCCACTTGGACGCACATATTCTTGTTCCAGGCTAAAGAGGAATTAGGGACGAGATGTATCAATTTAGTATGCTAAGTACACCATTTAGCTTTTGCATTGGAGCCATTGATAGCACCCCTCTGTCTGTGCCAGAGGGCAAAAAGCCCCAGTGTTTTCTTACCCCACTGGTAAAGAAGGGGTGATAATAGGCTACAACACCCAGATTCAATGTGTCTCTAGCCTGGGTGACGCTAGCATGACCTCCAGTCTCCAATCCCCTGACCCCTAGCTTAAGCCCAAAGGCGAAGAGAAGAGCAGAGGGGTTGGAAGTAGCAACAGTGGAAGTGTAGCAGAGGAGCCCAGAGGCCAGAGCCCCTTCCAGTGACCCATGACAGGACAGGATTGGGGATCAGAGGGGCTGGCCTCTGACCAGGCCGGAGCAAAGGGGCCACTGCACATAATGGTCCATGCAAGGCAAGCTTGAGTGTTAGGGAGCGAAGCCCTCAAGGTTTTGTTAGTGTGTGTGTGTGTGTGTGTGTGTGTGTGTGTGTGTGTGTGTGTGTGTGTGTGTATCCTGCCACCTCCACCTCAAATTTACAGCGGGCTGCAGCCAGTGAACCTGGGTGAGCCGGAGGACTCGTTAAGAGGTCGACCTTTAGTTTTAGGTCAGGTTTTGTGGAGTGAAGAGATTTCAGAAGTGAGGAAGTGCCGTGTTGTTTTAAACCTGCGTGTTTGCTTGCTCATTTGATTGCACGTTTTCACCCCATTGATGAGAGGCGGATGCGTTGTGCAGCTAATCTCAAAAAAGGGGTCATGTTATTATTTGAGTATATTTATTTGTGTTTTTTAGAGATCATGTTTCATATGAGCAGGCTCTTGAAAATTGGTTAAAAAAAAACACTCTAAACCTGCCACTTGAGTTTTAGGATGGACTACTTGCATACTGTCATCGCGTGACAGACTCAGGCGTGCCAGCTTGGTGTTGGCGGTGGTCTGTTCATCTCTGATGTCAGACTGTCAACATGTTTGTATCTTTCTGTCCTTCTCGAGAGGACCAGTCAGCACTTGTAGTCACACGATATTTGTCCGCAGATAGCAGGGCTACGATTAAATCCCCAAAATAAATGCTGTTAATTAGTCTTTATTTTGAAACTATTGCGCTTGAGGAATCATGTAATGAAATACAACTAAGTATTAGATAGATAGAAAGATAGATAGATGTACTTTATTTGTCCCAAACTTTTTATTAGAATGAAAATTACAACACTAGCACAGACAAACCTTGCATGAATTTATGTTCTTTGTCTATGCACCAATGTTTCACAGTGCAGTGAGAAATTAAGCTTTGTGTTATAAAGTGCATATAAAGACAATAGGAAAACGTATAATGTCAGTTTTAATGTCAACAGTTTACAGCACAATATACATTTCACACTCTACTCGTTTTACTGTTTACATTAAGCAGCCAAGAACTGAGAGACATCCTGGTCCATCCTCGTGTTTCGTAATCACACAGACACAGCAATAACATCACGGTTCAGGCCTGGAGGGCAGTATGGATTTATCTACATGTTTTTAAGCTCAAACACAATCTTAATGTTTACGCTCACTGTGGCGAGTTCTGCTTTGTTAAGAATGACGAACGGCTAAACATATGGGGTTACAGCTCCTGTCATAACTGCATTTCTCTTCACTCTCTGCCAATTTGAAAATACTTTGTGTTGTTTGGGACAGCCAAATAAAATCATCATAGTTAGGAAAGAATTTGGCTGACTGCGTCTTTTTCTCTTGTTGTGGAAGAGAGAGGGGGGAAGTAGAAAACACTTCTTTCCCCCCTTCTGCTTACATACAGACGAAGCAAACGACTACATCCGAATAGAGAAAAACCACAGCCGTGTGAACGCTCGGAGGTTTTTGACATCCTCTATAGTGGCCAAAGCACAAATGTGGGCAGCAGACACATAGTCAGGAATGTAATTTCCATGAATAATAGTACAACTAGAAAATACCACAATCTAACTGTTGTAGCAGACACACACACGGCAATCTCCAAATCCTTTCTGAATTGGATTTATTCAGGGATAGCCCCTCTGGTTTTCTTTTACTCATACTACTTTTTTTGGTTCTTGTATCCTTTAGCTATCTACCATTCACACCTTTACAAATCTGTCCCCTTTGCTTGGGCTGGTTGGTGATTTCTTTAAACCTTCAGCATTCAGCATCTTACCCCTAACTACGCTTGTACCAGCTATTTAGATAAGATAAGATAACATAAGATATTTGTTTATTAGTTCCACAACAGGGAAATTTGCAGCAAAGATAGATAGATAAATAGTAGGTAAACAAGAAGTATAAAAAAGTGTGAACAATTCAGCTCGGGTGAAAAACTATCAACAATTTAACTATAGAAATATACAAGTGTACGAGTGTTAACAGTGGAAAAACCAGGCTAAATGGTATTAACAAATTAACAGAGACTATGAAATATGAGAGTATGAAAGATAAACTAAAAGAAATAGATAAACTCTTAATTGCCATAAATGGTAGCACTCTTCTTTGCTTCACCCATGTGTAAGTCTAAATGTGTCTCGGTTCTGTTCCCGTACAGGAACTGATCCCAGAGTTCTTCTACCTCCCCGAGATGTTTGTCAACGCCAACAGTTACAACCTGGGAGTGATGGAGGAGGGCACCGTAGTCTCCGACGTGGAGCTGCCACCTTGGGCCAAAACCCCGGAGGAGTTTGTACGCATCAATCGCCTGGTAAGAAACTGACACTCACAAATTTGCGTTCATACACACTGTTGTTGTTGAGCAGCAGAAAAGTGTAATGAGGAAGAGGATCGATTCACTAGATTCTTACCAAGTTATACTCTACACCCTGTAGGCGTCAATCTAAAGTGTTAAATTGCTGTCATAGTCAAGATGGACTTTTTTTTTTTTTTAATTTGTAGTGTCTACAAGTTGCTGACACACTTTGTAAACATACACACATTTTTGTCTCTGCCTCATATGTTGCATAACCCCGACCTACTGAAGTCTTGCCAGAGGTTTCTGCCCCTCCTATTTCGCCTGGAAATGCTAATTCAAAGAGACAGTGTTATTTCCTGATCGTCTCACAGTTCTTCCTGTTACCTGAGCCTCCCGCTCCTCCGACATGCCCCAGCTCTCAGGTTGCCGTGCCGGCAAAGCGATCCAACATCACCTCGCCTCCCGTCCCTATCCGCCTCGCCATCTCTCCTTCTGCTCTCGCTCTGCCCACACACACACATCTGGCGCATGTTCGTGTGTGAGTGTGTGTGTGTGTGTGTGTGTGATCTGTTTTTTGTGTGCAGAGAAATGATGCAGTATCCTGTTTCTGATTGCCCCTTCCTGCCCGCTCAGCCCAAAGCAGGAATATTCTGTGTATATGCATGTCGGATGTTGTCAGACGTGCTGTCATATTTTCATTGTGCACGATCTCTCCTCTTCCATACACACGCACACACACACACACATTAGGCTGGAAAGCTAAGGTAACTCTTTGGATCAGATTACCATGCTCTGCTCTCGAAGGTCACACAGCACCAGATAGATTTACTGTTTCTATTGTTTGTTGCTGGAGCAGCTTGTCATTGGCACTTTTAGTCCTTCAACTTCAAAAACTCGTTGACTTTAAAGTCAGTTTTACTGATACTCAAAAGCCAGACTGTCCTTGTAAATTAAAATTAGTTTTCTGGATAAATAAGGTAAAATTAAAGAAGAAAAGAGTATATAAAACCAAATCATAAGTTATTATGCAAATGTTATGTCTATTTTTTTTGTTGCCCTCAAAGTGCTCAGTCTGTTTGGTTGTTGAATTCTTTCAGAGGCCACATTCCCTTTCAGTAAAATGTTTGGGGTAAAAACAGATGTAGCTTCCCGTGCGATGTGTGCCCACAGTAGTAATGGGTGCTGATGAGGCTGGGTGTGCTCTGTGACCTGTGTAGTCTTGTGGTGGGGTCTGTTAACCAGCCCGCTGATATGACCAGGCCCCTATCATTAATCACACACTCCTCTCTCTTCGGCTGTCAGCATGCTCTAGGCCAAGGTGGATGTATCAGGGGGAGCTCGCTGTGGCGGCGGCGGCCTGTGGTTTTGCAGTGATGTACTCAGTCAGGGAATTGTGTTTTCATTTGTTCTAAAGAGAGAATATACTTGATGAATTTTTGATCATGACCTGGTAAAGAAACTTAGAGACTTGACTGCTGAAACAATTAGTTAATCTTTTAAATACATATGTGCTTTGCACTGATGGTCAGACAAAACAGGTCATTTGACAGTATTGCCTTTGGGATCTCAGAATTTATGTATGGGCATTTTTTCACAATTTTCAGACATTTAATAGACTAAATTAATCAGTTAATTGGAAAAAAATAATTAACAGGCCATTTGATAATGACAATAACAGTTAGTTGCAGCTCTGTCTGATTTTTATTATAGCGCTTATGTTCACAACTTTTTATTATCTTATTTTGCAGTGGGTGTATTTTTCCATCTTTGATACTGCTCTCCTGAGGAAATCTTGTTTTATACACAGAAATACTCACCCTTTAAAATATTCATAATTTGGTTAATATTATTGTATACACTAAAAATCTGTCAAAACAGTAACACTACAGAAACCAACTTGTTAGCATCTGTGCGTTAATGTGCTTTGTGCTCCTCTAAGCACAAAGCGGCTTTTCATTGCCTGTTTAAGAGCGCCACTCTCATCTACCTCTGCTCCCTCAATTTCCTCTGGTCCTTTCCTTTGTGCCCAATTTAGTACAGCAGAGGCAATTTGGACTTATCCAAATGGTCTTGCACAGCTACCTGCTAGTTACTGCTTTCAGGCTGATAAAATTTCAGTCTGCGGTTTCTTTCACTGCTGTGTGCAAATTGAGATATTGATCCAGCGTGCAGGCAGGTGTAGGTGCACAAAAACATAACGAGCTCGGTGGAAAAAAAGGAGCTTTCTGAGATTTCATAAGGGGACTGAATATTTTATAACCACACAGGCACATACTGTAAGTTTGTAATATTGTATCACAGGTTGTATTAGATAGTAAAATTATGCTCACGTCAGATTTTTTTCCTGCAAAATGTTTTCGCATATCAGTGGTTTGACATTAATCTATTTTTTATGTAGAGCAAAAAGCAACATTTAATAATGTCTTATAGAGGTTTTGATCAGTTAAACCTATATTGTTGGTATAAGACTCTTTTTCCCATTTATGAAAACCAGTCGTACAGTTCTGCAAAACATACACAGACAGAATCAGAGAGTCAGAGTACAGGAGGGTGGACAGGAAGAATAAAGGAGAGAATGGGCCGAGGACGAGGTAGAGGGAGGGGATGTGTGGGTGGACAGGTCTCTGGTCGTGACAGATAGCTGGCATTAGAGGGTGTCAGCTGGCAACTGTGGTACTGCGGGGAGAGAGATGAGCATGGCGGAGACGAGAGAGGATGAGTGAAAGAGTTAATGGGCTGTTTGGCTCTCTTTAGCTTGTCGGCCGCTAATGGCCTCGCAACACAAGGATCGACAGCAGGAGAGAACGCGCAAACACACGCAAATGCACGCACGCTTGCAAATACACACACGCCTGCTGTCTCCACTCTGGTTATGAGCCCTAGATGATTAACAGCTAATTAGGGCCCAATCTGGAAAGGCCATTAAAATCCTCTCACAGTAAAGGATTGTGCTGCTGTGCAAAACGGCAGCTTGTTTTTGTTGTTGTGAGAGTTGCATGGTTGGTAATAAAAAATAAAAAAAATCCAGCAGAAGATATAAACATTACATCAAACTGAAGCCTGGTTTATATTACTCTGATGTTGGAAGTGTCATAGTTCATCACGTATGTTTAGTAAAAAGTGTGTTGTATGGCAACAGATAAACTGCAATTGATTGTTGTTTAACCTCTGGCTCACACGACACTGAAGTCTCAAAGGCTCCAGTTGAAAAACTTGGGTTTGATGTGTTGAAGAATGGTTGGATTTTTAGACAGACTTCCTGGAGACAAAGCACCTCAGCGCCTTAAGTCAAGCATGCACCTTAACTATACTCAAGTGCCTACAGTGTACTTACATTCTTCCTTGTAAAGGCACACTCCCTTTTTCTCGGTCCATCACGCACCCACACACACACACACACACACACACACACACACACACACACACACACATGTGCACAGGACACAGAGATCTTGAGGCGGCATGCCACAGAGATCAGGGGCTGCTTGTTGTTTTTACTAGAAGGTCGAAGGAGAGGTTAAGAACTTGATCCCTCCTCCAGCAGATAACTACATGTCTCTGGGCACTGTCAGCCTCTCTGACATTCCACTATATATGACCACATCTCACTTCTCAGTCTGCTAACCATTAGCGCGTTAGCAGGTGATCGTGCATGTACGCTCGTGTAAGTTTGTGAGTGGATTCGTGCGAACGTCGATGTTTACCTGCGCTGTCATGTGTCCAGCTTCACTGGAGCAGCCTAAACCACCATCTGTTATAGTGACCGTCTCCTACTGTGATTTGTCCAGTGATAGACTGAGTTAAGATTTTAAAGCACCAGACAAAATCTTCAAAATTATATTAAAATTATTTGCCCTCTACGGCACAATATATCCGACATTTTCATTTCTGTGAGATGTAACAGGAACAATTAAATATTTGGAATCTAATAAATCTGGTTCTGCTTCTGATAGTTATTTTTTTTCTGTTTGTAGGCAACAGGCATCTTTTTATTCCTAACACTGATTTATCCAAACATAACTGACAGCAAAAACTGTCCATTTCTTTTCTATGAAAGCTGGTGTGCAATCACCCTCTAACCCATTTGAACTCTACAGGGCCCATTTACGTCTCCATAGTTCACATGTTTGGTTCCTTTCAGTCATCTGTGCTGTTCTAGTGCTGCTGACAGACCTGCAAACCACACACATGGGAGAGACGGACAGCACATTACTTTTGGCCTTTTTGCCCCTTATAAAGCATCTGCTCACTCAAAGCCGTGACAGAGACGTCAGCTGAACTGCCCTCACAGAATGAATGAGAGGCTTTTTCCTCTTGTTGAATGGCCAAAGCCGACTGAGTGATGGGTCAGAAGTTGATACCGGGAACCGGTTGATACTGGGACCCACCTGGTCACCACTACATGTGGTGAACTCTCACTGTAAGTTACAGACATATCTTTGGATGCTAGAACAATAAAACAATAGATCTAGTGTCCGCACTTCTCTGGCCTAAAAGACTTTTGGAAACAATGACACCCACTCCTGAGCCGCTCCTGATTGGCTCTTATCAGTCCGAAAAACCATCCAAAAGAAATCAAACAACATGAGCCTGTGTATACAGATGAGCCTTGACCAATGTTTAATGCAACACGGATCAGATATAAATTACAGGCATTCTTTATCTTGATGCTAGCAATTACTGTGCAGGTAAATTCTGAATTTTATCATGCTACAATTGCCTAAATGTGCAGGAGGCAAACACAGATATGAGCATGCCCAGTGTATGTGAATCTCCATGTGATATGCCTTTTTTCAGGTGTGTTAGTCTGGACTGAGATTAGTGCTGAAAACTGAAAATCTATTAGTGTGGACATACCAGGACCAGGACCGCTTCATCTAATCATTTCATGAGTGGCTGCATCTTTACCATTCCTCCATTGCTAAAATAGAAAAGGTTCCTCTGACATGGAGGCAGAGGATGCACGAATCTTTACCCATTTCTCTAAAAAATGATTTGGCAGTGGGTCAGTAACCTTTGTCCCTAGTCCACTCCATGACACATGCACAGTTTTTTTGTCATTGTTTGTCAGATCTAATTCCGAAGCCCAGATTTCAAGTAGTGCTCTATTAAAGGATATTTTTTTTTATGTTGACATTCAATCCGCATTAAATCAAATGACTCATTAAACAAACAGTGACTCAAATACTCCCTGTGATGTGAAACCGTTCTCACTACCGATCCTACTGAGAATCGACATCCAACTTGATGAACCTTCCCCACCCTTAAAATATGGAATCAGGTTACAGGAATAAGTTCAAACGGTTGAACACCTAAAAGGGGATAAAAGGCAAGTGAGTGTTGAACTTACATTTGACAGACCCCTGCATCCTAGTGGTCAAAAATAAGCTTAATAGAGAACTTGGAATTGAAAGTTCTCTCTGAATTCAGTCTGATAATTTTACCTTTGAACTCTCACATTTGACCTTACAGCTGTTAATGTAATCTCGCCTGCAGAAACATCGACATGGCTGCTCAGCGCTAACAGACGAATGTCATATTAGTATGAGCCAAATCACCTTTACCCCCCCCAAACCCCTTATACTCACACTATGGCCGTCTTTGAAAGTCCTTTTCTGAAGTTTGTCAGTTTTATATGCTGACAGCCCTTCACACTTACAAAAACTATGTCATCATGCCAGATAAGTCCCATTATCCTCCCAGTTTATGATCAAGCAAAGGGAAGGAGGTTTTCCATCTGATAAGATCACTTACAAGACAGAGTATTGTTGCCAACGCTCAAAACATTTAAAAATATTCTGTGTTGTTATGCAGAATTGTCCAGTGGCTGTGTTTACCAGATCCGAGGGAGGGCTGGGTACGGAAGACAGAAGCGTGTCCCACTTTTTTTCCCACAAGACACGATCGCTCCCGGGTTCAGACCACCAGCCACACAAAGTCAAAGATCACGGCTGTTTACATTCACCTCTCATCCGCGCTGCGCTCTCTGATCAGACAGCCGCTGGGACGCACATAATGCCGTTCCCACCAGCCTCCGCATCTTATCCTCACGGGAACCCCATGGGAATTCATGTGTGAGCTGAGGTAAACCACTGCAAGGACCAGTCACTAACCACTAAGATATACTTATGCACTTGTGAATGACTGAGTGAGTGAAAACCTTAACATCGTCTGGCCCAGCATGGCCTTGTGTAATAGAGCACAGTTTACCATGTTAGCCTAGCGCTAATCTATTCCCCCGGTGTCTCCACTGAAAGCCTTGTTGTTGGATGAGAACTAGCACGTGGGGCAGAGGGGGGTTATCTGGCTAATGTCAGGCAGCGCTCACTGTAGGGGTATTGTCATGCATAAGGGCAGACATGTTTACTGTGTGCTCGGTGTTTTACGAGCTGTCCCCCCTTCTTCTCTGCCTCCCCCTCATCTTCTTCGTCCTCCCCTCCGATGACGTAATGGAGGAGGCCGATGAGAGCCTGAGAAATGGGATGATCTACTGCTGCTGACATGCTCACTCACTAATGTTGTCCTTCTCCCTTTTCCTGCGCTCCTCCACACTCTCATTTCACTTCTGCCAAAATCTACTGAGATGCTTTTTTTTTTTTTTTTTTTTTTTTTTTTTTTGCAGCATTAGTCAGTTTTCAGACTCCTTCGCTCCAGCACTTTGTCTCTCAAATTCCAAACTCCTGGACATCAGTGCAGTGTTGTCAGAAATCACAGTATTTATGAGGATATTTTCTCATATGTATATCAAGATATGAGAGATGTATGCAAAGTCTAAAAAAATAAACTGATGGGAAAGCATTAAAATGAGTTGCTCTTCATAGTGTCTGCTTAAAACAAAAACTTTAGCTTTTAGTTGCAGCTTGATTAGAACGATAATTTGAATAAACTAAATTTGTAGAATAAAATAATATATCATCACAATGCGATTGAGAAAGTTGATGAATGATGATATTGAATTGTTGACCCGCAAGAAATCACATTAACTTAATAAGAACTGTATTCTGTTGTGTATAAACTTGAGTCTATATTTGTACTTAAACTTATGTAATGCTATATTTTTTAGAGCTACATTACAGCTGCACAAGCATTCAATTTTTTTTTTGAAAATCATTTCCATCATTTGTGGTATATAAAATATCAGTGGAAAATATCCATCATAACCTTGTCATCATGACCTTGTCTTGTTTTTAATTATCATTCCAAAACTCTCTAAAAATGTACAGTAATGGAAGAGCAAGAAAAGAAGCTAATTTTGAAAGGTGCAGCTATCAAATAGTTGCTCTTATTTTTTTTTTTTTGCATGCCTTTTTTCTCAGAGCATCGCGTACTTCTTTTTGTTCCATACATGCACACGCACACACAGAATCACACACTAACAAGCTGCAGCACCACATGACCCAACACCGTAACAACCTCTCCTTGAAAGCTAACTGCTCTCAAGCTGATCAGTTGAGTCATTCATCCTAATCATCTCCGCTGTGCGCTCAGAGGCCTCCGCACCTTCGGACGGGCGGAGGGAGCGCCCAGTCCTCCAGCCAACTCTATAATCATCTGAGACAACAATGCTCCTCTCAACAGCTATCCAAATATTCTCTCATTCAGCTCACTCAGCCTTCCTCAGTGGCCCTGTGTTTAATCAGCTCTGACTGTTGACTTAGCTCCTGCTCTCTTGATCCTATTGTGGATGTGTCTTATGGCACCGGTGATGTATTTGCTAGCTTGTTAGCCTTTCTGTATGGAGGCGTGCACATGGTTAAATTCTCTGCAGGTGCAAGGTGCAGACTTGCTGCCTCAGTGTTTTTGTGTTTTGGTTTGTCCCATCAAAATATTTTCTTCGAAGCATTTTTAAGACAAAAAGTATTTAAAAATATCCAAACTCCATGTACTTCAACTCTCTTTATTGTGCTGCATCATATTCTTTGTCATTATCAAGCATTAGAGACAACAACCACAGCATTATTGCTGTCTGAGTTTGAGTCAGCATCATTTGCTTCATCCATTTTCTTCTCAATCAGTATTGTTTACTCCATTGTCTGTGCTGTAAATTGGACCACTTAGTGCACTTCTGCAGTCTATTCTATGCCGTTTGTCTGGCTAAGACCAAATCCACCATGACATGTTTGTTTTGGGGAGATACTTTCCCAATCACAGCTCATTCTGCTCCTTTTCTCGCCATAACATGATATTCTTGCTTTTCAAGTGGGTGAGGGATAATAAGGTGGGAGGAGAGAGTCGGGCGTAGAGTTTCAGGTTCCACTTGCCAGCGAGTGCCTCCGTTGACCCATAGCCAGAACTCTCACAGTTGTGACCTGTCTAATTAGTAGAGCAGGAAGGAGGGGGAACTGAAGTAACACACACAACCCATCTGGGGTTCACTCTGTGTGTGTGTGTGAATATGAGAATAAAGGAAATGGTTTGTTAGCTGTGCGGCTGCTCCAAGGCTCTCATTCCTTACGTCACCCATTGCTTTTTTTTTTTCTTTCCTCTTCCATGTTGGGGGGCCCCCCTCTGCCCTGGCTGGCAACAGGCTTCCTCTGCCTGCTTCAAAATGACAATCGGCTTCTCATTTACAGCGAGCTAATAAGCCCTTTAATCAGAGTGCTTGTCAACCTCAGGGCAAGGCAACTCCAGAGGAGTTGATCCAAAGGATCAGATGACTGGAAGAAAGAGCAGGAGGAAAAAAGGGAGTAGTGCTGAGAGTGAGAGAATAAGTAGAAGAGAAAATGAAAGTGGGCTGTTGAAATTGGACGAAGAAAAGAGAATCGAAACACGAGAGATAATAAATTTGGATTAAGGTAGGAAGAATAGGGCGGCTTCCATTAAGGATGATGATGCTTGGTGTCCTTGGAAACATGTGGATTTGTTGTAATCCAGCAGTTTTTGAATATGACTAAACGCAGTTTGATTGAACTACTGGTTGTGTGGTTTTGCAGTGTAGTTTTTCTCATGTGAAAAGGAATGATGTTTCACTGTCACACATACTGAATGTGGTTTTCAGGATGTTTTGATCAGCTTGTTCTTAAACAGTCATTTTAGTATATACAGACCTGACAAGTGTTTGCTTTATTCATCCGTAATCGATACAAAAGAAAACAGCCGGCTGCTGACAGCGTCCTGCGTGCAACATGTGCATTCGATTACGTCGGTGAGACCGGCGCGGGCACACGCGCGTACGCTCGCATCACCGTTGGCATGCAAATGAGTGCATTGATTTGTTAAGTGACATTTTAACATCCTCACAGACAGCTCTCCATAAGTCCTTAAAAGGGTTTTTAGGGCCAATGAGGGAAGGAGGAGAGCATTCAGTGTCACCTCGTTAAAGCTGAAGTGAAATCCAGCTCAATCCAGACCATAAAGCTCACCGTGAACCACGGCGAGGCACAGAAACTTCACAGATATGCCCGGTGCAACTCCTGCAGGCCTGTAGCATGGACACACACGTTTACTTTTAAGCGAAGAAAGATAATCACTAGGAGAAGTCCAAAGTGAGGTAAACGAGATAAAAAGTAAATCACACAAACAGAAAAGTACTCCAAGATGAGACTGAGTCGAGATCAGACGTTCTCGGTTTTGCTCCTCAGGACTCCTGAGTAATCCTGGTTTAATGTCCACCAGCTGGTTAATTGCAATCACTTGGTGTCTCCGGTCTGATGTCTCAAGTAAGGATCACATGCCTTTAGGTCCTGAGTCTAAAGTCTATCTCCCTCTAAAGAGAAACATTGACGGACACAAAGTCAAACTGTCATTCTGTCAGTGTTCACGTTTTTTAGGCTTTAAGTTCACGTTGCAGCTACAGATGTTTCAGAAAGGAAAGAAGAAAGTAACCTGAGACTTACACAGCGACAAAGCTTGTTCATTATGACACATTTTCATTGGAATTCACAGCATAGCTCCGCAAACTGGCAGGCAAGAAAAATAAGCACCGAATTCAGGAACACTTGGTGCTTTGAAGGGCAAAAAACTGATTAAGGTAAATGATTACATTTTCCTACACAGAATATCCCGAATTGTTGTTTCCACTGGAGGCAAGTGGCAGCAAACAACAAAGGGGGATCCCCCCCCCCCATGCTTCAAAGGTGTACTTTGTCAAATCCTTAACAATAGAAATGTGGGATTCCAGTGACTTCTACCCCCTATCAGCATTTACATAAAGGCATGCTAAATTATTCATTAATTATCAGAGAGTCCCCTGTGGATGAGGATGACACACACACTGGCTGTTAATTGGCCCATCAATAATCCTGCCTGGTTCTCCTGAAGTGGCACCAGATCCCACCTCAGGAATCTGCTATCTGCCCCAACCTTCTGCCTCGCTATTTCCACAGTGTGGCACGACAGAAGGAGACGTTTCCACACCTGCTCACCTGGCACATTGTTAATGGCTTATCGGTGCATGTCGGACTTCTGTGCTTTGCTTTTATTGCTTGTCCATCGAGTTGGAGAAATTCCTCACGTGCGGTCTTGTAGACATAAGTCGAATATTTGATGTCATTGTTGGTTTTATCCCAACAGTCACAAGTGTTAGTATGCTATTGTTTTTATATGCGGATGTAGTGTACTATAATTTTGTGAGCTACTAAAAAGGATAAAGCTGGTGATAATCTATATTTTTGTTACCATGAAAAGACGAAAACCAACAATGCACTAGTTCGTCTCAACACTTTCAAACTTCCCTATCCTTTCTGTGAAGTCGTGAAGATGTAATTCTCTGGGTCACAAATAAATGTAATTTCATTTTTAAAGAAGTTGAGTAATTTCCTGAAGCAGCAAATGCTCAAACAGGAGTGAAAAGTTTTTTTGTTGGGGGACTATAGTAGTGTTTGATGACAGTGACTCAAAATAGACTACAGTGCCCATGTTCAGGGTAATGAAGGAACATGTCACCCAAAGCAATGGTGAGACTCACTGATGGGTTTTTATTGTCTTTACTTACATCCTAACCTGATTGTTGTTAGAGTGGTGTAGTGACATCATGCTTTTTTTGGAAAGAGCTCTGAAGAGCCACGATCAAGGCAGTTTACTGTTTCTCCGCAGGCAGATATCTTTGAATCTCTGAGTCCGCTGAGGTTAAATTTCCATACCTGCACTTCAGTCACAGAGTACAACTGAGCTTTTTGTCAGACAGACGGTGACAGACCAAACAAATACAATAATCCACGGCTACACACTCACAATGCCAGCACACACACACACACACACACACACATACATATCCACACACTCTCACTTCTTCTGTCTCTCTCCCTCTCCAAATGGTACACGCAAGTGATTTCCATAAAGGCGGGCCTCTGGAGAGGGAGCTGCAATAACATGGCTGCTCTTTGTTTCCCCATGCTGATTGACAGTAGATTGCGGTGCACATTAAATGCCCATCAGGCCCAGCTTTAGTTTTAGAAACAGGGGAGCAGGGCCTGTCAAAGGTCAATCCTAAGGCATAATGAACTGATCTCTCTCTTTCACTCACTCACGCAGGATTAAACCTCACTCTGCCTACTATTAGAGTGAGTTTAAATAAAGAAGTTTGCCTGGCTTATAATGTAACATTAATAAAAGGGATTGCCTTATGACACAAGCCTTTTAACACACTTAACACTGTGAATATGCTGATGCCAGAGGGACAGATAGACATTGAGTCTAGACTGTCTCTAGGGGGGTTCTGTTTTATCTTCATACTAAATTTGAGCTTAGTCGTGTTTCAGCATTGCCTCACAGTTTAGCCCCAAACAGAAAATGTTGTCAAGTGAGTCACACAGAGGGGAGAAGAATAGACAGATCCCTCTCCATCTGCTAATTTTATCAAGTCTCAGAACAGTGATTGCATCTAAGTGGGACATCGTCCAAAATACCACGGTGTGTAATAACCGTAAACTTACAGTATGCACAGATTCATTCCCCAGCTTTGGCAGTAAAGCTATGAACCAAGCCGCCCTGTGGATAGTAGACTTGGTTTTGCTTGAAATTTTTTGATACTAGTGCCAATAAAATACCCGGTTGTACTGTACTGATCTGAACTCTCTCAGATGTTAAAGTCGATTCTTCAGTTGGATCTTCATCCGGTCAAAATGTTGTAAAATAGAAACCAACCAAAAACCGATAAAAACCACAACCATATAGGTACATACCAAAAAGCTGGTAAACATCTCAAAACAATTAAGAGTTCTGGACATGAACATAAAAACTCAAAATACAAAAAAATACTGAGGAGTGGAAGACAGAAACAATAATACAGCGAATATATATAAAGAATATTGAATCAAAATAAAAATATTTACATTAAAGGAAACATTACACATTGTGCATGGTTCTTTTAATATACACTAACATGTACTTATACTATTGTAGAGACAGTGCAACACTCTGCAATAGTTAATGTTTGCATGTTTCCAAATTGAAATTTTTTTTAGCAACCAATGTTAATGATTCCTTCCAAATATTCCTCTTGTATTATCCGCACAGTGTTTGATATAGTTAAGCTTCTAATCAGCTCAGATTATTGAATTTGTGATGGTATCAAAAATTGGGTCCACACTTGAGTTGCAGTAAAAAAAAAAAGCCGCACCCGGTCTCGTCTTTGTGCCCGTGCTTCCCTCCCTGATTGAAAGTTGTAATTAAGAGAGTGGGGAAGAATTAGATGCAGAATGAGCTGTCAGAAAGTCACATTTAAGTGAGGGATGCGTTGGTCTCCGCAGTAAAAATTTAAATGATATAAATTGCCATTTAAGTGTAGCACAGGCTAATGTTTTGTCACAAATTAATGTGACACAAGGCAGCAATGACAATCAAGGGCTGCCTCATTCTAATTTGGTCGTGTTTAGAGGGCTTTTGTGAGCCGACAGCTTTACACAAATTAACACAATTGCCTGTTTTTATGAGGAAACCATAAATGTTTTTTCCCTCCTTTGCCGACTAATGAGGAGAGAAAACGGCTTGTATCTCAGCGTTATGGCGATGCAGAGACGTCTGCAGAAGAGCAACACGGTGCTCTTAACCGCCCGCAACCAGCAGAGAAAAGAACAAAGACAGAGGCTGAAATGGCTCCCTAATGAACTACAAGAGTTCTCTAATGTTTTGATGTTCCCATATGATCAGATATGGATTTACTGTGCTTTTTACTCATTATAGAAATCATTGGCAGATTCTGTCGCAGGAACAATTAGCAGGATATTCTGCCTTCTCTGAGGACTTCATCTGGGAGGGGCATTAGTGAGAACTGCTGTTCAGTAATGGGATGAGGAACATGTTTGGGGAGTAGCATTTGCTTAGAGTATGGTGTGTAAATGGCCTGCATCTGTTGACATTTACTAATACTCATAATCCCTCTGTCCTCTCTCTATTTGCAGGCTCTAGAGAGCGAGTTTGTGTCCTGCCAGCTCCACCAGTGGATCGATCTGATCTTTGGCTACAAGCAGCAGGGGCCCGAAGCCGCCAGAGCCCTCAACGTTTTCTATTATCTGACCTACGAAGGGGCGGTGAACCTCAGCTCCATCAACGACCCCATGCTCAGAGAGGTGAGGCTGGTACATGATACAGCACATGATACACATTTTAATACTCATTTACTGTATGTACTGCTGCTGATTTAACTTTGGAAGATAATGCTGAGTAAGGGGAAAATACCATATTACAGTAAGTACACCTGAGCGTTAGGGCTCTTAAGTTGATGCTTAATCTGACTGTAATATAAAAGCACTTGTCCACTCACTGCATCTGTATTTCAGGAGTAGTTTTGATGCCATTAGCCACGTTAAATTGGTTGTAGAACGGGATGGGAGAGCGAAGCTAACAATCTCCTGGCAGGCTGAGCAAAGCCTTTCCCCCCGTGTGATACCTCTGAAAGCACTCCACCAAGTGTTCCACTTTAACGCCTTAAAGCCTCCTCCTTGGCTTTCATTCATTATTCATCCCTCCCTCACTTTGAACTGCTGCACACTCAAGCTACACTCGCCTGCCCGAAAGCAACCGCACAAAACACAGCGCTGAAAAGAAAAACACAGCTAGCTTGCCCGCAGCCAAACACCGGCCTGACAACTTCACCAATCTGCTGTAAAAGGCAGCTAGCCAGCAGCGGGCCAATTGAACCTGCTCCCATCAGCCTTTTTGACGTCTAAGTTGCCAAAAGTGGCACGCATCCCGTTTTTATTCTCATCCGAGTATAGTCACGGGGCTTTGCACAGGGTTTCTCCTGAAGGATAATCCAGTTTTTTACAACTTGTTTATTGTGTTGCTCGTTTTGGCCATCGTTTCAATTTGCCATGAAAACAGTTTGCTTACTAAAGTAATTGCAGAGATGTGGAAACAGTGACATGCTGCGACAAAGTCTGACAAGAGGATGAGAAACACGAGACGATCTGATGGACCGATTGTTAGTTTAATTTATTTTAAAAAGTGAAACAGAAAGTGGCTGACCTGGGAGATTGTTTAAAACTGATTGTCTGACTGTGTTTCTTGCTCCATTCAGACGTTGGTGGAACAATGTCGCCATGTTGCCAGACCATAGCGTTTGTGAATTTCCCCACTGTGGGACGAATAAAGGTTTATCTTATCTTATCTTAACATGGTAGTGAGGTACAATGGGAACGGAAAAGGAATGATGGACGAAACAATAAAAATAAGTTGTAAACCAGAATTATCCTTTAGCAGAGGTCCTCATAGCATTGAGGTCTAAATGGAGATGAGTTCAGAGTCCATCAAGCGGCCGAACAGCCTTTTGCCTCCACTGTTCTGCTGCCCTTCATGCTCAGTGACTGGAGCATCACGGGCACTCGGGGTGGATCATTGATTTATCACCCCATTCACCCTAATTCCCATCCAGATGTGCTTTGGCCTTTAGCTACACACACACACACACACACACACACACACACACACACACACACACACACTCATGCAGATTCATTACCAGGGTACACCGGTCATTTCCACACTCAGCCCATTACCCATTTGTCTGGTTAACACACAACCACAAAATTGGATCTCTGCTAGACCACCATTTCTGCCGAGCTGTTGCAGTGACAATGGGGCTGATAAATCCACACAGGACGCCATCAGAGGCAGGTGCATGTGATTTGAGTGGTATTAAAATCACACCTCCTGCCTCCCTGCTCGTGACTGCAGGAATGCATATTTTGGATATGCATGCTTCTGAATATATGGCCTTTATTTCACTGTATGGTGCTCTGTATAGATTTTTTTACTGTCAATAAATTATGAAAAATGTTTTTTTTTGACATAAGTATAGCCATAGGACATAAACTAGACCAGTGCAAAGAAGATTGGTATTTAAAGTGTTTTCTTTTGTGTGCACTGGGTCAGATTTTATGGGAAATTTGCTACATTGCTTTACAACACAATTCAAAGTAGATGCTGTTGTTTTTCCTCTACAAAGTGAACTGTCAGTTACTTATTACCCTAAACAAAGGATCACAGTTTAATTGAGTATCATATTGATGTTTTTAAAAAAATACACAGGCCATATTAGATTAAACACTGGCAGTCTCATGCTGAATCTAAAATCGTTCAAGGTAGTTGCAAATTTACAAATTTCAACCTCTGTATGTCTAGAATATGAATCCCGCTGCAAAGTTTATTCCAGTTCCTTGAGATGAAAAAAGAGAGTTTGTTGTTTTCTCCTCCTTCTCTCCTTCTGATGCAGTGAGTTGAATCTGCTGGCTTTCACCTTTCAAAAACACCCTCACTCTGAGCGCTTTAATTAGTTAAATAAACCAAAGCAGTGTTATACCTGCGAGCTAAGCCAAGGCTCTCCTTCAACTGTGTTTGTGCGGAAGGAAGCATGCCTGTCTGTGCAGAAGGTGGAAACAGAGTTCCAGGCCTGGGCCTCGTCAGGACCGGGCGCTGGGGGTGGCTGAGGGCTACAGGAGCTTTGAGACTGAGGGCTTTGGGTATGAAAACGTCCCCCGAGTCTGCCATTACTGAGTGACAACTGTTTCAGCCAGAGCTGTGGTCTGGGCCTGGCTAGGCTGCATTAGGACAGGCCCCGGGGCTGTTCATTGTCAGGGGGATGGGCCACAGACGTGTGTGTGTGTGTGTGTGTCTGTTTGTATGTTTGTGTGTGTGTGTGTGTGTGTGTGTGTGTGTGTGTGTGTGTGTGTGTGTGTGTGTGTGTGTGTGTGTGTGTGTGTGCGTGTGTGTGCACGTATGTTTGTGTGTGTGTGTGTGTGTGTGTGTGTGTGTGTGTGTGTGTGTGTGTGTGTGTGTGCGCACGTACGTTTGTGTGTTTATATTGTGGTCGGAAAAGGTAGTAGATTGAGGTAGAGAGTTCTGTATTCCTGACATGCTGTTTGGCAGCCACCAACTCTCACTCGCACCAACCCAACCCTCACACACACACACACACACAGACACAGGAGAGATTTGGATGGATCATACCTTGATATGTTTGTACATACACATGTGTGTGTATACATGTGTCCATTGGCATGTGTATACCTTTGTATATTTATGTGTGCTCATCAGCATAAATGCGCACGGTTGTGTGTTTATGTGTGCATTTCTGCTCTGGGAGAGAGTTTGGAATATCTCAGCACAGATTAGGGAATACTGTGGAGACCGCTGCTGTGTTTTTCAAAGCCATGATTACTTCCTGTCCTGCCTCTGCCACAAGTCAAAACTCACCTCCCCTCTCTCTAACAGAACTGTGTGAGCAGATGCGTTCATGTGTAGGTGTGTGCACCCATGTGCACGGCATACATGCACATCTGTGTTGCCTCTCAGTGCATAAAGAGAAACACACCCTGCGTTGCCTTCTCATCGTTGTACAGGGCTTCCCCTCTTTCACATGTGATTATGGAAAATCCCACAACCTCTCACACCAGCGACAAAACACAGAGCCCCGTCTGAATTGTACAGCGTTTGCGTAATTCGGCAGAAGACGGGGGAATATACGAACGCGAGTGAAGCTCATTTGACAGTCAGCCAAAGTCACTCACCAAACACACAAGGCCCACTGGTTTATTTTCTTTGGACAATACACCCTTCACTGTATTTATTATTTTTTAAGAGTATGAACATCTAAAGCCAGAGATACAGAGGATCCTGCGATGCTGCTTGTCAACGATACAAGGTCATTGCAGTTATTCTTTTTATTCTATTCATAGAGTGATGTTGGTTCGATTTGCATAAGCGCAGCGTGTTTTACATGGAGATCCATCTTGTCAAGTGGCTGAGTAAATCAAAGGGCAGGCTGGGACATCTGAGCCGAGGGCATCTCAGCCATTTAAATGTATAGAATATAGAAAACCTTCATCAGACATGGGCCAGCGCCCCCAAAAGAGATTGGCCTTTTGGATTGCCCCTCATATAATCACCTGAGCATTGCATTGGCATATAGGCATAGGACATGCTGACCTAGACTCCGCCACTTTCCACGTTCCACAGCCTCATAAATGTCAGAGCTGAAGTTAATGAAGATAGGTTGAGTGGCTTTGAGGAGTGTCTTCCTCACATTAGCTTAAGCAAAATGCTCCGCTCTATAGGTAGAGGAGAGGGGAGGCACTGATGTCCTCTCACTGACAGACTCACTGTGGATGAGATGGAAAATGTTAAGATTCCCGGTCATGATACGTAATGAGGTCATGTGCAAAGGGTGTTTTGGTCTTTGATGTCATTGAACAAATGACTAATCTAGCACATCAGTCTCAGTATACACTTCATCCTGGAGCATCATGGGAGCATCTCTGTCCGAACTAGCATGCTTGCACACATGCACATGTTTAGGTGCAGTAAATGCAGTTTTGGCAGAACCAGAGAAACTGCTAACAAGGAGTTTTAATCTCTCTTCTAATCTGTTAAGCCAGTACAAAAACACACACTTGTCTTTTTGCACACATCACACCTTCTGTTTTTCCTCACATAACGAGTGCTGATCGTGTATCATAAAAGCCGGTGTTAGAGTTATACCATTTTGTACAGAGGATAATTTGATCCTGTCATTTCTGCTCAAAAAGACTATTTTACTATTAAAGTTAAAGGAGGGGAAAGGAAAAGGAAAGTGCTAGCGGAGTGAAGACAGTGTGCATAAAGCTGAGAAAAATGAGAGTATTGTAAAGCGAGATGTGAGATGGATGTGATCTCCTTGCTGTCTTAGTTCTACATCCACATATAATATAATGTATGTTGAATTTTTCGGCACGTGATTCTTGGCAGCAAAAAGCCAATGAAACCTCATAATGGACAGTTGAGATCGTTCCTTCTTTCTGGCCTCTGGTTAGTTTCAGACAATGGGTAAGAGCAGACTAACTTCCCAACCTTTTTCTCATGGAAATACCATATGCAGGCCTCAACCATGAGCTCATTCTCACAGGCCTCGCCAAGTCAGGCTCAAACGTCTCAGCCTGCACACACAAGCTGTCACTCCCACACAGTCAGTCACAGTGCACACCAACATACTGACGGCTCTGTCATAATTTTGTGTTGGCCATTTTCTCTCTGCCGGTGCCTTTTATAAACCATCTATCATTGCTGTGTGATAGATTTTCTTACTCACTGCAGTTTCAGCCGCAGCTTAATGTCGTTATACAAATTCCCGCTGACGCTTATCTTGTATTCGTTTGTTTTCTGCGTTTTGCATATTTCAGACGTTTTTTTTTTTTCTTTCTTCATTTTGATTTGTTTGTATTGAAATTTTCACAAGCGCCCCCCTCATGCTGTGAGTGCGCTCCATCTTGTGCTAGTTGGCCTGACAGTGAGCTGTGTGATGATGTCCAGAGGCTGCTCGGCCGGCGTCTGCTCTGACATTTATGGTCCTATACCTCTTCATTAACACCACCTAACCAGCCTACGAGCCCGCCTGTCCCGGCCCTCCTCTGATTCTGTGTGTGGTTGTGGAGGATAAATTGGTGTGTGTGTGTGTTAGTGTGTGTGTGTGAATTGTTTGTGCCTGAGTGTGTTGGACAGTGAGAAAGTATGTATGTGCCCGTGAACACAAATCAATGCATTTCTCCCCACACTGCATTGGCTTTTGTATTCATCTCTTTGTTTTCTTTTTGTTGTGAGCAGAAATTGGTCAACCAGATTTTTACGTTCCTGTTACTGACGTATCCAGCCTTTTCATATCTCTATGTATTTGCAGGAGTTTTACGTTAATGGCCTTATTGTTATATTATGCAGCTTGTATTTGCTCTGTAGATTCTGAGGCACAGCAATGAAAGAATAACACCACCTTTCTTATCTTTCCCTTTTTTCTTTCAGGCTGTGGAGTCTCAAATTAGGAGTTTTGGACAGACCCCCTGCCAGTTGCTCATCGAACCACACCCACCGCGAAGCTCGGCCATGCAAGTGGTGAGTGACGCACACACAAGAGGACATGCAAACACACACAAACCTCTATACCTGTGATCCTTCAGTCTGCAAATACTATGATATAATATGAGTCAGTGGCCAGCTGAGCTACAGTATCAACCACTCTTCTGCCTGTTTAATGCTCTGACTTGTGGTGCGCCCTGATGTTAGCGCTCAGCTTTGCTTCATATAACTCTTCTTTTTAATTTTTGACTCACTCTTTTCATCCTCCATTTACCTCCCGCCTCCCCTTCATCCATCTAGAACTGTGGGAAAATAAAGTCTTGGGTTTGAAAGCATCTCCTCTCTCATCATTAGAGAGGTGTGTGTGAAAGGGAGAGATCACAGGCATTTGTGTGCATGTGTGTTCAGTGAGAGGTATGCCGGGGAAAGGCGCAGCTCTGTGCTGGAAACCTGGGCCCGAGCCAGATTTTCTACCTGAGCTGGAAGCGCAGGAGATCAGCGAAGGAGAGCCATGAACAGCAGTCCTGAAGTGACGGCTTTTTAAGGGCCGAGCAGTGCAGCCAGTGTGCCTGCTTGTGATGGACCAAGGCCCCATGAGTCCCTATTAGTGTGGTGTCCCTGTGGCGCTGACAGCTGGCTGTAGACCACCACCCAGCGCACACATGTACACACACACACACAAACTCAGTCGAAGGCTTTGAATCTGCCTCGCTTATGAGCAAATTCCTATGTAATGTTTTTATTTTTCCTCCGGCACATATAGTTTTCAAACATAATATTCAGACGCCATTATTCAAACACGTTTCTAACCCTGCCCACCCCTTCACGTTCCCTCAGTCCTCTTTGCTTTTACGTGTTCGTGCTCTCTACTTTCTCTCCATCCTCTTCTCATGCGAGTGTGTTGTCAGAGTGTCGGCATCTGCCCATGCCGGTGGTAATGATACTGTCAGTGCGTCTGGTTAGCTGTCAGACACACCGGATTTACTCAGGTCTGTTCCTGATGTTAACACTGATGTTCCTCTTCTTTACACGCGAGGAGGAAAATGGCTCCGTGTTAGAGCTGCTTAGTACAAACGCTCTATATAAGCTCCTGTCTAACAGGCAAAAAGCCTGATAAGTCAATGACATCAGTTTTTAGTTATGACTGCATCGTGGTCAGTTACTCCTACTGTATATGTGTAAGTGACGTTTAATGCAGCGTCGATGCACATGTATTTTATACTTGTTGTGAGCATCAGTAAAACTCTTGATTTTTTATATCAGTCAGTTGACATATAACTCATATTTCTGGGGACTATTGGTTTAACAAAACAATCAATTTGATATTTTGTAGAATAAACAGTCGATTAATCATAAAGATAATTATTAGATGAACTGAGAATAAATTTAATGGTTAGTTTCAGTCCTACTCAGGAGAATGACATGGATTTCAAGGAATGTAAACATTTTCCATGCTGTGTGTACATGTACTATATATATACCTACACAATATGTATGTCTGAAGCAAGTTTTATTTCTATAATATATTCTTTGTACTTAAAGACACCCTCCAGACAAAACATACAAGAATACTCTGGACATGAATGTTTAAAGTAATAATTTGTGTCAGATTTCTTTTGACAGAAAAAAGTTCAACTACATTGCAAAAAGTCTTAGAACTATATCTACTCCTTCTCCTTCATTGAAAAAAAAAAAAAACATAAGAATATGCAAATATTTTTTGTATTCAAAACATCTGGACACAAGATGTCTTCTACTTCACAGAAAAGTCTATTCTGTGTTTGTGTACTTGGCGCTTCAAGTTTCCAAACCGCTCCAAAATAGTTGTGACGTCACAAAATCACGCTTGCAGCTTCACATCTTAAACTCAGATTTAAGGTGAACACAGAGATACTTTCAAAACAAATAAATGTGCAAATCGGCCTCGAACTCATCGTGCACAGATAACACATTTTCAGGATGCCTTGACTTTTGCAACACTTGTCATTTTTTTAAGAAAATGCGTTAATAAAATGATCAAAACTATTGATTTTGCTCTTCCTCTTTGAGATACTTTACGTTCCTGGTTTTTCTGCATCACTGTTTCAAAAGGGATTTCTTGCTTTTCTGTACCAACTTAAATCTGTGTCATGCCTTTACTGCTTACTTGCTGCTCTCCTGCTCAAGCTTCCTAACTTTGTCTCTATCCTTCTTTTTCCTCCCTCTCCCTCTCTTTTGTCCTCACTAACACCAACCGTGGCCGCTTCGCTCTTCTTTTTGTTTTGCTCTTCATCTGCCGCTCCATACCTTGGCTCTGTCCCCCCTTCCTCTCTTCCCTGCGTCGCGTTGTCCGTCCCCGGGGCCTGAACAGTATCTTCTCCTGCAGACCCCGCTGATGTTTACGGAGCAGATGCAGCAGGATGTTATCATGGTGCTGAAGTTCCCGTCCAACTCTCCTGTGACCCACGTAGCAGCCAACACTCAGCCGGGTCTGACGTCACCTGCCATCATCACTGTCACCGCCAACCGCCTCTTTGCCGTCAACAAGTGGCACGGCCTGACAGGTGAGAGATTTGTGTCCACGCGCCCATATATTTTTGTGTGAATTCACATCATTGTCTATCTAAAAGGAGCATTTAGCTGAAAGAGTTTGTTCTGTGACTGTGCATCAAGTTAACCTCAAGGGTATTTTAGGCAGGTAAAGACAATCTCTCGCTACCACAGAATCATTTTAATATCTCCCCAGTTCATCTCTCTCCTCCACACCGAGCGTCTAATTTATCCAAGCCGAGGATTGACCCGTCTCGTCTCCATAGGATGGACATTGATTTGGGAGACGGTTGACTGTGTCTACTGGATAGCAGTATCAAATGTGACACATGCAGCAGCCAGCATTAGGTCTCACGTCCACCTCCATACATCAGCCTCTCACTTCACAAAACCTTATTTACTCAACATCCATCCTGCCCCTGGAAGAAACATTAAATTTGATATCTCCGAATTTATGAGGATGAAGACTGATCGGCTTTCAGTGGAGTACGATCTCATCCATGCGCACCACAGACCAGACTGATTAACCTAATTGGTTTAGTGAGCTGGTATAATAAACAAGATGTGTGCTGTTCAGAAGTAGTTCATTAATTGTAATGGATTTACTGGAGGATGGAAATGGCTGTTTGAAGATAAAAGATAAAGATGTGCATATTGAAGAATCTTTTCAACGCAGCACAGGATGTATGATGACGATAAAACTGAAGAATGGTTAAACTTTGTTCATGAGCATGTTGGAACACAGTGTTGCAGACATTCCATTTTATTTTTTTTGCTTTTGGAGAAGATGCAACTAATGGAGAGTGCTCATTAAGTAATCAACACTTTGGGTTAAGTCCGCTTCTAAAATGTTAGATTTAACTCCTTGTCACTGTTCTATATTTTTGTAAGTTGAATATTTAGTTTTGGGCCGTTGATCTGACAAAATGAGCAAAGGGAAGAGAAGCCATCTTGATCTCTGAGAAATTGTGAGAGGCGGCACAGTTCAGTTTTTTCTTACATTTTATTGACCAAAACCTTATTCTCAAAAATAATCATCAGATGTATCCATAATGAATATAATGGTTAGTTAGAGTCCCAACTATATTAAAAGCTACTTGCTACATTGTAAACTCAATATCTGTTTATCAGATGAAACAAGCAATTTGAAGATGTCAACTTTGGAACATTGGGACTTTTTTTTTTCTACCCTCTTCAGATATTTTAATAGTGTCAACAATTAATTTGCAATCACGTTGTTGATTGATAATGAAAATAATCATGGGTTGCAGCCTTACGTCAAACTGTAGACTGAAAGAAATGCTGTTGTATGTCCTGCTTTCTTTTGTCTCTTTGTGCAATGTTGTGAATCAGTTTACCAAAATATGACACCTTCCTGTAGCTAAAGCGACTTGGTTGAGTAAAGAAATACGTTTTGTAGCATATCGTTCCCATAAAGATACGTATTCTCTGTGGCCTTGGTAGCCTTTTGACATAATTGATGTCTAATTTTACCTCTGGACCAGCAGGTGACACTCTGACTTTATGGTTCTAATTTTCACTGTGTTATAATGAACAGAAAGCCAGCATCTACTTCACAAGGCCACATGATTACAATATTAATCCAATCTGTCTTCTTCTCTGTCAGGTCATCAGAGCTCAACGGTGCAGGACCAGCAGTACCAACTTCCTGTGGAAATTGACCCTCTGATAGGTATGCTGTCCTTTATGGTTGCATAAGACTCCACACACATGTGTATTTTACATAGCGGGAACTCGTATGTGCGTAAATGATTTTTTTTTTTTTGTGCATGTGGATTTGTATTTGGCATCTTTGTGACTCACGGCGATCTGCAGCGCCGTGTCCCTGGACAGTAGATTAGAGTTGTTTCTCAGCCTCTGCCCCAGTTCGCTCCTCATGATATAGGCCCTGCTCTCACACTAAACCATTTGCATGCAAATTGGAATGCAATGAGCTGTGGCCTAGGCCGGCATTTCATCATCAACTCCCCCCCCCCTTTTCTTTCTCCCTCTCCGTCGTCCCTTCCCTCCCTCCCTTTCTGCATCCTCTTTGGTTTAATTTGAGCGGAGGGAAAGGACGCGTGTCAATGGAAATGAATATGAATGTGGTAATAATGTGTGATTGAGAATGCACTGCGGACGGCTGTCAGGACAATATGGGCGCCTCTCATCCTTCACGACTTGTTGATGAGCAGGAGAAGAGTGCCGAGCTGCAGTGATGTATGGGGATGCGCTGGCGGAGCAGGGAGCGAGGAGCCACTTCTATCTGCTCCCGCCTTCACCTCCATCGCTTCCCTGCAGCTTCTCACAATCTCACGCACATCTGCAAGAGGAGGGGGAGCTGTTCTTTCTCTGTGAACGTCGTGGTCACTCTTATTCTCACCAGACCATTTCCACACATGTTTTATTTTCTCTCTTGACTACTGAAAATAACCAGATTTTCTTCTCACATATCCATCTTTATCTGCACTTACAGTATTCCCCTCTGTTGAAGCAGAGAAATCTTTGTCTGTGCATCAGTATTTATACATTCAGTGCATGTTTTTATGAGAGCTTTACAGTGGGTGTGTAATATTTGTCACTGAAAGCACAGTTTTCAGGCTAATTTTATCCTTTAAATCTCTAATATTTTTTGTTTTATTTTATCACTTGACATTGTTGTTTTCTCACCATCTCACTTTTTATCGTCATTTCCAACACTGGAGCATAAATCATGCGCTAAATAATATTTTTGTGTGTGTGTGTTTGTGTGTGTGTTTCAGGGGAGGTAGAGGGGATTTTTGTGCTTGTCAGTAATATATTTACACTGTTTGCATTCCAGGAGGAGTCAGAGATAAACACAGTAAATTGAGGATGAGTGCGGCTTTGGGAAATGTTAAAAATGGCTTGAAATATTAGTCGTCGCAGGAATACTGGACTTTCTCAGTTTCCACCCTCGACACCTGCTCTCCAGCGCTTGTGACCCCACCAAATACGAAATACTTCACAATGGACACATCTCTCTAGAAAAGAAGAAAGATCCCACTTACGGAAGAGAGAATGTCAATAAATTTGCTTTCTCGCCAACCATCGGCTAAATTACGCAGCCGAGATGAATTTGCAGTGTGTGTTCTGACTTGAGTGGTGTGCATATTTTGCAAAGACCTTCTATCATTACTCAGACGAGACTCTTAGACTCTCACGGAAAATGTGAAGTCCCGTAAACTTAACCTCCGGGATGTTTTATGTGTTCTCTCACAAATCTTCTTCGCACTGTGAACTGAAACTTAAGTGGAGGTGCATTGGAGTGTGAGCTCTTTGAAAATAGCTGATATATGTAAACCGTGGGTTGGATCGTAGATTTAGAAATTCTGTGTACATCTATTTCCAACCTGTCATTATTTTTTAATATGATCATTTTTTATTCCTCTTCTCTCCAGCCAGTAGCGTGGGCAGTCATCGCCGTCAGATCTCAGACCTGCTGGATCAAAGCATTCAGATCAGCTCGCAGTGTTTCGTCATCACGGCCGACAACCGCTTCATCCTCCTGTGCGGCTTTTGGGACAAGAGCTTCCGGGTTTATTCCACTGACTCAGGTATTGTATGTTCACATTATGACCAGTATCACAAAAGCTGTTGCGTTTCAACTTTGGGAAAACATTATTTACAATATACCACATCATATCCTATCAATTTTGTCCCGTACACACATTAGCCTAGATTTACATGCAGTAAATTTGTTATTTCATATTCAACTTTGTCAAAACAACCATTCTGTTCTCCATATATCAGTGTATAATTTGGGTAAACCATAATCCTCACATGCACATTTTCTCTGCCCCTAAACACTTGGCATCAGATCTTCACTTTGATGTTTTTATGTCCTCACTCTAAACAGACACAAACCTAATTGCCATTGTTGAACACTTGTAATTTACTCTACTTTTGGCACATATGGTCAGCTGGTAAAGTGTAGACATACTTTATACTTTTTGGCTGAAACCAAATGAAGTTTTAGAAATTTTATAAAAATCTTCCTGCTTTCTCTCAAAGTTTCACATAGTGGCACAAACCTCATGAGCCACATCAGGACGTGCTTTTGTAACATTGAATTCGTGCCCTGATATTAAAATCTAACAGGCACGTTGCCATGAAATTTACCGAGCACATTCATACGACCCAGATGATGATGTCTTTCTCATTTAGACACATAAGCTTTCCTTTTACTACCCTCAAACCAAAATCTCAGCTCTGCACATAAGATGTCTCATAGGCAAATAAGCAGATTAGCCATTACATTTGATGGACGTTATTAAACCTCTTGATGTTAATAAGCCCCATGGCCTTTCCTCTAGCACCATCCTCAGGACAAAGTTTTTTTTTTTCATTTTGAGCCCCTTGACTAGTGAGGCTCTAAAAAAATCATCGGTATGTTTTTTATTTTGTCTTGTATTACTGAGTGCAATGAACCTTGCAACCTCTAGCAGCCGCTAGTAGCCTTTCAACTGTAGATTTTCAATACTATAAACACTACAGTGCACAGTCTCAGCTGTTTGTTATGCCACAGATGGTGTGCTCTGCTTCACTGTATTGTGCTGCATTGTGCTGTAGCTGCAGCACTCGGATTGTTTCAATGTACACACAATTACTCGCTACAATAAGGATCTCTTTGGTTTCTCTTATTGTTTGCCAGGTCAAAGCATGTGTGCTGTCAACAGTTCATTGTAACACAAAGTCAGCTTTGAACTGAGTCATTTCCTTCAGATACTTTCAATTGTTGCGCAAAACTCTATCTGCACGTTTTAAGACATTGTGTCACGTTATTGTTTTGATTTAGTTGAGTTCATTTTTATTTTTTTCTTCTATCTTGATCTTAATAAAGCTTAAGATACTTTCACAGTGGTGTTGCATATGCCTGAATACCACTGACTTACTACTTATACTTGCACACACACATACAATGCAGACATTTTCACACACACAGACGCCATCAGGTCAGGGGTCTTAAATGAAACTGTCTCGAGCTTCATCTCTGCACCCCGCTCCTCAACTCTTCTCCCCAGCCCCATTCAGAATCCTACACACATCTATACAACAGACTCTGATTCAATTTCTGTAGGCCAGGGCCTCCCTGTCTTTAATCGTGGAGGGAGGGAAGGAGGGATGGGAGGACAGAGATAGCTCTATTGTGTGACTGCCACCGGGGTGCGCGACTGGAACGTGAACACAGTTTAATCGCACACGCTCAACAGCTGCCACCAAGGTCCCTAAAGCCCCCAGGTTAAAGAACTGAGGGATTTTATCAATTACAAGACTTGATTGGTACACGTGCACAAAACACATAGCCTCATACGCCTGCGTGCACACACATCCGATTTAATTTGTTCGTGTGCAAGTGTGTGTGTGTGAGCAGATGAGTGTGTGTTCAGTATGAGTTGCATGGCAGCCATTATTGCTGCAGCCATCATTAGTTATTTTCAGTGTTTATAAAGATGTCAAACATTTTACATCTTTGATGTCTCTGTTCTTCTTTCAAAGTTTAGCCAGTGACCCACCCAGCTTCAGAACAACCCTCATCCTTTCAGCGAGATACGACTTAATTATCCGACGGACAGTGATTTTGACGCACAGGCAGAAATGTCATGTGTTGCAAACTATCTGCTGTTTGACTGCAGAGGTCACACTATGAGGAGCGTAATGCGTTTTAGACAGCTATAGACAGTGGAGCTGCGGTCTGGAAATCTGACAGCAATTAGCCTCTTACATATACACATGGAGCGCACTGCATGTGCATGAGCACACACACTCATCCACACGAAGTTGGAACAAATATTTATTCTTGTCTGGGAATTAGTAGACGTCTGATTTAGTGCGGATATTTTAGAATTACTGGCAAAGCAGACAGATGATCAACAAACATGGTGGGGACTTTTAAAGAACTACATTGAGCTATAAATTTATACTCAGCTTTGTGTTATTAAAGTGCAATAAGAAATTATGTATTGCAGCCATGTTCTATATTGTTCAAATGTTGTTGTACATTGTTTGAGTTGTTATCGAATACTGATTCTTAAGAACATGTGTGTGTGTATTTGCTTTTGCAGGCAAACTGACTCAGATAGTCTTCGGGCACCGCGACGTGGTGACGTGTCTGGCTCGCTCGGAGTCGTACATCGGAGGAGACTGCTACGTCCTGTCAGGCTCCAGAGATGCCACCCTGCTGCTGTGGTACTGGAACGGGAAGCACAACAGCATCGGAGAGAGCCCAGGCAGTAAGTACACAGGCAAACCAGCCTGTGTGAGAGCACGCACACGCACACACACACACACGTACGGGTATTCTCTGAGTGCTCACTCTCCCAGACAGTTGTGACTGTGTGATTTACGGCCTCCCTCTGTAAAGTAACAACTAGTTTCGTCTGACCAGGCCAGGCCTCCTGCATACAGATTGGATTTCGCAGCACCGTCACACCAGGAACAGCTTTCGATAATGTGTTTGAGATTGTGAGTTTCTGTGAGACCAGATATTGTTTGTGTGTGTGCCTGTGAGTGTGTGTGTGTGTGTGTGTGCATGCATGTGTGTGAGAGAGAGAGAATCTGTCTTTAATGTGAGTGAAAGTGAGGGCCACTTAGAGACGTTAAATGTGATGTTGGGGGTCGTCGGCCAGCACATGAAAGTTCACCACCATCCGAGGGCCACGGGGTCACGCTAGTCGATAAAAGTGAAAAATGTCATGGGCCTCTCTTACGTTACCATAACATATGGCATTAGCCATGATCAAAGCCTCGCACACACATTGCTCAGCCCTCAGCCTGCTCGGTGCTAATTTGGTCAGCTTAGATTGGCGTACATGTTGTTAAGTGATCCATTACAAATGGGCTGAAATTTATGACAAATTGTGATTTGGTTAATAAGCCACATTGGTTTTTGATTTGAGGGACAGAGCGTAGATGATTTTTTCTCACTTACCTCATATACATTGAATTCAAGGAAAATGTTTTCTTATTTCTGCAAGTTAATTCACAACTTTTTATGAAGAGAGTATAAATACTGGCTGAAAAATATGGATGAGGGTTCAACCACATTTTCATTTTCTGCTTCCATTTATGTCATGTTTTTCTTTTTTTTTGACCGTATTATTTTACTTAACCGAGAAAAAAAACAAGCACCATGACATGAGAAAAACAGAAGCACTTTACTTTACTGATAGATGCCACATAGATTTTATTCTATTAGCTGATGTTTCAGTAAGACTGTGACTTATTGAGAACCTCATTTTTTAGTGATCCTCAAAGCCTAAAAGTTTTTGTATTTCCTGATAGAATAACAATGCATGTTGCAAGGTTACACGTTGCATATTTTCCAAAAAACATAGCCTGTGTTTTGATTGATCTGTGGAATTATTACATGTCTGAAGGCAGGACTATGTGTCTGTACCAATGCATGTGCTGTACATGCTCTTGTAAGCATGTGTGTGTGTCAGCCTAACGTCAGTCGGCTCAGTGCAGTTACCACGCTGCAGCTAGAGGAGCAGACAAAGCAGTCCTCATCCCAACCCCTCACCACCACAATGTGATGCTCCATTGCCCCAGACCGCAGGAGGCTCTCTCAGACATGAAGCTCTGCACACACACACACACACACACACACACACACACACACACACACACACACAAAATACATACAGACAGCAGACTTTTCTTTATTCCTCTTCCAAAAGTGAAACACTTTCAAGCTAAAGTCTCCTCCGCATAAACTCGAATGGGAGCACATGCGTACACACACACACGCACGCACACACACACACACACACACACACACACACACATTCCTTTTCATGCATAATGCCCTGTGAACATCCCGCACACTTCATAAGCTTGACATAAATGCCTCTGAATGGCTGATATGCACATGTACACATTGACCTATACACACTTTGTTCCTGCTACAGGCTCATGAGAGATTTCACAGACACCACTGCCACCTGCTGGCCACTGAGGGGAAACAGTTCAACGAGATGTCTATTTAGTAATATTCAAACCTCAATTCCAAAAATGTTTGGATGATGTGTAAAACATGAATCAAAACAAAATGCAGTGATATTTAATTGAAAATGGCACAAAGTCAATTTATTTAATATTTGACCTCATCAACCTCATTGATTGTTCCAAATATCTGCTTATTCTGAATTTGATGGCAGCAACATGTTTCAAACAAGTTGGACAGGAGCAACAAAAGACTGTGAAAGTTGTGGACTGATCCAAAAACACCTGTTTGGATCATTCCACAGGTAAACAGGTTCATAGGTAACAGGTGATAGTATCATGATTGGGTATGAAAGGTTCATCCTGGAAAGACTCAGTCGTTCACAAGCAAGGATGGAGAGAGGTTCAACACTTTGTGAGAAAACTGTGTGGGCAACTAGTCCAACAATTTAAGAACCACGTTTCTCAATCTGCAAAAGGTGATGTAACACAGTGGTTAACATACTGCTGTCCCAACTTTTCTGGAAAATGTTGCTAGCATCAAATTCAGAATGGGTGTATAGTTACAAAAATCTAATAATGTAATGCAAATCTTTGCATTCTATTTTTATTTAGCTTTTACGCAGCATCCCAGCTTTTTTAGAATCGGAATATTCTTCAGCTGTAAAATCAGCAACGATGTTTGAGAATATGTGTAAATTAGTTATCTTGTGATTGGTGGAAATAGTTCTCAGGTGCACAAAATTCAAATATACACACCCACAAGTATACATTTATGTTTATCTATATTTATCATAAACATGGATATACACACACACGCTCATACGTTTAATCTGGATCAGTTAATCAGATCTGAAATCCTCATTATTACAGTTAAGAAGGTAATAAATCTGGCTATTTTACCAAGTTTGAACAGGATCCAACATGGAACCGGTTTTTGGAACCAGTTTCTACACTCACACACACACACGCGCGCGCATACACACATACCTTGTCCACACTTGTCCAGATAGTTGATACCCTCCTCAGTGTCCCAGCATTAGTCAAATACAGGTATAAGATTGTAATCAGATGTGGCTCTAATTCAAACCAAATGGCAGGTGGAGGCTCAAAAGGTTAACTGATACACCAATATATCAGCTTTATTGATCTTCTCTGAGCAAAATCCAACATCATGCTTTAATCCACAGGCTTGTAGGTCTTAAGTTTGCTTTCGGCGACGTCGAGGATGTTAACCAGTTAACTAAATGAAATGTAGATGTTTAGGCTGCCGACCTGGTGCGTGACCAGAGTTTAGGCGGCTGGTACGTGTTTGCAAAGTGGACAGAAGACGAAGGGAGTTAAAACAATCGAGTGGCTTTATATAATATGAGGTCAGTTATTAGTACAAAGTTGTTTTGTTTTGTTTGTTTTGTAAAGCATTTTCTGTAAATAATTAGATTTAACATTATAACTATCGTACATGCATAGAATTTTTTTCCCACCAGGATCTATTACTTTCAAATCAGATTATTTTACCGTGGATTGGATTATTTTACTGATTTTGAGTTTGTCCTCTACTTTGCTTTTTTACAAGAGGGTTCACTGAGCAGTACGGTCGCTATAGAGTCTTTCTGCTAAATCTAATTAAGGTTTAACAGTAGCTGTGGCTTATGTGGAGAACTTATCTGTCTTATTAGTGAACCTGTGTTGAGTTTTATGTAATCTAATTAAATTAAAGAGAGAAGCTGCATTAACGAACTCTGAATGGTTTAGTTAGAAAAGTCAGCAAGAAACCGCTTTTTTTTTCTAGAAGCACTTAAAACTACTTTAGTGTATCACAAAAGTACTGCATGTCACTGGGACTTAAATTACATTTCCCCACAGCTGTTCAGGGTTGATGCACAAATATTTTCATGAGAAATAGAGTCATTTAAACATGAATCATGTAGTGAGTGTCGTTGCCCTGTGTTCCTCTTTCTGGGCTGAACTTGACCTGTGACAGCGAAGAGGAAGGGGTCGTTAAAAACAAGACCTCCCTGACCCTTAATGAACTCCAGTGATGGTCGTTATATGTACATGTGGAAATGCACGAGTCCCAGTTTAACACTACAGATGCATATATTTACATGTTGTCATCCAGCTCAACACTTTAACACAACAACTAAATGTGTGACTACAGCGCGTATCTGCAATTAATTCGTCTACATTTGTTAAAAAAAAAAGAAAAAAATGCAACAAAGTCCAAACTCCCTGCAAGTGTGCTTGTGCTTTCAGACAGAGAAGACAGACAGCAGTAAAAGGCGATTTTGTTTTGTCGCTCTCCCTGACAGCTCAAATCAAAACAAAATCACACAAACTTCATGAGTTGGACCATAACTTACTCTCGCTCTCTCTCTGTTGGCCGTCACTCTCTCTCTCTCGCTCGCTCTTTCTCTCTCTGTCTGTAGCATAGAAACATCTGGATCCAGTGAAGGCAGTCAGGGGGTGAAGGTTTTAAAGATGGGGAGAGGCGGAGGGTGACAAGTGCTAGAAAGGGAGAGTGAATGAGGGTCTCAGAGCCTGTGCAACAAGCTGCAGTACATAAAAAAATATGAAACTCATTTCCTTTGGAATAATTAACAACCTTTTGACACTATTTGATTTTAACTCCATACATTATTGTTTGTCTGTGTTTTTATCTGGTTGTTCACAGTGTTTTTACCGGACTCTTAAGTTATTCCATTAGTCAGCATTGATTTGTGCTTAAATGAATTAAGTCTACGAGATTGTTTTGCCTTTCACTCCCTCTAGTGATGAAAAGTGGTAATACATGTTTGTGATGCTTTGCAGAGTTTACCATACCACGGGCCATCCTCACGGGCCATGACTGTGAAGTGACATGTGCAAGTGTGTGTGCTGAGCTGGGTCTCGTCATCAGTGGCTGCAAAGGTGAGATCGTCTGTCTTTATTAACACATCCAAAAGCTACATGACTACTTGACCACACAAAGACACAGATGAAAAATGAAACACGCTACACGTTCAGCTTTTCTAACTTCACCCATGATGTTTGTTCAGAGGGTCCTTGTCTGATCCATTCCATGAATGGGGACCTGCTGCGGACCTTGGAGGGCCCGGAGCGCTGCCTGCGGCCCCGACTCATCCAGTCCTCCACCGAGGGAAACTGCATGATCTACTACGACAAGGGACAGTTTTGTCTCTTCACCATCAACGGCAAACTGCTGGGACACATGGAGGTGGAGGACAGCATCAAGGTGAGGGGAAAAAAAATGTGCAAATGGACGCGTGTGAAAGTGCACTCGCACATGTGTGTCTGCACCACATCAGTGTGTCCTCTTACTGATTAAAGGCTTTCTCGTGGTTTGAGATTTGAGTAAGGTAAGGGGTCTGCGTGCCTCGGGGGGGAACTGTGGCTTCAAGTCTCTTTTATTCCCTTTCACACGCACACACCAGAGGAAACGGTCCTTTTGATCCGCAGCCCTGTTGTCAGGTCAAATTGCGTCGGCGGCAGTGGTAGAGAACATTCCTGAGGAGTGGTCAGCTCTGGACACCAACGCCATTAACTACCCTCCAGCGCAGGACGACACATTCCCCATTTCCCACATTTCCTCCCTCGTGGTTAGAGCGACACAAGATAGCGGCTACTGCCTTTGGTTTCCCGACCCTTTGTTTCCGGTTTGGCCTGGGAAATGTAAGCTAGCTCTGACAGACAGCCGCACGCCTGTTTCCTATTAAGAAACCTCTCGTGCCCAGGCTTCTAACCTGCCAACCGGCCCGCTCCTGCACCACAAATATAACTTGTAGAAGATGTGATTAATGAGCGCACACAGACAAACGTTGATCGATTGCGTTGGCATCGCTGGGAAAGTTGCTGGTGTTCAGTTTGTAGGTTGCAGAATACTTTATTGTGTCTGTAAGAGGAACTAATGATGTTTGTAGATGCTTGTAGAGTTTTATCCTTTTCCCAGAGTTCCTTCTGAAGCAGTGAAGCTGTAACTTGGGAACAGTGTGGGCCACTTGTCCGCTCTCCTCCGCTGTTGTAAATTCCAGCTGTGTCAGATGGCATTAGGAAAATCCTAACATCTTGGAGTGAGGCTTGTGAGAGTCTCAACCCCCACCCCCCCTCCATCCCCCTTTTAGCTCCACCCTCCTGGTCTGAGACTCCAACTGTATTTAGTGCACTCATGTACATACCAGAATCAATCTTCTCAGGCCTGCGAGCCTCAGCACGGTATGACTCCAGGATAAATAAGTGTTTGTCCTGGCCTGAAGTATCCGCTCAGAAAGAGAGAGGAAGAGAGAGAAAGAGAGGGAATGTTTGCACTGTGAATTTATAAGGGTCTGGAGTCAGAGGTTAGATGACAGGCTAACAGTCGGCATCCTAGTCTAATAGCAGCATCGAGCGACAGAAGCCATACTGAATGGATTACAGTCTTTTAAGTACTAGTATAACTCAGGCAGTGTAACCATTCCAGCCGTTTTTTCACTGCCTCGCTCCGTGTAACAGGGGGATTAACAGCACCATAAATTAAACTTTTTACCTTCCCCAGCCTCAAAATCCACCCACCGTCCCCGAAAGAAGTAGGAAATATGGGCATTAAAAGTGCATGTGTTTCTGCTGGAGTCATTTTTTAGTCATCCGAGCCCGGGTCGCCATCTTAGCTCCCACAGAGCCGTCGGCCATCTTGTTTGACCGCCCAGTGGCAAAGGGCTGATTTATAATGTCTGTCTGCAGCCTCCTACCTGGCCTGGCTGACATGTCTGCCAGCTCTCCGGCCTCCTGCTGGGCTGCAGTAAGATTCACGGACTCCGTTACTAGCTGCACATTAATACGAAACAGTAACTGGTAAATGGTTCTCATGTTCTATTTTTTTACTATCAATGTGTAGTATGCTATGTTTGTGTAGAGTATTTCTCAAAAAGCTGCTTATTAAATCAATTTATCAAATTTAAACTTGTAAATATTTTTACATTAACAGTGGATTAAATGACTGTGTTTCACGTCAAAGGAGCTGTTTGTAGTGATGAACCCACAAAGAGTTATCATCTAAATGTGCAGCCTTCAGCTCTGTGGAGCAGTTTGGTGTCTTTCAGCTCATTGTTTTGTTTTTACAGCTTCACTGTTTTGGTTGACTCTCAGCTCTTATCAACCTTGTTTCCAGCAGAACAGACAGACAAAATTAGCAAGTAGCTAACACAGTGAAACATTTAGCAGCTAAAGAGCCAGATATTTTCCCCGGGAGTTGGTTGAGAGCAAAGCAAAGCTAAACGGGCTCAAATATGACTCCAAACAAATACTAATTTTTACAGTGTTAAGAAATTAACAACTCTAAAGGTGACAATCAGTCGTATTTGTGTTTTTGGCTACCTTTTGCTGCCCCCAAGTGGCCAAAAATCCAATCAGTGCAGCTTTAAATGCACAGTTTTTCAATAAAAGGTTGCCCTTCTTCTGGCAGATACAAATCCCGGCGTTTTTCCCACGAACTCTTTTACACCGCCCTTCAGTTCGAGCGCACGGATCATGATTGGCTGAATTGAGCGTTCTCTTTATCGTTGTTGTCAGATTAACTCTGAATGTTGATACACAAGACAATTACCGTACACACAAAACAGACCCACACGGCACAAATCAAACCGGCGCTGCACTCAGTCATGCTCCATTCCCAGCCATCTTGGATGATGATCTAACATGGCAATTAGGCGGGATTGATTCTCGAGGCCTCTCGCCAGCGCGCGGCGTGCGAGTGCATCGCTGTTTAGCCTTTTCCTGTCCGCCTGTCTGTGTGTGCGCCTCCGAGTGCGAGTTTTGTGCCTATCTTAAGTGCGTGAGTGACGAGAATGAGAACCAGAGCTCATTTAATTCACATTGCGGTAGGAAATTCCACAAAAGTTTTTTATACAAAACATTTGCTTAATTTAGACCGCGCTCCTGCTCCGTCCGTTCAGCGTACAGCTCTCAGAGGGTTATTTACGTTTTCCTTACCAAGTCAAGTTCCTGAAAATGACTTGGTCCAACTTCAGCGCCGAAGTTTAAGTTTCATTTTTCCATTTAATGTGAGCCTGATTCAACACACATGCTGCTGGTGACGGAAGCGTCTCTTGCTGAATCACTGCAGAGCGGCCGCAGTTGAAAGACGGACGAACTCGGCGTCATAAAACCACAAATGAGAAAAGCTCTAAATTAGTGTCATTTGCTGCTTTTAGAACTCACATTCTGCCCGGTCATTTCATCAGCTACGGTTACTCGCTGATTGATGCTCCTGACTCTTTCAGTTTCAGCTTCCACTATGCACTGCGCCCATAATAGACTCCAACACACGACCTGATTTGTGTACGTCTGACTCCCGGGGGAGCCGTTCAGCTGTTACAGTTTGCAGGAAAAGCAGATGAGACGAGTAAATCTCCGAGCCTCGCTGTGGGGAGCCATCTTTGTAGCAAGTCAGGGTCTGTGTACAGAAAGCCCCTAAGGATGGCGGCGCTGACCTGGGATCTTTTGTCGGATCACATGACCTCGCAGTATGAGCTTTACTTTGACATGAAAGATAAACTGGTCCCACATCACCAGACCTATTCTGAGACTATTTATGCATGTTGTTCCAGCTTTTTTTTTTTTTTCATCTTGAGCATTAAAGGGCAGGTAATGAAGTCACTGAGTCATCTCACATTTTATCTTTGGAAAACTACACCAGTTAATGTAAAGGCTGTAATGACCAAAAAATGATGAGGCAATTCTCCAGCTCATTAAAGAGTTTGTTCTCTTCTCCTCTCTGCCAGGCCATGCTCCTCAGTCGGGACGGTCAGTACCTGCTGACAGGCGGTGATGGAGGTGTCGTCTCTGTCTGGCAGGTCCACAACCTCAAACAGCTGTTCACCTACCCGGGCTGCGACGCAGGAATCCGCTCTATGGCCATGTCACATGACCAAAGGTAACACACACACAGCAAAAGTATAGGCCAACCTGAAGTGGATTTTTGAGGCCAGTAAGATATTAGTTTTTGGAAGTGTAAAAAATCTGATTAATTTAACGGTTGTTGTTTTAACACATTCCTTTAATTTTTTTTTTTTTTTTTTTTTTTTTAAATGTGACAGCAATATTCATTTTACCAATGAAAAATCAATTCGTTATTCTTCACTGGTGGAAATTTCTTTACTTCACTTTCTTAATATATCCACTGCTACTCATATATTTGTGACAAAATTTGAATATTATTAATTGTTTAGTAAATGTATCATAGGAAAAAAGCTTAAATTTTGCAGTATCTTACTTCTTAAAATGTGTAAATATAATTGTAAATTTAATATATTTGGACTTTGAACTGTTGAAAAAGTTGAAAAAGTATTGGCACAAATTGCAATGGGTATTTTCCCTCATTCTGGCATTTTTTTAGACTGAACATTTAATCAAACATAAAAATATTCAACAAAATGAATGCATGGAAATATTATTATTATTGGGGCATTAAGATGAAAGCAGCATTTTAACGTTGTAGCTGTAATGTGTTTTAATCTATAAGGTAACTATAGATGTCAGATAAATATAGTGAAGTAAAAAGTACAGTTTTTCCCTCTGAAATAGGGAAACTTTAAATACAAGCGCCTCAAAATTGCACTAACTAATTGAACTAAATGCACTTAGTTACTTTCCACAACTACTACAACTGTGTATGCAAACACATCTACAGTTTGCATTTGCCTCAAATTTAATTCAGACCAATTAAAACCCAGTAGACAAACAAAACCTCACAATGTTCCCTCCTAACTCTTCGAAGGTGCATCATAACTGGCATGGCGTCTGGAAGCATCGTGCTCTTCTACAACGACTTCAACAGATGGCACCACGAGTACCAGACCAGGTACTGAGCCGACGACAGCAGCAGCAACTTGACTGACAAAGGCCGGACGCTGACGAAGATCCAAACTGTTTCAAGTGTGAACTCTTATCAAAAGCACTATTCTGTCTATACCCTGATATCCTGAATGTATCTTAATGAAAGAAGAAAAAAAAAAAATCTGTCCTGTTATAGTAAAAACTATTTTTAAAAAAGGGCATTGCTATATTTTGTAGATCAGATAGACAATTTTCATATAAATCACAGGGTGGGGGTTACGTTACTGTACGGTTAAAAACAAATCTATTTTTAGCTGTAAGAGTCTATTTTCATCTCCTCTGGAAAAGAAAGTGGGATTTATGGGGAGCTAGTGAGAACCTTTTCTCTTGACTTAAAAATCCAAATATTTGTGTACTTTAGGGTGAGTGATTTTCTTTTTTCTGTAGGTGTGTATGTGGGGAATAATTATTAAACTATCATTCACAGCTTTTTGCCATTTTGGCACCACAGCCGGTAGAAATGTTTGAATAAATAATAAATGTATTGGACAGAAGGAGAAACGAAGAGGGAATATACATATATACATATATAAATATCTATATATTCTGTTTAAATGTAGTCCTCCATATTTAAAAATTTCATTCCCTCTGTACCTCTGTGCTTGCTAAGAGATTGCGTTTCTGTGCATGACGACTCATATAAAACATATCAGCGCAGAAATATCGCATTATCATTTAATATTTCAAACATAAAAAAAAAAAAAAACACTTCCCACGCAGTGGCGTTAAAGATGATTTTGCTCCTTTTACATTTGCATTTCTTTCCTAAATGACTGAAGAAGTGAATCATTTTTTTTCTCCAAATGCAGGACTCTTGATTACTATGTGTGATGAAACAACAGAGCATATGAAATCAATTTTTTTCAAATCACTGAATAAAAATCATCACACCTTGAAACCAGCTTAGTATCTTTAAAGTCTTCTTTGAGTCCTGTCTCCAAAGCAGCTAACAGCAAAGTGAGATGTGCAATGAAAGGAAGGACTTACTTTAGCTCAGTCTGAGGTTCTTTCTTTTTTCAGTCTAAATCACTGGATGAGTGATTATATTAAGAGGTGATTTAGCACTAAAATGGTGATGAGACATATCTCTTTGTTCCTCATTAAATAAACGTCCAATTGCATCTTTGATTTTTGAGGAAACATTCCTTTTAAAGTTTGCGCTTTTGATGTGGTTTGAATCTCCAGTTATGAGAACTAATGTTATCTATCAACCAATATTTCTTTTGCAATCATTTTGGAGTGTTTTGTGTGCTGAGTTCTGACAATAAAATTGAATTTTATAACTTGAATTGGTACAAGTGATACTTCTCACCAGGAATCAACAAGACTGCACAGCACCCTCTAGTGGCCAACATCTGGTCTCACACAAAATTCACAGACATTTGAAGTCTTTATTGCATTTTTATTTTTTTGCTGTACTGCTGTTTCCAAACAATAGGACATTAAAAGCAGCCACTCTATGCCTAATAAAAACCGTTGCTCCAGTTTGACACAGATGATATTCCTGTTTTAAAACTGTCTTTTCATACAAATTTCCCTTTTACAAACTGCTTATGAAAATCTACTTCAACTACATATACATAAGAGGAAGCTAAATGGACATTATGTACCAACTTGACTCTGTGTATGTGTGAGGGTTTTGTCTTACAGGAAGTGGGGAAAGGAGGATGCATGCAGCTGAAAGTCCCGAAGAGGTACAGAGGCAACCGCTGAAGGACGTAGCCCTACTAACACCAGCTGGGAGAAACACTGGAGTTTAAATCGGGTACAAAACAAAAACAAACCGCCTATAACTTATTCTTAGGATGCACACTTTGGGACTCCATTTTTCAGCCAAGCTGGTTTTGATAAAGGCATCATTAAGCTATGAGCTGTTAGCTAGTGGTCAGGCACAAACCCGTCACTGTGACAACATTCATTCATATAAATCCAACAGATCCAAAACCAAGCACTGTCAATGGGAATCAAATCAACTGGTAAATGTGCGTCCTTTCTGTGTAGTTGTAGCAGAAAGCAGTTCAGTGTTCACGAGAAACAAATCTGGTTTCACGTCTGTTGGATCTATTTGGTCTATTTTTATGTACAACCGTCAAACAAACCTTCAAGCTTCAGGTGGACGACTAAGGTTCTTCACACTAGAAGAATGTTCACGTCAAATAATACAAACATGGATGGGAATGAATGTGTCAACATGTCTGTTAGTTACAGTGGGTTCACAAAATAATCTAGCAAACAGGCAGGACTTTTTAAAGTTAGTTCACCCAAATTGAAAAAAAACAAACCACCTTGGCTCACTTTCAGAAGTATCTGGTCATGCAAAGAGGTTTTATTTTAGTTGGTTTTAAGATGCTTCTCTGAAATTACAGCTTCATTTCTTTCCTGGTGACTCTTTGCAGATCTCAGTTTTAATGTGGACCCTGACAAGATGAATTGAAAACATAAAATTAAAATGCTTTTAAAATTTTAAATCATAATTATTAAAACACATGTGAGCACCACAAACAAAATTCCATATCACTCCTGTTTTATTGTGGTGGCAACAAAAATCTCAGTTATGCCTAATAACCAAATGAACCCAAAGCTTAAAATCTGAGGTGTACGGAGGTGATGAACAGGATAGGAATGCAGGAACAAAAACACTCCTTCTACACAAAGTTCTGTTCCTTTTTTGAAATTTATTTTCAGATGCTTTTTTGCTTTTGATATAATGGATATTTTTATAGCTTTGGGCCCTGAACGTATTTGAATAAAATGGGTTAGGGAAATCTTTGGTTGAAATGGCCACAATGCAAAAAAGACTGCAAAGAAAATGTTTTTTTTCTAATTTGGATGAACGTCCACATGCATGATTTCAAGGAAGCCGCTGCCTCACTCATTATTAGCTACTTGGTACTACCTTTAATTTGTCAACCCACTGTACTTGTACATAGTAACACTCAATAGGAATCTTAAGGTGAACAGTACATTTGCAGATAAAATCAGGATGGCTGTGGTCAGAGACAATACTGATAGTGGTTATACAGTCGTCGGATTACACTACAGGTAGCTAAGATAGCAAGTTCAGACGTTTGAGATATGATGAAATACTTGTATTGTTGACATACTGTCTCTCTGCTAAAGCAACAGGAGTTCACAATGGTGTGTGTGTGTGTGTGTGTGTGTGTGTGCGTAATGAAAAGTATTTACAGAAGAGCCACAGGTGGTCAAAATGGGATAATAAATAAAAGAATTCACATTAACGTGATATACTGTAGCAATGCTTGACCTTCAAAGACAAACCACTCAGAACAGTGATATAATCAGCTCTCCGCATCCTCCGTTAATAAATACAAACACATATACAATCGACAAACTCTTAGAAAATGCCTCCGTCTCTGAAAATGAGTGGGATAAGAATGAGAGAGGAAAAATGGACACAGCGGTCACTGGCTCAGTTTACAGCTACTGGAAATGCTCGAGGTGGAGTTTTAGCCTCCTCGTGTTCTCCGTGTTTTCTGATACATACATGTAAAGAGGAGGAAAGAGGGGGTGAAGCTGGCTACAGAACTGAACTGCCTTTTAAATCTCCTCCATAAGCTCTTCAGCAGGGAGAGGGCTGGGTGACGGAGGACCGACGGGAGAGGGCGGGGTTGTGGATCTGGGAGGTGTAGAAGGAGGAGAGGGAAACAGGGTGGGGTGGATGGGAGGAGGGGAGGAAGGTTCTTGTTTGGTTGGGGAAGAGAGAGGGAAGAATACAACAGGTTGGATGGGGGAGAGCGGGGGCGGGGAGGCTTGTTTGGTGGGAGAGTAAGACAAGGATGTTTCCTCTTTGGTAAGAGGAGAGGAAGGGGCTGGTTTGGTTGGAGAGGAGGGGGAAAGAGGAGCTGGTTTGGTGGGAGAAGAAAAGGTTTGGGCTGGTTTGGTTGGAGATGAAGGAGAAGGACAGGAGACAGGCGTAGAGGGAGTCGTGTAGGTGAAAAGAGCAGGAGGGCCGGAGGGTGAGGGAGTTTCTAGAGGTAAACAGGGAGCGACAGAGGGTGATGTTCTTATTTCAGGAAGGGCGGAAACAGGCAAAGAGGTGATAGGGACAGCTTCAGCAGAAGGTGAAGGGGAGACATGAAGCAAACTGACAGTAGCAGACGGAGGGAGATCGACACTGTCAGTCAGGGAGGGGGAGCAGGGAGTGTTAGAGGTGGATGTAGCACCAGGAGCAGGAGTCCTCGCGGCCTCCAGAGGAGCAGTCTTGGTTGGTGACGCCAGCGTGGCAGGTTTTGGTTCTTTGGCGCACGATGCCTGTTTGGTTGGAGAAGCTGGTCCTGACTTTGTTGGCGAGGCTGGTTTGACAGGAGGGGCTGATGGGACTTTGGTGCCAGCGGTTGATGATGGGCACGGCACCGCTTGGGGCCCTGGACGACGACCGGTGGTGAGCCGGAGGGTCTCCTTATCTAGAGCTGTGTTCTGGCAAAACAGACATATGAACCATCAGCTTGATATTTACAACAGCAATCAGAATAGAGAAAGAAAGACATACCGTGGGTCCATCTACACTGAATTCAGGAAAACTAGCAATTTAGCTTTAAATGAATAATCCTTGTGTTTTCATGTGACACTCAGCAAAGGCATTTAATCAACTATCCTGAACTGCTGACCCAGTTTTTTTTTTTTTTTTTTAATGATCTCTATGAATGAATAACACACACGATGAAACAAGCTAATGACAATGGACATAAATAACTGAAAGATGATTAAACAAAAAGACAGCATGTTTGCACAGTACACTGACCCCACGAGAAGGCGAATCAGATCACCCGTGCTATTCTATGTGCAGAAAAAGGGCAAATGAGAACGCAAGCTTTTACTGTTTCACTCAAAAGATGCATATGCACACGGTGCTTTTGTCTTGAGTAAAGCCAATGACGTGTTCTTAGGAGGGACAGAAAACGAGTAAAAGCCATGTTTCTCATTAGCCCTCGTGCTGAATCTCAGCAGCAGAACAGACGAGGCGTAGCGTTAAATGTTAGTACATACCAGTGCCTTGGAGCTAAATCAGAGGGGCGTAATGCAGGGAGAGGGGAGAAGCAAAAAGGGACAGAGACTAGTCTTACTCACAGCTTCACAAAATAAAGTCAACACAACAAGCATGACGGCCAGTGGACAGTTGTTGTTCCAGCTCGGTGCTTCTATCTGGTGTTTCAGATCATTATAACAAAACCAAATGACCTTTTGAATTTGAGAGGACTGAGTTGGAACAAACTTCTATAAGTGATTCATTTGGACAGAAACACAGTGAGTGCTAAGCTATTCTTACATACCACTCAGTAGGACGCAGTGCAGATTTAAATGTACTGGTTTTAAAGAACAAGGCTGGGATTGTTCTGTGTGTTTGTTATTGTCAACAAAATCCATGAAAAGACGAAAACCTACAATGAGTTGATCAATCAATCCCACGTCACCATCCTGCTGCTGTGCAACCCTGAATGCTGTGTAAAGCATAAATTAAAAAAAGAAACATTTGCAAATTAACTGTGTTAAAAGTGTTCCTGAGCTCATGTAGTAATCTCCTTTATACAATCATGTGGTGAACCTTGCTCCATCCTTGCTTGTGAACGACTGAGTCTTTCCAGGATGAACCTTTCATACAAAATCATGATACTATCACCTGTTACCAATGAACCTGTTTACCTGTGGAATGATCCAAGCAGGTGTTTTTGGATCAGTCCACAACTTTCACAGTCTTTTGTTGCTCCTGTTCCAACTTGTTTGAAACGTGTTGCTGCCATCAACTTTAGAATAAGCAGATATTTACAAAAACCAATGAAGTTGATGAGGTCAAACATTAAATGTATTGTCTTTGTGTTGTTTTCAATTGAGTATATGTCAAAAAGGATTAATGATCACATTCTGTTTTATTAATTTTGCTTTTATTTATGTTTTACACAGCATCCCAACTTTTTTGGAATCGGGGTTGTAAGTACTCACTAATGCACCAGATATGTATCGATCCCTGGTTGAAAAAAGTAACAACTGCTCCATTTGGTCTGTTTTGAGGTCATAATGTTTTGAGGTAAGGTTTGCTAAAAACAGTGCTCAGCTATTTGAGAAAATGTCAGTCCAACTTGAGACTAAAAATCACAGACAGGGAAGGAAAGTCAAAGTTTTGACCAACAGAATAACATATTGTAGGTTTTGGTCTTTTTGTGGAATTTGTTGACAATAAAAAAAAAAAGTAGAATAATGTCTTATCCTTTAAAATGTGGAGGGGAATCTTGTATCCAAGGCAATAGAGCTACATTGATTTGCATCCATCTCTGCAAATTTAGACTTCAGAATGGAGCCAGCACAGTTCTTAATTTTCTCCACAAGATGGCACCAAAGTACCACTAATAAGGAACAGTGCAGCACAACCAATCATAGATTTCATAAAGTTGATTTAAGGCACTATTTTGAAATTAGTCACAAACAAACAACAAGAAGTGATAGCAGAGAGGGGGGCAAATGAATCTGCTCTTGCATTAGCTTGCATTAGCGCTGTAAACATGCTATATAACCTCAATGGCAATCCTTCAAAACGATTATTTTCACCTCCCCTAAAAGTTTGTGGTCAACACACATGGAATGAAATGTGAACAAAGGAGCAGAATGACAAGTATGAAAACAGTTGAGAGGGGAAATCCAGGGCGGAGTGCATGTTAGGAGAGTGTGAGCGAGGTCCACTTCAGTTGGTTATTAAGAGCAGATACTGCAGCTGGTGGCCTGAGAAGAGGGGAAGAGGGCCTGAGAAAGAAACAGGAAGGAAGGGAGAGGGAGGGTGGGAGTTGTTATAGATGCAGGGAAGAGGTCGAGGGGAAGGGCGATGGCTGGAAAGGAAGATGGAAGGCAGCAGGGGGGTTGTTGGGGGTGGTATGAAGAGTGTACCCAGCTCTCAGCTCCAGGCGTCCCCTGTGGTCCTGGGTCGGGTGTGAGGGTGGGGGTGAGGAGGAGGGAGGAGGAAGAGGATGGAGAGGAGGAGGAGGAGGGGCCGAGGCCGGGGCCCACGCTTACACCTCAAACTGTCAAATGAGATTTACAACAAAAAAATGAGGCTCTTTGCAGCAAAGATCAAATCAAATTTCTCTTCATTTCTCCCCCCTCCCCCATTTTCCTGCTTTCAGTTCAGACAGACTGAAGAGAGAGGGCTGATGGGTAGCGTGACCTGATGAGATGAGGAGTGGAGGAAGTCGAGGTGTACAACAGGAAATGATGCGAGTGAGGCTTGAAACGGACAGGAAGGAAGGATGTGGCTACTACAGGAATGACTTCGTCTGCCCTGTCCGATCTCTAAAATCCTGTCTGACATGTTTACAGCAGCATAAGTTGTTTAGAAGTTGTTTCTAACGTCCTCTCGGATGATGATTGAGGTCAGATATTCTCAGCCCGGTGATTACACGGGTGCAAGATTCATATAAAGTGAATTAGAAAGGGCTCAATCTTCTGTATTTGGGTCAAACATTCGCCAACATGTAGTAAATGTTTTGGAAGAGGCCTGACATGTTCAAGCTGCTTCAGACACCTTGTCAATTACTACTAAACCCATGTCAACACTTCAGTATTACAGAGTTAAAAGGTCACTGAAAGTTAACAATCTCATGAAGGTTATAAGATTACTCTCTATAAAATATATAACAGTGATATAAACAAACTCTTTTCATTCGTTGATCGTGAATGTTTTTGGGCGCTTACCATGATGACAGACACCCCGGCCGTAGTGTTGTTGTGCTTAGACTCAGTGCTAAAGTGCGTCTTCAGTTTACCTGTGACCTCCATCTTCATGTTGTTCCCAGTGACTGCGTCGTCCTACACACACAGACACACACACACAGACACACACACACACACAAACATGCAATGAGGTGAGGCGGTTCAATGGTTTTCCACACGAATCACAGACGCACAAAGTAATGCCACATTAAAAGTCTGTGTACACACATTCACATGCAAAATACAGACAAAAACAGCTTTGAGATACCGTGACCCAAGGGTGGGAGAGGATGTCTTGTGCCGTGTATCGAGCCTCGACGTTGACCTGCAGCATCTTTCCAATCAGCTCCTGCGACAAAATACATCACAGACGTCAAAACTCTTTTCAACCACTTTCAATTTCATTCAATCAGTCAATATTACTGTATTTTAGGTGTATTGCACTGTGAGTAAAAGATCATACTGTGCTATTACTTTGCAAAATTTAATCGTACTGTATTGTATTGTTTAATTTAACAGTTAATTGTTAAAGAGTTAAACATAACTTTAACACATCAACAATTAGGATTTTTTAATGACACAGGTCCAATATTCACTCTCCTTTTAGCTCTGTTTTAGTCTCCACCAACTTCTGAATCTTTAGCTGCTACATTCGTCACTATGTTCACCAGCTGGTCATTAACTGTGTGTGTTTGCTGTTTGGTGCTGAGCAGATAGTGCACGGCGGGTTTTTCTGGCTGAAAACAGCTGCTTGTGAGACTGAACCGAAACAGTTTCAGGCCATGAAGCCAAAGCAATGAGCTGGAAGATGCTGAAAAGCTACACAGAGGAACCGTATGGTCATTGCCACTGATTAGTGCAGCTTTAAGTATTTTATGTTTGATTTTACATACACTTGGGTGATACATGCTAAGAAGAGAACAATATTAATGTAGATTTCAGCCATCTGGCCCAGCCTTAAAATGAGTGTGCATGTGAATGCAGCATGTTAACACTCACTGTATACTCATACTCCTGTACACCCATGAAGTCAAAATCAACCTTTCTCAAATTTAAATCTGCACAGCTACATAACTGCAAGTAGTTTCATGCTGCAGTGTCTATAACTGTGCACTTGTCTGCAGTGACAGGGCCACTGTTGTAGCAGTGGGTTTAATTAGCAGTTTAGTCTTGCATGCTGAGCGCGGGCTGTCACCTTAATACATGACATTAATTTAGAGGGTTGGAGGGGTTTCTGTGTCCTTGGGCAGACACTAGTCATTAAAAGAGTGTGAGCTATGTGGGTTCCTATGGTGTGTGTGTGTGTGTGTGGTGTGTGTGTGTGTGTGTGTGTGTGTGTTGAAACTGTAACATTTGGAGACCTATTTCAGACTTTGTTCTACCTCTGCATCCACTCAAAGGTAAAATTTGTTTCTGAACTCATTATGACAATGCATGTTTAGTCTAAAAAAAAAAAAAATCATAACTAATATGATGTCATCAAGAGTGACATAAGTGAACATGTTGTTGTGTGTGAGTATGTCAGTGGTCCCAACCTTGGCTGAGTCAGTGATGTTGTCCCAGTAAGGACTGGGGAAGTCCAGTCGTCCCAGAAGGATCTGGTCAAAGAGATCCTCTTGCATATTACTCTCACTACACAGAGAGACACAGACAGATGAACACAAGTTAATTAATGAATGCATGACTCAGCACACATGGCATACCTTTACAGTGTTCTGCACTTTGCATAATAAATAGCCTCACATGTGATCCTTTAATCATGTGGTTATATAATAACTGTGGTATAGTGGTATAGATTAAACATGGAGCAAATCCCTCCCATACTATAACACAACATCTATGTAGCATCAGATAATTGACAGCTACAAAAACCAAATTGCCAAATATTGTGATTGAACTCTTTTTTTAACATCAACTATGTATGAAACCTTTCCTCAACATTGTGTTTATTTTATTAAACCTTTCAACAACCTTTAATAATGATCATACTGGTTTGGTGCCATGAGTAAATGATGCTGACATTGGTTTGAATCAGTTCAAACATGAGCTTTACTGGATGATGTGAACTGAGGACGAGTACCTTCTAAACGGAGGGAAGCCACACAGGAGGATGTAGGTGATGACTCCTGCAGCCCAGATATCCACCTTCAGACCATAACTGTGGAAAGTCAGTAAAGATTAAGGTCAGTAAATAGGTTAGAGAAAACAATTTCTGTCCTCACACCCTGAATGTTCATGATGGCTGCACTGGCCATTACAATGGTATTTCTGCACTGACTAGGATTTCGGCAATATTCCTGCTCCCGACCAGTACCTTCAGTACCCCTGTTGCTTTTATTGACTTTTATTGACTGTACTGAACTTTTCCAAAATCTTTTAGGAGCTCTCCAAAGGGACCAACATGGTGTTTGCCTCTGCTGAAACCAGCGAAATAAGTTTCTCAGTAGGTGAACTCTCTTATCTGGATTTTATTTATTCAAATAAATTCTTTTTGCCTTACAGTTTTAGTTTTTCATCTGACTTATTGCTTTTTAAAATATTTTTATATATTGCACTGAAACATATTTATTGATTGATGTTTCTCTACCACAAGCAGCCTCTCTTGTGAAAACTAAAGATCCAGGCACTGAAAGCCCCATACAGGATTCTGCCAAACAAAGCTTACCCAGACTCTGCGATTATTTCCGGAGCCACGTATGTAGGAGTTCCACACACAGTGTACAATGGTCCTTCCACCACTGTGGCCAGGCCAAAGTCCCCGAGTTTCAATGACTTGGTGCCATCTGGATACTCAAACACCTAAAAAGAAACACAGTTAAAGCCCACTGAGCAGCTGGATTTGCAGGCAAGAGAGGGAAGTCAGTGTGAATACATACCAGCAAGTTCTCTGGTTTAATGTCTCTGTGGACAATGTTGATGCTGTGCAAGTACTTCAGAGCTCCAGCGAGATTGTACACCATGACAGTGGCGTCTCTCTCTGTGTATTTGGCTGAGGAGGTGATGGCGTCGAACAAATCCCCTCCCTGTGCCAACCAATATCAGCAAAGAGGTCAGACATCAAACCGCACATTGTGTACTGATATTTCCCCGATTACTCTCGACTGTACCTTGACAAGCTCCATAACCAGGTAGAGTTCAGAGGAAGTGTCCACCTCCTCTATCAGCATGATGATGTTGGGGTGTTTCACCTTCCGCAGCACCGCGACCTCGTTCTCTATGAGGTGCTCCTGGAAACACGCCAAGACAAATAAACCCAGTATGTTACTGTATCCTCCGGTACACAGGATTTGTAAAAGAAGGCGCTGCGATGTTGATTGAATCTGAAGTGGTGTCAAGAGTGTGTGATTAAGTGTGTGTCATTGTCTGTGTGTGAGACTGTGAAGATAATTTGAGTTAGGTGATGAATAAAATATTAGCCTCATCTAACTGTGTGGGCTACGAGGATCAGAGACGCACACACAGGCGATCCTGTGGCGTGTGTGGGTGTTAATAATGAAACACTAACATATGACCCTTCCTTATGAGTGCGTGCATGTGTCTGAAGGCAATACACACAAAGAGGAGAGAAGAAATGGGAGAAGGAAAGAAAAAGAAAAGACAGAGCGAGACCTTTCCGCTGCACTTGGCCTTGTCGATGATCTTCAGTGCAAACTCTTTTCCTGTGGACCTGAACAGAAACAGTGCAATTAGAGCGAACAATAAAAACAGCACTGACGCTGCAGGTGTGTCTGTAATACAAATCAAGTGTTCACCAGAGAGCTGCAGTTACAGTGAGCAGGAGCACTGCCACAGAGTTATTGGAAAGGTATGTCGGCTGTGCGAGCCAAGTTTATACAGCGAGCAGAGAGACGGTGCAGGCTCAACGAGAATCTGAGAACACGTACTTAAAGAGTAACTGAACACCAGGAGGAACAACAGTTGTGTTCCTGCCATCTCAGGTTGAAAGCTTGTTTGAAGCCAGCTCTGTCGCACCTGTAACCACATCTAACAGCGATGACACGCTCTGGAGAACAACACTGCCGCAAGGTGAGAAATTAAACCACTAGATGAAAGATTTTCAGGGGAGTTTTAAGATAACATTTAACCAATCTAGAGGTTGTATTTTAAAATGTTTAATCTTGCAAACTATACATAAAGAAAGGGTGTAAAACTCAAAGGACCCCAGCAGAGTTTTTGACCACTAGGAGCGCTATGGAGTGATGTTTTGATGAGCGGTTCTCTGTTTTGTTTGTGTGTCCTGCTTGCTAACATGCACGTTAGGATGCACCTGTACAGGCACCAGCATGCAAGTGACGCAACTCACATTCATGTTATCAGCTTAATCATATTCTACTGATAAAGAAATGAAGCAATGCACCAGCAAATGACTCCAAGTCAACGTATTCAGACATATGGATGGATTCAAACAATGCAGGTTTAAAAATAATCAACATATCTGAGAATTGAGTTGAACTCTTGACTTGATCACTATCGCTTTCAACTACATCTCACTCTCTTAATTCAAGACTGTTAGGTGTGATTCAAAGCTCAGAAAGCTCAAAAGTGGGCTCAGATTATTTTGGGCTAATGTTTTTTCTGAGGAAGGAAATAATTTGTTTTTTTTATTAACATGTTTCTTAGGCCTCAAAGCAACACTCAATGCATTTTGGTAAGAAATAGTGTAAACACAACTGTGTCTGTTTACAAGATTCTCCACAGGGAACCTTTAAGTAGTTTCCAGGAAGATGCATCAGATTATGAGAACACACACACTTGACAGGCCTCCTTCTCATAATCATCTCCCCTGTCTGCCTGAGCAGTGTGTTGACTCAGAGATTAAAAGGCTAATGAAGCGAATTCACCGCTGGGTTTAATCCATGGGATATTTCTGTCTCCACAATGCCTGTCATAAGGACTTAAACACCCTGATGGAGCAGTTACTGCATGTGACGCATGTCTCATCAAGCTGCGCGACACGGCAACCTGCTGTGCGATCACTGCAGACGGCTGCCAGCTGTGAATTACACATTTCCACTCTGACTGAATGTATTTCACCTACCTCTCCACACACTCTTTGACCACCGCGAAGTTGCCATCTCCGATGACCTTGCCGACCTTGTATTTTTCTAAGATGGCGGAGGCAGGCAGGTAGCGGTTGCCATTAACTGCTGAGGAGAGGCAGAGGTTACAACAGGCAACAGACAAGCTTTGCTGTTTATTAAAACCAAGGGAGCTCTGCCAGGAACTCAAATGGTTCTCAGACTGAATTAAGGGACCACATGCTGTGCAACAAAATAACACACAGGCACCGAGATGCTACATGTTCTCCTGTGGCAATTAGTGAACTGAGCAGCAGTATTATGTCTACACACACACACACACACACACACACACACACACACACACACACACACACACACACACACACACACACCTAAAATCATCTAGTTAAGTATCTGCTCACACAGCACTGAGATATTTCTCTCTTATCCTCCACACGATGCTGACTCTTTGCCACTTTTGTCGGGTAAGCAAATTCTGAAATGTGCCCTGATGGGAAAAGATGATTTCAAAGTGATAGTCAATGTCATTTCCACATGCTAGAGGGTGAGGGAGTCCGTGCAGTAGTGTCGTTATAGTTGGCAGATCAGGAGAATGACTGAGGAGAGGAGAGGACAGGACGTACCCTCTGGACTCGAGAGTCGATTGGTTTGCTCCTGGTGGTTGTTCAACGAGCCATTTACATTTGGCGAAGAGATGTGATGCGATGGAGGGATCTGCAGGATGCAAATGCAAACAAAAATAGAGATGAGCGCCTGGCCTGAAACAAAGCCCACAAACAAATCACTATGGCAACCTTAGGCTTTAAAAACGCCCACCAATCATGCTGCACATGGATGAAACACAGGCCGTTATTGGTGGGTTCATTGATTTTTGAGCGGCTTTGACCAACACTATTTCAATGCATAGAAATGTTTGAGTCATCATTAAAGGAAAACATGATTTATATGCACAATAATTGTCTATTTATATAAATTTAAAGCAGTGAAGAGTAAGAATTTGAAAATGTTGAACATATTCTTTATTCTATAACTGTGATTATTCAATCACAGATCATCGTACAGACTGTTCGATAACTAACCCTACAATAATTTCATTTTTTCAATAGTGAACTAGGTCTAAATTAAGGTTGCTCTTCAAAATGTACAAGGTGTCAGAGCTACTGGAATAGATGTCCTCCTCCACATCCTCTTATCATCACTGCATGTTATGACTCCAAATGAATGATTAATTTGTTAAGAGCTCCATTTCTGCAGAGCACAGCTATATTTTGGCTATATGTATGAAATGTCAGCCATAAACGCATGACAGCATTAAAGTCAGAGCGGTGATCTTTTCCATTACGTACAGTAGTGTCCTGTACCTTTCTGCACCATCATGTACATTACCTTACAGTAAGGATCTATTATTTAGTCTAAAAGGGAAACCCTCAGGACCAAAGTAGAAACAGGACACCTTCAAGGTCTGGATACATAAAAAAGCTTTTCCCTCTAATAAATAACTTCTTTATTTTACCTGACCACTTTCATCTGACTGTTTTAGGGGTGAACGAGAGGGAGAGAGAGAGCAACTAGGCTGTTAACATCCTTGTGCTTCCTCATTTAGTTTTTCAAAAAATGTTACTCAGTCTCTTTTGCCAGTGAATTTTAAAGCTGTCAGTAAATCATAAAAATGTCATATCCTGCCAAATGAATGTGGATGGATAAGTCTTTGACTGGGCTTAGAGAGGGACGGTGGCACTCTGGAGGAGGTTTGCCAGCTGGCTGGAGCAGTTAGAAACTCTGTAGTTGGGACTAACACGCAGCTTATAGAAGAATCCGTCAATAAATCAGATTAGTATCTCAAACGCTACCAGAAACACCAGAGCTGCAACACGGGCTGTACACAGACCTGTAGGCTGTCAGTCACTGACTTGATGACTTGACACAGAAATATTTCAGCATTTTGTGGTAAGTAGGTCAATACATCTTGGCCACATCCTCCACCTTGAAGTACCGCCTTAAATGAAGTATCCAACCTGCACTTTACTTTGAGTCATTAAAGCTAAGTCCAGCAGAAGTTTGACATTTTAAAGAGGACGGCAGACCAACCATAAAACCTTTTTCCAGGTAGCCTGTGGAGCTTCTGACCACTAGTAGCCCTATGGACTGGTGTTTGGATGAATGCGTCCCCACTTTATATCTTGCACATGAGCACAAGCACACAGGTGACACATTACACAGCCCTCCTGTAAAATACCACTCATTGAGAGGAGGCGGTAATGTATCAAGTAAAGTAGGAGGAAGGAAAGAACAAGACTGAAACCTTCTTATCTTATCTGTTTAAGGTTTGAAAACATACAAATGGTGCCCAATTTGTGAAAGTTAGTAGTTCTAAGCAATTTCACATTGTCTGTCCATGTCTGTTATAAATCTTTCTTTTGCTCCATCATATGTCCTTCATGCGTGAGACAGCAGTGTGAATGTGTACCTACAGCAGATAATGTGTAAACCATACACTGTACTGTTTAGATAATGTGTTTGAGTGCAGCTGCAAGATGTGTGCACAACATCTACTGTATGTGCCATGTGATCTTACCTTAAAACTGGGGAGGGGTCGGGGGCTGGTGGGAGACGGAGTGGAGGACTTGGTGGACTTTGGAGTTGATATCTGGCTGCTTGAGACACCATTTACTATATGGGAAAAACAGGAAGGACATATGTTAGAGAAGGGAAAATGTTCATTCTTATTGTGGGTAGAGGTTATTTTCATAACTTGTGTTTGTATATACACAAATATGTGGGTGGATAAAGCTACTTGTTTGAAGGTGCCTTTCTTTCCGCTACCAGGTAATCTATGGTGTTTCTATGTATTCTTCAACAATGCATCCAGGAGAGACAATTAACAGATATTAAGAAAATGTCCTGCCTTAACATGCTGCAGGCTGCAGATGCTCCACAAGGGGGAGCTGTGTGGTCATTCTGGACCTGATCCTAAACATCATCAGCAGCAGTTTATACCTGCTGATGTTGATGTCGCCACTTACAGGCAAAGAATGTAATAGTCACTGCGACTTCAACACGTGTGCCACCTGCAGGAAATTGTTTTTATAACTGCACTTTTTTTAAAGCTGGTTTAATATTGAACATTTCTTTTAGTAAAACTACATCAATAACCGGCAACATTAAACAGTAATTACTCACTCATACACTCAATACTTACGGTGTCAATTCAATACTGCAAAATGTACTGCTTTCATTGCCTGCAGATGGCGCACATAGTAAGGCTACAGGTCTAAACTGCTGCTACTGTTACTCTTCTTGCCAACTGTTAACTGAATGAATACACTTATAAATGATACACAGTAATTGAATCTATGCCTCAAAAGATTTGGTTCAGTTTACATCATAATAAGGTTTTGTTCTTGGTTTTAATATCCAGATATTACAGATCTTCCTCTGTACTACTATTTAAGACTATATACTTTAGTGTGTAACACGAGGTGCACAGGCAGCGGGGACGAGCGCCTCTATTGTTTCAGTGATTCATTCTCTCAAAACTATTTCTGCCTCCTGCTCTCTTGGTTTCTGGCACAAATACAGAGACATAATGCGTCAAACTTAAACTCAAAGTCTCTTCATCTGCATAAACCCAGCTGAGCTGAGGAAAATCATTTCACACTGCCTACAAGCTGTGTCTTTGCGCTCCTGTTTTGTTTCATCATGCAATCACTTAACCTCCCTCTGGGTATTTATCTTGCGTTATAAAGGAACATTTGAAGCAATATTTGAGAAAAACATATTTCAGAACATGACATTAGCTTCTGATGTTTTAAAAGTGTAGCTTAACTTTTGAGCACCTCCGCTGCTACACATGAAGGAGCATCTGATTTAACTGCTCAGCGAGAGCAGGATTTAATTAACACAAGCTGAAGAGTGAGTCTAATCAGTTTGTGGCTTTTGAGTCAGTGGATCCTGCAGCAGCTGGCTTTCAAATTCAATGTGTATAATACATGGCATCCTGTGGTTGAGTCTTGGTCAGAAGCAGGAAGAGAAAGAAGGAAATAAAAGCTAAAAAAAAGTTAAACATTATATAATAAAGACACTGAGATCATTTAAGAGTTTGTGGCTCGGTACCAGGTCACTGAAGGCATTTCATCACTGTTGTCACTGTTTAAATATCATGCTCATTTAATAGCATAATTAATGGATGGATCAAGCCAAAGTGTGGCCCCTGAGGAAAGGCCATGTTGCTACAGCACCTAAATCAAAAGCCTTTAGGACATATGACACACAATATCTGACATCTTGGAAGGATGACCAAAATAATGAACCAACATCATTTCTTAATCTGTGGATCAACATTTTCAATCCAGTTTTCAAGATATTTCACTCTGGACCATGTTGGACTGACTGACAGTGTTTTAGTGGCAACTCTTGAACCACCAGATTCAGCTTTTATTCTCAAGAGAAGGAAGGAGCCCTAAAGCTCTCTCCTTTTACTCAATTACTATACCCTGATTGCAGACTGTTGTGAAAGGTGATAACTATGTGACAAGCCTCACCTGGGGATTTGATTGGAGACTGACTGGTAGAGTAGTGGACAGTTTGTCTTGCTAAAGCAAAAAGAAAAAAAAAAGGATAGTCAGGCAGATATGATTAGACATAATCACATCCCGTCATACTTTAAAACTGATTAAACTTCCGAGGCTAAACTAAGACTGCAGTCACTCCAAACTGGCAGCCTCTCAAACACCTCTTCTTTAAACTTGACAAACGGCTCCTAGAACTCTAATTACTCAGCATAATGTCACCATCTCTCGATGCACAAAGTGCTTCGTCACTCGTCACAGCTGTTGAGGGTTGAGGATGAGGCTGCCAAAAAAAATGTCCTTACTGTGTCACTTTGGCATCAGACAAGTGGGATTTTTTTTTGTTTTATAAATTTGTGAAACATTTTCACACATAAAATGTAATAATTTGGACAACTTTCTGAATGTCTACTTACATGTCATCAATGCATGAAATCTCTTAATTTAACACACACAGTTATTTCAAGTATGTGTGTCCAGCCATGTGTATTACCTGCACCAGGAGACTTGCTCCGTCGTGAAGGTCCCGGGCTCTTAGCTGTCCGGTTCGGGGTTGCAGAGCGGCTGTGGGACGACTTCAGCACTCTGCATTCTGAGGAGACAACGTGCTCAGGGTCACCATCGTATATATTAACCTTCCTCTGTCAACAAACTGTTCTTTCTTCTCAGTCAGAGTTAATGTGGCAAAATTATGCCCAACAAGCTGCTGTACCAGGAATATGGGCCTGTTCATGAATGCTGGTTGATTATGGGGACAGAGAGGCAGCAAAGAACAGAGGTAAATAATGTTTAGTCAAAAGTGAACTAATAGTTTCATTATTGATTTGTTAAAAATATAAAATAGACACACATCGAGATTTGGTACAAGCAATTACATTTGTGTTTTCCTCTGGAATATATAACACATGAACACATGAAAAAAAAATCACAAGCATTGGTTTTGCTGGTGTTTGTGGCGCTGCTGTGTGGCTGTGTGCACAGTGAGAGCAGATGTTGTAATGAAGCTTGTGGTAAACTTGTCAGGGTTGTGTTAATGAGGGTGTGGAGGTGGTGAGAGGTATAATGTCATGACAAAGCCCGCCCACAGAAGCACACCCACAGTGCGTTTCTAATGTGTTCCCCATGGCATATATCACCAGATACATATTTCATTGACTGATTAAAGGAGGCTCTCAATATAGCAGAATCCCTTCAGTGGTGTACGTACTAAACCCCAACAAATCTTTTTCTAGAACAAGACCTGAAATTAGGATATTTATCTCTAATTAAAAAGTGTTTGAGCTGAGAAAAGAAGATATGTTGTCTTCTGTTTTTGGTTTAGCTGCATTCCAACAATCAGATTATTCTTTTTAATACAAAGAATTTTTGGAGAGATGAATGGCTGCATAAACCTCTAACAAAAACTGAAACCTTTAGCACAAAAACTAGTGACTGTAACATATTCCTGATGGTGTCTACTCTTCTGATTACACCATTACATCAATAATATTTGTGCCTTTTTGTATGATCTGTTGCACAGGCCATCTTTATTCTTTCCATGGCTCAACAGTAGAGTGTGTATTGGACCTATTTTGCAAAAGGAAGAGCAACTTCTGTACCTTCAGCAGAGAGTACAGTGTGCCTTTTTTGTTCTTTCAAAGACCTAATTCTTAAAAGTGGAGCACAGGAGCGTAAGTGGGACGAAAGCTCCAAACTATCTATGAATACAACCAATCCACCATCACTCATCCTCAGTAACAGTTAACACAGTGTGAGCTAGGATATGACTCCCTGCTGTTAGGTAACCTGAAAAACCAAGCAAAAAAAATTAAACAGGATGTCAATACTTTGGACTGTTACTATGATAAACTCCTTTCTCCTTCCCACAAGGTTGTCCAGTGTTGAAGTGAAGTTCTGCATAGCTTTGACAGTGATTAGATCTGCTGGTTTAAAGAGGTCACATCCTGCCTCCAACTTTTTCTTCTACAAGATAAATAGAGTGTGTATATAATATACTTTATATACAGTGCAGAGGATGAACACAAAAGCAATTTACAGAAGCATACAAGAATTAAATTAAACTCAGACAACAAGAGCGCAGCCTCTTTTCCTCACCAAACAGCAAGAATGTGTGTGTGGAAATGTGTAGCACCTACTCAAATCTAAATATACTGTATGCAAATATAAAAGCTCACTATAAAAATTATAATTTTCTGAATTAAATTGAAAAGAAAATCCTATAAGGAAAGAGTATTTTACACAGATATCCTGCTGTCAACTTCCTAAAGGAAAAGAGCATTAGTGAGGGAAGAATGGTGAGGAAGGACACTGAGGCAAGCAAACACACACACACACACACACACAACACACACACACACACACACAGATGGATGTTTAGTTAGTCTTAGTCAGGCCTACCAGTCATAAAGGCTGTGGAAGCCTTACCGCTGTGATCCAACACAAAGTCATCCTGGGCATAGCGGTACTTCTCTGGACCACACGCTATGAACACATCATCATCCCCAAAGAAGTCCTGCAGGCAGGTGATCTGGAGGAAGAAGGAGAATATTACAATACTCAGTTACTTGTTCTGATACTCGGACACAGTGAAAGAAAGTACTTTACACAAGCAAAAAGTAGCAACACAAGGTGAGGCCAACAGAGCACAGATGTAATACTAAGACTGTCCTCATCTGAGCTGTGCCTTGACATCCTGTCCATGAAAATCACAAACAGGATCGGAGACAAGGGTCAACCTCGTCCAACACCCACTGAAAACGTGTTTGACAGTGTGACACCTTGATAATTGGAGCACACCCTCAGGTCCCCCTTTTTCAAAATGGAAACTGTCTGGAAAATGGCACTGTCCCTAACCTCCATGTGACACTGAAGAGTTGTGTCAGCCAAGACGACTCAACAACGAACCTTCAGCTGTCTATCGTATGTTTTGGATGTAAAGCCGTAATCTGTGCAGTAACTTGGAACTTCAGTCGTGGGACAAACGTAGTGTAGTAGAAAGTACAATATTATCATATATCATGTATCAATAGTATCCGTGCAATATCATAGCTTTTTTTTTTCTCATTCTGTTAATATAGGATGTCAAATGTTTTTTCTGGATGTCAAATACTTTTTCTTCTCATGCCTATCCTTCAACGAGGAAAAACGTAACATGAATACTTTGCTCATGGTGTAAAATACTTTTTCTAGTTTTTAAAGTACTACTGTTATTATTTATAATGCCACTGTTTTCAACTTCAGTCATTTTACTGTACATGTTTTAGCTATACATGTGCCTGCTGTATTTTTGGATGCGAAATAATTGCTTCGCTCCGAGCTCATTGAAATAGGCCAATTAAAATGAGTCCATGTGACAAGGTTGACGTTGTGACTATGTGACTCTGCATGCGACTGAATGTACAGCACAGAGCGTAACAGCAGGACGAAGGTTAAAACACCGTGACATCCAGAATACTGCAGAGTCAACGCAGAGTCACGGGAGGGAAGCAGTACAGTTAGCGTTGGTGACGCAGGGTCATTTGTCTTGCTTTTTCTATTCTGTCTCACGCTGTGATAGTCATTTTCTCTGCAGATCTGGCCGCCTTTCCTTTTACACCCACAACCCACTCCTGGAGATGGAAACAGGAGTTACTTTTAAACTATAGTGAGTTGTGCCCACACACACACACACACACACACACTCACACAGACACACAGATTATCCCTCTGTTGCTGTAGGTGGACAAGTAGGAAGACAAAGGAGGAAAAGATCCGTTCATTATCCCACCCCCCGTCACACACAAGTGCACCCACACACTGCCAGACATATGCACTGTATGTACACACACACACACACACACACACACACACACACACACACACACACACACACACTTGATACAAGTAGGAGGAGTATTGGATGGCTGAAGATTGTGGGCAGATGGATCCTCTAGGGGAGATTGGGGGCTGACACAGTGGGGGAAAGTGTGTGTGTGTGTGTGTGTGTGTGTGTGTGTGTGTGTGTGTGTGTGTGTGTGTGATGGCTATCAAAAGAACTGGTGGTCCAGAAAAGCTAAATGGCTACTAAACAATCTGCACAGCAAAAAGAAGAGTTGGAGGCTGAGAGAAAAGGAGAGACAAGTGGAGTAGGAGTGAAACATCTGACAACTAAAATAGCAAACGTGGAGCATTTAACACAAATAAACATACAGAAGGCCAGAGTTACACACTCATTAATAATAAATAAGACACTTCACATGACACTTCTGCATGTCCTACATTCAGACAGCATGAATTAAAAATGAAACAGGATGCAGTATCCATAACATGCTCATAAATAATCCAAAACTCTATTTCATGGCCTTAATATGCCTCTTTTGTCTAATCTTTAAAACTCTTTACAAGGCAACAAATAAAAACAGTTAAAGCACAAGAGGTGTGTCTGTGTAACATGTGTCCATACTAAGCTGTGGCAGATTATCAAAGGTTTGACATAGCTGGAGTGGATGCCATTCTTTAGATGGGCTCTCATTCTGGAACTTGGCAGCTGATGCCACGCCATACTGTCAGGACACAGGTGTTGATTCACCACAGTTACAGCCCACACGGTTAGTCCGACGTATTTGTCAAAAATGGACTCAAGCAAGCGATGATATTAAAAGACTATTACATGTATGTATTAGATAATATTTTTCACTGGCCTCTGACCTGAACCCACACACTGATAACTGTGTGGGATATTTTTCCATCCTCTCCCTTCTGTTGGTGTGAAGCACGGTGGCCATTTGTTTGACAATGTCAGACAGCAACACAGGGACTGTCTAAGTGAGCGCCGTCCAACCACCATGATGACATCAGCAGTCAGAGGACCTTGGTGACAGCATAGTTTGACATGAGCTTCCTGACAGTCAGATGTAAAGATTGACACCATTCCCAAATGTGACTGTTAAATATAAGGCTGCTGTTACAAAATCCACCTACCTGCACCTCTGAATCTCTTTGCTGTTGCCCCAGGACGTGCTTGTCCCTGAACCACCTGAGGCAACAGGCGTATGGTGAAAAAGGGGGGACTCAAGGCTGGACTATTATATATCTTTGTCAAGAAGGCCTCTGGCTATATTCTCATTTACTTTCACCCCTACAAACACCCCTCTCTCTGTGCAAGGCTAGCACTGCTGTGGCCTGTGATAAAGTACTTTTCAGCCGGCCTGTGACACCCAGGGGAATACAGGGAAATGGAGACAAATGGTACCCGTATAGACACAGGTTTTAAAAGGCAAAAATGAAAAGAGGTCAAGTGGTTGAGGAATTATGTTAAATGACAAAGTTGTTTTGACTTGCACTTTTTTTTCAAAATCCCTTGGTTAAAATGACTATATTTAAATTAACAACAAATGCTTTGAACAAATGTGTTTGATCAGTGTCGTAGTATCACTATTCTGACTATACCCATGTGTTATAATCACCTGAACATCATGCACAAAGTGGGTTTAAAAGCACTAAACTGCTGGAAACTGACTGACATCAAGTTCTCAGTCACTCATAATGTCACCACAGTTGTGATTCAGTCCCTCCAGCTACTTGCTGCTGTACTTCACAGTGTAGACTGATTTCTCCCTCCACCCCCCAGTCTCCTACTGTTCTAGTTTCTTATTGCCATATCAAACAACAGCACATCATCTTATCAAATGCATCTGACTGATAGTACATAAGCCAATACATCCAATATACATACAGTTGGGTCCAAAAGTCTGAGACCATATTGTCACTATCACATTGCTACTTGATCTGCTGGAAACTCGAGGTACAGCCATTTTTATACCAGGTGAACACTGGCTGCAAGTTGAGTTACTTGAATGAGCATCTGATGAGTAGATCCACCTGAATGTCATTTGAAGGCATACTTATAAAAGGGTACAACTCATAGAAATTTGATGTTTTGTACAAAGGAGTTAAGTTGGTCAATGCCACATTTGCTTTATTTGGTGACCTAGAAATGGGCAGAATCTTAAATATTTCTTCATTTTACATGTCTTACTTCTTGTGATTTCAAATGTTTCTAACTCCTCAAACTTTCTGATTATTATAAGTTTACGTGAAAATAATTAGAGATTTTCAATGTGGTTTCAGACTTTTGGACCGTGCAGTGTGCGTGTGAATATGCTGAATAATAGCGTGTTTTCCTTAAAAACAACAAAATCTCTGCAGCAGACTATTTGAAGCAAAGACGTAAAAGGAGTGTATGAATGTCAAACTGCATTGTCCGTGTTTCTCTTTGCTCTTGTCAACCACTGCCAGGATAAACAGCCAATGGCGCTCCATCGTCAGCGCCGTCCTGCTAGGCCTTGTCTCGGCCAATCAGTGAAGTGAACTGTTTGCAGGCTTCTGTATTGGCTGGGTGACGTGTCTTGAGGGTAAACTGAAGTTTGCCCTCCAAGATGCGACAACCCCCTCCTCTCGTTTGTCTGACCTTCTCTTGCTCTCACCATCCGTCTGTGTCGTGTGTCTTGCCTGCTGTACTTTCTGCCCTGCTAAGCTTGGCAACAGAGGAAATACGGGCCAAGGGCTTCAAGTGAAAGTATAGGAAACCCATTCATTAGACCAATTACAAACCCCTTATCTTTTAAAAACATTAAAACATTAAATGCAAATTGAATATATCCCCAAAACAATGACATGAGTTGAAGAAATGAATAACAAAGTCAACGTATGGATCCCTTAATAACCAAGGGTTTAAACAATATAATAAGTAGATTGGGTTTGGATTTTTTTCTTAAAATTAATATCTATTCACAACTTATACAGTATCAATACACAGCACTAAGTTTTTAGAGAGGGGGATTGTCTTCTCTTAGTCTTAATAAGGGCTCTGTTCCAAAAACCCAATGTGACACAACAGCAGGTGCTATGAATTTAGGGCAGTGGAAAAGCCTGCAAATGGCCAACCAAGATACACACAAGAAAGACTCGATTAACACTCTCCATGATGGCTGAAAAGGACGATGATCACAGTAATCACCGGGTACCATCAGCCCCATTTACCTCCAAACCCCCTCATTGCTGCTCATCACCCTGAGCCAAATGAGCAAGAGGCAAAGAAGGTGGGTGGAGTCCTGAGGGCAGGACCAAAAAAAAAAAAAAAAGAAAGAAAGATTGAGATCTCTTGCCTTGGGGAAGGTCAGCCTACAGAGCTCCTGCTGTTACAAAGGAAAAAAAACTAGATGTGCATTCTTTACACAAGCTTAAACTCTCACTTAAACTGTTACTTGCAGATAGGTAGATGCCAATTAAGCTTGTCAGGGTGATGCTTAAGATAAAGCCAACCAGATTATTAACTCTATTTGAACTCTTACCCACAGACAGAGGCTGCTTTCCGAGACAGATTAATTCCTCTGGATTAGAGCGTTAAATCTCAGGCGAGTGTGACAGCCAAGACAAGGCGGCGGTGGAGGCGCAAAAATGAGCAATGAGAAATCTAAGCCCATCATTAACTCTCTGTGGATTGGCTGCATTAACCATTAGCGACTAAATACTTTGACTTTTTTTTTGTAAACAAATTCAAGTTGCTTTCAATCTGGAAAACCTTAAACAGATGTAAAAGAACCACCAAACCATTCTTCACTAAAGACGAATATTTGCTTGGGGTTTTATAAAACAGGAATTCATTAATTCATGACGCACATTTTTAACTGGAGATACCAAAAGCAAAAGCACTTCACAACAAAAGAAGCGTGAATTCAAATTGACAGTTTCCCTGCATTTGTAGACCAATTCAGGGAAACTCCAAGGCACTTCAATGAACTCTGTCTCACACTGGCCCCTGGCTCCTTGGCCTATAACACACTACGCAGCCGTCTGGCTCTCTCTGTCTCGCTCCCACCCCCAAGTCATATTCACACACAGAAAGAGAGACATTACAGTACATAACCTCTGGCTGTCTGAATGTACATGAGCACCAAGCACTTTGTACTCAAATGGAGCTGTGCAAGAAAGGAAGGAAGAGAGTGGGAGTGTAAGCCTAAACATGCACACACAACTTTCAGCCCAAATGAGCCTCAGTAGATTATCCTGCTCATTTAGAAAGGAGGCTAGCAGAATTGCTGAGGTGCTAAGAGAGAGACACAAGAGATGCATAAAATGTTGGTTTTGTTGCCAATTAACATAATGCTCAGTCTTCAATTAAAAACCGACAATATTACTACACTTAAAGTGGCAACTGAGCAATAACTGCTCAAAATATAATATTGCCGTTCCAGCAGACGTCCCCAAAGTCCCACATTAATATCTCTTAGAACCAGCATTTCATGGTTGCACTATTCAAATAAATAAATGAAAAGAATAAAACTTTGATCAACACATTTATGCCAGGATACACCTCAAGAAAAAAAAATAGATGCTCTTTGATGTGCAAACTCCACCATCAGTATCAGATACATGCTGCAGTTGTCAGGATCACTTAGCTGTACAGCTCCTGACCTGCCCTGTGCAAAAACATTCACATCAATCTGCCAAAACTTGCTGAGGCAATCTGGGCTCGCTAGCATGATTAAACTCAAGTAGACAAACAGTGGTGTGTGGGCTGGGGTTTGAATGCTGGCTATCCATAGCATGATGTCAACTCTCCTGTTGGGAGAGTGAAAGGCCTGCTGCAAAGAATGGACGAGGGCCAGGCTTGGACAAAGAAAACAAAACAAGTAGTTGAGATCACACGGCACACAATGGATGCCGTCCCCGTCTGCGGCCTCCACGCGTCCTGCACAGCCGACAGCCCCGTGCCCCCCTCGCCCCCAATGACACCCTCGCTCTCTGTCGTCTGCCGGCTTTTTGTTTTCCTGTTTGTCAGTGCGGGGGATCATGCCAGCACTTGTGAAACGTGAGAGGCACTTTAGCTTTATAAATACAAAGAAGTATGCTTGTATCGCCCACCAAGACTGAAAGCATTGATGGTGCATGTGTGTGTTTTGTGTGTTTGTGTAAGCCATCTGCTAGGACAAGAAAGAGGGGTTCTGGATTTGTAGGTTTTTATCTCCAAAGACCAGACAGTGACCAAGGCTTCATCTTTTCAACTTGCAATGACTTAGCCTCTGACTGTCAAGCTCTTAATTTGTCAAGTTTCTTTACACAGCCAAAAATCACCAGGTTTTCAGAGTCTAATATATGATAAGCCCTGTTCTTCCTCAGAAAAAAAAGGGAAGATCAGACACAAGAGGAGAAGATTTGCTCTTCCAGGATGGAGATACATGCACATGTATGTACAGAACAGACAGAAGTAAAAGTGGTTTTTGATTAAATTTTGATTCAATAGAAGATTAATAGAAAGAATATAACTTAAGTGTAGTAATTTTAGTTTTCAGGCAAGGTCAAAATTAGGCAAGGTCAAAATTAATAAAATGAGTAAATTATATTTTCATATTGATTACATATGGCATCATTGTGGGCAAGTGATTAGTATTTTCCATTACTGAAGTCATGACACAGAAGCTTGATTTCTTCAGTGAGTCCAGAATAAACAATAGTATCACTGAACCTAGTCGACCATATTCCTGGTTGTATGGTGTCATTGGTCTGCTGTCAGATGGTGCTCCATGCTAATGACCGAACAGAACAATAGGTGGGCATGCAAATTTCATTGCTGTTGACCTAAATGGCGGCGTTTAATCCAGACTTGGCCCTGAAAACAGCTCACGCCTGACAATCAGATGGAGCCCTCGTGCAGCCTTGACCCTAGCTTCGAGAGACAGTGTTATCAATCTGTCTGTAACTGCCAGCACGTTTCACCATCCTTCCAGGAGGGCGCGCAAATGACAAGATATCATCCCCGTCAATATGATCACAGGACGGGCAGAGCTCAGACACCTTAATGAATGTAAACCCTTTAACTGTTGGCACAAGATAGCAGAGCAGCACGTCCCCTCTAACACATGTACTCGAGGACCAGGGCTGGTTTAGAGCACTGGAGCGTGTCATGTGAACCGATGCATCACGCTAACCAAAATCCACCTCCCTCTCATGTGCATGTGTCCCCAAAACCCAGTAATCCATGAACTATAAACAAGCCTGGTGTTATCTTCATTTAACAAATACCGTTCACCAATAATGTGATGTGCTTCTGTCTGTGTTTGCAGTTTATCTTTGGAAACCAACAAAGAAAAATAATTTCATTGTACAGCACAGATATTACTGAGCACATTTTCAGTGCCGCCTACAGAACGTCAGCTGTGAAAGTAATCGTTATTGTAAGTCCTCTATCCCCTCTGCTATCCATCTACAAAAGCCTTTAGCCCTCTATGCTTCATTGATTAGTTTTCATAATTGTTCATGTATGTGCTGTCCTGGGAAGCTTTTGCATATATCAATAATTGCCCTGGAATTGAAAACTTGATAAAGCTGTCTTTACTTATTTATTGCTATTCTGGTGGCTTTTAGGACAGGTTGCAATTTGGTTTCAGGTGACTTGGACATCCTCTGGAATTATTCTTACATTTCAAAACCTTGATACAAATGCAGATAAGGCACAAAAATACATTTGAGTGCATTCTGTTTGGAACTGAAAAAAAGTAAAGTGAAAAGTTATAAATAATAGTGAATAGAAATAACATCTCGGCTATTCCAGGGGAATGAAATAATAGAAATAATAATAATGGTTGTTGGTTCCATTTACTGCACTGCTCTCTGTAAAAAAAAAAAAGCAAGCAACATACAGTTAGAAAGAAAAAGTGCATTTTAAGTGGAGCTTGTTGGGAGTGGTCCCAGTCTGCCTGCACACAGCATGGCGTCAAATTCTTTGTGCCCTAAAAAAACTGCTGCAGTGCTGAGACCTACGAGTGACCTTCAACTTTTGTTATGCACCCTGTGTGAATGCAGAAGCACTGATGCAGTGGCCTGGAAGAATTTCAGATGTTGACAAGGCTGAGAGTCAAAGAAAGAAAAGTAGAAAAATCTAATTAAACTGCAGCATTAAACAGCATGAATTACTTCCATAAACCAACATTGCTTATGCAAGTTTTTTCAAGATATACAGTGACTGCATCCTCAGTTCATTATGGAGGAAACAGTACATCCAGTTAACTACTGCAAAGATGTAAACAAAAAAATTACATCTGAGCAAGACTGTCCAATTATCAGTGCTGAGCTCCATTTCCTCTCTCCTTCCTCAGCTTGCCTTGTGTACCGAAAAGGCCTTAAAAGATTTCAGACAGACAACCATTTCAGCCCTCGCAGCTCAGCAGTCTAAATGGTCCGGGTCTGTTTCCAGCCCCTGGTTAATGGGCAGACTGGCTGTCATCCTGATAACATCACTGAGTGAAAGGCATTGTGAAAGGCAAACGTATTTCAGGATTTTCTGGCAGATGTTTTTCCGAGAGACAAACAATGTTCACCTTATCTAAAGCAGTACAGAGACCTATGGTATATCTCTATCTATATCTATCTATATGCTGCTTCCAAAAAAAAAAATTGAACCAATGCACATATAGTATGCTCTTGTTATGTCTGTAAAATAAAATTGAAGACCAGATTCACTAAGCTCTTATATAACAGAATGTTGGCCAAAAAACAGACTTCATTTTCAAAATTCACTTTTTTTTTTTTTTTTTGCTACAGCTTGAACAAGCAGAGATAAACACAATCTTATCCTTTATGTTCATGCAGACTGTTGAACCTGACATCTGTGACAAGTACAATGAATTTACTAAATGTTTGAGGCTCCATGGTTGTCTTAAATGACAGTATATGAAGTGCACACAACTAAGTATTATCTTTGAGGACTAACTTTTTCATGGTCATTAACATGCTTTAATTTACAATAAAAATACTGGAAACAAATGAAAGTGAAAGAAATGTTGGGCTTCCAAGACTGGGGGAAATATTAATAACGTGTTGAGGATTTATACATTCTTGAATCAATACTTTTGCATTCAAGTTTGCAAGTGGCATTTTGCCCTCTACTCTTGTGAATGTCGGATCAAATGTAATGATGGATTATTCACTCACACCACCCACTGAGTATTTATCCATGGAAAAATGGGATTTGCGCTCATCGCTATGTACCACATCGATGTTTTAATAGCAGTACCACACACTGACATCTTTTCTCACTTAGTAGGTGTCGGGGTCACATGGGGCTGAAGGCTACATTGGGTAAAAGGTACAGAGAAACCCTGGACTGGATCCAGTTTTCCTAAAATTGCACTGGAGTAATAAGAAGGTCACTAAATGGTCAATGATTTGTCTTCCGTTATCCGTTGATAGACTCTCTCTTGATGGAGCAGATATTGGATTTGGATATGACTAAGATGTGTGTGTGAACTCAGAAATAGACCAGGCCTAGTCAACGTTACATCCTCTCCATCATGTTTCATAAACCTGCAACAATCATGTAACCGAAGGCTGAACGTAAAATGGACTTTGTATGTAATGATGGCAAACAGAAGTGGTTGTCAGCTGCTCTGCACGGTGGGATAAATAGTTGGTGTGGTGAGGGGGCAGAGGGAGGTAGAAGAAAACAGGCACTGGATAACAAGACTAGGGGTGGGGAAATAAGGTGGTGATGATTAAATCTCTTCTTCTGCCCTTCGCTCCTCCTGTCAACACATTTCTGTCAACTCTGAGCCGACAGCAGTCTTGATGTGACGAGGTGTAGCCAGGTCTGTCGCAGCCAGGATAATCTACTGTAATGGAGGAGTTAAGAATACACTGTCAGGTCAAACAGCTTCTGAGGCCAAACACCTTTCTCACATCAGATTTGGAGCTGGGCTGTGTCCGACCATTATTGTAAGTCTCCCAAACCAACAGTGTGACATCCTCAAAAGAGCCAGGGTTTGAACTTCTCTCTCTCTCCTTCTGTTTTACCACATGCATCTTCCTCTTTGTCACCATTTCTATAGCTCCATTCAATCTTTTCTAAATGATTTCTACATAAAAAAGACAACTTAGCAACTACTGAGCTGTTCCCTGAAACTAATGAATGCATCGACGAAACAATAAAAAATAGAGAAATCTTATTTTCTGCCTGCCCAGTCAGCTTTGAGATGTAAAGCAGGGGTTTTCCTCTCAAAAGCAGCAGCTGATTCTGCTGGCCCTGATAAACAAGATCTACAATTAACATTCAGTCTGAGGAGCAGCTTTGAGTCGAGGAGGGACAGTGGACAGAGATGTGTTTTGTAGGCGCGCTCACTCACACGTACCCACCCCTCAAAACACACACACACATACACACAAACACACACACCTGACAGCTGCACTTTAACCCTCCCTTCCAGCTTGTAGGTCTAATTATCCGGTGGCGGCCAGGGTCCCAGTGGGGGGCCTCTGAGTGCATGTGTGTGATGCTGTGTGTGCGTGAAATTGTGTGTATGTGGGTGTGTGTTTGTGTGTATGTGCCGCAGTGGGAGGGGGCAGCATCGCCTGCAGACCGGGTGGCTGGGACCTGTGATTTGATTTTGAAGGAGCAGATGGCAGGATGCTGCTGGAAGGCATTTGGAGAGTGAGTGTGTGTGTGTGTGTGTGTGTGTGTGTGTATGTATGTATGTGTGTTTATGGGTGTGTAAGTGACTCCACTTTATAGGAGTGGAAAGTAAAGCTTTTTATATAATGTATGGGGCTTTGTTCAAACTGTATGTTAACAATTGATGTTCTTCTAAGGAACTGTTAATATATCTGACACCCAAATAAAGGATGAATACTAATTCTAATTAAAAAAAATCATCATATCATATGTTAAAGAGATGATTTGTGAACATTTATGAATACATATGACAGTAGGACTATAAGTTTGTTTTTGAACATATATTGTGTATTTCCTTATTTAGGCAATATAGAGATTATTAAACTGGGACCACTCCCAACAAAACTAGTTTTGCACTGAGGTAGGTGTACAGACATGTTAAATGGTGACAGATGCAGGAGGGACATCACTGCCATCGATAATAAATAGACTGTCTCAAAATTGTGTGAATAAAAGGTTAAAATTCACACCACATGCAGTCTATAGTACTACTGTTCAGCCCAATGCACAGTACATTATCTGTTTACTGATGCATTTTCAAATATGACAACAAGGAGTTACTCTCCCTCGCCTCAACTCCAGTGTGCTGTACACTAATTACACTCTGGGACCTGAAATTGATATCGATCTTCTGGTCTGAATCGGTGGTTTGAAGGCAAACAAGCTTCCCCAAACATCGGTGTTCATTTAAAAGGAAGTGACATTAGGGAATACCCTCCTTCACTACGGCCAAGGTATTCACTTATTTTCTCACACAAAAACTGCTGCATTCAATATATAAAGCACACACATTTGTGGGTTAAGGTGAATGAATGTCCCTGTCGAGTGAAACCCATGTGACTCCAAATTTGGTGATTCTGAATTATTCACATGCAAATTCTCTTAATAGTCAAGCTGAATAAACCATTGAAATACCTCAATAGCTCATGGAAAATTGATGTTTTGGAGACACATGATTTTCACATAATAGAGACAATATTGGAAACAGCCTTTAGTTTGTCTCGTCACCAGTATGGCACCACTCAGGAAGTGAAAAGAGGCTTATCAGGGTCGAGAGGTTCCATGTCAGAGGGCTCCGAACAAGTCAAGCTGTCAGATTACTGAGACATGTTTGGTCTGGAAGAGTGTTACCTCCTCTTCAAGCAGAGGGGGGCAGAGGACAAGAGAAAGTGAAAAGATTAAAGCTAATGCTTCTCCAAGTAGTCACTATTTAGAAATAAAGATTATGTTGTCAGATATAACTGTTTATGCTGCACTGTGAAACTGAAGACAGCACTTACTGGCTTTGACATTCAAACTGAAGTGACTTCTATTATCATGGACAGGATATTGTCAGGTGTCCAGCTCTGGTCTCAGGATCAGGTTACAGGCTTAATGGGTTAAACCTCTGAATTAGACACTTAATTCAATTCTGAGACAGCTCCGTTGAAGCCGAGAGAGTAAGGCAAGTCCAAAGCAAACAGTCCATTTTTTAAGTCAGACATTATGGCACAAAGACACGTGCTGTCTTTCCAGCATCTGGCTGCTGTTGCTGCTCTATGTTTTTGGCACTGGCAGATGGGACTAAAACACCAAACGCTGTTAGGGTGATTACTAGCAGCTGCTGAAAAGAATATTCTCACCTACGATGCTCCAAACTGACACAGCTTTTTATAAGAGTGACTGCAACTTTCAAGTAAAGACTACATGATAAAGAATTCAATAAAGTGGTTGTAGATTTTAACATTTTACTTTAAAGGAGGCCTGTTCTGGATTTTATTCTGCAAACCTGGTTCAGGTTAAATGACAGAGCTGGGAAACCATAACATAATCTGATTTCTCAAACACGGCCGAACCAAATGACACTGGCACTCTATAAAGACTCCATTTAAGTGCAGGGTATTGCTGGAAGGTGCTTCTAATTTCATACATTAAAACAATGCTTCCCTTGCCTGTCTGACTATGACTTCCTAAATACACAGAAACAAGTGGAGCACTTTTGTGGGCCACATCTTATCATCTTTCCTGACAATGTTGGCTTTGCTGAAAACTGCCTCATAAAAGTAAACATTAAACTTCAAGACTGATTATTAAAATGGGAGCGGTCAAATGTTATATGTGTAGATGAGAAATGGGCTACTTTAGCGATCATCTGATGGTGGAGAACTGGAGATGGATGGATGGATTTCTGCTCCAGCAGAGAGAACAAATCATATATCAAAGGAAGCTTAAAAAAAAGACTGCTGTAACTAATGTCTGATGTGTTTATCATGAAAAACTCTGGTGAATATCTAAGAAAGCTAAATGACACACTTGACAGCATGACAGATGTAATGTGGCATCTGCAATGTATAATCCAAAAACATGGTGTAGTGCATGTCCTAAATCACTACTAGGATGACAAATTTATGATTATAAATACCAATAGCTCCAAAGAAATCACTGTCTGAATTCATTATACCATAAACCCTTTCTGAAATATATTGAATTGAAAACAGTACAAAGACATTATATTTAATGTTTGACCTCACCAACTTCATTAATTTTTGTAAATGTATGCGTATTTTGAATTTGATGCCAGCAGCACGTTTCAAACAAGTTGTGACACGAGCAACAAAAGACTGGGAAGGTCGTGGAATGATCCCAAAACACCTGCGTACGAACAATGTGCCCCTAAGAACATAACTGAGGACTGTTTGTGTCTATTCATTTGAAAAGAGCAACGTACAATGTGGAAATTCCAACACTTGACCGACCAATGGCGTAACTTCATCACTCAGTAAGTCAGTGAAAGACTTTTATTTATAGAGCCACTGATTTGCTGCTCTCCAGCCAAAAATACATCCAAACATTCATTCATTATTTAGATATCAGACATATCATAACATAATAGCGTGTCTTTGCAGGTACAAGGGTTGAATGAGGGTGCAGATGGAAAGGTTCAAAGCAAAACTACTCTGAAAGACACTCCATCACAGCAGTCATTCAATTACAACCTTTAGCAAAAAGCACCAAAAGGAGGTTATGGGAAGGGTGCTCCCTCTCAATCTGTCTAATAATATGCCAGCCTCAAAACACAAATTGTCAACTCTCAACATAGGTAAATATTGGTGGAAAAAGAAGTTATCCCATGTACCAAAGTTACTGTATTTAAATGCACCTCATAAAAACTAATACAACATTCCTCATGGCAATTCAGAGAGTGAAATGTCTGGAAAGAGCAGCTGGTCTGCATGGCTGATCTACTTGGAATCTGCCAAGAGATGGAAATAGAGACACATCAAGGCTTTATGTCACAGATATGGGATTTAGTTAATCACTGTGGAGAATCTAACAGGATTCTTACAAGAAGTATTCATGTGTACAGCTGTGGACGATGCATTTATTAGGGGGTATTTTATTTTAGTGCCATGTTTTTGAACATATCAATCCCTGACATTAAATCATCTAAACTGTGTAAAGCCGTGTCTCCCCACCCAAGCATGGTTACTATGAAAAGATGAAAACATAGAAATACACAGAAAAGAGACTGATTAGCAGGACAAGGACAACTGTTGATGGCTATTGGCTAAAGGTTTATTCATCTGATCTCCACTTCATAATCACACCCCTGATCCAATAAAGTTTTATCTGCCACAGGAAACTTAGCTACGATAACATAAATAATTAAGAAGATATACTGCATACTGTTATATAATCCTAACAAGTCATTAGAAACTGTCGTCCCGCACAGTGCTGGCTTAACAGAAAGGATGCTGGGCTGTCAGAGCTGATCACCATTCCCATGAGTCATTTGTCTGGACTGTCCGGCCGAGAGAGATTCCTGTCTGCTCACAGGAAGCAAACATCAGCTGGTTTGGTTGTCAGACTTGGGACTCCCAGTTTAAACATTTGACAGAGACAGGAGATCTCATGGTTATATAATTGTGACCATTACTCAGGAAATTCAGTTTTATTTTATCGATAATCAACATCCTACTGAAAAAGAAACAATATTTGAGCCACAAAGCTGCTAAAGTATAAACTCTAAAATTGCAAACTGCAAACCACTGTTTTATGAATGATTTTGTGAATAAACAACATTATTTGTGCAATTGCAGCTGTGTTTGGAGCAAGGCTTTAGCAAAGAGACTGTCCTCACAAAAACCATACAAGGAACCAAAGCACAATTTACCACTTCATTGGCACTGGGATTCAACAATTTTTTTGATATCTCTCAAAAATGCCTCTGCCCTATTTATTACATGCCTCCACAAAATGTTCCATGACATTTGTTGATATCTTACTCATTTGCTTTCAATGCTACACTGACAGTAAACACACAAATTAGCCCTGACTTAAACAGCATTTCCTGAAATGTTTCACAGTGTGTCACAGTTCGCTGCATCTTAAGTAAAACAAATCAGAAGTCATTTACAGCCATTTGAGGCCAGCTGCCTGAAATATGGGAGCAATCTTTAATTTGGAAGCTTTGAATAGTACAGTCTTCCCCCTTTCATTTGAACATAAGACCCAAACATAAATCAGTTTTATTATTTTTTAATCTGGACAAAGTCATTCATGTTTGTATATCATGTTGTTGCCAGCCATTTACAAAACCTTAAACCTTTGGTCTGTCATCAGCCTGGAACCTGTTTAATGTTCTTGGTTCAACTATTGGAACTGGTGAAAATCACACCAATTACCTTTTAAGTTTTTAAAATATGATTCTCTTATGATGATGATCTTAAGTATACATTTAACACTGACTTCATGGAACTTATTTTTGTTGACTTGCTTTATGTGATTTTATTTAATCCCATTCTTCTTATTCCCATTCCTTTAAACCCCTTTACCCATTTCAAGTTAAATAATTCTGTGAGATGAGAGTTAAAACAATATAATTAATAATCATCTAAGACCTCTCCCACATGAGACGTCATATAAATCTTTTTGATTAGGGGCACCATGTGCTCGAGCTCACCTCATCTCATAACACCAGGGACCCTCAATGAGATTTTCAGATGGACACATTACTATACTATATATGTGTCCCAGATGGATAGGATTATGGCAAAAACAGCCTCACATGGCTTAATAGGGGCGGATGAATTAGGGAGGAAACTGTGCTGATGGATATGGCAAAAGGCCTGAACTCTAAAGTGTATTCATTAGTGCCTTGTTGAAATAATCGTGGCGTGTAATTATGTATGGATGATTAAACGGGGTGTAATTACCTAGACTGCTGACACAGCTGAAGCCTATAAATCACAGCGGTTTTTGGAGATAAAACCTTTGGCTAAAAAGCTCAGCCTAGCAGTTCCATCTGGTTTTCAATACAGTTAACTCCCTCCTGTTATGCAATTTGAGTTTGTGGATATTGGGAAGAGCAAGAATACTGTTTCTTCTCTCACTGGCTCGCTTTGCATGAGTCCTTTAAACTAAAACAAGCATAAAAGACTCACCTGCTTGCCCTCCAAAGTGTACAGTCTCCTCACAGCTCCAGAGTCCAACTTGATCGCATCCGTGATGTCGGTGAGAACCTGCTCAAAGGAGTGTGCCGTCTTCTTGTTGAGCAGTATCCGGACCGCCTTGCGGGGTTTGACGCCGCTGCGGATGACCGTGACCAGCTTGGGTTTGATGAAGTCCTTGGACTCGCGCTGCAGCTCACTCTTCAGCGAGATGAGAGAGGAGAGGGAGCGTGATGTGCTGGCCTTGCTGCCCACTGACCAGTTGGGGTTGACGTTCTTGGTGTAGTCCACACGTCGGAAGGGTTCATTTGAGGCGCACACATAACTCTCGCCTGGAGGAAGAAACAAGTTGACAGAGGTGAGAGTCAATACGTGGATCTTTTGCAAACCGTATCCACATCTGAGAAATTCAAACATATTTAAAATGAAATACACGCTGCATATGCATTATGTCAGAATCCATCTCAGACACCATAAAATATAGCTGAACAACAAAGAGTTAACATTCCTCAGCTGAAACAGAAAGGCACTTTGAGAGGCCAGGCCAGTGTAACACCGTCCTCTCTCCCTTTCAGCTGTTGAGCTGCTGCATTGGCCTTCCTCCAAAGCAAAGCATTTTGTTTTATCTGCCAGCATTCCATTCGCACAGTTAACACGCAAATGTTTCCCCTCAAGAACAAAGTCATGTGACGACTACAGGGGCTTGGCCGGTAAATGAAAACCGCAGCAGGAATGTGTGGTGATTGTTGTGAAGGCCGAGAGCTGGATGAAAAACTCAATGCTGAGTAATAGAGAAAGTGACAGATATTTTCCTTTCATGCTATATTCATCACAAAAGAATTTAAGCGTCCACCAACACATGAGCATCTAATTTTACAGACAGAGTCAAATCCAATCTATGAAATTTTTGTTATCTGATGTGTGTCAAGACAAACGAATCGAGCTGCAGCGTAAGAAGGCCACATGAGATGGGGCGTCCCACGATACCTGGTTTTATTAAGCTTGCAATTAACCAAAGGCTAATTAAAAGGCTAGGCCACAGCTGGGGGGACTGAGCAATGGCTGCAAACTAAAACAAAATATATCTGGGGCTGTCATTCATCTGGGGGACAAAAGGCAGAAAACTGAACCGCCCTCAGATGGTGACAAGTCTATTCCCTGAGGTGCAGAGATCTCAGGTGCAACATCCCTCAGTGATGTGAGGGGAGCCCCTGCCACCCGCCGCTGGCTGCTGTCCTCATGTGGACGACAGATGAGGTCAACCTTAACAGAGCTGTCTAACCAGTCTGGAAGCTTTTACTGCAGAGGTCACACAGCTGTCACCAATCCAAAACAGAGTAAATATTAAAACACTAAGGTTACCCCATGACCCAATGATATCCTCAGCATGTATGTTCTAGTGTGTTGCTGACATGATATTCAGCATTGCAATAATAGGAATTGGACTAGCATGGCCAGATCAATACCGGTTTCAGACAGGCCACATCCTCTAGGTGGTTTAATGATCTTAATGTACTGATGGCAATGAAATACAATGAAATACAATGAAATGTAGAGAATTACCAAGACACAACCTCATCTGTCCATCAAGCAGACCTTCATGATGCAGTCAAGTGTTTGCCTGGAGCCATGACCCCTTAAGTCAAAGCTAATTAGACATTTAAAAATATTAATGACTGAGCGGCTTAAAACTGTGAATATATTAATCAAAGATAATTGAAATTGAAATTCTCCAGGAAACAATAGCAAATCTTGGTATTTTAATAGACTGGAATTATTAGAGATATCTATAAACAGTACTTTTAAAAAATAAAAAGAAAAAGAAAGAAAGAAAACATCTGAATTCCTTTTAAGTATTTTCATTTTAAAAGTTCAATAGTCAGCTAGCTAGTTTAAAACATGTGGACATTTCCCAGGCAGAACAGCAAATGAAATGACATGCTAATAGCTGCATTAAACACTGGATGCAGTGTTTTCAGAGTTTGGCCCATACCAGTGACTAAAATCAGGATTGTTTGGCTTTTCTTGCTTCTAATCTGTCTCCTGCAAGTCTCCAAATGTAATGAATGTGCAGTCCTGCCGTGAATCATGGGAGCACCTCTCTAACGGATGCACTACATTGGAGAAAGCTGTATTGTCTTTTAATTTCTTTTTTTCTCCAGTGTGTGAATGAGTTCATATTTTTAAGATTCTCCCAAGAAATTTCATGAGCAACGATGACCAGAAATAGTGTGTTTTCTTAGCAAAATACACAACATATCTGATGTTGTTATGCCTTCATGTATTTGTCCACTTTCAACCTTGAAGGGCTTAATTCCACTAGTTGGTGCTAATAAACCTCTCAGCTTACACACTCGCTATTGTCACGACTAGAACTCCTGTGTCAGCATGTTATGTACCCCCACATATCCACACAGTAAACTACAAAGCTCCTTCTAAACCCAGTTCACTATCTGCTACCTCTCTGTGTAGTTTTCCACAAGCACTGCATCGCAATAGGGCTCTTCCATGGGGACCAGTCCGTTTAAGTATTTTAAAGTCTCTGTTTTAAAGTCACTGTTTACCGATGCTTTCAGTCGTATTGCAGCTGTGTTAAATCATGCTGATGCAAACCAAAACCTCACATTAACCGCTTTCCACTGCCGAACAAGCCGGATGCTTTTATTGTGAAGACGTTACAGGAAATGCAATGTGTTTGCCACCGAGTTAGAGGAACTTTATTAGTGATGCTATTCTTCAACATAACAGATCTAATCAAACAGATATGTACATATTCTGCACTTTTTGGTCCACAGATCAGTTTTGAATATCACAGGAAGGAATATCACAAACAGAAACAGTCACTTAGAGTTGAAAAGGGTTGCAGACGACAGGCTGTGGTTTGTAGTGCACCTCCAACATGTCATCAAGGAGAACAACTTCACCTTGCTGTGCTGTTCAGTGGAAAAACAGCGTGGCCCGGCGCAACTACATTCCACATAATGGAAAAACCCAACAAGTTGAGTGGTTGGCTCACTAATCCCATTCAGCCATAAGGGGCACATATGTGAATGGTGCTTATTGGGTTTCCACACAAAAGAGCCCCAGCAGGCCTCAATCAATGGAGGCAGACTGCTGAGCTGTGCAGTAATGTTCCCTCTCTGTGTCCATTAGACGGGCCAGTACACAAAGATAAGACAGCAGTGCTCGGCCCACCTGCAGTGCATCTCATCTGAGTTCACCCAAATCACAAAGACATTTTTCTACTCACTCCTCATGTGATCAAGCATGCAGATTGTTTGTTTTACCTGTAGACTGCATAACACATGGACGTAGTCTCGGTGACGTCACCCCGCCTGAAGAGCAATTTTGAAGCTAATTGTAGCGCGCAGCCATCTTGGCAGTGGGGACGTCGCCGAATACCGGTTAATCCAAATATGGACAAAGAGGTGGAGCGAGGGTGGTGCTGAATTAATTTCTGTTTTAGCAATAATATAAATAATGTTTGAGTTCGTGTATCGTCAAATTTTATGCTACTGTTTAGCTTCAATAACCAACTCCAGCTTAACCAATAACAACATTTGGGTTAACGTTATTTCTGGAAACATGCTATGATGAGACGTTAATATTTTGAAGTTGCAACAACTTTATTGTATTTACACCCAGTTCAGTTTAAGATTACATAACGTTAGTTAACAAACGTGGAGGATCTTTATTTTACAACCTCACACAGAAGCCTTTTATTCTTAAGTATTAACACCATAAACTATAACACTTGTTATTACGTTTTGACTTCAGCAGCTTTAATAACTGAAGCGAAAAGACGCTCCCGTTAGCATCGTTAGCTTAGCTGAACCTCCACCGTCTCTCCCCCTCCCGGAGAAACTCGTCCTGGACACCCGAGAGAAACACAGTCAACACGGCAGCACAGCCAAACTCCAACCAACAAGCAGCTCCACAAATACCAGAACAAACACACCGAGAAAACAGCGCAGACGTCCCGGACAAAGACACCAAACAGCCGGCAGCAGCTAGCTGGAGCCCGATGCTAATTCATTAACTGGCTACTTACCAGTAAACAAAAAAAACGGGAGCGCCGACTTTTGGGCAGTCTGTTAGTACAATTAGCCGCTCAGCAAGCCGAGTTATTTATCCAGTATGTACATGAAAAAATATCCGAAAGGCAAAAACAGCACAAACACAGAGGAAGTTCAGTGACTGAATGAGCTCGTGTTTGGAGCAGACAGTCAGCAGACAGCTGTCAATCAAAGTGACGTCGCTCTCCATTATGCAAAATTACAGATTTTAAAAGAGTGTGTTATAAAAAAAATTCAGGTTTTTAATCATTTGCCTCCGAGACTTCTGCCACTGCCACAATACTATTGGATTGAATGGAATTTCAATTGAGGTGCCCACAGTACTAAAAGTAATCTAATTCTCACTATGAATAATCAATATGAATGTGATCTTATAGAGACATTGCCCTGGTTACTCAAGATAATCCTGTTTTCAAGAAGTATTTTGCAAAAATGGGAAAAACTATCCACAGTGAGGTCAGTGAATTGTCCAAAGCAACTTAGACAATTGTCTCTAGGAAAGGTTTTAAAGAATTTCTCAACGCTTTAAGAACAATAAAGGAAATGCTGTGTTCATGTCATATGGGAAAAAGATTCCCATGTTTATGACTTGTATGAGTTCAAGTCACAATTCAACATGGCTGAGTGATTGCAGAGTTAGTGGCGTGAGGATCAAAAATATAAGACAACATTCATTAAATTTTGTTTTAATCATCTTGAATGATGGTCTGGCTGATGTGAGACATCCATGTTTGTTTGGTCTTCAGGGACTTTCAAGTTATCATATGCCAAGTCAGACATTGAAACTTTCAGAATCGTGAGAGTTTCCCAATTTGCCAGTTTTTCACAACTTGGATGTTGATGTGAATGCTCTTTAAAAGTCTAAAACTGGTACAATAACTTCAAAATGACATTAACACAGCATCATCTCAAAACCTAAATAACAAAAATCTGCGATGCAAAACAGAACTACAGGCAAAAGGATGGATGCTTTTTGTGATGTTTTTGTGATTTGGGTGAAATGACCCTTGGCTAAATGAGTCGTTGAAGCATCAGTAGCACTCTGGACGCAACTAATGATTTTTTAATGCATGCCCAGCACCCTCATTCAGCAACAATGCCCTGTGCATGTAAGTGCAGAGGTGCAGAGGCAGAGTGCTCTGTACCAGATCCAATGCACCAAAACAGCTTTTGCTCCAACTGCCAAACTAGCGATGCTACAGAATTCAGATCAGGCGCTGGCCTAAATCTTCCCCGGTCACTCAGGGGATGGGGCATAGGAAATGAGTGTAGCACGGAGTCTAAAGTTTTAGAAGGATGTGAGATGAAAATAGACCAGTGTATGAGAATAATGACTGCAGTAGGAGGTCAGTGGATCCTGAGCGTGTGTGGCAGGGCAGTAACCTCTCGTGTTAATAGAGGATTGCAGGCAGGTCACAGTGCAGACAGACACACGCCAGGGCTGAACATGAAGATTAACTTATTACTGAGAGGTCACTGTCCCTGCAGGGTGAATAACACTGCAGGAAAGTGAAAGGATGGGAGAAGACTGTGCCTCATTTGTTTCTGTATGTGCAACCACACAGTGTTTTAGAACTTAAAAAAAAAATTGTAAACTTGTTAGTTGAATTGGTTTACAGACATATGATGGCATGAGACACTCAATATTAACTATTACTTTTCGAATTCAACTTTTAGTTTATATATTATGACTTTATCATCTTAGCTGCCGAACTTAAATTACATATATTTAAACCCAGTATTTACCGAAACCCACCTCTTTACTGCAAGCAATGATAGACAGACACTGGATGGGGGAGGAAAGCTCCCAAGCCCCAAGGGTGAGATCATTTCAAAACACTTTCACAGCCAATGGACCACAAATGGACCTTACAACAACACACACATCCATCACACATCCATTCCCACGCAGGACTGCACTCAGAGGTACACCAGGCACCTTGAAGCCCACACAAACTCAGCTCGCACATAAGCACTAAAGAGAAAAGAGTGAGTCCAGCTGAGCTCAATGGGCACTGATGCACATGAAGTAAAGCTGCACTGAGGAGGGAGGGGGGCACTGGGTCAATCATGTCAGAGCAGTTATGTCAATGCAAATGATGTGAATGATTACATTGGATCTGTTATACTGTAAGGCTCTGCAGAGATGAATGCGTTTAAGTGGAGAAGAGTGACTTTTGTCTTGACCTTTGATTAAATACACAAATTAAACAGCATCAAGATCCATTTGGTGCCAGATCTGAAAATGTGACTATGCTCTAAGTGACCTTTTAAACTTCTGGTGTGATCTCCCTGAGGCTTGAGTTGTGTATATTTGCATGGACCATTCATTCAATGCTGGAGGCAAAAAATAATAATAAAAAAATCCAGCTTTCATAAAAATCAATTGCATGTCTGGATCAATGCACATTATCCCTCATCAATATGATCCAGCCTCTTTGTCCCTCTTACCCTCCACTAACTCATCCAGGTTGCTGATCTTCCTGCCTCCATCCAGCGCGTATAAAGTCCGGACCCCCTGAGGCAGGTTGACGTTGTCCGACAGGGAGCGCGTGAGCTCCATGAGGAGGGCGTCCAGAGACCGGAACCGGTCGTTGGAGACCGCATAAACCAGACCTTTAAAGTACTTGTCTCCGTTGCGGTAGAAGCGCACTTTGCGGGCCTTTTTCTCCGAGGTGAGAGACTGGAGCGTGCGCGTGCGGTAGAAGCTGCAGTGCGCGCTATGAGCCGGACTCGGAACCAGACCGTTCCCTCTGGAGCCGGACTGAGACCCGGAGACCGAGCCGGTCCTAGGGGTCCGGTGCGGCTTGTCTCGCTCCTCAAAGTGCTCAAACTCGATACTCCTGCTGAGAGACATGTCTTCAAATTCAACTTTTCCAGAGAGAAGGATCCAAAACACGTGTCTCCACTTCAAGTCCTCAATGTGACAAATGTGGAGGATGGAGGATTTCAAACTCAAAATCAAGTCCAGAAAAAATATTAATAAAAAAAAAGTCCACAGAAACTGATCTACCTTCACTTCAGGAGCAATAAAACCCCCCCAAAAACAAATCAGGATTATCCGGTTGAAAACATGTCCAAAAATGAGCAGCTGTGTTTGTCAGACATCTCAAAGGTGGTGTCTTTCAAAGAGTGAAGAAAATGTTTTTAAAAACTTCAGCACGCTCCAGCAGAAACCGCCTCCGTCTCCACTTCACGTCCTTTCAGTGACTGGTCGGAGGCTCGAGCTGTCAAATCAAGGGATAATGAGAGAGGAGGACAGTCCTCCGCCTCAGGGTCCTAATGCCCGCCCTGGTTCTGATAATGTATTCAGGACATGGGGAAACGATGAACTTTATAATGATTCATTCATTCAGCGATCTGAAATGTGTTAAAAAACAAAACTCATCATTTGGCTGCCCAAAGACAAAGATATGCCAATATTTTATTTATATGACTTAATTTATAATGTAGCTTATATGATATATTATGTCAATATGGTAACAATAGCAAATATTGTTAATCATAATGTTCATCTATCTGTGTGTGTGTGTGTGTGTGTGTGTGTGGGTCCACTAAAATCTGGAAATCAAGAAGGAGGCCTTTGAGAAGCACTTGTGAAGCTGTGAAAACAATACTTAGACAACAAATTAACTGATTAAATTTACTACTTAGGATAAATGATAGAACAAAGGTGTTGTAAAATGAATTAGTACAGTGACAAGGAAACTAGATTTACAAAAACTAAACCAGCTGTAATTAGGTAGCTAGTTTCATTGTCCCTCATGCCAGGATGAAACAAAGTTATCAGTAAAAGATCAATGAATCAACAAATCACAAAACAGCTGCAATAAAATAAAAAGGACTCACTATATTTAGAGAAATATTAAGGTGGGTGTATCCCAAGTTTGCAGTGCATGAGCAAATTTGACTTTTTTGGGCAATTTATAAATTACAAGTATTCTGACAAAATTGATAAACTTTTTTTAAATAAGTAATTTTTTAAATAAGTAGCCTTTTTCATGTCTTCAGGAGCTAAAGAAAATTTTATAGGTACCTTACACTAAAAATTATTTTTTGAACAGTCTGATTAGACAAATGAAATTCACTCAAAGATTGATGGATTGCTGCTGGACATAGGCTACAGGCAAAAATAGACACAAAACATATGGATATATCATAACATAGATCATTATGTTTGTCTCTTCGGACATGACACAGAATGTCTGTGTTGCAGAGTGCAGAAAATACTAAGATGGACTGCCAAATAGTGAGCCTGGATTATACAGGGCAATGCCAGTTTTACTCACCGCCTGGTGGGTTCCTCACCACCATCCCTGCCAGGCTCTTACCTTCCTGCGTCACCACCTGGCGCAGCACAGCACGGACCTGAGCCACTCTGTCACTGCAGCTTGTCAAAAAGCAGGGCAAACAGTAGTATGGGCAGACTGGGGATGAGTTAACCCACTTTTCAACTACAGTAGCCTAATTCCTGAAGCCAGTGCAACGGAAACTAATAAGTCTATCTTTGTCATACTTTAGAATTAGGGACAAGCTTGTTTTTCACTTTTTGACCATTAAAATTTACAAGTCAATTACAGTATGTGTATAGTAGAAGACTTTAAAAAAACAACAACCACTGCATTTTGAATATCTGAACTGAACATAATTTGAACTACAAGCTCTTTTTACCCTGTTTTTACAAATGAGCTTTTAAACAACAGCAGAAAACAAACAATAGTAACTCTTTAGTGAATGTTAGTTCATTCTTTATTCTTCATTTGGATCCATATTTTCCACAAAGTGTTTGTTGGTATTTCTGGGGTCAACACAAACTAACAATGATAAAAAAAAAAAATAATTATGATGTAAAATTGAACAGTTTCAACAGAACAAGAACAACAACAAGTCCAACGTAGAGTATCAGTTGTATGAGTAAATAAGAAAAAACTATCACAGATTGTGTATTTGAGGAAGGAAGTTAGGTTTTGAATGAACAGAAACTGAATAATGTCCACTGGCCAAAGTTTTATTAATCTATTCATTCATTCTTTTTGATCCACTCATTCAATTCAAATCTATATTAATATGACCAAATGTTTCCAGCAACATCTGAAGAATTCTTCAAACTGAAAGCCTGCTGTGCTGGATGTATTGTTTGAGCAGCCTTTGAGGGAGGAAGTCGCTTAGCAGGAAGCAAATAGGAGTACTCTTCCCCCGGCAGAGGGAAATCCTGTACAGAATGACAAAGCAGAAAATCCCTCAATGAGAAGAATCCCTCTCTCTAAAATAAAAATAACAATCAGGTTGGTGATAAGGCTTAAGCTTCCTCTGACGGTTTCTTCTGGTACTTTTGGTAAGCTACTAATATAATGCAGTTTATGAGGGATTTGGGGAATAATTCTCCTCAGGCATTTGTATGAAAATCACTTAGCAAAACAATCCACTCTTAAGGAAACAATACAAAGCATGTGATCATTTGCAAAGCTCTGCTGGTTTCAGGCCAAAATCACATGCCTTATGAATACAGTATAAGCTTCTCATTTTCATTTTTTCAAGTACAGTGTTTTGGCTCAGGTACTGTACATCTTTGTAAATTAGATATTAATTGTTCCTCATGTCAAATTTTGACTATATTACAGTAATCCCTGCCTTTTACGATTTATATGTGCAAACGAAATTCAAACTTGTATATACACAAAAGTCTACATTAGGCTCTAGGTCAAGCATGCGTGGGTGTGTGTGTGTTACTTCTACGACAGCACCAGGTGCCACAACTCTCACACACTTTCAGATTAATCTGTCAATAAAGATGAGGATTTGGCTTTGGGGTCAAAGGTCAAGACAGAGGAAAGGCAGCAGTTGAGGAAAGGTCAGTGTTGCACAGCTCTCTGAAATAAGTCCTAAAATATCCCACAGGCATCACAGCCATAGCTGCAGTGAACATTTTAAACCACAGTTTGTGCGTAGATGTATGAAAATAAAATCTGACAGAAGGGAGTTACAGTTAATATGAAGCCCCACCATAAAATTATTGTGGTCATTAACTAATTAAAAAGTTTGAGTACATTAATAAGCATCAAATCCATCCATCAAATCCATAAATGTTTACTTTATTTTCATGAGGTCAAAGTAGTTTCTGTCTGATCTACTGAAGATGAAAGAGAAACTAAAAATCCTCCAACGCCCTCTAGTGTTGATGTGGACACTGTGTGAAAGTTTGCAACCAAAAGGTGTTAAAGTGAACAAAAAAGACTAGATGTGAATTATTAGAAATTATATAACAGTGCAGAGATGCAGTGGCAATGAAGGGGCCTCATTTTGTTGAATGAGCAATACTGATATGGTGATATTCAAAATAATAAATATAATATAATAAAAAGCCATGAGGTTGAAGTTTAAGACATAAATGTTGATGAAGAGGCACAGTCAGTATTTTACTTAGCTTTTACCAAACTCCCAACTAACTGCACAGGATGAACCCTCCTCTGTCGCTTCCTTGTCACTATGACCTTCCAGTCAATGTCACAGCACATTCGCCTGTCGGGCTCACACTCCATCTTACACTCACTTGTGAACAAGACCCTGAAATACTTCAGCTCCATCACTTGGGACAGGAGCTCGTGTCCAACCCAAAGACCATGGCAAAGTACCATGGCCTCACTTGATGGGTGCCAAAACTATTCTCAGCTGCTTCACACTTGGCTGTAAACTGCCAACAAAACTACATCACTGGCAAACAGCAGACATGCAATCCTGAGGTCACCCAACTCTCTACTCTCTGGCTGCAGCTTGAGACTCCAAGAAAATCACAAGCAGAACTGGTGACAAAGTTCAACCTTTGACCCGGCACCAATGACACAGTTATCACTCCAGTTATATAAGACTGGACAGTTCATGACTTTCTGATCACAGAATAGCCACCTCTGCAGTGGAGGCTTTGCACACAATCAACTGGGATGCAGGGAAATTTCTGTGGAGGGGCCAGATGTTCCAATTTCATCCTCACTGCACTAATGCAACTTTTCCCCACTATGTGGTCCCACCTCAAAAACTATGCTCCACTCTTAAGACACATGGCTGCAGATCTGATAATACAACTACAAAGCTGATAATTGATTTTCAGTGTTCTGTTATCAATTATGAATGATCAATTGTGACGAAAACTACAGTTCATTGCCAACACAGAAGTACTATAATAAAACAAACTCATGTTAAGATCAGACCATTCCTCCCAATCATCCCTCGCCTGCCTGGTCAGGCTCTGGACGTTGGTCCCGGTATGCCTAATCCTGGCAAGGCTTGCTTTTTTTCCAGAGACACTGTTCTTGTAGTCTGTCGCCTCACCTGGGATCAACTTGCCTTGGGGGACTCACCAAGAAGCTGTTGCCTCTGACAACACAGCACCCAGGATCACAAGAGCATGGAAACCCCTTCACTGTAATAAGGTCTCAGAGGGGGGCAGAGAAACCCACAGGAGAAAAGCCAGTCAGCAGCATTTACAAGTGCCTGGAATATAATTTAGGGAGTTTTGACTCATTTTTTTAAATCTGGGTACAAGAGAGAAATAAATATCTCCAAATCATCAAAGCCTGAATTGCAATTAAAACTAGTAAAATCCCCCTTTAGGTGTGACACGAAGTTGCCAGTCTCTGTATAATTAAAGGCCGAAATCTATCAGGCTATATTTTTGTTTCATGCTTGTCATAATATTGAAAGTCTGGACACAGATGCCACCACTTCTGGTAGGACTGTAATTGGTTGAAATATCCATGATTAATCAGATGTTAAGGTGAAAAAAATATGTACAGTATCTACATGCACAATGGTATAAAAAACTGTGCATTAGAAATATGAAATTGTCACGAGAGAATGTGGGTCTGGAAGATAAATCAATGCTTCTTCAGAGTGGGTTTACAAAGTCACTCTGAATGAAACTTGAAGCACAATTTCATGCATTTCTCTGGCTAAGGTGTACAAAATGAGTGGCAACCATGAAATGGACAAAACAAGCCGTGGCCTAAAACAACTTCTAATAATAAGGAAAATAAAAATGAGAGTCACACGCTGCCACTGTAAATTCACCAAGTAAACCTCTTACCATGGGAAAGTGTTCTCCACAAAAGAAGTGACCAGCCAGGAAACATCTGCTACCTTTAGTATTTGGCAGGTAGTTTGCCCACAGCAAAAACCATATGCACACAGTCTGATTCATAAGCCTGGACGTAATCAAAGACAAGTGCGTTATAGGTGCCAGACAACGTGGGCCAGCTACAGCTTAGAAACCTGCAGAAATGAACCTAGCACTCCCTCCACCACCAAGACAAATTGAATTATAGCTGGTCACTTCAGGTTTTACACCATTTGGCAGCAGCGACTCTGAGGGGCCATGTTTCCCCACAATGACCCAATTCTCTCACACTCTGTTAAAGGTAGAGAAGCTGGTATTGCTGCCAGGTCAGCTAACACAATGCTGTAAGAGAGCAGAGACTGTATTACCTCGTCTGGCCTGAGAAGAGAAGGAGGAGGAGGTTGATTAGGAAGTATTAATCCCCTGTTTCTTCATCCATATTTTGTGGTGTTAAAGACAGTAGTTGTGCCAGAATCAGGCTGCCTTTATATTGTTGGAGCGTTTACACCAGCCGTGGGGTCAAATCTGCAGTTAAGTGGCTTCAGAATATGAATGAGAAAGTCCTTGGGTCTCCTCTCTAACACACATTTTAATCTGTAGCAGAAGAAAACTAAGCACCCATTTAAGGTCTAAGTGGCACCTTCCAAGGACCCGCAAACCAGTGAAACCATTGTCTCCCGCTTTCAGTCATAACTGAAGTATTTGAGTCTTCTTGTTTTTTCTTATAGTGATTCTAGTGCTGATTGTTATTCTATATATTTGTGCATTTCAAGGTTGATTTTAAAGTAAATAATTTAGGCAAAAAGTTCAAGCTCAAAGATCACATACAGTATCTAGGTGTGTTACTTTTAACATGCCACATTCAAGTGGCCACTATTGTTCAGTATCATTTTATAAATATCAAAGAACATTGTATAGCATTTATTTACAGGACCTCAAGGTGTTACAAGGTCAGTAAGTCAATCTGCCAAGACAGTGAGGGATGTGTGTGGTAGTGGGCTTCTCTAAAGATTTAAAAAAAAAATTGATATAGATAATTGTCAGTAAGTGAAAAAACATTTGGTATAAACATCATGCATGAACAGACATATACATACAATTTAAAATATAGATTGAAAATAAATGAAGATAAAATATTTCTAAAGAGAAGGTATAGTATTATGTTACAGTATTATTTCATTATTGTACTACACCATTTTGCATGTCTGACCACTAGATGAGGCTCTCGCACCTACTTTTCACTGCAGCTGCACTGCACACTTTTTTGGTGGTCATATTTTCCAGCTGACATATTCATGCAATTGAAATATTTTGTTTTCATATTTCTGGTTTAAAAAAAAACTGTACTCATACTTGTGGTTCTTTAGTTGATTTGTGCAGCAGAATGGCTTAAAAGGGATTCATCATTATAACGAGCACAAAATCCTGCATCATCTTCATTACCATCAACGAGGAGTGTTCGATTCAGAGTCATACTTCCTTTATGACAATGTCAGAATAATAGGGGAGGGAAGAAATGTGAATAGAAATAAAAATAACAGCAAAGCAGAAGGTTTTTTTTTTTTTTGAAGAACAAATTAGAGTGTACAAGAGGAGGAAGGTAGAGTGTGGACAAAGGGGATATGATTCAGTGAGGCGAGGATGACATGAGGTATTTCTTGAGGAGATGACTTATCAGACTCCAAAAGAAAGTGGGGAATAGCTGGAGAGGAGAAAAATCTCTCTGCCATAAGGGAAAAGACCAGGATGGAAAGTCTGCATGGAGCGATGAGAAGACTGCAGAGAACAGACCCCTCAAAAAAGTAGAAGAATTATTTTTTCACTCTTTTTTAAAAACAGATTTAAGTCAGTGAGTTTGCGCTTACTGTAGTTATATTCACCTATACAAAATTCTATCAAACTACCCAACATTAAACCACCACTTATGTGTCACCGTGTGGCCTTGACCTGACACCAAACACACTCATTGAGTAGTTCATTCGGCAGAAGGACACGTCTCTGATCAATAACATACCCTGTGAGTCCTCTGCAGAGGCAAAAACATCTAGACATTAATAGCACTGTTAATCCTTCAGAGCCGGTACTGGTAGATTACAGTTGGAGAGGTCATCACATTGAACAGTCAAAACTAATCGAGGCTGACACATGTCAGAGCGAGGCATTGCTTGGGCCTGATCTCATCCAAGACATCCTGCTCCTCCCCAGAGAAATCACTGGCCCTGTGGCCTTATCATTGTGAGAGGCAGCATGCACCAACCCATCAAAGGCATAATAAGCACTGTACACATTGGCATTGATCTGGTGCTATCATAAGGTACTGAGTTATTGGATAGCGTCATTACACTCCATGATGGTGCTAAAGTGGTGATGGGGAGTGAAAATGTTTGATGCTAAATGTGTGGTATTTTTTCCTTTAGTGCAAAGTGAGGAGATAAAAAGAGAAAGTATCACTTTCTAACAAGGCAAGATTTTATATGTTTATTAATTGTCTAATTTTTTACATATCAGTTAGAATCACTGATATGGGCAAGGTTTGGGTTGCCAGGTTGTGAATACTTCCTGGTCTTTATTCTTTCTATTTAGTAATAATATGGTTTCAAATGTTGGTAATCCATTAATAAAGGATCACAAGCATCTCACTTATAATAAACCATCAAGACTGCAGTTATGAATGGTAATAGGTCACTAAGAAAAATTCTGAATTAGAGAGCTAAAAAGACAAAGCAGATGCCATGCTTGAGGTTAAAGACCAGCAAAAAGGATTTTTCACAACTTGGCAACCTCAAAATTGTTCGTATTAATACGCTATGACTGCATGAGCAAAAGCTTTATTAACCATCAGTACAGCTTTTAGTATGAATGCATTGTTAGAAGGTGGTGTAAAGGCTGTGTTTATGTGATCACTGTGCAGCAAAAACCATTTGGTCGTTTGGAATTTTATCCCTTTTAAAAACCTGAAAAATGCATTATTGTAAAGCTACAAACATGGCTGTATCATAGCTCATGAAATGAAGTTAGATGGTTTTTCAGAGGATGGTGATCATGTTTCAGAAGTGAAACCTGCCATATAAACTTTAAACTGTATCTATGTGTCAGAAGAGGACTGTGTGTTTACATGCCGATGACTCTATTGCAAGTATTTACTGCACTGTTGCCTCCTTCCACATTACAATCATCCGATGTGAACTATGATGCACAGTTACACCGGTCACTGCATGTCACCAAAGATCTGGCACATAATTCACAGAGATGTGTCAGAAAATTAGCATTGTGAGCAGTTGGGCATTGACGGATGTCTTTCACTGTGAATATCAACCACAGTGCTGGTGAATAAGTCCTTTCTCATCCAATCTTGTCACAAACTCCTACAGACCACTGTGATGTCAGAGCCGGTCTGTAAGTTCACGCTCCCATATGAGCGTGTCTGCTACTGAACATAGTACAACTGCTGGACTGAAATGCTCCCTTGCAAACCTTATGATCCAGTGGACAGTGGTAGTTGTTGATGAATGCATCATCACAGTAATAATAAGTCCGGTCAGTGTGTGGTGCGAGTGAGCTTTGACGACACATTTTCTGTGGCTCGGGGTTTTTAAAGGGAAGAGCTGACCAGCTAAAACAATCCTCTCTCATCTTTTAACACTTTTAAACTTAATACTCTTATTTAGTAAAACTCTACAATTCCAAATTGAACATGCAAACATATAGGAATATCTGTGCAATGTTGGCAATTGTATCTTACAGAGGTCTTGTGTTTTTAAGGTCATAACAGATTATGGACTTAAAACTCAGAGGTGATTTGGGGTTAGTTTTTGGAAAGGTTAAAAAAAATGGTTCTCCTGTAGACTTACCTCTTAGGTACTTCTTTCCTGGTTGAAAATAGAACAAAAACAGGTAACATGTTAATCCTGTTAACACATGCAAAACATTTCATAAATGATTTACAACACACTTTAATGCAGTTCTAAGCAGATATAATGATATATGACGATATAGTAAAACAGTTGTTGTAATAACACAAAAATATGTCTTTACAGGAGAAGTTATGTCCTCAATACCTGACTCAAATTACATTGTAGTGTGTTATAAACCGTTTAATGAACCAAATATATACTGTATTATTATAAAACTATGCAGTACACAAGAAACAAAAACTGGCAAAACCTCTTTCCCAGATCCAAACTGTAACTCTGATACCAAAGAAAAGTTTGATGTGGGTTAAATGCTGTAACATATGATTATAGAAGAGAATACAGCTCAAATGTCCTCCAGGTATAAAAACTGTGTGCAGTTGACCAAGACATCAGTAAACACAAAACTGGACAAATAGTGAAAAGAAACTCCTAATAAAATATCATGATATACAATAACAACATACAACAATGAATAACACTAAAAAAAAGAGCATTGATGTATAATTTTGAGGTACTTACGTTTTACTTGAGTATTTCTATTTTATACTGAAAATGCAAAGAAATATTTTACTATTTTACAGCTGTTGTTGTTTACTGCAGATTCAGATTAGTAATTCCAATAGGTTCATACATATAGGTTCTTCCACCACTGGAAGATTTTATCATTGTTTAAATGTTGTCACATATGGTCATGAGATACATAAAAACCCACATTGTATGTATATATTTCAATCAATATTCACAAATCTCTGTTGAACAGACTTGCATTGCAGTATTTGCAGTAAGTTCCTGAATGTTGAGGGAGCTCTGTCTGAGAGGAATAACAGGCAGGGAGATGAACACACGATGCCTGTGTTAAACCTTTGCTGACAATTGTAATCTGTATGTTAAGCCCCACGAACACACATCACTGCAGCCTTATATGAGTCTGGATGAGTAATCAATAGATGGCACTGTTTCCCAGGCCTTGGCCCTCAGCCTCACTTAGTACTACTTCATCTCTCTCTCTCTCTCTCTCTCTCTCTCTTTCCTTTCTCTCCTGGGAGCCTGTAGTTGTTCTGACTCGAACCCACTTTGCTAAAATGTTGAACAGACTCTTGGCCGAAGTATACCTGGAACCATTTCAAGCAGAATCCTCCGGGGAATCAAACATCATTGCATTTATTGCATCAAAGTATAACTGAGGATGGGATGACTGATTGGGACGAGACAGATGGTGGCAGTCACAATATAAGAAATGTATACAAGATGAGAGGCAGTAAAATGTGTGATCGTGCATTATGGGGATGAGACGAACGCTGGATGTCACATTGAAGACAGGATTCTAAACATGTAAGACATGCATAGTATATCCTATCTTCTGCATAATCTATATATACATTTACACTGGATTCACTTGTATTCACAGAACTGTCACTATGAGCCACCACATCCAAGGCAGTCAACCCATTGCTGTCACTGCCAGTTTCTTACACATATTTTCTTTTTGTAATTGCATTCAAAAGTATGTTTTTAAAAGTTAGAACTGGCGCAGGATGAAACTAAACTAAACTACTTTAGAAGCCCTGCAAATTCAGTTTGTGGCACTCACTACAGATCCAAGAGCAAACAGGTTTAGTGGCTGGTCATTCATAAACTAACAGATATTTACTAAAAAAAAAAAATATAATTCTCAAAAACAATTTTGAGGTTACAATTTACGATTTCAGAAAGTTTGCATTTTGTGTGCGCGGTTTAAGAGAAATTAAAGCTGCATATAGAGATAAAACATTTAGAGATACATTTCAGCTGGTAGGCTTGTTGCGATTCTATAAAGTTGATCTACCTGCGGATGATTGACTGTTCTGTTGCAAAGATGTCAGGCTTGAACCTTACACTAAGAAATAAGATTAATTGGATTGCTGTGCGGTGCTGTTTGATTAATTATAACATTGATCGCAGAATGTGAAAGCGTGTAGAGAGAGACAGGGTGAAGCTTGATTGATGAGTCAGTGTGATACCAGGAAAAACCACTTGGGCTCATGATATTCTCTCTTAAACCTTGAAGCTCACCAGCTGTTTCTTTTTTTTTTTTTTTTTTTTTTTTTTTTTCGCCTCAAGTGCACAAACACAATGTGTGTGTTCAGCGTCCTTTTGTTCCTCACTGTTTTCTTGAAATACAAGAATAACAGGGTTTCAAACAGCGTAGCACCCACTTGGTTCACATGGGGCTATCTTCTTTGCGGAAGTTACACCTGGAGCATGAGACAATCACAGTAGTTGCTTGGTAACGGGTCTCCTCGTGGTCTCTGCTGAGCTTCCAGAGAACCAAGCTTTGCTCAGTGAATCATTCCCGACACTTGATACAGGAGTGAGTATGACACGGAGTGGACCGCATACAGTAGGAATACAGTGTGTGTGTGTGTGTGTGTGTGTGTGTAAAGTCATATTTCAGTACTCACAGGATGTAGGCCTTTTTCACAGAGGACATTTTGACACGTCACGGTAGGAAAAGCACAGGTTCGTCTAATAAAAGAAATGGCTGGATTCCACTTAGCTGCTTTCATTTCAGGTTCCTGGTATCCTCCACCAGGACACCTGAATCAAACAGAGTCATTGTTAATGCTATTGGTAACACTTACTACTATTACAAGTCAAGTCTAGACGAGTCAGATTATCTGCTGTGAAGAAGAAACGCAGGAAATCCACCACTGTGAGGACATTTGACCTGTTCTCACTTCTACATTTTTCCTTCTAAAGTTGCTTCTTTTTTTTGCCGGTTTATGAGAGATTTTTCGTTTGAACAGCTGGAAACGATGCTAATGACTGCTCCATAGAGCTGAGGGGAGCTGCAGAGTCGGGTGATAATTCTCTTTGGGTTTGTCACTTTCACCTTTCACATCACTGCGCATGTCAGAATATTGATTGGTGCAACTTTAAAATTTGGCTTCAGTGAAAGGTGCTGTTATGACCCTGGCAATGCAAAAGTTGGATGAACCAAATTTTGAGCATTTCAAGTAAAGGAAATAAAAGAGTAAACAAAAGTGGTGACTCTGCCTGGTTCAACCCTGCAGAACAGACACAGAGAAAACAATGTCCTGGGACACAGCAATATAATAAAGAACAGTTAAATGGTGGCTTTCATCTTTTAGGAAATGAGTCAAAAGAAGCTTTTAATGTCTGTGAAGTGTACATGTGAGTAAAAGGAGGTATAATCTAAGGTAAATCTCTCTGTGATGAGCAGATATTGGCTCTTGTTTTTGAGGAGTGCTCTCCTCTGACTGCTGAAATGAATGGTTTATTATGATGGCCTCTCCAGCTCTGCTCAATAGTGTCGTTCTTCCTCTCCTCATCAATTCCAGCCATCTGTTGCTCATTTCATATCTGTCCATCTGAGTTTGGCCCTGGAACCTTGCGTGTTTGGAAGCTTCGGATAAGTGTTAGAAATATTCATTTATCCATTTCAAATGCGGTCTGTCAGAATCAGAATTTTAAGCAATGCCACCATTTTAGATAGTAATGACACAGAATTTAACATTGCACAAATGGCACACGCATTTTGTACCACTGCAAATCTAAACTACAGAAAAACATATTTTCTCCAGCAGTATGCAGGCATGATATTTTTAGTTTTACTTGTCCAGGTTTTTTGAGATATCTGTCTAGGAAAATAACGCTGCTACCACTATGCCGGAGGAGAATAGAATAGAACCGCTATGGAGGAGAATAAAATCAAATGCGTGTTGCTCACAGCATGAAAAAACATACATGCAGCAATGAATTCAACAGCAACCTCTCTTTCCAGAAAGCGTCACTATGGATGTGCTCCAGAACAGGCTGTGAGCAGTAACAGCCATGTTGTTTCGTGGTGTTGAACTTTTTAATTGCAAGAAAGACCTCTCTCTTGAACGTCACTTGAATGTGGATCTCGATCCTCCAGGAGAATCAGCCTCGCCCCTTGTCTCTCTCTCTCCCTTTGCATGCATGGTTTCATTGTCTCCTGGAAACTGATTCTCCTGGATCCATATTCTTCATATATGTTTGCAATCTATCTGTAATATTGTCATCCTGATTTTTGTAATATTACTTCCATTTATTTTGTAATCACTCATCATTTCTGTCTGTCCCTCCTGATTTTCTCTTTTGGGAGTTTTTCCTTATCCCAATCCAGCGTCTAAGGATAAGAAGGTCTGTATGTTGTGCAGATTGTAAAGGCCTTTCAAGCAAATTTGTCATGTGGGCTGTATAAATAAAACTGACATGAGTAAGTGAATGAATATGTTATTTTGCAATTTGGGTGAAGTGACCCTCTAAGTATTTACTCATGAGGTCCTATGCGGTAACAGATTCTTTACATGTGATGTCTAATAAGTATTTCTTGCCAGCTGCACAGTAGTTAGAGTTTAAATGAGGCACATAAGGTGATCTGGAGGACTACTGCTGATTTATCTTGGACTGGGACACTGTTGTGGTGCTACAGTTTGGCACAGCTGCTCTCATAAAATGTTTTGATACCCCCAATAAGAGTTCAGTGTTTTACTGTGATTAAATCCCCCAGGCCTGTTTGCAGTAAAAATCTCTCTCTCTGTGTCTCTGGCTGTCTTTCTCTCTCTCTCTCTCTCCCCCTCCCACACCATCACTGTTTGCCTCTCTGCCTCCATCGTCATTCTCGTTCTCTCCCACTCTCTACCTCTAATGACCTACACACAGGGAAACACGGGTCACTGAGTTCGAGCCCGTGTAGTCAGGACAACGGTCTGGTTAAAACCCTCGTAACTGTCTTAAACTGTAGTGACACCAAATAATCGTAACAGTTTTTTTAATGTCAAATGGCATGTCTGCATTATTGGATTTATTCGTCATTTCTGCCAAGGAGAGGAGGCTATGCGATCGCCTCCGTCCGTCTGTGGTTTATTTTGCCTGTGACGAAGATATTTCTACAAACTCGTGACGTGATCGGTCCAAAATGAGCCATGTACGTTCATCCAACAAAAGAAGCGTATTGATTTTGGCGACCTTCCCACCAGGCCAACATTTCAATTTTCAAATCTTCTTACCCCTCAGTTGTAAACACATATTTCTCACTGCACACCTAAGTGTGTCTTTTCCAAGAAGACTTCAAGACCTTTTCTCTATCACTGCCATCAAGCCACATTTTGGCTACTTTGCTATAGCTGTTTCTCTCGTTTATATGGCGCAATATTGAGTCTGAAAGTATCGGCTAACTTGGATGATTGGCATTGGCGGAGACCTGCCCTCTGAGTGCTTTCTCGTTATTAAGCGTTTATTTCAAACAACTTGAAAACGTGGTTTGAAAGATGGCAGCATAGCAGCCCCCGTCAGACAGATGAAGAAATATGAACAGAAATCTGCCATCTCGCATTACCTAATTCATTTAGTCATTTTTCTTAGTGGTGTGCAAATAGTTTACTTCACACATGTCAGTGCTTATATCCTGTTTGATATCTCAGCCATTAGGTTTGTTTTCTGCAGAAACATCAGTGTCACATTATCAAACTGTTTTTAAAAAAAGCATGTTTGACCTCTTTTTTCCTCATATTATCTGAACCCATTTCCTTCCACTCTCCGCTCCGCCATTCGACTGACTCCGTTTAGCCCACATTTGTCCTTCAACGATGACTGATTGTTAACCAAATGCCCTAATTGTTTAATTAGGTTGGGGCCAGGGAGCTGTGACAGCTGCGGCGTGATTCATGTATGCTGCATTTTCAGCAGCAGTAATGGTTGGATGTTAGGGGGGGTGCAAGGAGTGATGTGGCCTTTGGCAGGAGAGCTGGCATCTGTCACCCATGTCAGCATAATGGGAGTGAGAAAGGCAGTCCAAAAATGCTGCCAGGTAGCCTCCATTTTTCACAGCAGTTGAGCTACAACAGCTCAAAACTGAATTGTTATGATTTTTAAGCAAGTCTTCCAAAAATGCTTAATGCAAAGGCACACTGTTCATCATTAAGGTGGAAAATTCCTTTAATCTTTCAGGTTACAGATCTCCCTTTTCATTCATCAGAGAACACACAACATAAAGACTAAACTGTATCCACTCTGTATCTGATTATGCCATAAGAATTACATATACTGTACCTTTAGTTTTTGTTGCCAACTTGAATCTAAATGAGCCAACAACAGTAAAAGTCACATGCATCCCCAGAGCACCACGAGCAGACTGTGTGTAGTGCTTGTTGAAGTAAATATTAATAGACAGGCAAGAGCGCTGGCTTGAATATTTCAAATCAGAGAGGCTGTACGGTATGACTGTCCAAGCCTGTGTGCTGCGATCCATTAGTGCTGTGTTCTCCACTACAACCATCCCCAGGGCGGCGGCACCAAGCGGAGTACAGTACTGTCTTGGCAATCTCAGTGTTTCCTCACAGGCAGCTGACTTTCCAAGGGTTATATTACCGTGGGTAGAGCCGAACCAAATATTGAAAGGCTTTGTATCAATAGTTTCTGTGTCATTCTCCATCTGATGTTCACCTCTCCGCTCGATCGTAGGCCGGCAGGCAAACAGACACACATTGTCTACTAAGGAATGTCCACATTGGGAGAGGTGGTTGTTAAACTAATGGAAATTTGGCGGTTTGAGTTCTCCAGGAAAAGTTGGACTTGAGATCAGAGTCGCTATAGTTTTAGAAAGTAGGAAACACTTCTTTATGTTGACTAGTAAAAACAGCATTAGCTGGTCGATGAACACAAGTGAAGCAGTCGTTTATTTAAAGCAATGCTGCATCCACGTAAAACAAAGTCACAAATGCTATTCAGGTGATTATCTTTACCAGTAAACTGACAGTATTAGTTGTTTGCTGAAACAGTTTAAAATGACCTACGTTTAACCTTTGACCACAGTCTTTCCCTAGTTTTAACCAAGTGTTTTAAAATCTAACTGAAATTGAGAAAAAATAACAAACCTAAAGTTGGAAATGTATATTTTACATTTTTAGGTTTCATAATGGCGCCCCCTAGTTTTGCTTTTTACTTTAACAGAATAACGTTAAGTATCCAGATGATTACTGAGGCAGATCAAGACACAACACAAGACCCACAGACTTTAAAAAAACTCCCTTTTATATCACTTACAGTAAAAACATGAAGGCACGTCTTTCCCTGCACCTGCATGAGCGACCAAACAATTAACAACTATTAATAACGCATTAAAGAAACAATAGCTTTGACTACATAAAGGGAAATGGGATTCCAGTTGGACTTTCTTAAAGCTGCATTAATTAGATTTTTGGTCAAAGCTCCACAACAGGCTGATCATCACACACACGACTGAAATATTATATTGGCAAATAATTGGGTATTTGCACCATCAGACACGAAGATGACTTGCTAACTGCTTCGCTTTGCTTTGCTTTGAGAACAAAATATAGTCTTTGCTATTATTATAAAAACTCTGATTAGTGCAACAAAATAATAAGGTGTGTCTTCCTCCTACTATTAGAGATGCAAAGATAAGCAAATGTCCAATTGGAAAATTTTGGAATTCAAAAGCAAACAACCTGTTTGTTGTTTACATTAAGGTTCTGTGTAATTGAGAATCCCTCAGATACTGTACATGTGCAGATACAACATAAGTTTCAACATTTCTCTATGGTCCAGTTGCCACAGATCAAACTGTAGCTTCATGTCAATATCTACATTTTTGCGAACTAGCGAGTAGTGAGTTATTGTCTCGGTGTCTGATGTCGACATTGTTTTTTACATGCAAAGCAAATTGAGTTCGAGAGTTTTTATTAGACGACGTGGTGTTGCTGAATAAAGCTTCATGTTTGACAGACTTATGTTCAGCTGTGCAAAGGTGCTGCCTGAGTTTTATGGCTTTTATTTTGGAGTGCAAGGGAAAGATTTCCACGTCTCCCTCGGAGCATTGCTATTTACACCAAGGACTAATTTGCAGCCTTGCAGAGCCAGCCTAAATCTCATCACGAAAGCTGGGCTCACAAGATTTAGGTTTGCTTCAGCGAGGCTAGATTTGTAGGCCTTCGCCTCAAAGATTCCTGCTAAATGTTCTGCCCATTTGTCAATGTTTACATGATAGATACACTTACTTCAATGGCATGGAGCTGGATGGAGAGCAGGATGGATCTTGCCACCTAAATCTAGATTTAATAGCCTTGTTGCAGTCTATAAATGCTAAAAACTTTACATGAAAATGATTATTTCATTCAGACATGCTCAAGCTTCATGGTGAAGAAGATTCAAAAGTAGAGGGAAATGCTCAAATCATTGTTCCTGTGCTTTTAGAAATATTCATATTTTTTTCAAATTCTAATTTGAGTTTTCACGTGGATATTTCAGCTGCATATAATCATCAACCGGAGCTTTCGCTCTCACTTTGTTTGAATGTCTTGACACGCAGTCGGCCTGAGCATGGAGGTGATAGTGTGAGTAAACACTGAGCTGTGGATTGATTGTATAGTCAGCTTGCTGTATGATTTATAGGGCCAACTGCATATTACCACTGCAAATCCCTCGGGGCAGTATAGAGCCCTGGCATTCCTATACCTGGATATACTGTAGATTTACAGCCATACCGTGACACACAGATTGGATATTAGACTGAGAGAAACTGTAGTTGCACTGTTTATGTGTGTCACATTTTAGCTATTTCCTCCGAAAGAAAGGAGAAATTAATATGGCAGTGATCATCAAGTTGTTTCACTGTAGATGCACTTCAATATTGGATGCATTTTTTACACCGCATGTGCCAAATTTCTCCTCTGGTAATTTTGTGTTGGTGGATAATTAAGACTTGGAATGTTTAAGGTGTCTCAGTGTGAACAATAATTGTGATTTCTTGCAAAGACTTTTTTTTTAGTACAAGACTAATTTTTGAAAGTGTCAGGCAGTGTCAAGAAAAATGGCTATGACAGAGGGTCCTACAAAAAAAAAATAAAATAAATAAAAATCAAGAAAAGAGAACAATTATTTGCTGGTAAGAATTTGCCTCTTGATCAGTCTGTGAGATGACATTGTTCATTATCTATGATGTGGTTTCAGAGTAGACAGATGTAGACAGTGGCGTACTTCCTAATGGTGGTAGCAGCATCGGTAGGAATCTCAAATTAGGGTTTTTCTGAGAAGCACAGTGTGTTCAATGGTATTTCTAACATGACAACAATAAACATGACACATACTAAAAAACATTCATCTTCCTTTTTCACTTTTTCGCCCTCACTGTCCTCCACCAACTATACAACAACATCCAGTATTCGAAGGCATCTTGCACCTTGGAATACAACATAATGCACGTTGAATGCACGGTGACATCGAGATAGAGATGAACGACTGATTACTTCTGCTTAAACGGTGCTGTGCTTATAATAGACCATTTATTCCCCTCTGCGCCGATGCTACCAAACTCAGGAGATGAGGAAGTCGTCAGCCACGACTACATCAGCAGCTCCAGAAATGAAAAGTTTTGCTCTAACAGAAGGGTCTGCGAATGTGGGAGATAGTAAAGGCTCCTCTGGTATCCAAAGTATGACTCGGGTTCACGGGAAGCTCATTAACACTGCAAATCCCCTTGATCTTTTCCAATTAACTGTCCCAGCCAGGACGATGTGAGACATGCAATTAACAAAGGCCAGTGGCTGACTCACCCTTCATCCCCCTGTTTCATTACCGGCAAGCCTTGGATCCGAGTCAAATTCAACAGCTGACATATGTGCTTTAACAATCTGAGGGCTGTGAGTGTGATGCATAGCAGGTCTTCTTTCTCTGTACTGGAATTATGGAGATGGCCTCCTGTTATTGGGAGAGTCGGTTCAAGGTCTCACTCAGACAGCAAGGGCTAATGTACAAGAGTCAATAATGAAGCAAGGGTTGATCAGCGTTGGATCTATAAACTGCTCTACACTGTTGTAGCTTGTTAGTGTTTGAACTAACTGAGTAATGATATCACTTCCCCATATTGGTCATTATTTTTGCACAAGATAGATTTCTGTGTTAGTTTATACGTCCGATCTTTAAATGGACACCAGGGATTCTCAGTGATTTCAGAAAGTTTTTCTACCCACTCATGATTTCTTATGTTTCTGTGCGCAGTTTAAACATGTTGACCATTCATTCATATGTTGAAATGAGGGTGAAAAGAAGGTTTACCTCTGACTTCTGGCAAGAGACAGGACGAGAACCAAAGTGTTCATGTAGGCATTACTGTTATTATTAGGGGATATTCAGATATTATGCCAAAATGTAACTGTCAGAGTTTTGTATGAACTTATGAAAAGGTTTGTAATTGTAGGTCAATAGTCAATTTTTTTTTCTTTTTAAATATAACTAAATCCATAGAATTAGCTAAGCCACGTCCTCCTTAGTAAATGTTGTCTTGTCAAACTAAACTTCTTGCAGACACTTATGCAGTTTACAATGACAGCGGTGCACATCTGCTCCTTGAAATTGACAGTAATGTTTGAAACTGTGGTTCCATCATCAGACCAGAGGCAGCCAAAAGGAGGTGTCTTGCTAAAATGATGACTGTCACTACTAAATTTGATCAGCTATAGGTGGCTAATTGAAGTATCAGAAGCTATATGAATTTGAAAACATCATTGCCAGCTTGTCTTAAAAAGAGAACATACACTTGATGGCGACATGCTTGATATGATAGTCTTACTTTAATGATGAAGATGTAAAAGTCAGATCTTGGGATGAGTCTCACCAGAGTCATGCTCACTGCTTAGGCAAGGAATCCAAAGCTTCACAGACCAGGGGCACATTCAACAAAGAAAGCTGGGAAGGAAAGAAGGAAATAATCAATAATCATCTTTTTCTTTATTGTCCATTAATTAAATTGATAGTATACAGTGAAGTCAACATTAGGTAACATTAGGTGTTTGGAATATAAACATAATTCCCACAGTCTACTATCTTGTCGGAAAGTTCCCTGCGATTCAAAATCCTCACCCTTTTGGCACTGATGACACAATTAGTGGAGAAAAACATGACTTAATAGAGATTCAGAGGGTCTTAACATCCCTTTGAAGATAAAAAATTTGCATGTCCTGTCAAGTGATCATGTTAGTGGGCACGCAGACTCTCTGGCTTCAAATACAGAATTTGCCGCCCACCAGCGTGGATGCATACAGTACACACACCAGCCAGCACATAAAGCACAGTATGCACACACACACACATATGCACACACACAAAACATGTACTAGCATGCTTGTATTAAAACTAGTACTCTGTCCGCTGATCTTATTTGACCCAAAGCATAAACTCTAACCTTAACCTTTAAACAAAGTCTTAACCCAAACAAATGTTTAAACCCATGGGGATGAGATTTTTGCCCCGACATTACAAAAAAATCTTGAAAGGAAAAAATAAAACTTCCTCTAAATCTCTTCCAAATGAGATATGCACCATGCTTGCATTCTTTCACAAAATATCTGTCTTTCTGTGCGTCCCTACATCTAGGTAGCCTCTTGTTCTCCGTACCCGTGCGTGGTTGTGTGTGTGTGTGTGTGTGTGTGTGTCTACTACTGTATTTCTCTGAATGTGTGGGCTGCTGGAACTCGGTTTTAGTGATAGAGAGTGAATTCAAACTCCTTTGCGTGCACTGTCTGGGTAGCTGGGCTCAGATTTCTGGCACTGCCAACATCTTTGCATTTTCATTTGGTTTCGAAAGACGTCGATCCAATATTCATCACATTACATTTGCATTGATGTTAATTCTCTTAAGGGCATAGCAGCATCATAACGTGTGTCTCTTGAAAAGAAAATCTATTTTGGTGATCGTGATGTTAGTAGTACTGTGCACCCCTTTGTCATTCTTCTTCCCGTTACAGTGACATACTAATGAGGAATCTGTGAAACCAGTTCTATACTTACACTGATTTGTGTGTATTTGTTTTGTTACATTACTGAAATCATTTGTATTTGCCAGTCAAAAATCATGTGCTGAATATAAGACAAGCAACAAAATTGCTGGCATCATTGTGAATTGAGAGCATTTCTTAATAAACACTGCCACTTCAAAAAAGGAAAAACTCATCTGATTATTACACAGAAGTTCTCAACTTTGTTTGCTTGCAGGTTGTGGATTGCTGGGAGCTAATTAGTGACATATTCATTTTAATGGCTTTTGTAAGGTGTAACTTTTCACACTGGTTGCAGAAGAAACGTAGAATATATGCAGCTGTAAGCAGTGCCTCAGGAATCAGCAAAGTGCAGAATATCAAACTGAAACGATCTGAGGCCTGTCTCCCGCTTCAGTCAATCTAAATAACATCATGACATGATTAGACTACCAGTCCTCCTTAAGTGAATATGAAAAAGATGTTTGGCATCAATTACATCTTATTTATTTACCGTGCATCTCAATTTCAGGGCTTGTCATGAAACATTCATGATAGATCACATGAGATGCAGCGAGTGGACGAAATATTGAAAGCAGCAAATGTAAAAGGACTTTGAAGTAATTAAATCCCAATCACAAAGTCAGGGACGCAGTGTGTCATTTCAAGATGAAAGTCAATTAGCATTATGGGTCAGCTTTGAAAGAGGTCTGACAATTGGCATTTTATGTGACTTTTCAAAGCAACATGAAGCAACTAATGGAGTTCTAACGCGGCCACAGAGTCATCCAGAGTCTGTGCCATGGCTAAGAAATGAATAGTAACTAAGATGAGGGTGTTGGGAATTACATCAAAGCAAAAACTGAGGATCTGATGTTGCTATTTTGCTTGATATATTGGACATAACATTGCATGAACACCTTGGCTAATGGTAATAATTTCCAATAGTATTCTCTCTCTCCATCATAAATCATATCCATAAATCAAATCAACAAAAAATTCTATAATTACAAAAGTCACTTAGATGAATGAAATGAGCGATAACAGCTGGTCTCGGTCTCCTTTAAGTTTTACACTACTGTGGGCTGTGCAGCCTGAAAAGTCTTATTAACCTAGGTGCCATTCATTAACATCACATTATTCATATGCATTTCTATATTGGACTCCCTGCATTTCCAATCCTGCAACAATTACACAGTTATCAAGGATTAAGGGATCCTATATTTAGGAGCGGTTACAGAGATAAGCAATTATTTTCAGGATTGAACGAATTCAAATTAGAGTCACTCGTTCAAGCTTCTCTCCTAATGACCGTATAATTCTGTTTTATCAGACTGGCAGCAAAATACTTGCATTAGCGTACTTTGAGATAGAATAAAAATTACCTTGAACCCCAGTTTGATAATGTTAATGGGCGCTAATGCATAAAATTATAGGATATTATAAAATACCTGTTTTCAATCTTTCATATGTTCGCGATAGGTGATGTATGTTTCAGGGTTCTTTGTCATTGCTGCCATGAGCTTTCTTCAAGGCCATATACAATATCATAAAGTGGTATTAAACACAAAATATCCAATTTCTCTTACCAAATGTTGACTGAGCAGGTCTTTGGATATCGGGTCACCTCCCTATGTTATGTTTAAGATGAACTAGGCTGTTGCCAGAGCAGCGCCGAGAGGCATGGCCAGCGACTTCCCTCTTCCTGAAATAGCCTGCAAAATTGTTTAAACAGATAACTGAGAATCTGGCTGCTGGCCAGGAGCGTGCCCCAATGCCTCATGGGATATTAATGGCAGCCCAAGCTGAGGCAGGACTGCAGTGGGGGAATAGATCCTAGAACCAGCGCGGCACATCTCACTTAATCAGTGCTTTAAAATCAGCTGTGCCTCTGCTAATTGGCTTGATTTCAATCTCAGGATGTCTCCATTTGCTATTGAATTAGAGCAGTGAGGGGCTGCTGTGAGGCATCTTGTAGGAATACATGTTTCTGAGCTGAAATCACTCTCAGATTAGATCTCCTTCCCACATTGTATTTACCCGGCACCGCAAATTTGTACAGTGCATACAGGGGTTGTTCGATAATAGCTTTTAAAACAAAAGTGACCACTCTTCTTTCCTCGCTAAACTCTCCGTCTTTGCTTCTTTCTTCCTGGCTAGCAGGGCTGCTGGTAGATAAATATCAGCTCCTTTGGCAGCGGCCTCCATGTACATTTCCCCAGTGAGTCCATGGGCCCCTTGATGAAAGCCATCCGTCACTGCTGTGGGATGACCTGTCTGCGCTGACCACCGCACACCTCCACCCTGACCACCAGACTGTGAAGGGGATGTCCCCATGAGCGCCCTCACACACCACCAAATCATGATTTAATGCCTTTAATTTACACTGTCTCGAGGGCTTATCAAAAGGTTAGCTCAGGAGCATTGAGACAAGTTTATAAAGGCCTTGCTGGGACGCTGCTACGCTGGACGTGCAGTATACTGTAATGCTGGGATTTAGGAACACTCACCATTTTTAAGCGATACAAAGTTTTGATTGCTGCTCTAAGTTCCCATTTAGCGTCGCAAACCGCGGCGCATTTTGGCAAGCAGAGCATGTTTTTCAGTCGTTGTATCCCAGGGGACAAGACAAGAGAGAACGATGTGAAGCTGAGTGAGATTAATGCGTGGTAAATGGAACATGTGCTGGGATGACAGTGTAGATGAGGAATGATCCCTCTACAGGAGATGGAGAGTGACAGGCCGAACACAACATAGTGGAGTGGGGGATATTCCCATGAATATTCCTCCCAAATATTTAGAGAACATTCAACATGGAAGTGCTGACAGCAGACGCAGGCTAAATCAGCTTTGTAAAGCATTTGATGCAATTTGCTGTAATTTTTTTATCACAGAAGTCACATAGCAGTGGTCTAATTGAAAGTGATGAAATGGTGTATTAAGCAAGTCTTGGTGGGCCCGCAGTGTGCAGAACAAATCCCATGCAAGTTTTATCTGTTGTGGGCCATCAGGACCAATTTATGACTGTCATCATCATCACTTCAAGTAATGTCATTGGAGGGCATATGGAACAGTTAATCCTGTTCCCAGGTTCCTCGTTACTGTAAATGTTCCTCCTACACAGGCAATCAAAGAGATAATTCATGTAGCAATATGCTCCTGTAGGTCAGAACGGGACCGAGGATGCACAAAACCCGGAAGAAGAGGAGGTTTTAATGAAGAAGATGAAGTAGGTATAAGATATAAAAATGTTAATCTTTGATGGAAAATATTGCACCTTAAAAGTCTCTCATGAAGCAACACATGGTAATAGCTCATGGATTTCTGAGTGCTGCATTCTTGGCTCTACAAGTGCTGTAGGATACAAAAACTGAAAGGTGCTCTGTTGAATAAGAGAGCCTACTAGATTGGCCGAGTGGTCACTTTAAAGGGTCAGTTCACTCAAATTAGAAGAAAGAAAAACACATCCAGGAGGTCGTGGTTTGATCCCTGGTGCCTGCATGTTGAAATGACATTTTTTTTAAAATGTCATTTTATTTGGCACTTTCAACTCTGTTATGTTGGGATACAAGCAGAAACCTTAGAGAAATATATCAAACCCTGGACAAATAAATCCAAAATCTTCTGCACGGCTAGATACAACTAGAGGCGGAGGAGGAGGAGAAGCACAGAAGATGTGACTGACAGTGTGACAGCTAATGTAGATGTGAGGATATCCTGTCACTGCAAGCTGCGCAAACTATTAATATAAGTTGATTAATACAGTTACTCCCCATGATTCTGCCATACTCATTTACTTTAGATCTTTAAAGTTCAATTTATGCCATATAAAAGTCCTTATTAATCCAATTAAAAATGACAAAATTCTTTATCACATAACACATAAAAAACAAGATGCAACTGCACTTATTTGGGATCTAATTGTATAATTCAAAATGCTGTTGCCCCAAATGTTCTTTTTTGTAATTTGGGTGAAATGGCCCTTTAACAAGCCAGTTACAATACAAGGCATGCTCTTGAATTACACAATAAAAGACCAGTATTTCTGGTAGAGCGATGTCTTTAACTGATGAGTCTGTTACTCCACCAAACTCACTCCACAAATCACAACAAGTGCTCCCTGCTGGGAGGACTTTGGGCCCAGGCCTGTGAATTATGTTTGTTAATAGACACCAATGGTACAGTTTTTGTCTCTCCCCTCAGAGTTTCTTCCTTCTCTAATCTGCAACGCCTGCCGGCAGGATAACTGAGCTACACCGAGAGCACGCTCTTGAAGTAGATGGACAGCTTCTGCCAAAGAAGGAAGTCTACTTTACCTAAGTATTCCTTAATGTATGAAAGACTTAGACACAATAGATGTTCAATATCAGCATCAACACACATAGCAAGTTCTCTGTAGGTTTCACCCACCAAACAATCAACATAAAAGAAAAAACTTTCATCTGAAACTTTCCTCTTCTCCTGTCTACCGACTCTGCCGGTGCAGAGTTAGTGCAGATGAGAGAATGAAAGGGTAAATTCTTTTCAAAGGGACATTCTCGCTTTGTTTTTTTTTTTTTTTTTTTATGGAACACATTTTAAACCGTTGTCTGATCAAACAGACCGAGCAGACTGTTCTGGGGCTTTAAGAAAAGACTCAATAATAAAAGTAGAGATGCCAGTTTTTGTTTTTCTTTTTAATCCTCAGATAACGTGATGCATGTTCCTCAGTCAATATGTACAGTAACCACTCGGATGAAAGGAGGTCTATTTTTAAAAAGACGAGGAGGATTTGTGAGTCATCATAAAGTGTTGTATGGTAAACAAAATCAATTCAATTCTATAGTTGGTGAAAATCCAAATAGTTCAAAAGACAGTGGTTAAAAATTTGGGGAAAGTGCTTATCGATCTTCTCATCTAACTCTCAGCAAGAAAGTCATTTTCTCTACAAGAATATGATTTTATAAACTAGAGTTTGACAAACCAATCGCAACTCAAGGTCCTAGCTTTCAATCATGTCACATGGTCTTCACCCGCAGACCAATGGATCAGTAACTGTTATGATTGAAGGAAGTGGAGGGTAAAAGTTTATTCAGGACCTTGCATGTTAACAGATTCCTCCAAGTGACAGCTGAAACCAGCTCCACTGATGAAGACCATGTGAAACTGATTCACCGGAAAAAGCTAGTAAGTGGACCTTGAGTTGGGATCTTCTCTGCCAACCCTCGACAACAGTTCTAGTACTTACAGACTTTCAGTGCAGGAAACAGAAGAAAGTTTTTAGGATAAAGTGCAAACAAAGACACTCTTGAGATGTGGTCAGACAATGAAAAGTTTTATAGCCTAACCACTTCCCTTTCTTTCACATGAAACACCAAAACAATCAGCTACAGCTTTGCTAAGTATAGCATTGTTCTGTGTTAGGGGGGGGAAATGTGTTTACTCATTACAGATAACCCAATTCAATCGCATTTGATATTCATACTGTCAGAACACACATATGTTCCTAATTTATCCTCTACATCACGGTTTTATTTCGTTCGCTTCAAAAACAAACAGACGCATGCGAGCTGGCTTTTGTTACTTTGTACTGGAGAATTTCCCTTTTACTTTGTCTTAATTCTAATCTTAAAAATAAACGAAATTCCTCTGAGATGCTGGAAGCACATCTGCAGCCCTCCGCGCACCCGGAGATAATGAGGTTGCTAAAGAAGAGAAAAATAAAAAAGAGAGAGAAAAGTTAGTTTGTTAGAGGAGATTCCTCTCAGGCACTTGAGCCTGTTGTGTTTATATAGCAGAGCAGCCTCGATTGTGTAAGGGGGTGTGCATGCTGATGGCCATCGATCGAAACAGAAGGTGTTGTCTGGCACTTCAGGCCATTCACACAGACTCCTGGCTTTGAGTGCAGAGTTATATTAACAACTTTGCCAGTTTGTAATTAATGTGAATCTGCTGTTGAGCTTAATGTGCCCTGTTTTTCGGTTCGGGAGCCATTTTGACATGTTGTAGAAATATTCTCTGCGGAAGACAAAAGGACCTCGCGGAGGACAGGAATTTCATGGACGATACAATTAAGATAAGAAAAGCCTTAAATATAGTCTTAGTTGTTTCACCGTAATCTTATAGAAAGCAATACACAGTAATTGTAATTCATGGTGCTCTATACTTGAGTTTACTTGATGTTCAGGTTTAATCCCTGAGCCACCTGTGTGTGTTTACCAGTGTCTGCTGTAGGAATATATAGCAGAGGCAGCAGTAAGTATGGAGCATGTTGAGATCACTGTGTAGGATGATAATAAAACTGAAAACAGTGAATCCTTTTCTTTAATTGGTCAGGGGACAAAAAAATGAATCAACTATTCTGATGATTGATTACTCGCTTGAGTCACAAAAATACAAAAACAAAGTCACAAAAATACCAAAATATTTGCTGGTTTCATCCTCTTAAATGTGAGGATTTGCAGTTCTTCTTTGCTTTTGACGTTATGCAGAGAAAATGATTGATTGATTAGGCAAAATGATAATCAACAGTATTACTGATCATGAGAATAACAGCCTGAGTTCATAACACACCGACTAGTTCTTCTCCTATGTTCAACAAAAACTCTTTTCACTCTCTGCTGTCAGACCTCAGCGGTGATGTTCAGGAAATTTCAGTCCACTTATGTCTGCTTTCAGAGAAATCATTTTATCAGGAAATATGTGATAGTCAAACAGTCTAAATTATTACATTGCTTCAGCGCAGGCTGCAGATTGTAAGGCCAGTATGATATTACTTCTCCAAATCTTACCCTTTTCTCCCTCTTTCACAATCAAGTTGCTGAAGACTCGTGTTCACAACCTGAAAAGTTTCTAAGTCTTGTAACAACTTTAACCCTTCCCCATTGGCAAAAGCGAGGCTGTGAAGAAAATGATCATCAAAGCCAGACAAATTTACACCTTAGCAAAGTATCATGAGTCCTGCAATTTCACACAGACCCAGTTTTCCTCCACAGCAACACCAGGAAAACAGCCAAGTTTGCCACTTTCCAGATGGAGGCTAGGCTTTTGAATAATGACTCGCTTTAAAAGTTGCATTTGAATGTCTGCGTTACAGTGTTTACAAAAGTGCTGATCTCTACACCAGTGCACACTGATGCATAGTGTACATACAGTACACTGTCTCACACATCAATCTCACAGCACATTTACATTTCACTGACTCTGGATTTTAGTCTATATATCAGGATCCTGTCAGCTATTTTCACATAATTTGGTGTGACAATTACCAGAACTATTTCTATTACCTATCACCCTCAGTTAATTGAATATTTTTGACTTCTCAAAGCATCACTGTGTCAAATCTACAATGATGTCTGAAGATACTGTAGACTGTAGGTGGACAGGAGAAAAATGCAGGATGGAATTTATTTTTTCCACAAGCTTGTTTACACAGCTCTAAGATGAGTCCTCTTTCCCTTCATTTTTATCAAGGCATTCCTCCTCTTCCAGTCACTGCTCACACACACACACACACACACTGCACATCTCTCTATGTAGCGGCTTCTTCCTCAAATAGAAAATGTGCACTAAAACATGACAGCTCTGGCGGCTAGTCTCCGAGAGCAGCCCCACTCTCTCTGGCCTAGATTCTTTCAAATCCGCTCTGGAAGTGCCTTCGTCCTCAGCTGCACTGCCAGCCCGCCAGAGAGTGAGTGAGCAAGCCATCTGGCTGCACAGCACATCAAATCCCAATCTGTGTTAATTTGAGTGTTAAGGGCCATTGTTTATTTTTGAAAAAAAAAAAAAAAAAAAGAAGAGGAAGAGTGGGGAAAATAAAGCCTCACTCACAGGATTAATAAACCCTTTTGTAGTTAATTCTGAGCAAAGTTTGCACCAAAGTTTTTGCAGACTTGCAGCTTTGCCAGGCACGCTGCAGGTCACTGCTGAAAATTAGATGCGTCTAACCTGGCAAAATAAAGATTTAATATAGCTACGAGACAATAACACTTCATGGAAAACGAAGTAGATGCATAAATGCAACATTTTTTTAAATAAATAAAACAGAATACTATGTAGGCCAGTAGTCATGCTGTGCAGATAAAGTAATTGTGCTGCGTTTGTTTCGACCACCTGGTGAAAACATTTGGAGCGCCAAAGGCTTCAATCGGTGTTTATGGTTTTTAATTCAGATCCACATTAACTGTCGCCATCACAGCTACTCTTCCACAGGTTTTTAGAAGTCACTTTGGAGAGTTTAGAAATGAAGCTCTAAATGCTATAAGAAACATAAATATCCAGTCTCACCTACATAGACAGACAAACATATAGATACTAAATCTGATTATATTGTAATGTAACAACAAAGTTCAGTTCTAATAAAGAGCTGCTTCAAAACTTCCTCTTGGTTTACTGGAGCTACAGAAGTAGGTGAAGCCATATCTCTTTTTCTACATCCCTTTACCCCCCTCCTCTTCCTCTATCTCTCTCCATCTCTCCTTCTCTCTCACTCACACACACACACACACACACACACACACACACACACACACACACGCATGCACACACATGCCACCCACCCTGACACATGGTGTGTTATGCAATGGGTGATGCCTAATTACCACTGACATCGCGGAGACTGTTCACTGTGAAATTAATCATGACACAGGCGTCAGCTTTTGATATTTTTCGCCAAGTGCTCTGAGTTCGTACCAGCCGATGTAATTAATAAACCAAATGCACACAAATACTGATTAGACGCCGACACTGATGTCTTAATAATAACCAGGCACCTTAAAACCAGTGCCAGGTGCCACACAGTCGAGATAAGAGGAGGAAAGTAAGTGTGGTCGAAAAACAGAAATTGGAACAAATTCTCCTCTAACTGTTAACTACTGTGAGGTTGTTTATGGGCTGGTGGAAAGTAATGAAAGAGTTCACGTGTATCAAGGGTGTATGAATGTACCTACAACATATTCAAATTCTCAACAGCTGTGGGTTCACAGTAGCTCACAGTGGGCTACAGTGCTATTTATAAATCATAGCATTGTACTGGAAAGCGCTTACAGTATATCCAGCCATGCATAACATAAACAGTTGCTTTTCAGTTAGCAGAAAACCTCAGTGTTACTTTATTATTACAAATAGATGAACTGAGACTCCAGAAGCACAGCCCACACGGATCTGGCATAATTAATGTGACATGCAGCTCATCAGTGCACAAACCTCTACAAGAGCCGGTTGCTCATTTCTAGAGGTTTTTACTTCTTCGGTGGCAAATGATCACAAGCCGAACAGTTCGGGACGAGACGCTGGCAAATTGATTTGACATCTCGCCTTTTTGGGGAAATCAGATTCAGATATTGTTTACCCCTCGTGAAGCTGCATTTTTCTTGCACCACACAGCTATGATTAGCTTTGATCTTTCGCGGGCTTCAAAGCGTAATGCATCGGAATTGTTCATTTGGAAAACACAAAGAAAACTTGTTTCCCATTTGAGACGTGTGTTTTTTTTTTTCAAAGAACAGAACTATGAATAGTGTCAGGGTTCCTGTGGTTTTTAATTGGTACAGGAGGTGTCTTATGCTTTCCTGACAAAGTGCACTATTAAGCTATTTCAGGAACTCATGTCCTCTGTGTTACAATATATTTATCCTTTCAGGCCACTTCAACTTTAGCACCTTGGCTTCAGCTGTTTTCCTAAGCCAAGCCTCGCTGCTGCTCTCAGGCTGAGGAGGGTCGCTGAGTGCACCTGGAGAGAGAGACTGCAGAACACACAACAGACGACCGAGAAAGAGGATAATGAATAGAGGTTATTTTCTTTTTCGATTTAAACATTTCCTCCTTCACTCAGCCGATGTATTTTTTCAGGCATTTTGCCTTTATTTTGATAGCAGACAGTAGCAAGATAACAGGAAATGAGGGTAGACAGGACATGGAACGAAGGTCCACAGCCAGACTCCAACCGGGGAAGCTGCGATTACATGGTCAAAGTCTTAAACCCCGGCTCCACCAGAATGCCCCCTGTTTTCTTTTGATTGATTGATGTCATTTTTTATATCATTATACTGGACTTGGTAAAAGTGGAAGTCATGATGATAATATGAATTACAATTATTAGTGATTGTTGTTATTTTGCTGATTGTGATTAGTATTATTTGTATTGGTTGTGAGTTATATACTGGAGCAAGACTAAATATATTGTGCCTGCAGCCAAGTAAATGAAAAGAACAAAATTAAAGGAAAGGAAGGAGAGACACAAGAAGAAACTTTTGAAAGGTCCAGATAATCATGTAAACACTTTTATCAGTCTGTCTGAGCAAAGGTCACATGGAAAATGTTCCAGAAAGTAAGAGTTGGAAAATAGGCCTGAATATGTTTTCAGAAATTATCAGCAGAGACACATATGTGCAAACACTGAACACACACCCACACACACACACTGAACGCTGAAAGTCACCAGAGACCCACTATTATACACCACAGTTGTTTCCATATGCAGAGCCCAGGCGCTCAAAACTAGATCAAAGCTTCAGATGGGATTCATATTGCTTCACTGTCTATATTTGTGGGGAAAAAAGATCCATTTTATCTCCCATTGAATTTACATGCACGTACACACCGATGTGTGTACTGTATGTGACAGACAGTGGAGCAGAAGGTAACCTTTCTAAATGACACACAAACAGCTAGACAGTGCATCAGAGTAAAGGTGGCTTTTCTAATCATCTCCCCTCCTGTTGTCTGGTCTCTGTTTTCTACTGTATCGCTGCATTTCATCCCAGGCAGAGTGACACATTGAGCTTGGCTGCATCTCTGGCTACTGTTCTGACGTCCTGTCTCTGGGCTTCACCTGCCCCCCCCCCTCGCTTCAGCACAAGTCGGCAGAACAGAAGGATGCTTCAAGAAAAAGGACCACCACTGAAATGTCTGTGTAGCAGTGGAGGGAGAAGGGATTTGACTCTGTCCACAAAGCTGCTGTAATCAATATCTATTATCCATCATTTATCCCATCATTTATATATATTTATATAAATGATGGGTCAAATGTACATGTATGTCAAGGTGGTTCGTGGTGGCAACAAACCCACAGAGAATTATCACCCAGCTCTGCACTTCCTCTCAGCTCTTTAAAGGGTCTTTCAGCTCAATTTTTGGGTTTTGGGAGCATTTAGCAGCTAAAGAGCCTGAGATGAATTTAGAGCTGGCGGAAACCAAAGCAGAGCTAAAAGTGAGAGTGGATATTGGACTTTACACTTGTCAAGTGGTCATAAACACGACTCCAGTGAATGTTTTTCTGTGTCGGATGTGCAAATAGGCGGCTGTTTGCTAGCGTGAGGCACGCTGATGTCGCATCTACGGCTTGTTGTGCTGCCCTGAAATTGAAAAATTGTGATATTGGCTTAAATTACAATAACACAATGTGAAAATACAAGGAAAGATGATGCATTCAAAATTGTACTCAAGTAAACGTACATAAAAATTATCAAGAAAAAAAAAACTTAAGTACAGTGGTGGAAGTTACAGTCACTATTGTAATTAATTTTTGGGTTTGTTAAGCTGTTAACCTAATAAATATAATTGAACTGCACCAGGTTTGCCTCCGGCTGCAATTTGGGTCCAATTTCTCATATTCTTGCTACCTAGCTTGCACAAACTACAACATTTTCCATTTCAGGGTGCTTTATACTTTTATTCCACTGCATTTTAGAGAAAGGTATTGCTCTTTTTTTTTTTTTACGTCACTACATTTACTCAGCTTTAGTTACTAGTTACTTTGAACATTAAGGTTTCAAATATCAAATATGTGATCTGCTTTTGAAATATAACATTGTCAGGGATGGTTTTCTTCCTTCCTGACTAGTACTTACTTTTTATACTTTAAGTACATTTTGTTGGTAATACTTTTATTTTCCACTTTTATGTGTAGTGGCGTATTTGGCCTAAGCTTCTTCTACCACTGCTTAAGTATGGAAATAAAAGTTATACTATATAATCACACTGATAAATTTGTACATGCATTCATGTGAAGGCAGTATTTTAAAGTTGAAACTAGAAATAAGATTAATTTTAACTACTGTATACTTTGTCGAATAGGTTTATCTATACAAAATGTTTGAACCAGTTACCTGAAAAATAAATAGAAACTATAGCTGTTAAGTAAATGTAGTGGAGTAAAAAGCACAATATTTCCCTGTAGATGTCAACTGACAAAATTCTGGAAGCCGCTCAAACAAGCAGTTCCTTAGCTGGATGATTTTAGTTTTAAACCATCTACCTAAGCTCAGCCACCCAAACTCAAGCTCAGTGAAGTCTAACACACCTTTGTAGCTGCTCTCAGTTCTGTCTTTGATTTAAAACATACACCGGCTGCCAATGATGGCACCATCTGAGAGCGAGGTGGACTGACAGAATTTGAAATGAATAACCTGCAACGCCATCATAAAAGTGTTCCATCGAGCTATTCCAAATTTCTTGTCCAACAAAATCAAATGCATTTTATATTCCAGCACACTCGGATGTACAAAATGCAATCTGATTGTTTGCTTTCAAGCTCACAATACCTTGGTATATAGATGCTGCAGGATGAGGAGAATGTTTGCAAGCAGACACCAGGAATATCAATTCATAATGTACTTGACACAGTTTTGTTGAACAACACATCATTTAGTGATAATTCTCTGCATGTTAATAATCTGATCTGAAGCCAGGCTGTAGCCTATACGCAGTGTTCCCACTGAATATGTATTTCTGACTGCACGGAGGATAAACATGTTATTTAATCATCAACATGTTTTCAATCGTCATTGCTTAAGTAGGATGAACAAACCCCAGGTGGTGTACACATAGTACGAGAGACTTTGTGCAGGGAGGCAGGCTGAATGCATATCATTCAGCATTTAAACGATACGTGCCATCCGTGTAGTAGGGCAACTTAAGGTGAACAGATATCTGTGTCAAAAGTGGGACTTGAAGGTGGCCTCATTTATGTTGTCGGAGTCTCACGAGAGACACACGACGGCTTTGCATAACATGCTGTTTATTTTCTATCAAACTTGGAATTTTTTAACTTTAAATAACACATTTAAATAATTCATGAATATGTAAAACATAAGTAATTTATCCATCTGTCTGCATATGATGATGATATATTTCTTTCCTGAGCTGGATTCAGTCAAATATGCCTCTATTTGAAATGTTGTAAAGTGTAAATTTTCACACTGATACAATCACACTTGAGTGATTCTGTCTGTAATTATACCTCTCTGGATGAATTAATTAAAATCTCGCAAGTTGGTTGTGTAACTCTTCAACTTTGCCTTTATTTGACTGCTTTTGTACCAGCAATACTATATATGTATTAGATAATTCATCAGCTGCCTAACTTGGATGAACATGTGCAAGTGTAATCTAATTTGTGCCCTGGGTGAATATCTGATTAAGAATGGGAATCAGAGGGTAGAATATTGATCATATTTGAAAATGATATCATGAGGGCAAAAGAGGTTTTGTTTCCCTTTGCATTTTCTTCATACAATCTCTGCCAATGAATAATAAATGTGAGAGAGTTCATTGAAAATAATAACTTGTATATGTTTTTATTAACACTTACTATAGCCCAAGGCTCTTTTTTTACAACCTGCCTACACTGACCAGAGTTCAGGTTTCAAAACATGCTAGTTCTCATAGCAACCCTTGGTAAAATTCAATAGCATATACTCCCATCGCTGACCTTCATAGGCAAGAGTCTTGTCATCCAACTGTGAGGTTATTCAGTTTGTATGCCAGATACGTCAGCATATACTGGCCATACTGAAGACTGCCTCAGACAAACAGAATGAGAGCAGGTCTCTCATCAAACTGTTAACTGCAAAAAATGGTTTGCTATGGCCAATGGACACGTTTAATGAAAACAGGCCAGTGATGCTTGCACAGATGGGCTCAAAGTTGCCACAAATAGGCATGAAATGTACCACATGCAGCATGAGTGTTCAACAACAAAAAGTATTGGCCAGAGCGATGGGGGGGTTGGTGATGATGTGTGTGTCTTGATCTCACTCCAGCAATCTACCATGTTACTGGACAGTTGGCCAACACAGTTTAGGGGCAGAAGCGCTGACAGTAAAAGAGGGATATTCATGGAACAGTAGGGATTTAGAATTTCTGTTAAAGCTGCTGTAATATTTTTAGAGTAACAATTTGAAAAAATGAATATGTGTATGTGTAGAGTTCGCTTTTCACTTTTTTTTCACTAAATCTGCAACTCACCTCACCGCTGCCGAGCATTTTAGCATCTTTCAGCTCATTGTTTTGGTCTCACAACCTGCAGCTTTACTGTTTTGGTTCACTCTTGCTGCTCTTATCAGTGTTGTTTCAAGACATAAGACAAAGCTGTATGTAACCTGTAAAAAAAAATAGCACCAAATGACAGACGACATTTGCAACAAGCTGGTTTATCCGTCAGCTGAACCTAAAGATATTGCCCTCTGGAGTTGGTGGAGAGTAAAACAAAGCTAAAAGAAGGGTGAAAACTTGAATTGTATTCATCAGAATACTCATGTCTCTCTGTGAATGTTGGATGTGTAAAGCTTGTTAAGAAGTTCACAATTTCAACTATAATTGTGATAAATGTTGTGTTTACAGTTTGAGTTCACTGCCCCCTAGTGGCCAAAAAAAAAAAAAAAAAAAAAAAAAAAATAAAATCTGATATTCCACCAGACAGGAATTCAAGACTAAGCCCTCAAAAAACAAAACAAGAGCTACAGAAACAATCAAAAATATGTTGTGAGACTGATTTATTGGATGCAAAAATATTTTAACCCGTCAAATCAAAGTTGTGAGAAAGCACTAATGAGACAGCTACATTATCACTTTAGACACGAACGGTCCTCATGAATGGCTGCTAAACTGGAACAATATGCAGCCGAGGGAGGACGGTGGTGACGGACTTCGTCTTCCCTGATTAAAACTACCTCTGTAATTACCACACACGATGGGGACGGGGTCTTCTGCTGAGTTGACGAGTGTTTTGTTTCAGAGTTAACATGCTCCAATTCACCTGTCCCCATGAGGCGCACCATGCACTTCTCTGCTATGCCTTTGGCCCTCGCAGCTACTGGAGTTGTCTGCTATGTGTCTAAACTGGAGTGAAGGCCTGCTCCTAATCATAGCAATCACTCACCCGAAAGGATCCCCCCCCCTCAAAGACGGCTATTCTTAGTTCTCATGTCTACGTATATATATATATATATACATATACTTAAATATATTGGCTAAAACGACAGTGCTGGAAAGCTCAGTGGGATTCAATGGAGCTGACTTAAATTTCTACAGATGAGGGAGGCAATCATTACTGATTTGATATCAGCCGTGTTCTGCTGTCAGTCTGCAAATTCTTCCGACTCTGTCACTGTGGAAAAATCTGTGATGCAAAGCTAAATTAGATTTGCTCATGATGTGTTTGACTGGCACCCATTATGTGCAATGGACAAGTGGGAGCTGCATGAATGGGGGTGGGAAACATTGGTTATATCTCAATTCTCCTGCTTTTTTCTGAAGCAGGTCCCCATTCATGGGTGATTAACAGGCAGATCAGGGAGGTGGGCAGTGTTGCTTGGATGGCTTTGACTAATCTAACTGCTGCTGCTTCGCTTGGGTAATGGCTACAGGCTGGCTTGGAAAAACCCAGACGAGCAATGAAAGAGAGAGAAGCATTCAAACTACTGTATAGAGCTTCCAAATCCTACATGCACACTTTAACGCAGCCGCATGAAAAACGCTACAGAACGTGATTCGGCTGATTGACAACTTCCGAGATGAAACTGATTACTGGTTGCTGGAGTAAAACCAAAGTCTACACACATCAATGCCATGACATATCAGCAGTAAAATGTAAACCACAGCTTAATCCAAGAGCCACAACCATTTTTGTTGTTGTCACAGATAAACACAGGCTCATTGTACTTTGTCATGAGCGCACAAAAGGGCACTATCAGCAAGCGATACTGATCCCATCTAATCTAAGTTACACTACGCCAACTTATCTGTCTAATAGCTTTTGATTTAAAGTTTGCATACATCTCTTTAATCCATTATTCTCGCTCTGGATGCTGACTTTTAAACAATATTCCAATTTGTATGTTACACATTTGTCTACATGCCAATTTGTTTGTGCTGGCAAACTACATTTTTAAGTCTGGACAGTTTAAATTTTGATCAACTGAAGTCATGAAATTTTTTTTTCAAGATTTTATAATCATACTTTGACATGGAGTGAATTAAGTGACACCTTGACCACTTAATAGAATGCTTTTCGAGCAGCAATAGAAATATTGCACCACCTAGTGGAGGCAGCGGTTATGGCCTCTGACTTGATTCCCCCTCTCAAACAGCAGAATGACTCTTCACTCAATATTTGCAGGCTTGATTTTTTTTTTTTTTTTTTTTTAAAAAAAAAAAACTGTGAAGAGAGGCTGCTCCATCTCTTTTCACCTGAACATGCGTGGACACAGGGATGAAAAAAATAAGTGAGACAGAAAGCAGATTGGGTGAAACTTGCATAAGATTAAATAATAATGATAAATAAAATGGTGTCATCCTGAGACTTGATTTCCAACAACACTGTGCACGGTGCCCTATTTCCAGGCGGCTCTGTCTACCTGCGCTCAGCCCCTCCCCTCTCCCTCCTCCCCCCTCCCTCCCTCCTCCCCCCCCTGAGTTTGTGTTGCACTCGTTGCAGTAGGAGGGTCCATGTGCACAGAATGACGTCGCTCTGACTTCAAGTCCGACCGACTCCTTCGTTTGTTTTTTAATACTCTTTTTTTTTTCCACCCCTCCCTCCCTCCCTCCCTCCTCCCTCCCTCCCTCAACTCACTTGAATCGGTAATCTGCAGAAATTATTGCGGCCATAATGTGAAGCCCATCCGGCCGCTGAGGTCCGAGCCGCCGCTGTCGTGCGTCCTGTCAGGAGCAGCCGCCCGCTGTGGAGGATTACTACTGATAATACGCAGCAGACTTCTTCCAGCCAATCTGTCAAACTATGTATTGACATTTGTTGATATTTATTGACTTTGCTTGTGGTGTTTTTTTTTTTTTTTCCTTCTTCTTCTTCTTCTTCTCTGGATTATCGCCGCCCAGCAACACACGGCCACCTGACAACTCTGAATGTCGTAATTTAAAAAAAAAAAAAAAAAAAAAGGTAAGGAAGAGGACAGAACCAGGCTCCACTGTTTGAATGCACGTTTTAATTTCGGGTGATGATCACGAGAGCAAACTCATCTCACACTTTGCATCCTCGCTTGTTTTGCCGTGGGAGAGAAATGTGATAACTTTCAACCCGGGACCGTTAGACTCGTGTTTGGTCCATAATAAAAGTAGCCAAGAAGTTGATGCACTTTATGCACAAACAAGAAAATATTATTTTATTCAAATTAGTAGTTTTCTAAATAGCACTTCTGCACGCACCTGTCACAGGGTGCTGAGAAACGTGCAGGGATGTCAAATTCTTTTCTGAAAATATGACTTAAATAATTGATGTTTTCTTGCTTGTGCACTTTCAAAAAAAAGCGACACCACTTTCAGGCAGCAGAAATTAATTATAATGAGAATATTGATATTAATAATAACTTCAGCTGCAACAATATAACAAAATTCGCCTTTTAGCATTTATTCTGCGCAAACGCAAAATGGAGAGATGTGCAGAGAGTTGCATGCCCGACAGAGGCAGGACAATCACAGCAGGAGCAAGAGGGAGGATTTATCCAGCTGACATCTCTCTTATTTTTCTATTATCCTATTTATGCATGTGCCCATAATATGCATGTTGTTATTTTGCAAGGCAACCTGAATAACTTTAACTCGGCTGCTCCAGAGCTGGGAGCCTCGCAAAGAGTGCACCATAGCGTGCAAAATAAATATTGAAGCATCGCCTGAAGCAGTGCCTTCTCGTTGCAATCTGTCGTGTCAAGTGTCTCATTATTGCCAGCATTTTTGTTGCATTTGCACATGACGGGGCTGCTCTGGCCGCAAAAGCAACATTTCAAGTTGTGTCGCAGCTATGTTGTGGCTGCAAGAGCAATAACTATTGAGTGACAGCTTTCGGACCAATCCATGCATGCCCCCATAACGCTGCTGGATTTCAGGCTCAGTTGTCCAATAGGAGCGCAGCAGAGGTGGGCATTTAAAAGCCCAGACGACGTCACGTCGATGCGTTAACCCTTGCAATGCAGTTTTGTGCAACTTATCAGACTGTACATCTCCTGTAGTGCAGTGATAGGGAGCTCTGTGAGAGAGGAGGGATACTGGACAGACTTGGACTTGGTCAATATTGTTATCACATCATTATTTATTTAGTTGTTATTATAATATCAAAAACAGTTAAGTCTCTTGTGTGTTATTTGTAGATAAAATATTTCTAAATCTTCACCTACTCCTTTTTTCTTTGCCCCACTTTTTTTGCCTCATTAGGTTTTTATCCACTGAAGCGGAAATTAGAGCTATGGCATCTATCTAAAACCAACAAAAAATATTTATACCACAGATTTAAGATTCATTAGCAAATTCTAAAGATATAATTTAGTCTCACATGAAGCCTTTAATCTCTGCCTGAATGTAAATACCCTTAATACACCTGCCACTCAGCTGTTATCATTGAACCAACGTCTTATGCAGCTGGACAAACACTGTGAGCTTTTCTCATCTTTTCTTTTCCCCTTTTCCTCATTTACCAGGTGAGTCAATGAGCCAGCAATGGAGACCAAAAGATACCAAAGTTTCTTTGATGGAAGTGATACAGAGAACAGATGGTCGCAGGTCCCCAGCACCATGGAGCACTGCTGCAGCACAGAGGATTCAAGTCTGACCAACAGTGATATCCTGATGGACATAGTCAATGTTAGCTGCCCTGCTGGAAGCCCGGCCACCGACTGCAAAGACAACAATACAAAGAAGCAGGAGCAGCCAATGCTCCGGCTCAGCCAGAACCAGCCATTTGTTCTCCCACACTTCAACAACTCTCTCCATGGTCATAAGCAGGAAATGGACTCCAAGGAGCTTTCCAAGACTGTGGCTGAGTCTATGGGCCTGTATATGAATGCTGCCAGGGAGGCAGACTTTGCCTTTAGCCAGCATGGGGGCAGCACCAGCCCTGGGAAGATGTACCCAGTGTGTGGACGGACTCTAGAGGAGGCCCAGTGTGGCTCCACAAAGAGCCCCAAGTTAAAGCCATTTGGTTTCCAGCAGCCCAGCACCACTCCCAGAGAATGCACCGCTGGGACTCCAGTCAGCTCAGCTTCAATGCTGGCCTCATCTCTGTCCTGCAGCCCCCAGACCTCCAGCTCCATCTCCAGCCCCGGGGGCAGCAACAACATGGTGTCGTCGACCACCAGTCCTCCTACGTGCTTTGGACAAGTGTGCTCGTCCGTCAGCAGCCCTGTCAGCCAGACGTCGTGCGCCGCGAACCTGGCCAACATCAAGCGCAGGAATTCAGCCACATGTAGCCCTGTCGAGTCCAGCACGGTGGGCTCACCACCGCTCACCAGCCCGCTCAATGTCATGAGGTCGCCCATGTCCAGCCCCCAGAGCATGAGCAGTGTGAGATCGCCTCCGTCCTGCAGCACTACCTGTAACATTAGATCGTCGGTCTCGAGCCCCACAGGTGGCGGCTGCACCAGCACTGCCAACAACTGCAACACAGTAAGGCCCTCCATCTCCAGTCCGGCCATCGGGGGCACCATGGCGGTCAGCCCACAGAACCCCTCCTCAGGTGGGTTTCCTGTGTCCAGCCCTGCCGGTGGACTGGGTTTGGTGCAGAATGACACCAACAGCCCAGAAGCGGCGGGTCTGACCAGAGACACGGACTTCAAGAACTTTGAATTCCCTAAAGTAGAGATGGTGGACGGGGAGGTGTTCAATGTCGGCCTAGACCAGATGGGCATGGTTAAGTACATTAAGAATGAGCCTGGAACTGACTTCAGGAGCATGTGTTTAGGCAGCTCCAAATGTAATGTGAGTAGCACACCTTTTATCACACAGATTAAGAGTGAGCCAAACAAAAATGAGGGATGTATGAACCAACAGCCCTACGGTGAGCCGTCACCATCTCTCGGTCTCTTTCCTGCATCTGAGACCACCTATTTGTCCCTGAGGAATAACATCGACGAATACAGTCTTTCTGGTATCTTAGGACCCCCTGTCTCATCCATGAATGGGAACTATGAGCCCGATGTGTTCTCCAACAATGTCCTGTCTAAAGGGGTTAAGCAGGAGTCCACTGATGGCAGCTATTACCAAGAGAATAACAGCATGCCCACGTCGGCCATTGTTGGAGTTAATTCCGGTGGACATTCATTCCATTACCAGATTGGAGCGCAAGGAACAATGTCTTTCACACGGCACGATGTGAGGGACCAGTCCAACCCTTTGTTGAATCTTATTTCGCCCGTAACGGCGTTAATGGAGTCGTGGAAATCTCGGCCGGGCATGTCACAGGGGTCGCTGTCAGCCAGAGGTGAGGGATACCCGGGTCAGAACTGCATCACAGACAGGTAAGGAGAAGGAAGACGCCTCTATGTAGTCTGAGTGCTTTTCTCCACCTGATATCTTAAAATGGGATGTTTTTTGAGTTGTGATAAATTCCAGCTTAGCTTTCCAGAGAGAAGCAGTTTTCCTTTTTGCGAAATAATGTTTTTTTTTTGTCACTGTACCTGTATAATAGTGTGTCTCTTTAGAGGATCAGCTAGATGGAGGGCCAGTTACAGTCAGACTTGTATTGCACAAGGGATTTAGGGCGTTTGCTTTGAATAGTGCAAAAATAATAACAACAGCAGGGCTTGGGAAAGGCAGCGGGATGCTGGCCGGGGGAACAGGAATTAAAGGACGGGGTCCAGGTCATTGTTATAGTAGCATGTGATCACAACATCTTCTCTGCTAGCACTGCCCTGTGTTCTACTGTAACACAGAGGCAAAGTTTACCTCTTATCAGCGCCCTGTGTGTATGTACAACAACTAAATTTATTGGTCTGTTATCGGGAGGTCCAGCCGAGACCTTGCGTAATGCAAATATCTGTTTTTTTAGGGGCCCTAGGCCATTGGCAGCATCAATTATGAATGATTGATCACATGCCTTTGTTGCCAAACTGATGAAATAAATAGTTGCTTTTGTGAGGGTGGGGGCTGAAACAAAACAAACAGGCCAAAGGGAAAAAATCTATAACAGCCGCCAATCTGGCAAAGTGCGACTTTGACACAGTTGTTTTGCTTCCAATGTATTCTGGTGTCCTAGTTGCATGTGAAACTGAAGGAAGTAAATGATCATCAGCATGATTAATAACAGGGACTATCAAAGCCACAATCTAGACTATAAAACACATGGTAGCATTGTTGAAAATACAGAAGTGAATGTGTTCATGTAACCGTGAGATGGGCTAGTGTTTATTTACAGTAAATCATCAGAAAAGCTTGTGATCCTTTATCAGGGGAATTTGGGCGTGATAAGATTTTTTGTCTGTTTTAATAGCGTTTTGTCTGTTGGTGCTCTTATAAAATACATTGCTATCATCTCTTTATGCATGGGGTGTTATAAATTTAGTGTTTATGAGCTGGTGCCAATGAAGCACAAAATAAAGTCATAAATGACTTCCTGTTTACTTGGCGTGGCTGCAGTCAGTTTGCTGTAAGTGAAATACAGTGTTTGAGCTGCTGCTGGGTTGTTGATGTATGTTACTCTGCTACATTTGACTTGACCATGACAATTTTAGTCTGACTTTGGGCAGTGATCTAACACAGAATCTCACAATGGAGATATAAGTTTTCCTGATTGAATTTGCAGAAACCAACTTTGCAGATCTCACTGATGGCTCTGCCATTTTCAGTTGTCTATTTTCATTTTCTGTTTCCGGTTAGATTGTTGCAGGGACATGTTTGGAGGAAGGGACGAGGAAAAAGTCAGCTTAACAGTGTTTTATCGCTATTAATTCACATTGGTCATCAGCTGCAGACTGGAACTGATTTACTGTATCTTAGAAACACAATATAAAACACTGCTGATGGTTGTTGCTCACATGCATCTACCGTATCTTTATTATACAACTAGATATTAAAAAGAGTTTTTACTGTCATTTGCTAGTGAACTTTATATTTAATAAAAAGTCTGCTGATAACCAGGTGAATTTCTAAATAGTTATTCTAATTCAAACCTCGTGAAAAATTACATACATTGATCCTCCTTGCGATAGCTTTCCTATGGCAAACATGTATAATAAGCATGTGTATATGTGTGTGTGATTATCTTATCATCAGTGTTTTTCTTCTCTGTTGACGTGTTTATTCAGCTTTATATGTACAGTACACGATTGTCTAGAGACAAGATACTCCGTCTGTGTGTGTGTGCGCCATAAAAAGGCTCGCAGCTCTGAGGAGACTGATACAGCCCCGTTACCTTGGAGGCGACCCATATGGCAGGAGGCAAAGCGATGTTGACGGGATCACTGCCACCTTGGTCCTAATGAGATCCAGCTTAGCCCTAATGTCAGACAGGATGACAGTAAGAGGTGGGCCACATGGCAGCCAGCCAGGCAGGCAGGGAAGCAGACAGACACAAACACACGTATACATATATACATACAATTAATGCGTACACACACAGGCTAAATGTCTTAGGTAGAATGCAAGAATCTGGAGTTTTTCAGAGGTTGCTGCCTGCGTTCAGTCTCCTCTTACACCAGTAGTATTGTATTGATTGACAGCTATACTTAGATGTACTTAGACATAAACATATTGTATTCTGCCTGAAACCTGAAAGTGCACTGCAGGAAGACTGTGGTACTGTCGAGCTTTGGACTGACTAGATGGCACCCGGGCCCAATATTTCATAGGCAAAAATGTTACGTAACCATTAAAAAGCACAACTAAAACTCTTTGATCCGCTGAAGCCTTGGATGACAGAGTGTAAAATCCCTTGGCTCTTTTTTTTTCTCACTTTGGTTTCCTCTGTAAATGGTTTTAATTAAAAATGGCTGCTCATCTGAGCAGTCTGGATTACTTTGTGCAAAAACATTTTAACTCAGATTCACAAGAGTGGAGGAAGGGGGAAAAAAAATGAGTTGCACTAACCAGAATTGTTGTACTCATGTGATGTTTGATTTAAACTTAATGCTTAGACAAACTAGGTGTCCAGAATGGTGCATTGTATGTGATTGGAGGTTCAGATGCTGAGATTTTCTTTCAATTTTTTTTATAGCCAAAAAGTTTAATTCCTCTATTTATTGTCTTGAAGAATATTTAAAAAGCTGTGCACCGTAGTTTGAAGTCCACTATGAAAGAAATCTGCTTTGTGTGAAATATATAAATATGGAAATTATCATAAAATGACCTACATTAGTGTGCTGGATTATTTTTGCTCCCTGCCTAAATCTCCAAATCTCTTTTCAGCCTATTTAGGGCATTTTTGTGCTGGTTTTCACAGTAATGTCTCACCAAATAGAATTACTCTAAAACTTATCGCCCTCTGACCTAATAAATTTCATAATCTGACAAATGGTGAAAAACTCAAAATAGAAGCCAACAATGCATTTTTTTCATTGAGATAAGCTCTCATTAAAGATTTTTTGCCTTTACTACAGCCATGGGCGGAGTAGCACTTTACTATAGGCTGACATTTCCCTTTCGTTACGCTTGCAGCCAGTTGCTGTAGATCAACAGAGTGCCCATCATGAGGAAGTACCAGATTCAAGCGGGGAGAATGCTTTGCACTGGACTCTGGCCAACTCTCAATGTTCTGCAGAGGGATGAAAAGGCATACTCCTGAGAGCACACTAATAAGGCTTTAATTGTATGTTCCTCCACTAAATTAATGGATGGAAATGATTTGATTAATTCAGACACTGCTGGATACTAATATCCAATTAAATCCCAACACCAGGCATGCACAGGGGCTCCCAGTGCATTATGGGTTCCTGACTATAAAGCGGGCAGCTGCTTGTTTGGGTTGTGAAAAGGATGTTACAGGTGAAGGTGTTGGGGAATGGCTGCAGGTCTCAGCTGTCTACGCAGCAGACGTAATAATCCGGCAAGGATGTTGTCTTATAGTGCATGCAAATGTGTTAATTATGTGCATTCTCATGTGTCACCTGTCAAAAATTCAATATACAGTAGTAATTAAATGAAGACTACAATCATTTAATTGTGGTAAATTTGAGCATATATGCTAACAAACTCCAAGGAACAGGCGTATGTTTTTTTCTATTAGTGTCACTCTTTTTTCATTTTCTAACTTACTTGATTCAATAAAATCTAATGAGTATCACATAGCTTTAGAAAAAGGCACGAAGACCTTCTTTAGCTTACTCTTTTGAGCGTGTGGAAACTTAACAATATGTCAAGTGCAGACCGAGATCACTGAGTACGAGTCACTTGCTCTTAATACAGGATTTAGTTAATATGGTGCCATTGCAATGTTTTGCCATGCAAAAGGGTGTTTGAGACAAACATAAGAAATCAATTTCTCTCGTCACTGAATGTGCGCGGCTACCAGCACGTGCATTGATAAAGATAATGCAGCGGGTAAGAATTGTCCACATTTAATGAATAAATTGGATTCAACTGGTTGAGGGTTAAAGTCATGTGCTCAGTATACAGTATACTGTACATTCCTCCAATACTTCCTGCAGAACTGTAACTTCACTTCAAAAGAAAATATGTATTATGTAATATTTTCCTTTGTATTTTCTTTAATATTTTCAATATGTGTCTCAAAGGCATTTCAGGAATGGACTTTGTGGTGGTTTGAGAGGAGATTGGCTGTAAAGGTTATGTTTTTCACTGACTGAAACCTTGTAAAATAATTGATAGCCCACTGAAGGACGCTGGGAATAACTGATCACAGCTGTCATTTACAATAAAATAGTATGTACTGTACGGCACACAATGTTATCTTAACAATACGGACGTACTGGGCAGCACAATCATGTGACATTAAGGAGATTAAATTAGGATGACTGATCAAAATCTATGTCAAACACCGTATTAGTTACAGGAATTGGTAAGACATTGATGTACAGTGGAAATTGCTTTTTAAAGGTCAGGGAAGAGGCAGGTAAAGACTATACTCCTGTACGCGCTTTAACAAGGTTAAAATCATCAAAGTGTAACATTTTTCATGTTATATGTGTTTGACACGGACTGAAATATACTGAAAACATCTTCTGAAGTGTTGTCACAGCACTCTGGGAGAGGCACATGAATAAATCACTGCATGTGTACGGGGCTCTTTGGCAGTTCAAACTTGCCTCTCAGTGCGGCGGTCCAGTCCAACAGTGAGTGATGAAAATGAGCTCGTCCCTCCGAGCAGAAATTAGCCACGTAAGACAGTCGGTGCATTAGTTGTAGGATTTCAACCTGTGAATCGGGTCGTGAGTGTGACGCTGCCTGGCTCATGGAGGCAGGAAAACTACCTGTGTACTGACTTTGCATTGGAAATACATTCTTAGCATAATAGGATTTGTCGTGCCCAAGGAGAGCCTTGAAGCACCCACTGCCTTAAACCATTCCTGTTTCTTAAAAATAGACAAATAATCGAACAAGATTATTAATTTTTTTTTTTAGTATTTCCCCTCTTTGGTGAATCATTGCAAATAAATTTACATGGCAAGAAAAAGACGTCTGCTGCAAAAAATCTAAATGAATAAAACACCTGAATGGAAAAAAATATTAATACATGGAGCCCAAAAGGATTCAGCTCTTTTCTATCTTCTGGGCAGCCAATCACTCATTGGTGTGGGTGGATTGGAGGCTGTGTAGAGGAGAGCGGTGAAACAGTACTAGTAGTAAGAGTTGATGAAATTCTCCCGTCTGCTGTTCTTAAAATCTAGGAATTCATCCTTAAAAATAAATTCCTGGTGAAGATAAAAGCTCCTTGTGTGACATTTTACATCAGCTGTTAGAGAGGAGGACTTTAATTATGCTTTTTTTTTTAGGTAAAGGTTTATACGGATGCATGAAGCTGAAACGGAGAGATAATATTTGTGCTTGATTTTGATCTCATGTTGGAGATGTTTCCACTGCTCCTGCAGACAAGTAGCTTATCATGCCATTAACACTGTTTCATAGCCTCACACTGGGATGCATTTAATTCATTCATTTAATTTTTGCTGGGCTTTGCTGCCCAACACATGGACATTAATTTATTGTGGACTTCCTCAATTTGGTCAGAATCACTGGCGGGACTCGTATCTCAGTGACTGGTCAACAACTCTGTTAATGAACTGTTGCCAATTTTGTCAGGAAATCATGCAAATGAATCACTTTCACAACCTAGATAAGTCATAATGGGATTATCCTACACAAACAAGGGTGTAATGTCTTTGTCCTGGACTACACAAACATATATTACAAAGTCAGACAGTGATTTTAAATATTTTGTTTTGTTAAATATTTATTTGTCAGTATCTATAAACCATACACACTAGATAAACTGTGTGTGTGATTGTGGAACGCCTTGTGAATGAAATTAAACAGCTTGCTTCATACTTTACTTTATCTTCATCTTATATTTTTTTCATGTTGCATCGTTTTGTTTTGTTTTTAAATCCTCAAACTCTCATCAGCCTCTCTTCCAGCCGTTCCAGCAACAAAGCTCTAATGAAACCACTGTACAATAGATGCTCACCACCAAACGGCAGACAGACATAATTAAGAATTACAGGGTGAACATAGTGAAGCATTTAGGAACTACAGAGCCAAATATTTCCCTCAGGAGTTGGTGGAGACCAAAACAGAGCTAAAAGAAGGTGTAAATAGGCAATTTATGCTCAAAAAATTCACCACAAAAACTTTATAAGGTGATAATATGTCCGTGTTGTGTTTACAGCTTGTTCCACTTGCCAAAACTCTATGTATGTGTTTTAAAGGGGAACGTAAAAAGTTAGTGCTAAAATGCTGAAAGTTTTCACTATCACCATTTTCACTTTAAGAGCAAATTTGGTTTTGCGAGCAGCTCTTTTAAATACCACACAACTCTTGCTTCTAACCAAAATACAGTCATATTGAATTCATGTTTTTACTCCTGCTGGGACTGAAGTAGCTGATTTTGATGTCATGATTGTCAGTTTGTCTTTCTTGAAAGAAACATAAAGAAGCCACAGATCTGATCTTTATATCCAGAGATGCTGTTTTAACAGCCGTGAGGGCACAGTGAAAGTCAGCTTTGTTTTCCCAGCTTCATGAATGGATGTTTCTTACCTTGTGCTACTAGAGCATCGGAGTAAATACAGAGGATGTGATCTTTTTAAATGAACCCAGATGATACTGTGTGGCACAATGATCGGATGCTTTTGTTGCACAGAAAAGAAACCATGTTAAAAGTCTCCACTCTTCCTCTCCCACGCAGAGCCATGCGTACACACACACACAAGCGCACACACAAGCACACAACTCGCCAACAACAACAACAACAGCACACATTCGAGGCCGGACTTGACACCCCAATAAAAGTGTGGTTACTGCTGGCCAGGGCTCCTGGGATTTGAATGCTTGTCTTGTCCTCATTTGAACTTCTTCCTGCAACACAGTCTGGTGACAGAGGGCCAGATTTCCGCTAGGCCAGTCCTGTAGTTGGAGATCGACTCCCTATTACCTACCGCTGACATTCCCTTCTGTTGTTCAGGCCATTAACAAACTGCATAAAGGAGGCGGAAACTAAATACCAGAGCTGCAACAAAGCATAGTGCGTGCTTCTGTTTGGTGATGAATGCCCCGATTTTTTTTTTATAGCGTGCTGCTGTGCGAAATGCAGTACTTTGCTCACCTAGCACGCAGGTAGTCTCGAAGATCTCCCACAAGTAGTCTTAAAGAGTCATGAGCTTTGCAGGTAGGTTTATCTGCGGAGGAGAAATGAAATAGCAACATGCTGGGATCAGTAATATAGAGTGACTACAAGGAAATATGTACATATTAAATCACAAATTACAAAGATTAACTGGTCATAAGAGCCTAACACTATTGTCATAAATAAAAAAGAACTGTTTGTTGAGCTAAATGCAAGCAGATGTCTAATTCATCGGTCGGACATTATTCATTCAGAGCTATAAAAAGCAATGAGATCTATATTTCATTTTCGGTGGAGAGGATGCAGAGAGAACCCATCTCGACTCTCTCGCCGTATGATTGCCGTCCTCTTGTATGCTGATCTACTTGACTGAGCAAACAAGGCATGCCTATATCATTCATGTTTAATTAGAGCTTGCCCAAGTATTCATGTCAAAGGGCTTACGTTTAAACACAGTGTTTGTCTTGTCAGTTCTTCCATGGAGAGGATGCCATAAGGAAGAAGCTTCAAAAAATGTTAATTGTTCAGCTTCAAAGGTTCCCAAAGTAGGTCATGCATAGTTGGCTTGAATAAAGTGAAGGGTGTGTGTGCGTTGGGGGGGTTTACAGGCCCTTTTACATGACACTTTCTTTCTCTCGCACTAACATAGAGGCACACACACACAAGCAACACGCATCCACAAACACTTTTATGTCAGCAGAACTCACGATTCAGAAAAGCGCCGCGGCCGACTGTGACTTAAAGCATTCTTTGATAACTTCATTCATAACACAAATGCCCCAAAAACCAGAGTAAACAGACATTATCTGTTCAGTGAATTGAAAATAGCGAAAAGACATTCAGCATATTTTTGTGTTTTAAATTGTTTGGATTGTTGATGTTGTTTTAATGCCGTGACCTTCATGATTTTTTTTTTCCAGTTTTCATTTGTTCTCCTGCCTAGATGTTATTTTGTGAGATAAGGTTTTTAATTATTAACTCAAATAGATTATTAGATAGCTTTATCTAAATTGGGTATGCTTTTTTTTTTTTTCCTATTAAATATACCACACAGATAATACACATTGGATGTAACAGAGCTAACATGTATTGCTGTGTATATCCTACACTCTTTATCAGCTGTCATTTGGGGGGAAAAAAAATATAAAAACATTGCAAATGACTATATATATGTTCAAATCCCAGAAACAGACCGTGATGTTCGCACAAGTGCATTAGCCTTGAAAATGTATAATTAATTTTTTTTAATGGCCGTCATGGTAGTGACCTAGAAAAAACACATTTCCTGGGCGTCTCCTCCTGCTCTGCTGTGGGGTTAAAAACTAAATGATTTGTGTCCTCTGTCAAGAATGATTTGAATCCATAAAATACCACCCAACAGAAACCCAGTTATTCAGAATCCGGCTTCTCTGGGCGCAAAGATCACGTATGTAGCACCATGGGAGCCCATGACACACTGACCCAGCAGGTAAAAGGAGGCTTCCAAGGATCAAGTGACAGCTCAAAGAGAAGGGATACTGAACCTTACTGATCATTTCCTTGTCTGACGCTGCGAAAGGGTGAACGTGTTTGGCAGGAAGTGTAACGCGATTTGTGTTTTCAGTACAACAGAAAAGTAAAGTCATAATTGAAGGGATATTAAAGGGTCAGCTTTCTCGAATTACACACGGACAATAAAAAAAACATTTTCTCCTTTCTCACCTCAGGTTGTGTCTAGTCATGCATGTAGTTTGGTTTCACAGGGTTTTGAAATGATGTTTGTCTCAGACTTCTGCCTCCAATACAATGGAGGTCAATTAAATTTTGCTTGTGGTGCTTAAGAATAGATGCCTCCATTGCTCTGGATAATCAGTGTGAACAGTTTTCATTGAAAATAACAGCACTGAACCTAAATATATTTTTGGTACCAGCTGAAATGTGTAGCTCAGAGTATTGAAAACTGTTCCTGTTCTTGAATGGCTGCTTGTGTTTAAACAACATTTTATGTCCATTTAAGTTTGGCTCATTTGCTTAAATGCAAGACATATCATAACTCAAAAATATAAGGTAATTTTAAAAAGTATTGTATCAGCACTAGTATGAATAAATTTCAAATGATACTCCACCCTAGAGAGATCTCAAAACTGGGCCAATTTAAAGTAAAGTTATCTGCAAAACTGGATATTACTGGATGTAAGTAAGAAAATAAAATTGTTCTTTTTGTTAAATTTGAATTGAGCATCTCTTTTGGTAGAGAAAAATGTCAAAGAATGACGATTTCAGATTAGTAGCAGATCTAGAGAAATGGTGACTTGGCAGCTGTTAATTCACTTGAATGAATAGTGGGTAGCATTTGTTTCCAATCATAGTGAGCACAACAAATGACTTGAATGTGGTGGAGTCTTTGGGAACTTGGCCTGTCTATAAAGAAATTAGCCAGTTTCAACAGGAAGACACAGTCAGACTGTTGATAGGACACTATGATGGCATCAACTCAGTACCGTCCGCAGCTCTGGGAAATACTCCGATCTGGCCAGTATCCCTGTAGAGTTTACTGCACTGTACCTGGCACAAGCAAACATTCCCCTGTTCAATGTCTGCTTTTTGTTTCGCCTTTCTTCCTCTGACTTGGCTACAGCTGCCAGTTTCACTCTGCTCTGAAAGGGAGACAGTCTGGAGCTTTTTTTGGGTTTTGACTGTTAAGCAGGAGCTTTCTCTTTTATTCACAGTCTTGCTCAGCTGCTGGACCTTGAAGAAAATGAAAGACGCTGACGCACCATTATGCTGTAATGTTGAACTTTCGGCAAAGCAGAAGAGTTTGTGCACATTTGCACCTTGATTAATTTGTTCGTTGTCAAACCACACACAGTCACATTCTGTGTTTACTTAGGTCTATTACATATTAATTTCCCAGAGACTTAACCACCGACCCAAAAATCAGCTTTATCCCAATTGGGGGACACAGCTTTGGACAAACCGTCCCCATTTAACTGGTTGTTAGTCTGAAATGTGTCCCATGAAAGTAAAGTAAGTAAAGTCAGAAACACAGATGCGTGTCTGCTTTGATGTGGTTTAGTATCATTAAAGGGTACAATACGCAGGAATTTTCGGTTACTGTCTGTAAACACAACGTTCAAACCTGGCGTCTCCTCCCCGGCACCGAGGGTGTTTTTCAGGCAGGAGGCTGCAGGAGAAACATCTAGAACTCAGCAAAGTAAGAAAAAAATGACATACATACATGCCACACACGTCTAGTGGATCATAAGTGATGACTGAGAGGCATTACTATTGTATGAGTCTATGCATTTTTTAGGATAATCCTGCGTGCTATACCTTTAACGTGACATTAAGATAATAAGGGAGGGGCAGCAAAAAAAATGTAATTGATGTAATGATTCGGGTTTATCCGGTTCTTTTAGTTTGGTGCCACTGTTGCTCGTAAGACTTCGATTATCTTTCTGTTTTCAACAGACATTAGAATCAGAGTGAAACTGTCACGCAGTCAGACAGTATATGTCTCAAAACTTGACTCATTCAGTGCTACTTCAGTTTTTGACTTGCTGAATGTTTTTAAAATAGAGTTACTTAAAGGATTGGTTTTTTTTAATGTCTGTCTTAAGACCACACTCTTATGTCTTATGCACATTGAAACTGTCATAAGTCAGTCATAAATTAATTTCTCTCATTCATTCAGGCCCTAAAGGATTTTTTGTTGCTACTACACTGTAAAAAGTGAGGGACAAAATCCACCATCTTTGTTACCTGTGAAAATCAGTTCGTAAGTTCAGTCAAAGTTAAATCGTCCTGGCAGTCGCATGTTTAAGATTATTATCGTTTTGTCTCACGAACAAACCTGTATCCAACCTTTAGGATGTATACAGTCTGACAGAAACACTGTTTGTGGGAACACAAAGAGGGAATTTTGTATTTGTAAGACTTTAAATCTGTAAGATACCCCCTTGATTTGGCTAACTCACACTGCTAAGGCCTCAGTTTGGAGAGCAGGAATTTTCTGTTAACATCCACATCACATATGAGCAAAGTGATATCTGTTGTAGAGTAAATGAAATCATGCAAATGAGCTTTTAATCCACACTTGTGGCAACAGGAGCACATACAGTATCTTGGTTATTTTCTTGTCCAATGCCTAATGCTCGCACGTTATTGTTGCATTCAAGTAGCTCGTTGCTTTAACATTAAACCTGCTTTTCCAAGGCCAGTGTAATTCTGCAGTGGGAAGGTTTGCGTGCGCTGACAAGGCTTATTGCATAATTAAATACATTCATTATGCGCTCCACCTTGATGGACGAGTGCCAACAGTAGTGGGAAGATACCACCGCCCCGCCTCGTCAAGGGCACCGTCGCCATTATTACAGCTTCTCAGCTATCTTAGATGGGTCCTGATATACTGTACCCGTGACTCTGGAGGGCAAACATCTGGTTGGTGTTGTTGTGCCTCTCAGTTGTTGATGCCAGAGAGATCAGTGATCTTCAACAATCCCATTTCCCAACAGTGGGTTATTGATTTGGGGCCTCGCACCAGGAACTGTGGCCATGAGTTCTTTAACCGTGACCTGCGACAGTATCCAGAATTAAATTTTCTGTTGGGCCTGTGGATTCATCCATTATTATTGGCCATTTTCAAAGAATAGTTCTAACATGCCATCTTAGCACACTTCTATCATTCCTTGTCTTTGTCCGGCATAGAGAAAAAGTTTCCTTTTGTTGCTATCGTAAAACTTGTGGCTCTGAAAGTTCTGTCTTTGCAGCCTGAGACGAGAGGCAGCCTCCTGCACTGGGCTTCTTTCGGGCTGCTGGTGGAGGAGGATGTTATCCTGCTTGTTGTGAATGTAGCTGACATGCCTTAAGTTCTTCCTTCATTTCAGTATGATTACACCCACTCGCTCCAGTGCCAGTGACATGTGCGCCTCGTGGTATTTCGGGCTCACCAGGAGGAAGCTTCTTATTCAGGTGTGATGCTGATACCGTTCCAGCAGCTTTTGGGATTGCCTGTTTGCCAGGTTGAGCGGTTGGGCTGATTGTCAGAGTCTAATTAAGTTTGATCGCGTCACCGTTATAAACCCACAGAAGAAAAAAGACATGGAAATTGAGGAAAGTGATCTACAGTGTATCAGTGGTGTAGGAAAATATAGAAGTTAATATCCACCCTGATGCACATGGAGATCTCAGTCATCACCAGTATGTTTCTATGACATGAGACACATGACTACACCTCGATGCACGTCTTTAAACATTTTACCAGGGATTCCCAGTGTTTGCACATAGAGTTTAAAATTGCCGTCATTAATTTAATACAATATGGAGAACAACTGTCACAGCCTTGAAATCACAATTAGCATAAAAATATAATTTGGTTTTGTTAATGTCTCAATTTATCATCAAGTCATTATAATTTAGTGTTGTTATAACATTTGCTTATGGTTAGGGAGCTTGTCAAGTGACTGAGAGTAAGAAAAATTTTCTCATTGTAAGTCAGCTGACACCCTCATTACAGTAGAAATAGAAGTCATCACCAGGAAATGATGCCTAAAATAAGTTGCTGTAACATCCAGTTATTTTCATTCATAGTGTCATAGGTACCACGACAGCAGTTACTTTAAAGGTAGGTTTACATAAGAAATACAACATTAAAGCTGCACTAATCAATTTAAATTGGCAATAGATCAAATGAAATATAAAGGGATCACTTATAGGGATGAACTCACCATACTTTGCAGTTGCAGATCTACAGAGTGTTTTAGCATCTCTCAGGATATTGTTTCATTATTCAGTTTCGCACATTTTTTAAGAGCTGGTGGAAAATAAAAAGGAGAGTAAATATTGGAATCACAATTTTCATATGGCCAGAAACACAAGTTAATGCTGGTGCTTGAGAATAAAATAGGTAATTCAGTGGATAATCAGCAGTCTTTGCTGTCACTGCCCCATATATGAACTATTACATGTCATTAGATCACTCGGTGTCTCAGTCTGAAAATAACTAACTCTCAGATCAGGTGCAGGTCCCATTTTATTGTTGTTTTATTCTCTTGGCCCTGGCATTAGTTATTAGAGCTCCCATCTGTGGGTTGTATTAGACAAGCTCTACTGAAGGCATGGCAATTTTTTTTTCCCTCTGTGAACAAAGCTGCATGCTCATTTCATGCAATATGAATTAAGGGCCAAACACTCACAAGTGTTCAAAGGGGTGATTTCCCCTCAGTGATTACACGAGAGAGGTGCCAGAAACTGAACAGGAGAAAATTACCATACTGAGGAGAAAGAAAACCTGTTAAAAAGTATGGCACTCGGGTGTGGGTATGTGTTTGCTACTGACAGAGAGATAGAGAGACACAGAGAGAGGGAGAGAGAGAGAGAGAGAGGGAAAGTACAGTAGATAGTGCTGTTTACTAGAATAAACTAGACATAAGACTATAGAAGAGCGATATCTAAATGTAAGATAAGAGCAATATACTTTTTTCAGACTGTGGCCTTTTAGTCACATTTTGCAACCATTTTTACACAGTGGCACTGAAAAATATCAATTTTATCGAAGAAGGTCACGGGATATGGTCAAAAGCTCCAGGCATTGCTCAGTAAGTAGACACTATGTTGTGGTTTGAGGGTGCGGATGAACTACAACATCCTGTAACTGTGTCCTGTATTTCTTCACCTGCACAGCCAGTTAGGCGATGACACATACCATTTACACAGTCCCTGGATGAATGGCAAGACAAAATGCTGAGTCAAATGCTCAGTCTACTGTATTACATTTCACCCCCCCCTCTTTCTCCAACCCTCCCTGAGATTAATGGTGTTGAAAATGAGGGCATGTCACATGTGTTGACGCGGTGGGAGCGGCACCGGCCTCGGCAGAGTTAGCCTGGAGGCTCAGCTACTGTACAGGCCACTGTATGTACAGTCTCCTCATGACGCACTTTCCTGCAGTTAGAAGATGTGAATAATTATTCATTTTCAGGTAGAAACTCGCTATGAAAGAGGCCTGACAGCTGTTAGTAGCCATTATCAACTGCATTTGTACGTCTCACTTTAATTCAGTTCTTCACAAAAAAAATCCTCTGGAATTGAATGCAGCTATATAAAAATCCAGTTTTCATTTTGTCAACAAACATTTTGATAAGTATTTGTCGATGCCCTTTTATTACATGACTAAATTGTAACTCTCTCTAAAAGATAATTTATGGTTTCTTTCTTTTCATAAACAGACACTAACTCAACTAACTGCAAACATTTAACATCGTTCTGTGTCAATTTTAGCTCCGTGTAAAGTGAATAAACGCGCTTTATCCCAGATAATGCTCGTCTGCCTTAACTGGATGCCAAATCTAGCAGAAGACCTCACGAATATATTGTCAGGTAATAAACATTATAATAAAGGCTGTAGCAGAGGGGCACTTCATAGGCCTGATAGTTTGACTGTAACATCTGTAACATTAATAATGTCGAATGAGATCGTTTTGCACAACCAAATATTCAGAGGCCATAAAGGACTGTTGTGTTGTAGATACATGCAGAAGCAAAATACAACCTGTGAAGGAAATATAATTGTATTGCACTTTCTCTAACACACTTTATGCATTCATTTATATGGGATATGAAAGAAATACAGTAAGTCAGTAACACATTCTCAGCCTAGATGACCAAACACATAGTTTGAGGTGTGCTTACTTTTCATGGGAAATTTTTCAACCAGGAGAAATGTCTTTCAGCAAAATCCGTTACAGTGTCAAGAAACTGTCTGAGAAAATTACATTGACTAAGTCTTGAATGAAAAAACAACTACATTTAAAATCCTTGTCGAAATGAACACTGCAAAAATAAAAATAAAAATTGAATGTATTAATTTCATCTCACAACCCCTCATCTCTGATTAAGCAGCATCTCAATAAACATTTTTTCTCCACGACTTTCATGAGCGCTACACATGCCAAGTATTTGGTCGTGGTGTTTGTTTAGGGCTTACAGTCCTCCTGTCGTCTAGTTCGCATTTGATAAATGCTTGAGGCGGGCTGACGCGGATTCAGAGATTCAGATCTGCGTTTGTCTAATGCATGCTCACCACTGGTCAGACAGAACACCACATCCACACAGCAATCTGACAGTTTTGGGCCCATCTTTTCTGTCTCATTGTGGTATTTAACAAACATCTGTGGGCTGCATGATTTAGTTATTCCCCCTCAGTGGGCTCCCTTCGGTTTTGGTCCCTTTGTGGCTCCCTTTGGGGGTGTACACACACACACACACACACAAAGACACACATAAATGCACACTTGTAAACAACCACAGCTGTTTAGTGGACATGTTGATATTTCAGTGTGGCTTCTTGTTTTGAAGTAGTCTGAGATGATATGTATATTTTTTTCTTTCGCTAAAATGTTGTGGACGCATAAATCTTAGACATGAATGAATGTTGGAAAGAACCATGTTTGAACGGGTAAATGGTGAATATGGCATCCAAATTATGGCATTCACATTATTTTTATCCCTATATATTTTTTTAGATCTCTTGTTATGTTTATTTAAGAATGAACTAACTATGTCAGGACAAAACATTGGAAATTCATTTGTGACCATAATGTAGTGAGAACAAAACCCACAACTTCCACGACTGCTGGACGGAGGGCTCAAAGCTCCGCCGAGCACAGTGAATGCATGACAACGGATTTCTTTTTTTAGATGGCTTCGATCTATTTTGAGAGATGGGTAATGATACAGGACAGACACTGAAGGACATTCAAACCTGTCAACTCCTCTTTCTTCACACCTCATTGGTCAGAGGGAAGATGGCATTGATGAAAGGTCGTGGTGACTCTGATTAAAAGAGAATATATTCATCTAATCCACGGGCAGCGCGGGGTAGTTTCTACTCGCCGCCTATAGATGGATCGGGTAATTGATCCGATCTGTCCTCATAGAGTTGAGCTCACTTTGCCTCCAGCAGCTGTTAACCCTGCAGTGTATTAAAATCAGATTAGGCTCTTGTGCATAAAGGAGCGTGCCAAGGAGAGGGTTACAGTGTTGACGTGTATCAACACACCTCTCTCGTCCAGGTCGAGGAGGAATAAGGAATAAGTGCGTATAATAACATATACGTGAGCCATATGATATATCAGTGCTAATATTTCAGCTGATCTTCACATTGATCAAATTAGGACACTGGAATAAATTGGTTAGAAATGTTTATGCCTAGTTTGCATAGTTGCCCTCATTTTATAAAAAATGAGCTAGAGTAGTTTACAAATGTCCTTCTAACATGTTTTTGCACTTCTATAAAATGACACCGTCTGTCTTATTGAGAAAAGGAAAGCGAGCAGCGAGCAAAAAGTTTTGACTCACAGCATAACAGCACTTTAGTCGCCTGTGAGCCAAGTCAAATGAGTTTTATTTATATAGCCTACTGCTTTCTGGAATAGTTTCTTAGGATAACAAAGATGCACAAGTAGATTTATATTCCCACTTTTAAGCGGTGACAGTCAGATGTTTGTTTAGGATCTTTGTGTGTACAGTAGATGTTTTTCTTTGAGGTATTGCGATCTTTCAAACAAAGGATTTTCCTGAATGCCAAACATTCAGGCATGATGGAAGATTTTTTTTTTGTAGTTGTTGTAGTAGTCCAGTACTCATTTTTCAATATCTGTCCCTTACATGAAAAATTCACAGTGACTCCTGCTGTCAGAGGATGTGAGCTGGTGGTGAGTTGTGAAACTTTCAGCACACATCAGGGCTATAAAAGCTCTGCAAATACATATTGCTTGGGTATTTCTTAATTCAATGTGAGCTTATGTCATGTTTCTGATACATGTGTAGAGATAGTCAACATTATCTTTCTTGCGATGTAAATTAGCTCAGTGAATGGATTTAGGCCACATCTTTCATTAGCAATGGTCCTCTGAGTTAAAAGAGCAATAATGTCTCATAAAGTCTCATGTTAAAAATACTTAACTCACAGCATTACTTGCTTGTTGTGTGCACAGCAGGCTATATATACGCTCCGCACAGACGCAGCTTAAAATTAAACTCACTAAAATGTTAAACAAGCCTTCTTTTGTCATTTATGACTGAAGCCACATAAAACTGAAGCACAGAAATAACTGCAAGGCTGGTGTCTCATTCGGTTTATGTCAGTGTCCCTCTGAGAATCCGAGATTTACAGTAAAAAAGAAAATCGAGAGGAGGCGAGAGAGGCAGAGAGGGAGCATTGGAGGGATGGACGGAGAGGGAAAGACGATGATGTGAGCAGAAAGAAGAAGAAAAGGGCAGAGGGAAAGGGCATGTCTAAGTCCCCTTTCAATTTATTCTATATTGTTCAGATTTGGGAACGGAAAGTCTCAATTAAAGCACCACATGACCATAATTAATCCCCACACGCCAACCCACACCTCATTGAACTTCTTTTTAATCATGCAAAAATGGGTTTATCCAACACATGAATCATGCTCCGCAATAATCAAAGCATTATGTTTGAAAAGACGGGACACGGACATCTCTCTGTTCCGTCTGCGAGTACAAACGATTGCAGTCGCTTTAATGAGATAAAGGTCGATTCAAATAGTCTGAATGAATTGTTGCTTTGTTCTTGGAGTGCACGTGTACTGTAGCGCCGATCAAAAAGCATTAAGCCATGTACAGTACGCTGTTTATTTTAAACAGCAAGAGGAAATACCCTTTACTGTGGATGCCTGAAGGGAGTGAGGAATGCAGTGTCTCTTGTCCTTCCTGTCATCTTTGTCTATTGGCTGGTAGCCAGCGACTTGAGAGGCATTGCCACTAACTGTATGCATCAGACTGGGATTTTAAACATGTTTGTAGCCAAGCGCCTGTCTTTCTGCCACTTCAGCTGAAGCATTGCAGGCCAACATTCAGTTTTACTTTGACATTTTTAAGTTGAGTGTCAAGAGCATGACAAAACAAACAACCAAAGACAAGCCCAGGATTGCATACAGAGTGGTGAGCAGTGGTTAAAATGCTACATATTTAAATGCATTTTTTTACCACCATGCCAGAGCTCTCCTAATATCATCAGAGAGAGACAAGAAAGAAAGCGGATACACAGAGCGATTGCTACTCTGAGAAGTGACTCTACTGCCTGGAAAGGAAGAGTGAGTAGACAGACCAGACAAACTTGGCAGGAGGACTGAGCTCACACAAGAACGTAGAGGTTTGTTCCAAAATCAATGCAGCCTACTAATATTTGATTCTCCAAAAATTGAGTCTTCCATTGGCAGACACACACACACACACACACACACGATTGCAAACACTGCTGTATAGACAGCTACAGTTCATACTGGTGTATGCATAAAAGTGTCCTCCATGAATGAATGATGAAATCACAAAAAAAAAAAAAATTGTTCAAGTACATTCATTCTCCTAAAGAGATCAATTTGGTGACATGCAATTCTTGACGATTATGCTACAAGGCAAAAAACAGTCACACCACTTGCCAACTTTAACACCTGTTTAGAGGACGTGTAATACAAGGAAAGAGTGTTCTTTAGACAAACTGCCAACCAGGTCAACCAACACATAAAATCATCTGTTCCTGGAGATTTGGACCAAAACATCACCTAATGGCATATGATATGTGATGATGTGCGACTGCATAGTCATCAGACAGTGTTTGAGGATCGTCTGTTGCAACAATAATACACTGATAAGATCCCTGCTTGGCAAATAAGGTCTTTGCTGTATACACCAGTATTTCGCATTGTTGTGACTTTTAAAATACCATATGACTCATGTTAACAGGTTTTAGAATTGTGTTTAGTATTGAATACAATGGTGAACACCATTTTATTCCTGAATGGAGAAACATCCTCAATGAAACTCAGCCTCAGCATCGTACTGATGATTCTGGGAGCAAGGACACAAAGTCTTATGTTAAGTGGGCATCATGGTTACTATAACAGTTACACTAAACACATGGTTACAGTTCGGGCATGATCGGATCACACTATAAAAGTAACATTGGCTGATGGAAACAGGAAACAAACTGTGTTAAAGTCAGATGTTGTGTTGACTCATCCATTCAACCTGATGTCCTCCCTATGCACATTATGACGCTCTACACCCGTCGTCACCTGACTTCCTCCTTTGCTCCCGTCATAATTACTGCGGCTGCCAGTCAGTTGAGTGTAAAAACATATCTTTAAGGGACTCTTTCTGAACTGACTGGCGCTGTCATTCTTCTCTGGGAGGACATTTGGGAAAAGAGATGCGGCTTCAGACGAGGCATCTCAGAGTCAGAGTGAGACCTGCAGCCGTCCAGCTGAGCTCAACCTCTCAGACACTGCAAGAGCAGGAACAGATTCCTCATTTCTAATGTTTGGGAAGGAAAAAAAAAAAGCTCTGAAGCTGATACCTGACTGCTAACAAACGTGCACACATACAGTGGAGTCATCAGTGAAAGTGACAGTATGCAACAAAACATCAATAGAAAAAAAACATCCTGTGTGCACTTGTGTTTTTCATTCATTTCTCCTCACACCACTTCCAGAAAACATTTGCACAGAATAATAGTAAAGTTTTTGCTTTTCATTACAGCCCACTCATTAATTTTAATAAGATCACATACCTCAACTTTGGCTGCAGAATAATGCAGCGTTATCTGGCAGTGCACTGAACTGAACTGAAATCTGTGCAAGCGCACCTTCCTGGTTCATTACATTGTAACATGAACAGGCTAATTCCAATTTGCTATTGTCAACACAAAGCAGAAATTGAATGTTCCTATGACAACTTTTTAAATCCTTCCTCATAATATCATCACCTGCCGTGCAGCATTTATGGAATCTGATAAACCAGTTTCTGAACACACCCGCTAACGCAGCCCCTTGAGTTATTTAAAGCAAGTAGTCTGAATTCCTGGAAATGTTCGAGATGCCCAAATTCTCAGACCTCACATAATAAACTACGTCACTTTCTAATGTTTGACGGTTTAAGCTCATAAGTTATTCTAGTCACATACTACAAACAAAAAAAAAAATCTCCCAAGTTCTATATGAAAGTAGAATATATTCGGCTGTCTCTGGAGTATAATAGTCAATAAGCCACAGAAAATGATTAGAAATTATTGCTTTTGAGATTCCTTGAGACTGCCTTCATTACGGCTAATTGGATTGAATGGTGCCCACTCATTGGCCTACATTTAAACATTTACATCGTATTTAAGGCGCTTAATCTGAATGGCACTGATATCATGGGACTGACATTTAAGCTCTTAAATCCCGAGGATGTTATAAGGGTTTTAGAGAGAGGAGAAAGAGAGTGAGGAGGAGGGAGGCAGAGAGAGAGGAGGGGGGAGACATAGAGGGTGAGGAAGCAGAAGAAAGAAAGCAGGGAGAGGGTCTCGGTGACTGTGTGCTCGGAGAGACAGTAAAGCAGAATGACAGTGCAGGGCTTTTGTTCGAAAGACTGCCAGCGTGTCAATTCCGATGTAACATTTTTATCGACACCCTCCTCGCCACAACCTGACAGGCGGGCAGGAGCTCAACTTTTACGTTCCACACCAGAAGTTCGGGGTTAGTGAAACAGGTTCCCTTGACAAACTTTGGAGGAAGTCTTTCTTTTTTCCCCCCGTTGTCTGCTGCTTAAGGAAGTATGCACCACTGGCAATGTTTATTCACTTGACCTAGAAAAAGCTCTTGGTATAACGTATTCTGAATTCACAAGTAATTTTTTATTTTATAGTGGAACTGTATACAGTGAGCGGATGCACAATGTACTGTAGAAGCTATTTACTGCATGATTTGCTGTTGTTTCAGAGGATCTCGGAGGGGAAATGCTTTGTTACTCGGGCTTGCAGGCGTCTGCATCAGGCAGCGTACTGAAATGGTGATGGTTCTATTCTGTGAATAAACAAATATGCTGACTTTAACCTCCCGTTATTACCTTCTTCTGACAGGCGCGTGTGACAGAATGCAAAAATATTTGAGGTAAGCCCAAAGTCGATTAATCAATTAGTCGATCGGCAGAAAATTAACCATCAACAATTCTAATAATCGATTATGTGATTACTTTTCATGCAAAAAAAATGCAGAATATTTTCTGCTTCCAGCTGCTTTTATTATCATTATCTTGTTAATTTAATCTTATTTTTATTTATTTTTATTCTACTACACTTGCACTGGTTTTAGATAAACGCTATTTCGTGCAACTGTACATGTGCTTACAGATATAGATGGAATGACAATGAATAAAATTGAAATTTGAAATGTGAGGATTTGCAGCTTTTCTCTGTTATATATCGTTATAAATTGGATATCTTTGGATTTGGGAATGTTGGCCGGACCAAACAAGCCATTTTTTATAAAGCAAAAATGCCAAAAATGATGTGTTTCCAGCTTTTTCAAATGTGAATATTTGCTGGTTTTCTTCAGGGTCAGTCACAACAGAGTGTGACACAGTGAAATTCATCTGTGCGTCTTTGTAAAATATGTGCTACTACAAGCTTGGTGATGTAATGACTTCTTGCATTAATCCAATAAACCCAGTTGGACAGTTAGCCAGACAGAATATGACATTCGAAGAAGAAACTAATTTCAAACTATCATCATCCCTAACATCATTTTTTTGTTGTCAGTTTGCACCCAGCTTATGTTGTCTGTCAATGAAGCTGTTGTTATATTTAGCCAGTTTATAGGACTACCTGGCTGTAAACAGGAAGTGCAGCGGATTACTACACAACTGTCCATCTGGACATGAATACACAATAGAAACCCAAAGCTATTTCACCGGCCACAGACAGACTGTGTTGTTCGCTGCTGGGCTCAGTTTAAGCCTCGCGACATACATTCATCCAAATTCACCAGACTGAGCAGGACGGGGAGTGTCTGCGTGGAGGAAAGATTCCTTTGATATCTAATAAGCAATTATTGATGTCTCACCACCAATTTCTTCTTAAACTCACTAATCTCGAACAGCAAGTTGTTTGACGGCTTTATTCACTGCTCACGCTTTGATTGCTTTTGACCACCTCAAATGATGCAAGCACTCCATATTGATCCTGTGCTTTGTGTCTTATGTTTGTTTGCCGATTGCTCAATAATCCAATTATTGCAGCGCAGCTTTCTCTGAGCCCCTGCGACGCGTGAAGAGACACTTCCTTAGCATGCAGAAGGAGAGGAGCGGGAGAAGAGGGGCACGGAAAGAAAAAGTGGGGGAGAGAGAGAGAGAGAGAGAGAGAGGGAGCGAGAGAACTCCGACTGTGTGAGATAACCTATGTGGGAAGAGGCAGAGAGGGAGAAGGGGAGAGTGAACGAGTGAAGGAGAAAGAAACCACTGAGGGACTCTGCGGCTGTGTGTGTGTTCATGTGAGAGAAAGAAAAAGACAGAGGACGGGGGGAAAAAAAACAGAAGAGAAAGTCGCAGGCGAAGCCAAAGTTACCTTTATAAATGCACTGACCTTGTGCACTTCACATTAACCTCCCTCTCCAAGAGAATTAGTCTGTATCATTCACACTCTGCTGTTCCTAACTGCACCAATTGATTTCAGTGGACCAGAAACGGCGAAATTGAATCTCTTGTTACCCTGGCCAAAGACCAAGGGAATACATGCTAATGCTGCACAGACAGACCTGAACTAGCATGGCTCCCTTGGGTGCCAGACTGTTGGAACAACTTCATAAGCTGTGGCTGCAAGGGATGGTTAAACTCTTTATCCTACTACTTTCTCAATCCTCTTCCCCGTGCGTCAGGTTCACACGAAGGTAAGGAAAGGGGACAAAAGAATACTGTTAACAAATAGTTTTTAGCGAATGACACGGAGCATCATAGCATTGTGTCGCACTATGGCGGCCATTCTAACCCAATTAAATCAGCAGTGAGCGTATTACTTCTGATTGATGGCTGAGGGCGAGGAGCTCAGACAGATTCATTTACGCAGCATTTGCTCCTCGTTAATAACAACTGATGCTATCACAACAAAAACAAGTTTTCAAATAGTCCTTTGTGCGTTCAACCCAGACACAAAAGGGCTTTGGGGTGCAATGAGTTTAAAGAGACAGCTCCCATAAGCATGTATGGATTTTTTCTAAATGCCTCCGTTATATAGTAGATGTATGTCTGCAGCACGAGGCCGATGTTGATGTTCGGCTCCACGATGGCACACTTTGCCACACTCCGCAACAAATGGCTTTAATCCACATAAATTAGAAGAAGTTCCTCAGCAGGAGGCAAAGATTACAGGGATAATGCACGCAGTGTGTGTGTGTGTTTGTTTCGAGAAAGAGGGGAGAAGGAGTGGAGGAGCTCTGACGAAATGGCTGAGAAAGCAGGAGTGTTTACAAGAGGCATGGCAAAAGAGCAGCAGCTGGGGTAAGGACCTTTCAGCGACGTGCCAGAGTTAGCCCCCGACAAAAACAAGGTGGCACGAGAGGAAGGTCGAACCAAATGAGCAGAGAAGGTAGAAGAAGGAGCTCAAATACTGAGAAATATGAAATATACATTGCAGAGCATAAAAAGTTAGATGCTGACATGTTGTAAAGAACATAATTTTGTAGATTTTCTGAACAGGAAATGAATTTAATTTTGCTGAAGAGGATGTTAAGTTAGAAACTGTGGAGACACAGAGACACAAATAAAATCCAGGCATGAAAAAAAATGTAAACACAGCGTACAACTCCCTGTTTCTTTGCACGTCGGACAGGGCTCGCTGATTTATTCACTACAGCAGCTGCACCCAACTTCAGGATCGGGCCTTCTTGGGTTTATAAGGCTTCATTATTTTAGAACATAAACACAAGATAGATATACTTTACACGTGCAAAGCTTTAAACTGTAACATGTGTGTAAGAGCAGTAGGTGTTAAATGGAAATTATGACCTCTGTTTCCCAAGGGGATGTGGTGGTGACAGATCCGTCCAGAGCAGCCTGGCACTCCTCCTGAACGTACAGTAACCAGAGTTTGTGTGCTTTGGCCGAGGATCCCAGTGAAATAGGCATGCCTCACACTCCAACATGGCTGTTATGACAGGCTTTCTCATATAAAGCCTCTGTGGACAGACGGACCCTGGGGGCAGAGTACATAAAGAGGAGTCAGTGGCACATCGAGGGGCCGTCAACACGGTGCGCGGTGTCAGAAATCTGGACGTAGCGTGCCAGTCAGGTCGTGGTAGAAAGTATATGCTTGATGTGAGATCGACGGGCATCTTTGCCAATACCACCCGTGTCTTTGTATCGCTCAGAAAAACCAATTACGCTCTATTTCCTCTTATAAAGCTACTCATTAGCGCTGACGGGTTTCGCAACACGGAGCAGAACAGTGAATAGATAGAAAATGTAGAGCTACAAGCTGCTTTTCTGCTGCACAAAGCCTGTGTTTCAATAGGGAATCCTTTGTTCACTGTGCAAATCCCCATGGCCTTCTGTTGAAGAGCTCACTATGTCACTTGAGACTAAACTCCTGCTCGCAGAAAAAGTAATTAAAATATTTTGAAAAATCCACTAAGGTTAGACGATGAGTAGTCTCCTTTAAGAAAGAGATCCATCTCTATAAAATGCAATGTCTTTATTTTCCCCTCTTCAGAACTGAACCCTCGTACACCTTTCAAATAAGACGCTCTGCATACTGTACATGAGATATCTCTCCTCCCCCTCTCCACCTGAGACCTGTCTCCCATTCTTAAATATTTATGCGGTAAGCTCAAGATGTCATGTATTTACCCTAATCTTCAGAGTTTCGTACACCTCAAACAATGAGATGTAGCGCATACACACAGACAGTGAGGGGAAGAGCAGCAGAGAGAGAGGAAGGAGAGAAACCTCTGAATCGACAGTATTTTCCCTCAGATGGAAAATGTGGGAGATATTTCGAGCCCCAGGAGTATTTGGTCGGGCGAATGTTTTATTTGAAAAGGGCGTCTTAGTGGGAAAGCCTAATGTTATGATTTATTAAAAGTGCAGCGTGAAGGGAATTAGGCTACAACGTGGTGGGAAATGGTACGTATTGTATGTGTGTATCTGCAACTGTATGTTGATGAATATATTTGCACATGTGACTGCCAGCCTGAGGAAAGAGGGCAAGGACAGTGCAGTCAGATGACGAGCAGTAGCATACATCCCGTGTCATTGCCATTATGCATACTACCGTTCCTCTTCTTTGACGTACTGTAAATGTGGTGAAGTGAGGTGACGTCAGTGAGGAAGGAAGCGAGGCCGGGCGATAAATCAAGTTTGGTGCTGCAGCTAACAATTGTTTTCGTTATCAGTTAGTCGGCTGATTAATTGTTTGGTCTGTAAAATGTCAGAAAATCTGAGAAATTTTTTTCCTAGAGCCAAACACGATGTCTTCAAATGTCAAATTGTTTTCAAAACCCCCAAGGATATCCAGTTTACAGTCACATAAAATAAAGAAAAGCAGAGAATATCTGGCATTTGTGCTTGAAAAATGACTTTGAACTAGTCGGCAATTCATTTTCTGTCGATCAACTAATCCATAAATCAGCTAATGGTTTCGGCTCTATTCAATATCAACTTCTAATACAAACTACTAATAAGCACTTTCACTAGAATCATATTAGATTAGACAGCTTTATTAATCCCCAGTGTGGAAACTCATTTGCAACCAAAGTGACTCATACGGACAGCAAACAATATCCAGATCGCGTTCAACATTACAAAACAAATAAATAACACCATTAAAAGTCATTTGAGACGTGATTAACAGCTGAAACTTCCTATGGATCTAGACCACTTCAAACAGTGTTCATTGAAAAATCTGACTGCTGCGGGGACAAAAGGCGGTCTGTGTCGAACAGTCGAACACTGAGGCATCGCTAGTCGCTCACAGAATGAACTTCTGAGTCCGTTAAAAACACTGTGTAATGGATGGCCTTCAAAATACGGAGAGCGGTTTTTAGTTTGGCCCTTTTTTTCTGCAGTGACCACAAGTGAGTCTGGGGTAAAGCCAATCACTGAGCCAAACTTTCTGATCATCTTACTGGTCCTGGTTTTATCATCTGCAGTGAAAAAATAATAAATATAAAGCAGAGCACAGCATAAAAGACAGATTAAAAAAAAAAAACATGAAGGAGCTTCTTGCTGATTTCAAACAATCTAAGCATCCTCAGTCTTAATATTGAAGCAATATATTATAAGATTATTCAGTTATTCTAAAGACGGATTGATAGTTTATAAAATATCAAAAAGGACATAAGGTTCCCAGAGCCCAAGGTGTCAATCTTCCAATTGTCAGTTTTGTTTGAACACCTATTAAAACCCAAATGGATTCAGATTAAAATGATATAATACAGAGAAAAGCTTTGGCGTTTTTATTTGCTATATTATGATTAATCAATTAAAAGACTAATCATTTTAGCACTGATATGAACATACTGCGTTCTTGTATTGCAAAATTCTGTCCACGTTAATAATGCCACAATCAACTGAATGTCAGTTTGATCATTTTTATTCCAAATGCATTTTCATATTGTTTCACTTACTCATAATGTTCTTATTAAATTTGAACCATACTGCTCAGCCTTACATGCAAAGATAACCGTCCATTATTATTTCAACCTGACTCACTTTCAGAATCGTCCGTTTCATTGTTGTGTATCTTTTGAAGCCTGTCAGAATCCGCCAGAAAAATATAGTCCGCATCCGTGGATGTAAGAATACAATTTAAATATTTTCTCTGGCCTCCTTTCTAGTCTCGCTCCGCCTTTCATCCTCCTATTCTCTGCCCTCTCCCAGTCTGCCTTGCCATTGCTGACATCCCTGGAATTGGCCGGTCCAAAAAAAAAAAAAAAGGTGACATGGGCGCCCGCTCTGAAAGGGCAGCCACATGCACCACTGCAAATCTTTCACCTTATTAAATATGCATCAATAGTCAGCCATACCTGTGAGGCAGCTCTCACCTGAGCCAAGGTTACGATGACTGATGTTATTTTTAACCTCTTGTTTTAAACAGGAAATTGTGTTTCGGGCTATAATGTGTGTTACATATAAGTAGAGTGATAATGAGAGGGGGATGGATGAGAGGTGACAACAGTTAGTAAAAGCAGCCTCTCTCTCTTTTGATTTTTCTGTTCCTGTCTCTCTCCCTCTCCTTCTCATTCTCCCTGCACGTAGCCAACACATCTCTTTGTACGGCCGACACAGGGAAAAAAAAGGCTTTGGTCTTAAGGCAAGTCTGGGCGTTGTGTGGTGATGACCAAGGCCTGGTACACGTCTTATGATTGAGATGCAGGAGATAGATGTGCGGGAGATGCAGACATTTGTGGAAAAAAATAATTCAGCTCTCTGTATCCCCTTTCAGAAAAAAGGGTTGTGTTTCCTCTTTACCGAGGCCAATCTAGTGAAACTTCAACGGCTGCGTGACTTTGTCTGAAATGAGAAAATTACGAAATGTCGATCAGGTTTGTGCCTGTTCCGATGACAACGGCGGCGTGAGCCAACTACAACAACAAAGTAAAACAGGCTCACAAACATGACACTGGATACTTTAGTGTTGCTGTAAGTGCAGGGTGAATGTGCAGATTGCACCTTTAAGAGTTTAGGTTTTTAAAAACTATTTTTTAAAAATAAACTATCCAGCTTATGATAAGATATTTCAGAACATCAGTGATCTTTTGTGAACTGCAAGATGTATATATTAAATGGTTGCATGATGCTGTGCTTGTGGTCAGATTAGATTAGATTAGCCCAAACACATGTATGTGTTCCTTTGATAGTTCGTCGTGCAGACTGAGGTTTTTATTTTAGCAGTAGTTCTTTTGCGAGAACCTAATTGCGCTATGTCCCTCAGCAGGTGTTGCATTGTTCATCCAGTGGCCATCTGGGCCTGTAATCCTTTGGAGGTGAACACACTGAATTTGAAAAAGGTCATTGCACAGACACATTTAGTTTGGCCTGACATTGTGTGTGTGTGTGCATGTGTGTGTGTGTGTGTGTGTGTGTGTGTGTGTGTCCTTGCCCTCTAACCTTCTTTTTCTTTTGCATTTCGTACCACGTGTGTGGGACCTTTTGTACTTTCGAGGTCAGAATCTTAAAGTTGACCTTTAGGGAAAATAATGTTGAGCTTTACAATGAGCAGGTTTGGTGCCGCTGCAGTCGTAATCCTGTTGGACTATTCTTGTTTTGACCTCCGGGTTGATGGGCATTAATTTCCTATTGAGCAGCACTGGATCACCGTAACAGCAGAAGAGTTTGTGGCGTTTAATTGAACCAATCTCCAAAAACTGTAAAACAATCGAATATGAAAATCGAGCTTTAACCAAGCTTCTTTTGCACCTGCTCTTAAAACAATAAAATATGCAAAAAAACACTATGCAGCAAGCCTCTAAAAATCCATATTTATGCTGCTGTAGAGTTGATGTTTCATCTGCAGATTTTTGTTGACTACCTGATCAGCTCCTGATAGATGCTGTCAGCAGCAGTTTGGACTAAGTGGCTGAGCACTAGCTGGGTATACGACTGCTCTTCTGCCGCTGAACCTGTCAAATACTATAGAGAGGCTGACTGGAGAGCAGTTCTCAGCAGTCCTTGAGCTAACATGCAGAATGTGCTGCCGTGGTGCTAACCACCTGGATCCAAGCCAACCAGAGACTTGGCTTTGGCTCCCATGCGCAGCCCACTTCTTGAGGTTGTGGTTTCATACCCTGCGACTTTCGTGGGCCACTGGGCTATAAAACTATACATACAATAAACACTCCAGGCAGATCCACTTAGCAGCCCCATAGTCAACTTCATCTCCTCTGTATGTATGTTGACGTGTTATGGTTTGTGTGTGTGCAGCGTTTCCTCTGTGCACACGCTGGACTCCCTGCCTGCTCTTCCTCCATGTTTGTCCCAGCAGAATTGTAAATGACTGGTGGGTGTTGAGGATGATCGCATGTGAAAGCTAATGCGTAGGGTTGCTGGCAACATGTGTCAGCGCCAGTGTACATTAACCTACATTCAGAGTGAGGCCTTTTTGAATCACATGGGAAGGGAAAAGGTCGCCTTTGAATAAGATATTTTTTGGCACATTTAATATCTCCAGACCCACGAGATTATTTCATTTGGTTTTGAAGGTTTTAGAATTTAAATGCCAATTGTTTGACTTACTGTATACTGTAATCTTATTGACTAGACTCTTCTTGTACTTAACAAGATGAGGGTGAACAGGAGTCAGCTGCTGCTAAAAAGTGGAGAACTGAGGTAAGGAGTATGTGGCATGGACGTGGCTCAGGTCAGGGCTGATCCCTTAAAGATAATCTCCCTCTCTAGGGATTTGTTTTTCTCATTTGTCCCAGGGCCTCTAAGCTGAGTTTGGAGGTCACCTGCTGTACGGGCAACGGGGCCCAGACCTGGCTATTGACACATTTGTAAGGAGCCAGGTATTGCGTGGAGCTGATGGGAGAAAGCAAAGTAAGCAGTGAATAGAGTTGAAATATGAACACCAGGGGAGGCCAGGTCCAAAGTTCATCCATGCCACCGAAATCAAAGGATTTGAGACTATAACAAAACCAGTTTTAGCAGCAGAGCTTTGAAGTGGTCCATTTGTGTTTATGTTCGTGGCAGTTTGCTAGATTAGAGTATATTTTGAGCCATGTTTCACAAAGGTGGTGAAAACAGGCTCCTTTGTGTGTATTTAGTTAGATTTAAGCCATGTACCGTGCTTATTTTTGTTGTTATCATGCAGGTTTATGTTCAGGAGGGAAATGTGATTTAAGTCACTGAGCTGGTATTTCATGTTCCTTCATGTGTTGAGCACTGTGTTTATCACCGGCCTCTTGTTTGCATTGTTTCTCCATTTCCCATGCCTGCAAATCAACCTGATGCCCAACAATGTACAGTATTTCTCAACATGTCAGCTGAATTGTGTTCCCAGCTGTGTCGTGGCTGTTTCTGCTTCCAGCGAAGGATCTTGGAAACTCTGTGCTAAAAACAGAAACTTTGGGGATAAGTGTGAGGAGCACATGAGAACCTAACTTCTTTAAGGCAGTAAAGACTCTTTTGTCACAGTCGCTGCAAAAAGCAGTGCAGGGGAGATTTGGTGAGGCTGCTTCAGAGCTGCATAAATGAATAGCAGTGTTGTTTTCGTGGGGATGAATTAAAAATAGTCAAGGCCGTAGTTGAAACATTTTGTATTGCAATGTGTTCAGGTTGCATGTGCACTTTTTTTTTGCAGAAGTATTGTATTGCATTAAACTACATTTTACAGCTGTTTTGTCCACATCTGGATCTGAAAATGTTTTTGAGCTAACCGAGCTAACGTGTGGGATTAAACCTTCGTCCCAGCCTCGTACGGATACATTTTTTCCAAAGCTCAAATGCGAGATCCGTCTAAATTGAGTTCCTCGCAGCATTTGAGATCTTTGGCCTGGTTCATGCTTTGCGTGCAAATGAACTCTGTGCACTGCATATGGTCAGAAATGAACGAGTGGGTGTGTTGACCCCATAAACTGTATAGGAACTGTTTATTTTTCTTGTTGTGGCATTATGCAAAAAGCAGAATTTTAATACGGCTGCACTAAAGTTTCTGTGTGCAGTTTGAAAAGTATGGAAAACGTGCACGCCGCCATTCATCAACAGCACGTCAGTGATGGTCGCACAGAGCTCGAGTACGTCATCCTCCCAGAAACTATGAACATATAGTAGCTGTGACACAGTGGAGTCTCACACCTAATTTTATACCTTATGGATGTGATCAGTCCCTCTCTGTCCTCGACAAGCATGAATTACGGGAGTTTCCAGTCACGATAATCCTCCCCACAAGATAATAACACCCTGACACATCTGCCTGAGATTCATGCCTGCGTGCTTTACCACTTAGCCAAAATGTCTCAGGTGATTAGTTTCATTCAATACGTGTGACAGTGAGTGACTTAGAAGTTAAAACGGTCAAACAGGTCTGGTTAGTTAAAAGCAGCTGAGTTACGCTCCTCTTGGCCTAAAGGGATCCACTGTCTCCGTAAGATCCCGAGGTCGCGTAGCTGCAGCTGCATACTTAAAGAAAAGGTGAAAGTTCAGCAGAGTGGCTGTGAAGTCGATCTGTATAATGTAAAGTCAGAGACAGGTACAGCTCCAGGCATGTTGAGTGCAAACTGAATACTGTGTGTAGATCAGAATGATACTGTAGTCTGTTTCCAGCCGTAGACTGAGCCTCTATCAGCTCCTTAAAGAGGGTTTGTGTGTGTGTGCGTGTGTGTGTGTGTGCGTGCATGCATGTCTGTGACTTGTCTCATTTCTTTGTTTACACTCAAAACAGTGGATTTATAAGGAGAAAGATAATCATGATTTGCTGTTATGGGGAAGGTCACTTAAAGTTTGTAGGCATAAGCCTTGGACGGGAGACAACACAACAGCTTGGAATTTAAAACAAGGAATGCAATCACAGCCGGGATACCAGATTCCATCAGACAGCAAATTTTCTGCAGTGAACTACCATTTTATTTGATGGTGAAATCGCCATAATTTACCCACATTTTAAGTCTTTATCCAGTGTATTTTTTTTTTTTTTTACCAGAAAATAGAAATGTATAAACTTTGAGTGGGAGACTATTTCTCCAAGCTTAAATATACGCCACCCTCATGCACAACATTTCAATGATTATGATTTTTGTTTTTTTCTTAACCGTGAGTGGCAGCCAGTCGGAGTAGATTATACTGTAACCTTAACACAAGTGTAACACAAGCCTGACAAAGAGGAAATCTCATATTTCTGTATGCTCAGGTACTCTGCCCAATGCCAGGGTCACCTTCACCAGGAAAAATAAATCCCTGGTGGCTCTCTAACACTACCCATAAGACCTCTCTCCCTTTGAGAGGCGGTGAGTGGGTGTCAACCTAATGTTTATACTGTCTGCTCATGGTTATGTAAGCCATTTTGTCCTCTTTCTCTTCCTCTACATCTCCCTCAGCTTGTTTAAACTAATCTACCTTTACCTTTCCAACATGCCAAGTTGTGTGTTACATAAATATTCTTTGAACTGGTCTAGCTTAAGGTTTTTTCAGCACGCCAAGGTGTGCATTACATAAATATTGTAGGCCAGACTGTAGAGAGGTACTGTACCGTAGAAGCTGTGTTTTTTTTCATTTTTTTTTTCTTTTTTCTTTTGCAGAGTCAAGGATGCTTCTCTTTCATGAGGGGCAGGTTCAGGGAGGCTGTGGTACTTGTCTGAACTATCCCTGTGATAACAGCCTCTAGAATGAACGAGTCAGTGTGTCTACTCAAACACACAAACAAATTTATCTTTACAGTGGGCGGATGGCTCTGCAGCAGTGTAAATACAGTACAGTAAAGTACACAAGTGTGTATGTGTACGCGCAGGCAACGGTACATGCATGATGAGGACATTGTTTTTCTATACGGCAGAACTCCTGCCTGCGCTGCAGCTGCTTGTTTACTGACCCTGCCATGCTAATGTACTTATGTGGGTCACAGGGTTCATTCTTACCACGTGGGCCCTGCTGTCGTCTATCATACAGCCGTCTCACGGCCCATTATTCACCCATAATGATGTTATCTTGATAACCTCAGAATAATTACAGCCCCTCTTGACTTCCTTTGTATCTCTAATTTGTCAGTTTTCTTCGACTTGCAGCTCCATTTCTGTGGCAACTAATTGTCCTAGTTATGTCACGCTCCGATGACTTCTGACCTTTTTCTTGTGGCCTGTATTGACCTGTAGATCATGAACTCGGGCGCTCAAATCCCCGCCGTGATTACCAAGCGCAATCTTTCCGGATTCTGGCAAATCTTTGGCCATCCTTTCTGGTCTGAGCTGATTTAGCATTCCTTGCACAGCTGAGAGAGGGTGGAGATATTTGAACCATTTGGAGAATGCTCCCAGTGTGACATCCGAATTACTTGTAGAAAAGCATGAGGCCAACTTGAGCCCGAACATCTGTCCCGTGGTTTGGTCCTCGCACATTTTAGTGGGCACAGTGGGCTTCTTCTGGCTTCAAGCCCTCACATTTTCTTTTCTTTTGGCGTTTCATTAATATCTTCCCTAAGCAGCACGTTGGTCCGGGAAGCAGCGAAGAGGGCAGCAAGGGTTAGTAAGAGATACAAATTTCTGCTTGTACATTTTTGGTGGGAAGGAGCAGGCATTGTGTACTCGCACTCATCTGTATCCTCATGGGAAATAAACAGCAACTAAATAAGTTGTTAGCTTTGTGTGTTATCTTTAAAGATGAAAGGACACTGAAAACAATGAAACCGCTGCCCTGGGGTTTCTGTAGGAAGGGAAAAAAAGCAACAACTGGAGCGAAGAATGAGACCTTTGATCTGTGCAGTCAGTCCCATTGAGTTAGTCTGAGACTGTACCCAGAAATAGAGAAGACAGGGGTCAAGAAAAAAAAAGTCCCAGTTCAGAGAAGTAGCCTGCACACAACTGCAGAACTTTTTTTTTTTTCGGGTATGTAGGATTTTTTTGTGCCTGTGTGTTATACTGCATACTGCAGTTTCTTAAAATGAATGTCTATACTAAGTTGAATTATCGCCACAAATTTGCTTCTTGTGCACTCTGGCTTTGTGTTTTCAGTATGAGATGAAAGGTGACACAAGGTTCTGCATGCAGGAATTAACGGTTTGAACTGCCGGCCTTAATACGACACTACTTCCAGTTCTACGTCTTCATTTAAGCCCTCCTTGAAACGGGCAGATTGCATCCTCGGAATATTTTAAGCCATGAAAATGACGAGACAAACAAAAAGGAAATTCATTTGCCGTGGCCTCGCGGTTAAAGATGCACACCATTTACCCACAACGTCCCAATTTTGGTTCTGGCTGGAGACCTCTGTTGCATGTCATCTCTTTATCCTCTCGAGCTCATTAAGACACATTTCCATCGTTATTCTTGCAGATCCTATATGCTGACAAACTGTAGGCCAACATCTCTGCTGGAACAGCCCGATTTGGGAATGTCTGGTGGCTTGTGTTTAGTTTTGGGCTACTGGCAGCCGTTGGTGCACAGTCACTGCAGCTTGGCCTGTCTGCTCTGGTTTCATAAGCAGAGAGAGTGAATGACCTATATACTTCTCTGAGGGAGGGGAAGTCACCTTGTTGGTGGACCAGCAGGCAGGCAGGCTGGCACACAGCGACAAGGTTTTAATGTGCGGCACTATTAAAGGGTTGACCACTGACTGGATATTAGAAGCATACTCTCATACGCCGCTCGTGTTGTTCTTGGCAAAGCACACGATCCGGGGCTGTATTTCTTCCCGTGGATTGTCTTCTTGTTAACACTGCATTGTAATGGTGTGAAAAGGCCAATGTATGGGGGAATATTCAGCAGACGAACATGCTGAAAAACACATCTCGACACGGATTGGATTTGTGCATGCACACATACACACACTCACACTCACATTAGCTGAAACCATGGGGCCCGGTGCCAGAAAGATCTAGTCAGACAAACACCTCACCAGAGACTCCTCTAAGCGTCCTAACAAATTGAATGTGTGTGTAGATGGACGAGAGGGAATTAGATCAGTGGTCCTGATTGTATCTGAGTGTGCTGTTGCTGTACCCCTTTCCAGCTAGTCCCCTGGAGGAAATGTGTGTGCATGAGCCACGAGAGAGCGAGGCAGAGAGACGGAGGGAGGAGGAGAGAGAGTGCTTGGCAGCTGGTTTGATGAAGGATGTAAGGAGAATGTTAACCAGACAATCACCTTGCATGTTATTGATTGAGATGGGAGAGAGGTAATTAGCACAGAAAAGAAGGGGAAGCTGAGGCCACTTTTAATGTTTTGATACAAGGTGTTCTCTCTTTGTACCCATCTACGTGTTGTGTTCTCTCTGTGTGTGTGTGTGTGTGAAATGTTTCTGAAATGTTTTATCAAAATTATACTAATTTTTCCGTTTGTGCAAACCTAACCTGAAATGCACGAAGCTTTTAATCAACTCCGAAGGCAAATGTATGTTAATGTTTTTATTATATGTGAGAGACAACTGCTTCAGTGTAAATCCATTAATGAGTAGCGTAAATAAGTAGCATACCCTAATATAATGGCCGCATTTAAATTTCACTCACGCCACTCCAGCCGAACGCCATGTGCGTGCACGCAGCCGCGTCCATAGGGCGCGCTGGCTCTGCGAACTGATCAAACCATGTCATGCTTCATACCAGACTGCGCTGGGTGGCCTGTTCTGTTTTCAGAATCACCCTCCCTCCTCTGTCTTTTGCCTCGCATCTCCTTTTAGCAGAGCTTGGTTTGAGAGCTAGATTTAGCCTTAACGTCCCTGGGTATGCATGGGATGTTAATGCTTAAAAAGCTCAACATATAGCTGAGCATTAAATCTACATATAGGATACTGACTAGAGCCTCATAGCGACTGGAGTTTTGAAGCCAATACCTATGTTGATATGTGACAGTTGGAAGATATCTACAATCTACAATCTCTCAAACATTTTTGAGAAGGAATCCTTGCATTTTGTTATCAATACACTGCGGCAAAGATGTGGCACATTGTGTCGTTCAAACATAAACTTGTTGCTGCTCTAATGCAAACTATGTAATGGTGACAGCGTTTCTGAATGACGTGTTGGCCAACATGTATCAATACCGATATACAGTATCTCAAGGAGGCGATATCTGATAATATTGGCCTGCTGATTTATCAGTCGGGCTGTAATACTGACATTGTACAGTTCCTTTATCAATCTGCCTTGACATGAACAGCATTTATCAAATCAGTGACATTATGAAGGTCTTACCAACCTAAATGTGCTCAAATAGCTGTTGCTAAATGCATGACCTTACAAAGCTACAACAACATGACACCCAAGCAGGAATTTAACCAACAGCCCAGCATCTCTCACTGGTCATACTGTAATTAAAGGGGACAAACATAGCAGAAGCGAGCCTGTATGAGACAGGACATACATGCATTCATTTGCAAAAAGTAAATATTGTTGCATTTATGATCATCAAGGTGAATCTGGTCATTTAACTTCATATGGATTTTATCCTCCTTGTGTGCATTGCAAGTCTTTCAGTTCCTTAAACATGATGGTAAACTGCTTTGTGCATGTTTCTTATTACCTGAGCTAACAGATATTATCCATCACCTGTGACGCCTCCTGCCAACTCTGAACTAATTCTCCCATTTAGCGCTGCATCAGTAAGAACATACTGTACATCCAGAGCTTTAATGGTCATGTAATTGTAGATATCCGTCCGTAGTGAAAGCCGTAAGCGATGCCAGAGTAAACAATGCTTTGGATGAGGCAGAACTGCAGCAGACTGTCATCAGTTCTGTTTCCTGTTTGTTGTGGCTCAGAGTAAATAACAACAACACGCCATGCAGTTTACAGTGCAGCACACAGCAGTGCTGACTCTCACCTGTGATCTATGACCCTGAACTGCTTTTACAGTTTACACGATTACACAGTAACATTTTTGCTCTATCATGGTTTGCGTTACCTTCGTCCACCACTCTATAACTTTTCCAGAGCCTCGAACTTTTTCTGGATCCTAACTTTGACGCCCTGCTCTGTGTCTCTCTGCTTATTGAATTTAAATAATCTCCTCTATAATTCTGTCATTGGCATCTTTGTAAGCCTGGTGAAGCTATAAATCAGTTGACTGCAAAGCCCTCCTCTCTAGGTTGGCAGACATCTTTATGGGCAGCCACATTGTGCTGCCACTGTACTGTGGGTCGTAAAAAACCCAGAATGTTTCACAATGTGGATCAGGCCGTAGCGCTGTTCTGCCCTGGCTTTGTTGTCGACTTTTGAAAATGTTGATTTATGTCTGGTCTGAAAACCCGTGCGTGTGTCTGTGTGTCCTTGCAGCTCGCCACTGAGACAACCGTCCTCAACGGCCAAAGTGTGCCTGGTGTGTGGAGACGAAGCGTCAGGATGCCACTACGGCGTCGTGACGTGCGGAAGCTGCAAGGTCTTCTTCAAAAGAGCAGTGGAAGGTATGACGCTGACTCACGTTCAATTACAATATCACTGGTTAGGTCTTTTCTCGGGTGGCTGAGGGAGTTTAGCACACTGAACCTTAGAAAACACAACAAAAAGAAAAAAGAACACTTTATCACCACCTTGACAAGAAGTGAATTAAAACGCAAGCAAATTAAGAAATGCATTTTCCAATTCAACAACACAAAGAAACTGCAATTACAGAAAACACAAGTGAGTAGAGAAATGCTGTAGGTACAACATAATGGTAGTTTCTAGCTGCACTGAAAATGATGAACACATTAGTATTCAGTAAAGAATGAAGCGGGGTGTATCGCCACTATCGCCTGCAATATCATAATCATACAATCAATAATTGCTTGGTCATTTGTATTCATGAGCTTTTGTTTCGTGTGGTCTTTTTCTATATTTGCAGCACATGGACTTTTTGCTGCATATGTGTTTTCAAAATGAGTTTCTTAATTTGGTTGTGTTTTCTTTACAGTTTCAGTTTTCATCAATGCAAAAACTATGTGTTGTCAAAGTGGTGAAGATGTTTTTTGTTTGTTTTTAATTAATCCATATGAGTCTTCTGTTGTTGCAGTGTGTTGAGCTCTCTTGTCCACTGTCTCTTTCCTTTCCCTTAACATTTAAAAAGAGAAAAAAAACACGCATTATTCTATTATTTACATTGTTTAAACTCCAACCCTAAAATTAATATTTGTATAACTGTAAGAGGAGAAAGCTACAGTAGCTTTCTGTGTTATTCTGCAAGTTTCATTCATATTGCATTACAGCAAAATTGGTTCTCACAATTGTTTCAGTCAATATCATATCTTTTCAAACAATTCCACCTTATCTGACAACTCTTCAGAATTATTTGCAGACACTCGGTCACTTTATTAACTAACAGTTGTATGAATGACGTACCTTTTGCCAAGTAAGTTTAAATTTGTGGTACAAGCTTACAGGTTTTCCTGCTGGCGAATGAGAAAATGTGCGCAAATACAATAACTTTGCTTTCAGTAATTTTCAGATAATCACTTTTTTCCTGATAGAACAGACTCACTCAGACGGCCACATGATGGAAAGCAGAGAATCAGCTTGTTCTTTGCATCTAAGCTGCCATCCAAATACTTGTTGCAAGAATTATTAACCAATAGTTGATGCTAGTTTTCACCACAGCGTTTTATCTAGCAAACTACCATTTAATCCCAGTAGACCTTCTACATATTTATTTTTTCTCAATCATTAAATGACAGAAAACATTTGGTTCATAACATTTATAGACTGTGACCAAGTTGAGTGACACATCAGGACAAAAAAAAAACATTCAGTAGGTAATTCTCCTGCAGCAGCCTTTTATGTTATATTTAGCTTGGGGAAAATCAACAGCAGCCATAATGTGCTTTTCATTTTGTGCCTGTTGCCTGAGGCGTTGGCCTAACTCATTAAGATGAGTGTTTGAATGCAAAACACACGCTTACAGACACGGCGCAGGCGGAAAAAAAAAAAAGAAAAAGAGCAAACAAGCCTGCCAGCCAGCCATCAGGCCCTCTAGGTGTTTTCCTGACCATTGGAGGAATTGCACTCATTCCCAATCAAATCATGCCTTAATTTGATGATATTTACACGGCATCATTACGGAGACCTGAAACCAGATTATGTGTCTGGGGTTATCGAATCAGACATGCCATTGTTCTTGCTTCAAGCGTGGCCAGCGGAGAGCCGGTGGCAGATGCTAAAGATCTGACTTTGTGTGCTCGTCAGACCAGATCTGAATCTGGTTCAGGTTCTGTGATGACACAACTGAAACGCTTTGTCTCTTATATGACACATAATTATACTGAAATTAACTCAATGATTGTGTGATGTCCTTTTTAATTCCTTCATTTTTAAATCTCTTTACAAGTATTCTCTGATTCTGCCAAACAGCGACAACTGTGCAAACTAAGAAAGCGCAATAAGGGCAACCCGTACAGGGGTGTGATGTCATCAAGGTTGCGTGCGACGTGTGCGCGCCCTTCCCATGTGCGAATCGAGCCGTTACCTCGCTTGACCCCCTCCACAGCTGCTGCTGAGGTGGAAAGAGAGAGGTACGGCGGAGGGAGGCAAAGGATGAAAATACTGAGAGAAGGATTTTGCAAAGTGAAGAGAGATAGAGGACGGTGAAACAGATACAGCGAGGGGAGGGGAGGGGAGGGGGGGAAGGACAAAGAAAAAGTCAGACGCAGACAGAGAGATAAAGAGAGGAGGAGCCGAGAGAGGGAGTAAGAAACAGGGAGAGGGATGGAAAGCGATGTGTCAGCAGTGAGCGTCGGAGAGGTGTAGGTTAGGATGTGAGGAGACATTTCACTCCACCCCTCTCCCAGTATTTCCTCCTCCTTCTCCTCCTCTTTTCTCTCAAAGTTAAAAACTTCGACTAGGCATGTGAGATGTAAAAGAAGACTGCAGAGAGTGGGCATCTGTGCAAGGGGAATAATCCAGCCCATGCTTAATTTCTTTTGGCACCGCCTGCCTCGGGGGACACAACTTTTTCGGTCGGCTGTAGCTCATTAGACGACTAACTGGCTCACAGCCCTTTACTACAGAGCTAGTTAGCATTCTGGAGTCATCAACAAATCAGATGAAATCGTCTGACTGTGGAGGGTCTCGTTTCCCCCCTTTTTTCAAGTCAGACAAGCCATCGTTAGGTAGCTTTATTTTACATCACCACAGCTTGGCACAGTTATTCTTTGAAGCCTACATTTTAGGTTTACATTCGGACCATCTGTTTGGAATATCTATCGGCCACATGGGCCTTGTGCTGTCCAAATCTGTGCACTTATAGCCCCTCTCAAGAGCACTCATTTTTATTCCACTTAATTTTTTGCCACATCTACCAGAAGGCGCACGGCCAAATGTACACGATAAAGTTTACAACCACGGTCCCAGGAAACATATAGAAATGCTACGTTATGTGAGCACTTCCTGGTTGTGAGCTTTTCAACATACCCTCAAATTAATTCTTTAAGTATTCACATGCACACACGCTTATTTCATCCACCTGCTCTCCTCCTCACTACGAGTCCATCCCAGCGTATCTTGGCGTACAGTACGGCAGCTCCTCCGCTCACACATTTTGTTTACGGTCACATTTTAGATGTTTTTGTATAGCAAACAAACAGAAGAGGGGTAATAACTTTTATGAAGCTTACAAGTTCTGCAGCTGTATCGCTACTGTTGACTCAACTGTCATAAGCAAACCTGCAGCCAATTTATAGGCCCCGTTGAAATGAATGAATTGTTCAGTATAAACGTTTATCCTGCGCTGTGGGAAAAATGCCTCCTGACACAAAACAAAACCGTTCGTAAATATGTGTCATCATCAGTAATGAGATGTGGAAATAGCTGAATGCATTCATACGGGCTTCTCTCCTGCATCCACTCGACTCAAGACTAGTTTGTTGATACAAGACAGCTGCACTCAATAAGCGACTCCATGTGGAGCGCATTTGAAGAGTTGAACGCTAGCTTATTATTCACATGTCATCAGTGGCTTGGCATGTCCGCTCTTAGCAATAATACTAGACCCTGCTTTTAGCTCACTAGCTGTTTTTGCTGCTCTCTTATTGAACTGAGAGTTTTACAGAGACATTAGTCAACCTTGTTATGGCCTCAACGTGTTCTGCAATGTGACTGGGCCACGGTTTCCATGGCGCTGGTGTCAATCAAAACCTATTCTTTGGCGCCGCCTCTGTGGGAGAGGTCATCCGAGGACACGGCTCACACTGTTTCTGCTTTGACTGGCAGCTTTGCCATCCAATCGCATCTGCTCAGCTCCGGCCGGGAGAGCTGAGGCCTCCCTCCGGTGAATGCTTCAGGTTGTGTGTGAGAGGCTCATGTAACAGCGGCTGGAGAGGAGCCATTGAACGGGCGTCGGGCTCCGCAACACATGTCTCACATCAGAGCTTCTTTGATCGGAAACTGCAAACATACAAACTCAATCACAGGCACTGACTCGCCATGCACCCATACATGGCAATCATTAAAAATGATAGAGGAAGCAACTAATAAAAAATGAACCAAGTCGAGCTATAGTGTAGTAAAGGTCAGCACGATAGCATCAGCAAACTCTTGCTTGTTTATTATCTCTACATAAATCATATTCAACTTGGTTTCACTTCGTATTTTCCCCCTGGTCGTTCACGCCCCTCTCGCAGTGGCTCTGGGGCCCCCAGTTTGGGAACCGCTGCTCTAATGCAATGGTACATTTACTATTTGAGTAAGTAAATTTTACATCCTCACGCCTTTAAAAATAGACACAACATATTAATAATGATTATATTTTTATAACAATACACCTGCCTGTTGTTGATTTAATAAACTGATTGTTTCACATGTAAAATAGTGGAAAATATTTTTTAAAAATGCTCTTTATACTTTTCCTGAAGCTAAGTTGCCAAGTTGTTTGTTTTGTTTGCAACACAAATGTATTCAATTTACATTGATGGGAAACACGCAGCAAATCCTCATATGTGAGAAGCTGGAGCCAGAAAATGTTTGACATCATTTCAGCACTACAACATACAGTATTCACAGTTTTGTCTACATATGAAGCTTCTTATTCTGGGTGTTTGCTTGCGTGTGTGATGATATAACTCACACACACACTACTTCCTCAGTGCCCTCAGTTCCCCTGGCCTGGGCTGACCTGCAGACCTGATGGCTCTCCAGTGTGTATAATCTGACCTCCATCTCTTCCTGCTCCCTGGTGATGCCTTTGTTCTTTGACATCAATGCAAAAAGGATAGAGTGCATTCAGCGGGTCACACCTTTTGTGTTCAACCAAATAAGCTGCGGCAATCTGATGGGCTTTATCGGCCTCTTCGCTGACGATTGGTTCATTAAAGATACAGTACTACAAAGTGATATGTCTTTGTCGTAGTCTTAATGTAGCACTCACTGCGCTGTAAGTGCACGTCAAATACAAGTAGAATTAAGTGAAACTACTTCACATTGTCTTCCTTTAAAATATTACTCTTCTAGATCGATATTCAAATAATTTGACAGATAATCGTGTTTTCTCAACAGCCTTAATGAGGAAGGAGATACAGAGGAATGGGCATATTTCTGCTATAACCCAAAAGTCTGAAAACAGTTAGCAACGAGCCCTCTGTGATTTATTTAACTCGGAAGAAAGTCAATTGTCTTTTTCACATCCAGTTGTAAGACCATGCAAATGTTTTTAATTTGTACCAATTAATTGTCTCAACAAACAATTGGTGTAGTGCTGCTGCTGGGAATACAGTTATGATGCATTGCAGATGAGAACACTGCAAGAGTCTGAATTATAACTACTTTTATCATAAACTCTGTCATAACTGGCTGCTTTCGCACATTTGACACTTAGAAACACCCAGGAACCATACTGAGGCCTAAATAGGGTTAAACACATTATGTGCAGAGGCAGTAGATGGGGAAACTCTTTGTGAGAAGGAAATGCACATGACAGCTGTGATATAACACATTATTATAGAAGTGGAGACATTAGTAAACAAAATAACAGCTTCTATTTACATCCTATTTTAACTTCTGCACCCTCTTTTTATTATAATCCAGACGGGGAAACTTAATTGTGTAGAGCCCCATCCAACACAGCTGTTTGTGTGTTGTCCAAAGAAGTGGAGTTGCAGAGCTATTGCAAGGCAGTGATTTGCATACCACTGGCCCAGTGGTAACAACAATTACATCTCTGAGAGGCCTGTTTTTTGGTTGTTTGGTATTTTTTTGGCTATGTAATTTAGGTTGCATAAATACCGATGAATGACGATCACAGAATTGACCGAACGCTTTTTGAGCGGATAATTAAATGGCATTAATCTGTTAAGGCTGACATAGATTTCAGCACGTCCTTTAGTTATGTGCCATCTCGCGTCTGCGGTCCCCTCTCGCAACTAAGAAATCTGCAGCCACTGCTAAATGGCACTCAGAGGGTCGGAGTAGTGTTATTGATGTGGCTCAGCTACTGTATCTGAGAGGCTATTTTCACAATCAGGGGTCTGAGCACTTGTGTGTAGTGGCTTTTTTAAAAATGCCAGGTTAAAGGCTGCGTTTTAGCAAAGGCCTGATGTCTGTCTGTCTTTTGTTTGGAAAGCAGACGTACTGTAGCTGTGCTGGTGGCAGGAGGACTGCAGGGCAGAGTACTCTTGTTAAAGTGGGGTCCCCATAGGAAAGAGTATTTCCCTTTCAGAAGAATGTCCTCATAACTGATGTACGCCGGAGCTGACAGACAACAGAGGCTACTCAGCGGGTTGTTGCCAGATTGTGAGATCATTAGCTAAAAGTAGACGTGAGTGGACTCCATTAAATGAAGAATGCTGACACGAGTGTGCATTGTAGCAGCAGACTGGAGTTTTTAGAATTATGTCAGATTTAATACAGTATCTAGGGAATTATTTTGAAAATATATTTATAGGATTGCTAATATTTTTATTATAAAAACTGAAGTTATAGATTTTGTGGGTAAGATGCTCGTGGAACTATGAGTTGAAAGCTTCACAAATTAAACGTTTTCATAAAAGGTGAAAGGAGGTTGTTTTTGGTTTTTTTTCAAGGTAAGACTGAAAAAGTATTTTTCACCAGCAAGCCTGCCACGTGCCAGGTTGATAAGCAAATGCACATATTCAGAGGTAAACATGCTGGGCGAGGGCATGTGAGTGCATGCACACACTGCGCATAAATAAACAACCCTTTCAGATACACACGCACAATCGCCATCGGACGGCGACTTCGCCTGTCTCATGAAGTGTATTTCACTCTAACAGTTATTAACAAGATTCATGGGAATGAGCAAAACAGTTGACAGGAAGGCTCCAGAGTTTAAAGAATTGCCATTTGGTCCGGCCTATCCAAGCGAGAGAGTGTGTGTCTATGCGTGTGTGTGTGTGTGTGTGTGCGTGCACGAGGGGGGTGGGGAAGGGGGATGGCTGCGTTGTGTTTCCTGTGTCGCAGTTTACTGTTTTTTAGAGCAAGAAAAATGGGCTTATGTAACGGTCATGTGATTTAGCCAGAAATAGTGGTGGGGCTACAGCTGCTGCCTCTCCTCCTGCAGCTCGGTTCCTTGGCTTTTGGCAGCAGCCAGACAGACACACTGCGCACCACTCCTGCTAGCTCAGAAAACAACTTCTGCTCAGTCCTACACACAAATACAAATACTGTACTGTAGATGCAACAAAGGCAATGCACAGAATGTACATGTTTGAGCAAACTGCATGTAAACAACGCATAAGCTTTCACGCTGAAACGTTGAAGTCTATGCCACAAATCTCAGATACTTCTGAAGAAACAAACGATGCAACATGCAGGAAAACATTGCACTGACATGCAAACATGTGCATGCACACAACCAAATACACTGTCTGAGATGTACACACAATTTTAACATCATCCCTAATAGAGTTAAGCCATGCACTAGGGTCGCTGGGGTCACTACGCCACACTATACCACTCCATCTGGGTTGTGTCGTGATTTCCGTTTGTGTGTATTTGTTTGTGAAAGCAGATACAACATTTGCAGTTTTTTTTTTTTTGTTTTTTTTTAAATTGCCAAGTGGAGCAGCTTTAGCAGTCCGTGTGTATGTGCGTGCACGTGTGTGTGTTTGCGTACGTACGTGTGTGTGTGTATATGGGAATGAGAGAGTGAATGACTGTACGTGTGCACGAGCGTGAGCCTGCCTGTGTGTGGGCGTATGGCGCTCTGAGGCTGGCGGACGTGTGGAAAAAGGGAAAAAAGAGGGATGGAGACGCAGGCGTAGAGAAGGAGAAGAGTGGAGGAGGAGAGGAGCTGTACAGTGAAGAACTAGTGGAGCGGAAGGAAGCGCTCTGAAATGGGAGATCATTGGGCTTAGCTAAGGGCTAGGCAGGAGGCAGGAGGGATTCTCGCCATGTTAGCATCACTGTCAGGAAGAGTCTAGCTGCAGCCAGTGTCCTGGTTCGAGCGAACATTAATACCCTCATGCCATATACTGTAAAATACACCATTAGTCATGCGTTGTAGAATGTGAGAGCGGAATAATCACAATTTCAATCATTTTCACAGTGATAATCATGAAATGTAGATCTCTGATTCCGCCAGACGTTTCACGGGTTTCTGTGTTGACCTACATTACAAACAGTCACACTGATTCTACAGTAGAATCAAATATTTGCTTCTCTCCATGTAATCAAATGTCTACAAGTATTATTCAGTATTGCATAAGTTAGCCTCCTTTATCTTCCTCTTCATTGCACTTTTTTTTTCTATCTCTTTGCTGCACACCACTGAAAATATCACTGCTGTTCTGTGTCAAGCCGCACGCAGGGTTCACCATCGCACTGTACCGACGCTGTGTTTTGTCTTCCTGTAGGTCAGCACAACTACCTGTGCGCCGGAAGAAACGACTGTATCATCGACAAGATCCGAAGGAAAAACTGTCCGGCATGCCGCGTACGGAAGTGTCTCCAGGCCGGGATGAACCTCGGAGGTGAGGAGTCACACCCTCATTACAGAATGGCCCCGTCACATGTCTCAGATGTGACATTTGAGTCAGCCTCGCTCTGCTTATAAGAAATTATAGATATGGAAAAGTAGGTCTGGCTGTAGTCACAGGAGGCCCGAGGATGCTGAGTCATAGGATGTTTGCGTGTATGTGTGTGTGCATACAGTATATCCGAGCACAATATGCATAATGCATCTACAGCAGGTGTAGATCTACAGTACACTATATGGTGCCAGCTGACAAAGCCTGCAGACAAGTTACAGTATTGTATTATGAGGAAACACACTGTTGTTGAGAGGGATGTGGTTGATGTATTCGTGTATTGCCATTGGCTTTTTCCAATTCAGGGCCACAGTGGTGTAAACAAGACTAAAAGCATACCTGTTTTCAGTCCATTAGAGTTATTGAAATTACAAATGATTTTCAATGTTATGCTCCCAAAGAAGCTAAATTTAAACATGAATATAAATGCACAGAAAAATTTGACGTACAGTTTCGTAACTGCTAGTCAAATTTCTTTGAGAAAACAAAGGTGACCAAAGGGAAGAAACACGCACACACGTCGCCGCCGCTGTTACAGAGAGCAGCCTGAATGTTTGCTTCACGCTTATTAGAGAATTATTTGTGAGTCTTCTAAATGAAATCTTTGCAAATGGAAGTGATGTGTATGAATAGCAGCGGGGAGAGGACTGCCTACGGAAAGGTGCTCGAAAAAAAAAAGCATATTTCATTTCAGACTGGCTGTACTGCTGTGCGCTTTAATTTCTAAGATTCCTGCAGTTGCTGTTAAAATGAACAGTTTACTGAACCCGTTATTTTTATCTTACCCTGTGGCTTATGACACTTCTTTCATTAAACACTTCATGGTTTCATTTTTTATCTAGTCAGACATGCAACGAAATTATGTCATGGAGCAGTGAATATTGAATATTGGGGATATTTCAGCGACAGATTATGCGACTTTTCTAAAGTACTGTCATTTGGAAATGCACCAGAAATGTCTGCTGTCATGTCAAATTAAGTTTATTTGTAGCCCAATATCGCATAAAAGATTTAAATGGGCTTTACAGGCTTGTAGCAGCAACGGCTCTCAGCCTTGCTCAAGCTCTGTACGGCTCCTTCAGCCCCTTAGTGATGGTTTAGAAAACGGCCGCAGGAATAAGGTTCTTTTTCTGATGAAGTGATGATGTTGATTAATTATTATTAAAAAAATGTTGTTATGCAGAATTGGATTTGTAAGAAAAATCCAGACGTCCAGACACATTCAGTTAATGATGCGACATGTGAAAGTCATGCATCATCAGTATGTGTTATGTTTGGAGGGATTTCTGGAACAGTAGTCAGATTGCTTGATTATTGTCAACAATCACAGAAATTACTCTCACAATGTATCTGCTTCAAATGAGGGCGAACTACTAAAACTGCGGTTGCGAGGATTCTCTTGTTTACAGTTTGTTCAAGGCCTGTGCCTTTGAGTGTTACAGCCGACACATGACAAATGTTTTAACCTGGAACCGATCCAAACCTCTGATAGTACGATGAAATAAATAAATGGCCTCTGATTGGGAAAATCAATTCCAGAGAAGTACTTCATGATACATTTTCTGCGCTGTCAATGTGTGAACACTTATTTTTTATGGCCAATTTGACTCGCTTGTATATATTTCAGTCAACAAAACTAATGTGGAAATGGTGCATTATTGATTGCATCCAGAGTATTAACAGAGTTCATTTTTCTGTGCTTAGACATCACTCTCCACAAGCATACACAGTGTTCAGGCACAGAGATGTGGCAGTAATAAACTTGCTTAGAGGGGGAATAAGAGGCAACAGGTGGATGCTGGCATGAAGGTGGATCATATGGGAAACGCTTCACTTTCAACATAAACCACGGTCAGCACAGAGGAGACTGGGGAGTGACACCAAAAAATGTATGAAAGCTGCATTAGATACAGATCCTGACATCTGCCCCCACATGGCTGAGCCCCCTGACAATGCACCTTCAACAACTGGGGAGATTCTATTGAAGAGAAATGGATCATATCAAACCCAGCAATCCACCACATGTCAATCATATAAAGACACGTCAGTTTTCCAGCAGATAATTATTAACTTAAGCATATTACAAGCACAAAAACATGACTTGGAGTAAACACATCTCCTTCTAGTGAAACGTTACGTGGTGTTGAAAAGCAGCAGATGACCATGAGTCATGAATAAAAGCTTAAGGTTGCCAATGAGTGTGACTGTGTGTTTGAGTAGCAGCAGTGTAACCCATTGAATGGGAGCTCAGCTGTTTAGATTTTGATATGAAGGCAATTAAAGAGAGCTGCTCGTTTCCTAAAGGTAAAGAATAAACATATTTCTCTATTGATTAATGTCAAGATTGTGGAGAAAAGTCAGTGACAACCAAGTTTGTTAGGGTAAAACAAATTTCATGAATTAGTGGTGTAAAGGACAACGGTTATGTTTGTTCTCCAACTGCTGATATACACTAGTATCATCAAACCAATTCAGCCCATAGTGAAGCCAAAAACATCACTATCACCACTGTGAAATCAACAGATTAGCATCATGTCAAACAAAAGCCATGAGAAAAATGAGCTCATCCAGTCACTGCCAGGGCCGCAGCCAGGATTCACTGAGCCATTTTTCTTTAAGATGTTAGTTATCTGCAGGAATTCTTACTTTGTTGAGGTGAAGCAGTGACTCCCCAAGACCTCAGCAGTGAAGAATCCTCCAGCAGAGAGACGGCACCATCTCAAAGCACAGACAGCAGGACAGGAAAAATCCAGCTTCCATCTTGAGTTTGTGGACAGCTGTGAAAAAAGTTTGTTAAATGTTTTAAATGTAAGTTACAATGCTTATAATGTGTTATGTGTGTAGCAGCTGATCTGAGGCTTCAAATAGGCCTCAAATACCCCCCCCCCCCAATCTATGAATGTCTAAACAATTCACAGGAATTGAAAAATGATTACTGTAATATTATGTGTTCTTGGTTTTTCTGGACTTCATTCCAGATGGACACTTTCCAATTTCTGATTGACACCCCAACATTTGGAATTACAACTTCCCAGAAACACTTCCTTCAGATACAGAGGAAAAAAGAAAAATTGTGCTGTTGAAATTTGACAAGCACACCTTTAACCCTGAAGTGAAAAATAGAAAAATACATTGGTTTAATTAAACACTTGATAACAGGAGACATTGCTAACACATACAACCGACATGAATTTGTGCACCCAGCTATTATGTGCTATAAATGTATATCTATGTATTTTCTTGAATCACACTTGTACAATATCTGTCACAATGCAATTATAACCTCAGATTATGAATGTAAGAAACGCCACCATCAACAATGTGTTAATGAGGACCGTCGTGTTCCCCACAGCACGAAAGTCGAAGAAGTTAGGGAAGCTGAAGGGGGTCAGCGAGGACCTGCAGGGCTCTAAGGATGGCCAAACTGCCACAGGTGGTGTTGGAGGCACTTACCTGTCCACAGAGAAGGAGCTGAACGCCAGCGCTGCCAATGCCCTGGTGCCCCACGGGCCTGGGGTGGTCACACCTTTTCTGCCACCCTCCATCTGCAGCGTGTTGGAGCTGATTGAGCCCGAAGAGGTGTACTCTGGCTATGACAACACGCAGCCTGACACCACTGACCACCTGCTGTCCAGTCTCAACCGCCTGGCCGGAAAGCAGATGGTGCGCATGGTGAAGTGGGCCAAAGTACTTCCAGGTTAGTGACCGATGGATCGGTGGGCTGAGGCCTAAATACTGTTTAAGAGGGGTTTTTTTAAAGCCAGGACTAGAGTTGAAACCCTTACAGATATTTGAAAAACATAATAGTAAAATTTTTAAAGGTTATGTTTAATGTGGATGGCTGCAGTATTTTAGGTTCCCCTTGCTTTTAACAGTCAATAAAAAGGGCTGCAGTAAGTTTATTTGATTAAAGTAGCTTGTAAATTCAACAAATTAAATATTTTCAGTGCAACAGAATCGGTCTTTGACCATTTTTACATTCATAATGTTTCATTTATAAAGAATTTATTGTTACCAAACAATTTAAATTTAGTCATTTTTTTCTGCATGAGTCAAAGAAAATGTGAAGCGGTAAAAAATGTCAGTTTAATAAATGAGGGGGTGTCAACGCTGTAATTATGGATGGGGGTTTTTTAATGAAGATAACATGCCTACATCTTCACGTTTGATCTCCACAGTTTGAGAATGCGACCCTGCTAGTTTTGTCAGGGCACACGATTTTAATTTTAAATATTAGGTCAGGAAATGATCCTGTAAAGCTTGAACAAGATTAGGAAGGGAATCCTATTTTACCATTTAATAGAATCAAGATTAAGATTCCCAAACAGAACTCATTTACATCATCGCTGTCGGATGTTATGTTGAACAGAAGATCTAATGTCTATCTCATTAATTTTTACCTATAAACAGGAAGGGAAAAAAAAGTTTGAACAGGCATAAACAAGTTCCCCTAAAATGCCAGTCAGTGGGAGACATATTGAAAGATGCCTCACAGGTAGCTCTTTGAGGCTGTTTAATTTGCTGTATTGCAAATATTTGATACCTCCACGGTGTCTGCTTGCCATATCCGGACGTATAAATAGAAGGGGAGCCAGACAGAAGGGTCAAAATGAGTACCTTCGACTTTCAGATATGCCACCGCCTGCATTCAGCTTACATTTGGTTCTGGCAGGACTGACACACAGGGCAACATGGACGAATATTGCCAGTGCCAACAATATGTTTGCAGCCACATTATTAGCACATGACGTCTAGTTGCCTTTAAAGTTGCCTGAAAAATCACAGACATCAAACTCTACTCAGCCAGCCCTGTGCTCTTGATTTTATTAATTTGAATACACAGTGTTGAGGCAGGCGTCTGATATACGTTTTCCACATATTCTTTTAGTTATTGCATTTTGCAGATTGACACGCATATCGACTAAAATAGACCCTAGGCCTTGATAAGTCACTTGCGTGTCCTCAGTTGGCCCGCGTTTTGCATGAGGAGGAGTTCCTTGCCAGAGTTTGATTGAGAGTTTGGCAAGTTTCCTATTCGACTCTATTTTTGGAGCTCCATAGACAACACGTCAATAACTGGAGGCCTTGTGGGATTTGTATAAAACAAGAATGGGTGAATGCTTCTCACTGGTTATCACGTCTAAACAAATACTGGCACAAAAAAAAAAAAAAAGCGCGCTGTCGCAAAGATGCACGGTACGCGGTGCACATGCGTCAACACACGGTTACACACATGCACGTACTGGGTTAAATAAATGCCTCTTAAGTTGGTGCTTAAATCCAAATGCATTCAGTCAGTTCCTGAGTATTGTCAGCCAAAATTAAACATAGCTCTTTCTTCTAATCAGCCTCGTCTGTGTCTACCTTGTGTGTGTTTTTGTGTACGTTAGGTTTCCGGGGCCTGCCCATTGAGGACCAAATCACCCTGATCCAGTACTCGTGGATGTGTCTGTCCTCCTTTTGCCTCAGCTGGCGTTCCTACAAACACACCAATGGACAGATGCTCTACTTTGCCCCTGACCTCATCTTTAACGAGTAGGTCTCCACTTCCATATCTGCAGTCTACCGCACACATTGCATCGATGTTATAAAAGTGTACTGACATTTAGCAGTGGCCCAGATATTGAATTTTTTTTTTTTTTTTTTTTTTTGCCGTACTTATTTTGTAATATCTTATTTTCAAACTATAACAAAGAGGAGGACAAAGCATCAACATTTTTGCATTTTGAATAAGGCAAAGTTTGGTCTTACAAAATACATTTGATGTTGTCTGATGTCCTGTGGGATCCCCAACACACAAACATGTCTATTACAGATGTGAGAAAGAATCATTTGTTTTTCAGAGTATATAATTAGTACATACAGTAATTGGTTGAACAGCCAGGCTTTGACTATTAGTGTTTTGCTATTTTCAGCAGCTCATCAGATGCAAATTTATGCATAAACATCTATTTTGCTCGTGGAATTTGGAGAGTTAGTAGTGTGTTTTCCGGCTGTACTATTTTGAGTGTTCCATCTACATACCTGAAGACTATTCACAGGGACGAAATGAGTTTTTGTGGTAATGACATTGCTTTCAGGATGTCATGGCGTACTTAAAACAAGGTCATAATCTTGCACCTGACTTCTGGCACTTCACAAGGAAATATGTTTTTTTTTTTTTTTACTTTGTGATGGTTCCTTAATTGCGTCGAGCCCCGGCGATCAAAGCCGAGCAAGGCCAGTCAATGGCTCACTTGATCTGCGTTAATGTTTGAACAAGAGAGCAAGTGGGGAGGAAGTGTATGCGGACCTGTTTCTCGTTGGAGCTGTGGTGCACGGCGGGTGATGAATTGAATGTTATAGAATTAATCAAAGCTGAAAATAGGGAGCCTAATGTAGAGGGGCAGGTTCAGTCAGGGGCAGGTTTAAAAGCTCTGACTAATAGCTTGTGTAAGTCAATGTCAGTGGGTTAGTTTGTCCCAAATAAATAAATAAATAAATAAATAAATAACCAGCGCAAATGCCATTGTGCAACAGCCTCTGTGAGCCTGTGTTGTATCACTGTGAGCTTAGTACAGTTGCTAAGCCATTAGTTTGAGGTCCTCTGGTCGTTTAATCAATTTAGTACCAAGTGGATCACAGTTTATTAAGAATTGTTTCCTTCTGCGAGATGACAACAGCTTTTGGAGGAAATCTAATTTTGCAATAAAGACCTCATGGTTTGTGTCATTTGGCAGCAACAGAGCACAATATTTGAACTGCACATGCATTTATGTAATAAAGGAATATGTATTCTTTGCAGAGAAATTAAGACATCTTTCTTACTGTACACCACGCTGCTGCTGCTTCTGCGTGGGATGCATTTACAGGAGGCCTGTCCCATTGACTGATGGGCCTGGTATTCAGCTTGACAGAGCAGATGAGATGTAGACCGGCTAGAGATGGTGGTGGCCTGGATTTTGGTCACATGCTTGCTGCTCTGTCGGGGCAGCTTTGATGGCACTGCCGTCCCCGCTGTGTCTTTTCGGACCTGTTATCAGGTTGAGGCTTGTTGTTAACGTATCGTAGTCTGTCTGTTTACTTCATTGATAATTCTGTCAAAAATGAGGACAAAATTGGTCCATAACTTTGCTCAGTCCACTCAGTCTTTAGAGGGTTGGACCGTGCACACTTGTTTCCATAGCTGCTTAGTGCTTATTGACCCAGGGCATTAACGCATTTATTGAATAGACTGTCCGCTCAGTCAGCTCTTAGAGTGGAGTCTGTCACTGATTGAGAGTAAATACTGCAAAGACAGACGTGCATTTTACATAAAAGACAAAGTAAGTCTGCATAATCAGTGTCATTTGGTCTTTGACATGTGATGTATGCTGGCAACAGCTAAACAAAGTCTAAAAGTTCAGGTCATTTACTCACGTGTAAAGGTAGAAATGAAAGGCAGCATACACAAACAAAATCTTATATTAAAGCCACAGCCTTACTTTTAATATTTGGAAATGATTTCTACATTTTATGGTTATTATTACTTCCTATTGTGTTACGTGATTATACAGTTTACATTTTACTTAGTTTCATATTTCTTTTAATTGCTGCTGTAACAGATTTTTTCCCGCAGGTACTATCACTGAACCGTTTTCCCATCTGAATACTTCATTCCTGAGTCTGATTATGTGGTTTGTAAACAACCCAACCCAAACCTCTTCCATTCATAGCTGGAAACCCCGCGTTAACAGAAACAGGTTATAACCAGCTTCATGATACCCATCACCTGGGATCAGCAATGTTAGTTTTAGCGAAGCCAGAGAGTGATGTGCTGTATGGTCCGGTCCTTCTTCGTCAATATCACTGCTAACAAAGCACCTCAGGACAACATCTAGAAATATGGAGGTTGGCTGATATCCAAGATCTGCAAACTTCTATAAACCAATGAGCTTCAATACAAGAATATTGCCAACAATATTGTTATATGTGTTGTCTGAGTGATATAATGTCCGGTGCTCACATTGAACCCGCATCAGCCGGGATCATAAAAGTGAAATATGTCAAATATTTTCTACTGTATAATGGTGTGTTCTCAGTATGCATGGTTACGCCCATGTTCTAATGGCAATTGCAGGCTACGTAGATAATTAGTCACATTGAACAGCTTTGATATTACCTGCAAATGTCAGTCAGCTCTGATGCAGAATGGTCTGCTCCTTATTTGTCAGTATCACTGCTAACAAAACACTGTGTGTCCTTGTAAATTGCACTTACTCGTGCAAGATGATTTACATTGTGACACTGTTTCCCTGCCTGATCAGCTGTCAATCAGATACATACACCAACCCACCCACTCACAGGCAAGAAGGCTAAAGGAGAATTTCTAATATATCTCCAAACAACCTCTTTCACCTTCCAGTATCATAAATATGAAGCTGTGAAATGTGAAGTATAAATTTTAGAATTTCCACATGATGTTCGACTGTAAAAAGGAGCGACTGATTTCAGTTCGATTTCAAGACGCGTTTGGACAAGCACGCCGTGTCGGCTTGCTGCAGCCGAAGGTGAATCTGAACCTTCCTCTCTCCTCACTTCTGTGCTCCTTCCTGAATCTTCTTCCACAGAAACACAGAAAGAGAGCGAGCTCAGGACCGAGAGAGAAGGACGGAAAGAGAAACAGAGTGAGGCCACGACGGAGAGATTCAGAGAGATGAGAAAGAGAGAGCGAAAGAAGGAGGGAAGGAGAGACATTGCTGCCGATTTTTTCTTTCCTCCCCAAAACCAGCAGCTCATTTTGGGCAGTGATTCAGCAAAATTGATTTCAGGAAGAGAGTGCGAGAGTGAGAGAGAGAGAGAGAGAGAGAGAGAGAGAGAGGAAACGTGTGGAGACTTTAGAAACTCCATGCCCAAAGTTGTATCAAATGATGTTATGCTGCACTTTGTGAAACTGCTCACATACACAGTGCTGCTCAGCAGGGAAACAGGTCTGCTCCTCTCGCAGACGTTGTCACAGTTTATCAGTTATTTAGGCCGACAGACACAGCTGTACAGTAAATATTGTAAAGTGTTATGCCATCTCATGCTTTAATGGGAACATTATGCGCTCCTTTCCAATCGGCTGCTCCTGGTCCCCTTCACAAAGTGTTTAGTCTAGTTGTTATCAGAGTGAAACCTCCACCCTCGCTGCCTACGTAATGATGCGGTCTCACTGTATTGTGGGTAAAACTCCAACCTCTTTCAAGTCACGCCAGACCACTTGCATTTAATTACTGGAGTCTCAATGTGATGGTGATTTATAGCAAAGAGAAGTAGCATCCAAAGCCAGAGATTCCCCTGAATCTGTGGCATCTGCAGAGCACATTTCTGATTGGCTCACGCTTTATCCCTTCTAATGTTTCTTTCCTGTTTTTGTGAACCCTGTGACGTAACCGAGATTATTTTGCTGATAAAGTGTGTCTGAAAGAGTGAGAAAGCGTTGCGCACGATAAGCATGCGTAACCGGCGCGGGCACTTCATGATGTATCTTTCAGCACATCGACGCACGTAAACCTGTTTAGTAAACATGTGCATCTCTGTGTAGTGAACATATGCTCGTGTGTGTGTCACTCCCGTCAATGTAAACATGTTGGAAAATTACACATCCCACTTAAGAATGTTTCTATGGTGACTGGGGTTAGATATAGGGTCTTCTGGAGTCTGCCACAGCCTCAGAGAAGTGGTGCATCTGTGCTGTGATACTGTACGCAGCGCTCTGCAATCTGGGGGGATTTGGTATTCTGCTCTTAGCCCAGACTAGCAGGATCCTCCTCTGCACTGTGTGGAAATATTGTTTCACTGAACTAGTGTGGTTGGAATGGAGTAAGGAAGTGAATGAGTAAGCCAGTTGTGACATGAAATCAGAATGAGCAAATGAATAAATAGTAAAGAGAGATAAACAACAATCTAATACAGGAATCCTGACTTGTTTTGAAGCTTAAAATGTGTTTGTTGTCTTGTTCCCCTCCCTCCTCCCTCTCTCTTTCCTTTCTTCAGGGACCGCATGCAGCAGTCAGCCATGTACGACCTGTGTCTGGGCATGAGGCAGGTGAGCCAGGAGTTTGTACGACTGCAGCTAACCTACGACGAGTTCCTCTCCATGAAGGTCCTTCTGCTTCTCAGCACAGGTAGGCAGCGAGCTACAGGCCTGCAACGGCACCTGTTTATTCCTGCACACGCTGCTTTTTATCTGCGGCATTACCTGAACGTGTCCCAAATATCCCCTCGAGCACAAATTACTAACTGTATAATGAAAAGTCATTTGAAAATCATTTAGTTTAAAAAAAAAAAAAAAAAAAGACATCACACGGTCGACATCAATTCCACACAAGAATTAATTGAAATTTCAAGCTGCCCATAACTCAAACTGACTAAATCACAAACAACAAATGTAAAAAAGTTGACTTCTCTGGCTAGAAGGCAGAAGACCAGACACTGCTAATAGAGGTCATGCAACTTTAGGCCACCTTTGTGCCTGATAACAGCTGCCACATTTTATGCAAATGACTGAACTGTAGTCAGTTCAAGCCGACCATGCAGACATCTGTGTCTTCTCTACATTGAGAGGTGGATGCCCCTTTCCTCAGATGCTGCATTCAAAGTCTTCCCAACGGTGTTCAAGTGGGATGATTCAACATTTTTTGATCTGGAGATCATGAATGCCAGGGTGTTAACATAATTTCACAGAAATATTATTATATTTCTGGATGAATCTTGCTCTGGCATGAAGCCATCCATCTACAAGTATGCACTGACGCAGTTTCTACCGTTTTAATCGGACTCAAACCTGCTGCATGTGCTGCGCCCTGACTCAACCATCATGGTGGAGCATTTGGAAGCAGGATTCATCAGAATCAACGAAGCTAATGTTTTTAGTCCACGGATAATCTGTAGTTTATTGTGAACAGGAGAGGTGTCTGCTCTTACACCTCATACAGCCAAAGGTGCAATGCCAAAGGTGCAATGCCTTGCGTGTGCTCCCAAATTAGCACTTGTTTCTCACAATTGTATTGTGCTATCTGTCGTACTGTGGAGTGTTATGGCCTACGCCACCCAACATCTCCCACATTCCCCAACCAAAAGACTGCCTCTCACACAGGAAATGTATTGATAAGGTGTCTTGTGTTCTGTTAAATCCACCACACACCTTAAAGATAGTGTTGGCAGCGCTTGTACCCGCCTTCCTGGCACCCACGATCATGCCTTTTAAAGGTATGTTAGATTATCATTCTTGGTAATCCGTTAACAAGCATAAAGTGTGGAAATAGACTTGATGTTGCATGCACCTGTTTGTGCAGCAACATGCAGGTTATGCAAATGGGAAGGAGAGCATCGTTTTTCCATTCTCCGAGTGCAGGCTACTCTGTTTTATTTTAATTTATTTTTTAATTGCCCATGGACAAACAGAATGTCTATCACTCACTAAAGGAGGTCTCACCGCGTTGCCACTCGCTGCCAAACTGCGCCCACAGGCACTGCAGCCTCACAGAGAGGATGTGTTGGACCAAGTTGCTCAGTTGGAAACTGAAAGCAGTTTTTCCACCACCTCAACACCCTGTGAGCTGCTGCTGTCAGTTCAATAGTAACAGTTAAAGATTCCATGGTGGCAGCTGTGTCATAACTTCACCGTCCACACCCACTCACACCGGGACACACCGGGACCCGCTGCAGTCCCGTATTTGTGCACACGTCCTCGTGGGGGCCTCATCTGTTTGGTTTTCTTGTGTCAATAGATGTTCGACTGTTAGAGAGAGAGAGAGAGAGAGAGAGAGAGAGAGAGAGAGGATAAAGGGGGGGTGAGGGAGAGTTGTGGTGAGCTATTTGAAGAGTCTGCATGCTGGCCAGACTTCAAACTCTTTGAACTTCAGCACCAGTGCCAATCAGTGGAAATATTCATTGGCAGAGTATTTATTTTTCAGTTACTGAGGCTTCTGAAAGTGGTGGCGTGAATGCTGGACTCAGATGGGCAAAACACAACCTCTGTAAACTTTATTTCATCCTCGCATCACAAGTTCTTCCATTTTACATTTGACATTTTGGCCAATTAACTGACACCATTATCCAAAATGAATTATAATGAGCGTAGCCATAGAAGAAGCTTATAGTTCTGTATCATTAACATTTATTTAAAGGTCACAACTGCTCATACAATGTAGAAGATAGTTCAGTGGCTGGCTTGATGGCACAGTTTTCATCAAATTAATTACATTTTTTTTTGACAGAAAACTTAAAATTTCTTACACAACTAGTGTCCTGGTTGAGGTTTATCAACTGACCTTTCAAGCCCTATAGATTTTTGTAAAGAAATACACTTGCTCTGCTAATCTAGCCCTAATTCCGATCCATTTTTACAATCCAGCTTTAAAAAGAACTTGATCAGACTTTGAAAGCAATCTTGCAGTTTCTGAGCCAAAATATGAAAAGGGCTGAAAACTGCAGTCCGACTGTGCTGGATCGCAGTTTTGTAAGTTTGTAAAGCAAAACCATAAAAATGAAGATGATTAATGAGATTTGGTCTTTAGAAACTGCAAAAAATAAAAAATATTTCCTTTGTGCTTCTGTCAGTAAACCTACAATATATCCCTGACCAATGGTGTAAGGCTGCTTTGGCTTCATCGTACAGTGACATATGGAAGAGGCGGTGCAAACACGTTTCCCCGATATAAACTCACTGTTGTTGAGTCATCTGGAAGCAGGGGAGCTCCGGCTGGACCTCAGCTATTAGATGTTGGGGAGAGACAAGGAAGGGAGAGAATACAGAGAGGATAAAAAAAAAAAACCAAGAGGGAAAAGGGAGATTTAAGAAGTGAAATCAGACAAATGTTGACAGTGAGAGCTTGTGTTGGTGAGAAAGAGACAGGTGCATAGCTATAGGGAGAAAGAAAGAGAAGACAAAGGGAGTGGGGGGGTTGGCAGAGCTGGTCCTTCTGTTGCTGTGGCCTCCCTCTCCTCTCCTGGCTGGTCCTCTGGAGGTTTTCCAGAGAGCCCTGCTGTACTTAATAAAGGCCAGTCAAGCACCAGGCAGTGCTCCAAGACCTGCTATTTTTCTTCACTTCCTTCAAACCCGGGCTGGAATTTTGAAGGAGAGGGTGCAGATTAAAAGTAGCTGGGATACAGAAGTGAGACAGGGAATTTAAGGTGCTTCAATCTGCTCTGGTTATTGGATTTAGTCAAAATATAGTGTTGAAAAAGCGAGGGAGGAAATATGAAGGTGCTGCCACTGTGTGAGCAGAGAAACTCCTGTACCTGCTCATTCCAAAGTGCACTGTGTGGACATTCTGCAAATATTTCATCAAAAGCACTTGTGAATAATTAAAAAAAAAAAAAAATTCCGTCTGTGGATTTTCAGAGGCGCTGCATGAATCTCTCTTAGAGTTATTCAGAGGTAATTCTCAGGCCTTGTGGAAGGAGCAACGGCAGAAATGTTTACAGAGGAGTTGTCAGAACTTGTCAGCTGAGCAAGTACTACGGAGTCGCTGAGTGTGTGTGTGCCTTTGGGCTGGTTTGAAAAAAAAAATCGTGTGTGTCTTTGTGTGTGTTACATGGAGGGAGAGAGAGAGAGAGGGCGAACGAGCAAAAGGGAGAGAGGGAAGGAGGGATAAAGAGAAAAGAGAGAAGGGCTGTTATTCCTCTCTGACCTTGGCTAAGGTTTCATTGAGCCTGCGGTGTCTCATGACCCTGTTTGGATTTTGCACAGGAGCAGCGGCCTGCTCAAACCAGTTACACTCCTCACCTCCACACAGACGCAAGATAGCAGCGCTAGATTATCTCGTTCGTTTGTTCCCTCAAACCGTGCTCTCTCGCTTTTCTCTCCAAATCGGCCGCTCAGCCTCATTGCAGACGGGGCAAGCGCACAGTACGTTTACCGGAGTGATGCATTTTACGCACATCTTACACATGCATTGCTTAAAATACTGTCATCGTTTTCAACTAGTCTTTAGTGGGTTTTTGGGTCATGTTTAAATTAGCATTTCCTGTTAGATAACACCCTCAAGCTTCACAAAGTTCCAGCTGTAGTCACGCTCAGGGCTGGTTGTAGAACTCCTATCACTAATGAATAGTATCAGGTATTAAATCTAAGCCGAGAGCCACCTTGTCAGTTAGGTATGCAACAGCAACCCAGAGCAGGAAGCTGCACGTCCTTGAACAACACGCGTGCTAATGGCATCTCCTAGCTGCATGAGTTATGTTTGCCTCTTTATTATTATATATTTTTTTTTTTTTTTACATGCATTAGAAAAAGAGCTTTCCCGGGTGTTTGGTGCACATAACAATGCAGCTGCACTCCCAATAAGAAATATGGCCTAGTTGAAAAGGCTCCATACCTGCAGCGAAAATCCATTTGACACCAATTACGGTGGTATAAATGCCCTATTTCAGGGCCGGTCATGGTAACGCCCCTAAATGCCAGGTCAGTTTCTAATCAGGGTGTATGTGGGTCAGTGGGAGAAAAACAAAAGGTCCAAATGCAGCCCTGGGTTTTAGCACATTCTCATCATGTCAGCCACAAACTAAAGCACAGAAATCGCAGCTTGTGCACCAGGGTCCAATCTGTTTTCATATCTGCTTTCCTCCAGCCTCATGTATGTCACGCCTGGAGGTGATTTGCATCAAAGTACGCTGAAGAAAATTGCATAGAAAGAGGCAGAAAGAGGGGACAAGAGGAAGGCAGACAAACACACGTTTCCAGAGTTATTGACCTGCGGTGATCTGTCCTCAAAAAAAGGACGCAATCTTAAATGACAAGAAGGAGCCTTTAGCTTGTGGCTGTTCATTCTGCAGAGCTCAAACGGGTGCTGTCAGTCGCTGGTTTTGCTACAAGTGGTTTAGGTTTATGAGGCATTCTCGCTACTCAGAAGTGCTAAAGAAAGCACATGATTTAGTTTTTAAAGAGAGGTCATATGAACCATGAGGGCTCTGAATTTCACATTCTGCTGTGAAAGATATTTTTGTAAGGTTTCAAAGACACCGTAAAAATACAGATATTATTACTCTTCTCAACATGTTTAGCCATTTTTGAGTCTAGTAACTTTGGTTTAGTTCATGTGATTGAGACTCCTTTGACTTCACTGAGGAAACATGAATGACCAACAGCTATTGTTCAGAGGTGAGCCATGCTGCTGAACGAGAGATACCATGTTCTTTACACACGTGTAGAGCCCAGTCTGTTTCACACAGGAGATGCGACGATTCATCAGTTAGACAAGTGACAGAAAATTAATTGCCAACTATTTTGATAATCAGTTAATCCAGTCATTCAAAACATTATCTTGTTACAGCTTCTAAAATGTGAACATTTCTTCATATTATGTGACTGAATATTTTTGGGTGCTTGATTAACAAAATGAAACTTTTTTGAAAACCAAATGATTAAACAAGAAAATAATCAATTATTGGATCCCTATCCATTATATTTTGTCATGTTATATATACAGTAAAGTTTCTGGAATATTAATATAGAAACTCTTAAGTAACCAGAAATGAAAGTCTGCTTTTGGCTAATCCTGTAAATTAAATACCTGACAAATCAAGGTGCAGTATTTCATCATCCTATATCTAAAGCTGTCTTGCTCATTGATTTGCAGCATTACTTAAAACTGCCTGATACACCCACAGGTATTAAAGGCACACCTGCCTTGGTATGAGCGGCATGACAAAGTCTGACGGCTCACGTTGTGCCATGAAATATATCGGCATATCTTAGTCTTGGCTGAAGGACAACTGAAGGCATTCCCTCAGACTGATTTGAGGTGCGCTCTTTGAGAGGCGAGGTGTTTCTTAATCTGGTAGCCAGCAGCTGAATGTCATTTAAGAGCTTTGGCAGACTTCCATATCTGTGACTTTGTTCTCCTGCACAGGGAGGGAGAAAGAGTGAGGGGGAAAAAGATATTGTAGACATTTTGATGCATCCTCATGGCGCAGTTACTGTATCTCATTCCTCAAATCTGCCTCAATCTCTCCCATTTCACTTCCTTTTTATTTTAAGTGCATTGATGCTCCCATCCAAGTCATTATAATGTGAATGAACGTCGCAGTCATTTAACAGCTCTGGTCATTGAGCAAACTGCTTGATGAATGGGGTTTGGTTGACACAATAATTAAGCTCTTTAATACACATAAGCACTCGTTCCTTTTTTGTTGTCACTGTTGCTGAGATAACTTGTAATCAATGCCTTCCAGAATATCAGTCGTCTTTCATGAATCTGTGGCTGCACATGAAAACTAATTACCTCTTGAAATGGCGAAAGTGTTTGTAATGAGTTACTAAATAGGCTTAGGTCGTCAACGCAGGGAAAAAAAATGTCCAAAAAAAGGCTGCTGTGTGGGAGTCTGAGCGTAATTCACTGAACACCTCTAATTACCCTCTGCACAGTTACACATTTGTACATTAAAGGAACATACTGGTGGTTGTGCACGGCTTAGCCCATTAAGTGCAAATGGTGTTTAATGTGCATTTGACAACCATTTTCTAAAGTGTACTATAAATACATAAATACATTCCAGGTGGCTGTTGGTTTTCAGACATTTCAGTACGGTGGGAATGTCAACTCAGAGAGACTTGGAACACTTGGAATCACATTAAGCATTTTTTTAAAGAGATGTTTAGATACGTTTTTGAACAATAAATATTTCAGTTACTTTTTTCCTTTTTTCACATTCAAAGAAACTGACAGCTGAGAAACTTGTTGGCTGTAACTATTTCATTAAAATGATTAATTTCTGAATCAGGTCATCCGGTTAAAATCATGATCTCTTTTTCAGGAAAGACCTGAGACCAAAGAAAAATATTAATTAAAAAAAAAAAAAACTACTGAAATATAATGTCCAATGTTCGTTTTTTCCTACTGGCCCAATTAACCAGTAGATCAGATTTTCACTGGCCTCTTGTATATTATCACTGGTCTGGTAGCAAAAAACATGAAAATAAGTCTTTTTCATAATTTAATAATTTATGGTAACGTTTCAGTGAATATGGACAGATGAGTGAGAGAAAGGACGTAATGGGATTTGTTTTTAGCCAACTAGGAGCGGACAATATGGATAAAATCATTTATCACAGTATATTTAATTTTAAATTGTGTTATTGATGTATATTTAGATATAAAACCAATATCAATTTTATAATTACAATTTATAAATACTGTAACCAGTCGGGAATGTCTTTTTCTGGGTGATCCAGTGAATTACATACCTGACAAATTAATATGAACTCAATATTGCCAGGAATAGTTCTGCTCAGTGATTAACAACATTGCCCACATTGGCCTAGTACAATGTACACGGACATACTGCCAAAACGCTACAGCCAACTTAATGTTCATTGTGATGAATTACAGTCTTCTAAGTAGAAAAATTAGTCAATCAAATAGTCTGGAAAGTGTTTAACAGTAACATGAGCTTCTGCTGTTGTCCTCTAATATATCACACAGAGACGAGACACTTTGCACATAATCGTTGAGTCTTTTGTAGCAAATCTGCCCAATAACCTAAAGGTCTCCTATCAGCTGAAATCCATTTTTGAATCAGTAACATTTAAACCTGTATTGCCGTCAACTCATTAAATCCAGTTGATGATGGAAGGATTTGTCTGTTTTCCCAGTTCCCAAAGAGGGTCTGAAGAACCAGGCGGCGTTCGAGGAGATGAGGGTTAATTACATTAAGGAGCTCCGGCGTTCAGTGGGAAAAGCAACCAACAACTCTGGCCAAACCTGGCAGCGCTTCTTCCAGCTCACCAAGCTACTGGACGCCATGCATGATGTAAGTACCCTCTGCCTGCCATGCCAATAGCCTACAGTAGAGCACAGGCTTCCCTTGGCAGCCTCTCGCTATGCCATGCCTTCACACACGGAAAGAGGTGTCCAGTGGCACTTTGGGCCTCCAATATCACTGGACATGTTGTGAGTAAAATGGCAGCGTAGTGGATTTGGATGATGCATTTACTGAGAGGTTCAATGGTTCTGTGGCTTGGAATAAGGATTATTGCATCCCAATCTTTCCCTTAGGGGGAGATTATTTTGGAAGAGGCGTTGACCAGCCTGTATTGGTGAATGGAACAGAAGGGGATCAATTCCAGCTCGCAGTTTCCTGGATCACAGCACACTGTGGTCACAGTAGCAAATGTGCTAAATCACTGTTCTTTTTTTATGCACGGGTCGACCGGTATGTGCCATAACTACAGTGTAGGCAAAGCCCCAAGAAGTGAGAGTCAGCAAGCGAGAGGTCGCAGAGATAAATGGCCAGAATTCAGTGACCCTAATGAGTGAGTGAATGGGGTTAGTGCTGAACGTATGACCCTTCTTTCAAGGAGGGTTGTCCAGAAAAAAAAATCAGTGGTGCCCCCAAGTGGTGAGCTGAAAAGAATTGAAAAGGGGTCAGTGCCCCAGCAGAATGTAAACACACTCATATAAATATACAGCAGTGTGCTTGCATTCATTTTTAAGTTTACATCAAAATAATATCCAATGAAAATGAGAAGCAATAAAAAGGTATGTTTCTCATTAAATTGTGTGTCTGTGTCGTTCAGCTGGTGGGGAACCTGTTGGACTTCTGCTTCTACACCTTTCGTGAGTCCCAGGCCCTGAAGGTGGAGTTCCCTGAAATGTTGGTGGAGATCATCAGTGACCAGATACCAAAGGTGGAGTCAGGCCTCACTCACACAATCTACTTCCACAAGAAGTGACTCACTGAACAATTGGGACAGAAGCAGCATTAAGAACTGGAAGACAGGAGGAAGAAGTTCAAGAACAGAAAAAGAAAACGTGCAAGGAAGGCCTGACCAGTTGGCCTGCACCCTGTCGCCCAGTATGCCAGCGTCCTCCTCTTGGATGGGAAAGTTGAGCGGCGTGGCGACAGACGTAAAAAGGGGAGAATGATTTTGACCCTGCAGTCACCAAGAGCAGGTCAGAGCTGTGAATAGTTCGTCGAGCCGAGCGCGACACGCCGAGAAGGACTTGTGACAAATGTGACAAAGCATCCCGAAGTTCCCCCCCTGTGTCCCCCTCGCTGCCCCAAAGACGATAACAGTATTTTCTATGGAGATAAAGCCATACATTTGTTAGGATGCGCTAGATACATTCACTGCGCGCACACACACACGCACACACACACACGTAGAGGAAAATTGATACACATGCTGTCCACATGCCTTCACAGAAACGCACAGATGCACTCCACATGCACTAAAATCAGATTACAAATCTAGAGAAAAAGTTTTTGCAAATATTAACTGTGGCTTATGCAGTCTTTCAAAATAATAGCACTACGAAAAAAAAAAATGCCAATACTTAGATTTTGCTTTTGCAGTGTAGCAACATACTGCAAGACTACAGGGCGAAGGACATTATAAGGAGGCACACAAATTCTAGACTGTAAGGCGAAAGGTCTATTTGAATTTATTCCAAGGGCTATACAAGCGTCATCATAAGCTGGATGATTACATTAAATCTAACAAGTCCAAGTTTGAATTCAATCGGTGTCATAACAGCCACTGTTAACATTCACATACTGAGTTTTTTAATTCAAATATGTAGTAAAACAATCAAAACTATACAGAAGCCCTGAGAGGCAAGTGAGGAAAAAAAATTCTGGTGATCCATTTTCTGAAGTCTGATATAATTGTTTTTTTCTCCTGTGGTTATGATTTAAGAACAGATTTAAAAAAGGATTTTGCCAGAATAAGCTTTCTAAGTTCCTTAAATATTTTTTTAGTCTGTGAAACAGGTCGGGGGAAAAAAAGTTTTGCCCTGATCATTTTCTTAGTTACTTTTTCACCTGTGAAAACAGGTGAAAAAAAAAAAAGTCAGCCTTGAAAGTGTTCACCACCAACCACCACAGCCTCCTCCCTCTGTTCACTTCAGCCTCTTGTGGCCAAAATGAGTTGGAAACTCTTGGAAAAATGATCCTAACCAAAATAAAAAGTTTCACTGACCAAAACTTTTTTTTTCGACCTCTTTCACAGATGAAAAAAAAATATTCAAGGAACTTAGAAAGATCATCCTGGCAAAACCTTTTTTAAAAACCAATTCTTAAGTCATAAACACTTGAGGGAAAACAGTTTTTTTCCTCACTTGCCTCTCAGGGCTTCCGTAAAACTAATATGCAAAAGTCCAAAGCTAAAGCTGTTTTGAAATAAAAATGTCTCTCTTGTGTAAAGAAAGCTTGCACGTGAAGCTCTCATGTCATAAAGTCACTATTTTAGGCATTGTGGTGTAGAATTAAGACAATATTGATGAGCGTTTTTACCTTTGTGCAAAAATGGGCAGGAGTGCTGCAGGATGGAAAACATGCATTTACGGAGAGAATTTCAGTAGAGTCCGCTGGTAATGGATTTGACTGAGGTGCATCCATAGTAATTGTGTTTTGTGTTATCTCCAGAGCAGCTGTCCAAATGTCTGTTTTTACTCACAATGAAGCAAAACCAGCCCTTTGTGAACCAACACTTATCTACTCTTCCCAGAAATAATAAAAAGCATTTTATAAAAGTGTGTTGCAAAGGTTTAGTTTTTGACAAGCCAGTCATTTTACATTAAGGTGCTTCATTTCTACAAAGCCAGGCAAAACATAACATGTACAGTTAACTCGTAGGCAGTCCATGTACAATACACTATATGGACACACAGTTTAAACACACATACTCTGTAAAGTTGATATAGTCCAAAATGGAGCATTACTCTGCAGTGCTTACAGCAAAAGGCTAATGTATCAAAACCAGGCAAATGTGTACAGGTATTAACAACTTCTTAAACACATTCTATTCAGCTGTTGTACAGATGATGTTTTGAGGTACATGTCGATGAATGCTTGATGAAGAACTGTTGGTATGATCACCTTTCCTAATTTAGTTGATTTCCTTTCTCTTATCTTTTGGGCCAAGTACTACTATTTTAGGTATGGCAGGCCCAGTCATCTGGACCATTAACTTGTCTCACACCCCACTGGTTTCTGGGTGGTTGTGGAACACTACTATGATGCTACTGAAAAGCGATAGAGCCGCTGGGGAAGAAAAACAGTGGGGCGTGTGATTATTATTTTTTTGTGCCCTGTGAGTGTGTATTTACATGTGTGAATGGAGCGATTATGGCTTAAGTTTGTGTGTGTGTGTGTGGTTGTTTTTTTTTCCTGGCAAGCATGTGCATAGTTGATCTGCTCTTTCAGCGTGGGTATTATGCATTTATGTTATAGGATTAGCCGTATCCTATTTCCACATTTAGATTTGCACACAGGAGATACAATGTGAAATGAGGCATTAGTGCAGCTAGCAGGAATTGTCTGTTTTGATAAGCAACTGTGATGATGCGGGGAAAAGACTTTCTGCATGGTCACCCAGCCTAAAGTTAGACAACATGACATCACTTGCACAACAGGGTGGTGGTGAACTGTATTTGTGGCCGCAGCTCTCGTAATGATGGCGCTGTGCTGCGTTATGAGGTCTCTTCTGTGGTGGTAATTGTGTAAAGATTGGTGTGCAAAGAGATGGAGTTGGCATGATCGCGACTGTCTTTGGGGACTGTACGAAAATTATTCGAGGGGTTCAGAAAAGGGGGTTATGTATTTTTAATTTTTGCTCGAGGGAGGGGAATCTAAATTTGTTGGGAGAGCATGGGAGGGTGTTTTCTCGTCCCAGAATTGTATTGTTTGTATTCATTCTAGGGTGAAAATATTGTGGCACTCGAGTCTATCAACACTAACAGAGATGGTGCCTGTCCACTCATTCAGTGGCTTTTTATTCAGAAACAGACTGGCTGTACTTTCACTGTTTTTAATGTTTGCCATAAATATATCATTTTGAGATATTGGGGCTTAGGGTCCAAAGAAAATATGAATAACGCTGTATAGAGTCTTTTATAAGAGAACATAAAGGATTCAGCCCCCCCTCCGCCTGCCCGTTAATTTTCGCACAGTCCCTTGTCAGAAAGGCCTCATTTTACAATCCGTCTTTCTTGCGCGTTATTGTGTTCAAGTTGTGAAGGACCCTTAAGCTAATCTCTCACTGTTTCTTTATTTTGCCCCATTTTTGTCCTTTTTAAGGAATAAAAAACTAAAGGTTCATAGGATGAATGGGAAAGTATTTTTGAGAGAATTATATTTTGCTGGAAAACAATATTTAAGTACTTTGTCTAAAAATGATATCCTTTTTGTAAAATGAAATGTTAATGCATGCTTTTTGATGAGATGTTTACATTGTATTTAAAAAAGGGAAACTTGTGCCTTTTTATCTCACCTGATTTACAATTTTACAGTATATATTGTAAATAATACAGCAAGTCCTTATGTTGAGTATAGTATAAAACATTTCTACTTTAACCATCTTGTTGGAATATTGGAAAAATGTGTGTTTCCCACTCACCATGTTCTGTGTGTTGGATCACAGAGAAGAATTTACAGTAAAGGTTGGCGCCAGAAAGGGCCAAATAGAGAAATGAATGTATCATACATTGTGAGAGACTTATGGAACTTACTACCTGAATGTTAGAGAGAGTACATTTATTATCTTCTTATTAAGTAAAGTAATTTGATTTTGCATTTTTTTTTTTTTTTTTTTTTTTTTTTTTTTTTTTTTTTTGCATCATTGTTTAAGTGGCTCAAAAAAAAAAAATAGTAATCAAAAAGTATTTCTTATTTTGTAACAAGATGTATCAAGTGATGGATCCTTGAGTTGTTGCTGTTGAAATGATTTCCTAACCCATGGCGGTATTGTTGATGAGCACCACAATAAAATCAAGAAATCACAAAACTATGGAAACTGGGATACGTGAAAGAAAGTTCTTGACTTTAAAATAGAAACTTTGTGCATACACAACTTTAGTGTAAAATGATGGATGTAGAGGCTGTAGAAGTTTAGCCGATTCAAATTTGTCTGTTTTTTTTTTTTTTTTTTTTACTAGTTCTTAACTGGACGTATTGCACTAACTGACAAAATGAATTTCAATCATAAAAGAAACACATGTGTCCCAAAGACTGGTGAAAATATTAAAATCAATCCACAGTAAATTCCTGATAATGACGATAATGTTATCAATGATGTTATCAAGCCCCTGCACGACCCTCCTGCACTCCAGAAATATAGGCTATGACTGTTGGCTTTATTGGATTTAATAAATTAAAATTTTTTTTTAAAGGAGTAGTTCAACATTTTGGGGGAAAAATGTTTCTTGTTGACAGTTAGGTGAGAGGATTCCACTCTCATGTCTGATAAATATGGAGCCACTGCCAGGAGACTATTAGCCTAGCTTAGCTTTAAAGGTAATATATGGTCCAGTGGTTAAAAAACCCAACACGTATCTCGTTTATTTAGCCCCCCTCCCCCATCCTTATCCTTATGCTAAGAGCCCCCTGGCTGTAGCATCATATTTACCACACACACATCCTCTAATCTAACCCTCGACAACAAAGTGTTTCCCAAAACGTCAAACTAATCCTTTAAAGGAACAAAATAAATGAACTGTTTATTTATTGGTCATCAATCACCACCTACTGAAAACTATATAAAAAAAAATCCTTTCCCCCGATCGGAGGGAGAAACGTAATCTCAAAAGCTGTCTCCTTCGAAATGAACTCCTTTTCGGCATGAATGACTCAGAATGTGTTCAACTGCTGTTTCACAGTACACTATCGCGTCACTGTATGTGGAGTCACGTCATTGCCATTTTCTGTCCACGGTGATGAATCGGGTGTAGACTAAGCCATATCTCCACAGCCATGGCAGTGCATTTCTTATTAATATATAAATATATACAGATGCTTTTTTTTTTTTCCAATTCCAAAAATGACTTTTTACTCAAGATGCTTTGTACAATATTTCTCAGCAACTATCCAGCAAACATACAGTAGACATCCTTCAACATAAACCAATAAAACATCTTTGAAACCAGTTACTACTGTATATCTTGATGCAGATATTGCCATACTTGTGTTTGCAAACTATTGCAAGATTCTAATAAAACTGTTAAACTGATACTTCCATGTGATTTAAGTTTGTGTGTGCGTGCGTGTATGGTCTGTATGCCTGCGTGACAAAAACTGTACCATGAGACAGAAGCTAGGAAACGTGCCCTAAAAAAATGTGCCGTTTGATCTGGATGAATTCGAAACAGCTGCATTTGGTGGCTGGGGAGGATAATGAGCCAAAAAGCACAGCGTTAGCATGGAAAAACAGAAATGATGTGGAGCAGCAGCAGGTACAGCAGTCACAGGCAGAGGCGATGAAGACAACAAAGACAAACGGAAAGAGGAGAGAGTAAAAATGACAGGGATAAAGCATGCAAGGAAGAGACTTATACAGTAAAACGGCGCCTGTGGAGAAAAATCACCATTAACCTTGTTAAAAGCTGATCTGAAAACACGCCTGCTTTGCCAGACTGTAGAGCAGACAGTATTACTTTTTTTGCTCATTTTTTCTCTCTCTCTCTCCGAATCCACAGCCCTCTCCAAATCTCCCCCAGATTTCCAATTGCTTTCACTTGTAGTCGTGCCAGATAAACAGAATCTATTGGATCAGGCTGATTTCACGGCTGCGCCCGCGCACATGGCGGCTTCTGTGGCCCACTCTCTGAGCTGAGGGTTTTTTTCCCCTCCACACTCTCTCCTTTATGTTTGAAATTCACTTTTCTCCAAATTCCCACTCAGTTTTCACCCCCAATAATACATCAAGTCTTATTATATTTCAGAAGCTTTGCACTCGGAGGGAACCAGATGAAGACACAGCCATGTATTAAGTTAGCGTCACTTCCAGACACGCACGTTTGGGAAATTCAGACACATTTGTGCTACTTAGTTGTGTCATTCTCTTATAGTTAGAGGTAAATTGCTTCAGGCTTTGATCTAAGCTGAGTCACAGTGAGGGACTATGTTATGGGGCTGAAGGACACTGCGTCATGGGAGGCAGAGGACAGCTGGCACACAGCCAGGACTCTGGGAAATGAGAAATGAAAACGTCCATCTGGGTTTTTACTCAAACGCACCTACATCTAGTCCAAATCGACACGGTCACACTGATGTATACATCATCCCAGACTGATAGACGCTGATGCATAATGCATGCAGAGACACAGAAATAACCACAGGTAACGCCACCTCAATCTCAAGCGATATTAAGGTGGCTCAGAGGTCGCAAATATGAGTCTGACCCACCCAGATTTTACCACTGCTGTTCATATTCTCAAGTTTAGGAGAAAAGATTAACTGATTTCATTACAAAAATACTATTAGAGCACCAGAAAAGAAGCAGGAGCACTGACTGAGGAGTAGAAGAGGACGGGGGGGGGCAAAGAGGAGAGACAGGGAGAGGAGTTTTAAATGCTCCTGAGACGCAGGCAGGTAGGCAGAAGAAAAAGGGAAAAGGGGAGGCAGATCGAGCAACATGGCATGCTTTCTGACAGACAGTCCAAAGCAGAGTGAGAGGCAGGCAGGGTGGATGTCTCTATGATTCAGCAGTATTCTGGCAGAGGGAAGATGATGATGAAGGGCCCCGGGGGTGGGTGGTGGTGGTGGTGGTGCTGGGGGTGATAGTGGGGGGAATATTTTGCCCATCTCATTAGCTCTGCCTCATTTCATTATGTAATCATCACGTCTGCGGCCGCTTCAGGGAGCTGGTGGACATATGTGTCCACTGAAACCACCGAGTCCAACCTCTGGTATTTTCAAAGTGGACAAAGTGTGTGTGTGTTTATACTTCTAAATAGTGCATCAGCCCACTTACTGGAGGTCTAAGTGTGGTGGTGGACTGATGGTAATTATGTAACTGAAGCCAAAGCACCGGGTCTGGAGGCCATTTGGTGTGTTAATTACACAGATGTAGTCTAAGAATTAACATGCGCGAGGCTCTGATGTTAATGGATCAGGGAGGTGGATTAGTGTGTGTTTTCCTCTGTGAAAGATTACAATCTATTTTTAATCCCCTTTTGGAAAGTTATTTTGGAAGTAGCTTTTAGTCAGATGGACGAGTGCAGGTCAATATAAAGAGGAAGGGTTACATTACACTACATGGACTCACTGTAACAGCATTGGCTGCAGAATGAATCCTCGTTTCGCCAGTCACTTTATTCTTAGACTCTGTGGGAAACTGTGGGCCTTCTCAGTGACACAATAGATGAGTCATGAAAAAACTACACATAGCGCTAGATTTCACACTGGTGAAACGAGACACATTTCCCCAAATGTAAATTTAATCTACTGACACTTACTGTAACTCTTAGTCAACAAAATATGGCCATAAAAGTGGCTACAGTGCTTTCCTTTATTTTCTCTGGTGCACAGTGTCTTATTTTGGAAAACAAATGTCTTACTGTCTAATAAAGTTTTCTGAAACTGAATGAAATCAGTGCCTGAGTTAAAGTCATTAAAAAACATTTGATAAGATTTTAATCTGTTGCATTTAAATGCTCATTTATAACATCTATTTTTATGGCAAGAATACATAATACAGTAAAGAACAAAACAATCTTTATTTGTTTAACATTGATCAAGAGGATACCCAAAGGTATAAAAAGAAGAAGTCAAGGCCCTTTACAAACGTCATCAATCAATGTCTTAAATTATTGCAATTGAAAACACAGTCTGCTGAACCAAAGCTCTCAGACAAATTAAAGTGTCTTGTTGAGGGATGAATTGTAATAGGACACGTATACATGCTAAAAACCAAACCAAATGAAAACTTAAAACCTGTCCATCACTTAACGGAGATCATACTTGGCAGTCATAACTCTTTGAATATACACTGAACGGATGTAAAACTTTGAAATACTGCATTTTGTGATCTTGTTGATAATAAAACTTTGATTTATAATCACTTATTCCACTGAAGTTGAAGATAAAATAACGATAAAATTTCAACTTTGTGGGAGTGTCTCATTTATCTGCCCAGAGGCAACTGAGCAACGTTCAAAACAAGCTTTTAAAAACAAACAAAACATCATTCGACGGGAGAAAAAAATCCCACTTGGTTTCAATCATTACCTATTTAAATGTACCTCTGCTGACTCAGTCTGGTGCTAGTGTTTAACACAAGAGGTCCATTAGGCATCAAAGAGGCGTTTCACTGTGTTTCTGTGAAGGAGTGCACCAAGAACAAAACAGTACAGAGTGTGTTTAAAATTCAAAAGTCATGCAATCAATGTGCCAATTAAATAAAATATAATTACAATAGTGATGTGCCTCATTTTGAATATCCAAATAATCTTAAAGCGAAAGCAGTAACACTCCAATTTCATCCATACCCGTACATACATTTACACTGGGTGTTCTGGTGGTTAAGGCACGGTAGGTAAAGTATCTCTAATCTTCCAAAAGCTGAAAACAAACATTGTCAAGAGGGTCCAAAGCTGCTGGATTGGGTAAAAAAAACATCTTTAAAAACTGATTACAGTGATTTGAATTCTGACATTCCTTGATCCTTACAGTTTCTGAGGATCATTCTTTGACTTGGGAGCTCATGGATACCATGTATAACTGGGAGGAGAGAGCGAGGCCTTTAACAGAGAGATGCTCATTCTCTGCTGCTGCTAGCAAAGTTACCTGGATGTTCAGAGGCTACAGCGTCTTTGAGTACAGCAGAATATGTTAAGTGCAAACCCATTCTGTAATTACAAAGTTGAAATTCATGTGGATTCTCGACCGAAGTAAATTCAAACTAAAAAACATGCTTGCACGTGCATCACAAATGTCTACTTGCCAGGCAAAAATGCATATACGTGTGTATCAAGAACAGTCCACCAGTAATAACAGGTTGTCACTTACTGGAGAGAATTCAGGGGTTTAGATAAACAAGGCTCTACTGTGAATGTCAGAGTTGAGGCACATGTATCTCTGCAGATTGTTCCTGGTGGAGGAGATAACTTGTCCATAAATATTTCCATTTGGGGCTACAGCATCTCCACATAGTTTTCAGGGATGAGGCCCCTCTTTCCCTCCAGCTCGCCCTCCAGCCAGCCTGGCTCTCTCGACGGGGTCACTGCAGGAGAGGACAACGGGGGGACGACACCACAGGGAGGGTGAGGGTAGGGGGACGACACCACAGGGAGGGTGGGGGTGGGGGGACGACACCACAGGGAGGGTGGGGGTGGGGGGGGACAGACAGAGGACGCAGAACCCTCCAGTGAGTATGTGCATGTGTCAGAGCGAACAGAGCACAGGTCTGAAGAGGATACAGCAATGATGCGGGTACACTGAACTCCACTTTCACTCATTTTATCTCTACTCTACATCTCAAGTCTGTTTTTGGATCCAGTTTTTCTAGAATTTCCCCCATGAGCTAAATCTCAGGAGCTCTCACCAACCGTTTAGTATGACAGATGTGTCAGAGTAGGGAACATTTCTGTGCCGTGCCTTCTCAAAATCCTCCCAGGACTCTTGATTTGTCTACAAAGTGAGCCAATTTAAAATTTTGAGTGCATCTGCAACAACAATTGTAGGGATAAATTGTCAGTGAAAAGTTCTAATGCTGAAGTGGAGATATAAACTAAATCAATACTTCATAATTAATTTTTTTTTTCCTGTCACATGTCTCAGCCTGCATCTGGAGACAAAGAAATGTGTTTACAAGTCCGGCAGTGCTCTTGTGTGTCTATTGAACACAGACTGGAGGAAGGAACATAAAAGCCCAGTCTTTCATACAGGTGTAGACAAAAGAGTTGACTTGCCACTAAAATTCAAAGCACGGGATTTGAACTTGCTTTTACTTCCAAATTGACTGACAGGGCTTCTCACACAAGGGCTCCTACATGAATACAGCTCATTCTGCATTATAAATGTCTTCTGACGTTGTTAAAGCTGTTTTTACATCAGTTTCTCCCCATTAGAATAAGACTTGTATTTTAATTACGATCAACTGAGAAACAAACCACCTCTATCTGCACAGAGTCCAATAACAAACTTGCAATTTCATACCCTGCTGCTATGTGATTATTTTACTGCCATTTTTAGAATTTAAACTCTCTATCAAACTCTTTCAATCAGGTTGGTGAAAACACTGTAAATCTGCACTGTCAAGATTCACATTCAGATTGCACTTTTAAGAAAATAAAGAAGCAAGGCAAAGTTGCCCTTTCTGTTTTAAGGGTGAGGAAGCATAAACATAAGCTGAATTTTTCTTTTGACAAACTGTACGTACAGTGGCTTACTCAAGTATTCCACCCTCTTGACCCTTTGCACATTTATTAAGTACATAGCCAAGACAAAAAAAAATCACAAATACATTTAGAAATAACCGAATAGTCCAGCAAAATGTGAGCATGTCAAGGGTCCTCGAGATAATGTTGATGTTTAGTTAATGAAAACCATCATGCAACATTTATGCAACATGTCAATCACTTCATTTGAAGCCTGATTAAGTGTTGAAGGACAGACAGAATGAAAGAAAAGCTATACTAAAACTCCCCAGATGTTGTATCGAAGTAACTGGAGATTTAAGTTGAGATCCAAAAGAAACACACATCATCATTCAGTAATACTTTTACTAAACAAAATGTCTAAGCGCCAAAGGAAATTTCAGAATAAGAGAGCGGGCTCGAACATAATTTAATTTAGTTTATTAAAATATGATACTTAATTTATTTTGGGTTTATTATTATTCAGATAATCATATTTATGAGTTGGAAAACCACCTTGTGTTAAATTTAAATTTTCCATTGTAGGAATTTATCCTGACATGAACTCTTTCAACCATCAATGAAACACTGATGGCTTTAATGTACAGGGATCAAACCAGGAAATATTGTACATTCAGGATATAGAAATATGATCAAGCTGAGGTTTCAGTTGTTTAATCCATATTTATTTATGGCAGCTGTCAGATTTTGATGTTTAGATCATTATATCTTTGATGGGAGACGATTTAATTAAATCTGCAAGACAGCAGATCCTAACAATGTCAAAAAAAAGATGTGATCGCACCTTTTAAGAAGAAAGAAAACACCCAATAAACTGCAATGCATTGTGGGGTCTTATCAAGACATCACCACACGTTTCCCTGTAAAGACTATAGTATCTCTATAGTGTCTGAGTGTCAGAAAAGAGGGTTTTGACAAAAAATAGGAACTACAAAATCCTCATTTCCTCTGAGAGTGATTAAAGCTCAGTCGAGCCTCTTCCAGACACACTGAAGAGCAAATCTGTGTCTCCTGCACCCCCCCTCCCTCCCTGTTCTCTCTCTCTCCTCGTCTCATCTCTCTGTTCGATTGAAGATCAGATTGGGTGTTCGGTTTTCCTCCAAATCCAATATGCCAAGGCTGGTTCTGAGTGAGCGACTGGTGTAGGCGATAACACTTACCGGCGTTGAATATTGCACCGACCTGGAAGGAGAGCTCAGAGTCGTGCTCAGCCTCACACGGGTACACTGCCTTGGCTTTCCTGCTGGTGACACTGAAAAATGAAGGCAATCAGTGAGCTGGCGGAGCTTTGGGGAGGATTACCGCACAGTTCAATCTGGGCCCGGGGCCTGCTTGTTCATTCACTCACTAGCCTGAAACAGCAGAAATGGGCCAGGCTGGAAAATAAGCAAAAGTACCAAGAGAGGAGCCGGGCCACTACGCACTCTTGCCCTATCTCCAGTCTAGACAGTCTAGTGTGCGAGTCAAAACACACCCACATGCGCCCGTGTGCGTGCACAAATACAATGAGATGCAGCGCTGTTTGTAGCAGGATTTGTACAGGCGAAAAGGCAGGCACACATCAGGTCCGCACAGCAGACAACCATCTATGGTGAGATAATTAAAAAGTGGCGGGGGGATTCTAAAGTAGGTTTGCACACAAACAGAGGTAGAATAGAAATCTCTCTCCACTGTGCTTCGGCTTTTAAATTCACATTTGTGAGCTTAGAAGCCGCATTTTAAATCAGTTTGATGTAAAAGAGCGCCATCAAAGAAACCATATTCATCGCTCCGCAAAGGTTAGTAAAAAGCTGTATTTATGCCGCTGCGTTCCCAAAAACATAAAAACTGTTTCCACAGAAAGGTTGTTTTGCTCACCATTGCAAACCGTTATCTCGAATGCCAGCAACATTACCATGTAGAAGTTGTGCCTTCAACACACGATGCCCTGATAAATATTTCATATTCTTTCTGCAGAGCAGCAACAATGTAGGATGAGAGAGGAGAAAGAAGATATAGAAACTGAAAAAAAAAAAGTTTGTGGTCACGGAGTTGTCAATACAACAATGTTCAGCCGAGTTCCTGAATTCAGAATATTTGGAAGAATGCGCTCCCGTGGAACCGCATTTGGAAAAATGAGTATTTATACGAAAATAAAATTAATGGATTGCCCATAGAATGACCGAGCTGTTTGTAATTTCCTCAGTAGCATCTGAAAGAACTGAAAATGAATTCATCATTTATTTTCAAGGAAGCAGAGCAATAGATGAGTGCGATGGGCAGAGTGTGCACAGTCCCATCCGGTTCGCTCAGATACCTGTGTTTGTAATCTGGGGTTTGACAGAGAGGGGAGAAGGCTGCTGCCCCTGCTACAGCCAATACTTGTGTTGCATTAGGATCCCTCAAAGGTAAACCAAATTAAGGGCGGGTGAATATATGAGAAAGTCAGGGAAAATATTGATGTGCGAGACTGCGAGTAGATGTTCGACGAGCGAGGCATTCTGTTGAGCGAACATGCAAGATAAGACGAGCAAGCAAGTAATGGAGCAAGTGAGTGAAAACTGAGAGAGTGAAAAGAATCTCAGTGTGACATTTAACTAGTATGTGAGTGTGAAAATGACTTAACGAAACAGAAATAAAGACAGAAAAAAAAAGCAGTAAACTACAATTGTAAAAATCCAGTTGGCAGGAAAACAGGCAAAGAGTCCAAAAAAGAGAGAATCCTGTCTTACCTCTCCTCTGGCTTTTCTTTTTCAGAAGCAGCTGTGGTGGCAGCAGGTTGGCTCTCTCCTGGCGCTCCAGGAGCCGACCAGGAGGCTCCTGCTGTGGGGGACCTGCAGATAAAAAAAAAAAAACCCAAAACACACACCTTAGTCCCCACAGATCCTATGGTGTCTGTTGACTGAAAACACGACATATTTTCCCTGAGGACTGCAGCAGAGCATTTTTTTCCTTTTAGGCAGAAAAGTCACATGGAGGGCAATAAAAATGTGGCCCCATGTTAAAAAATGTTGGACCTGTGCTCATCCCTTGTTACATTGTTCAGTATTGGTAGCAACAACAAAGTAATGGAAACAGCTAAACTGAACAACCGGTTGTTAAGGTGAGAATAAATGTCTACACCAATCCAGAGCTTTGGGAGAGTGTGAATTCAAACCATTAATTACAATTGGGTGTAGCTTTGTCAGTGGTTGATTTCGACATCATCCACAAACCATAATTTTAACTAGCTGACTCCAGCTGTTCTGTCACTTCTATGACGTTCATGTCATGAGGACACAAATCAAATATTCCACAATCATTGCAAACGTGGGTCAACTGAAGTCATTAGAATTGACAAAATTTTAACATGCAGCACAAAAATCATAAAACATGATTAGAATGATTTTACATTTTTAATTTGTTAATTTTTCAGGTTCACACTTGACAAAGAAAGGATAAATATTCCATCTTGTTTCATTCTACAGTACAGCAGCTACCTACAGGGGCACTCGCACATTGGATTCTTATTGTGGGCAGGCTGTACATTTACCCCAATAACAAGGACAACAAGGCCTTCCATAAATTAAATAATCCATTCCACTCCATCTGCCAAAAGCCTCTTCAAAAGGACTGACTCTCGACAGTAGTCCGTATTAACCTGAGAGGTAAGCATCAAGAGCAACTTTGATATTTTTATCTCAAGGTCTGAAACCCTACAACGTGCTCTTGTATTCTCAACGACGGCTCTGCAGTTAAATTCTGTGATGCTTTTAATTCATCATCCTTTAATTCCACTATATCTCCTCTCAATCCAGATGCCCTGTTAAATTCATTTAACGATCAGTGCCTATCCATCCTCGACCAAACTGCACCATTTAAAGCAAGGAAACAAAAATTAAATAACCTCCCCGAGCCCTTAAAAAAATCAGCAGAAAATCTGAACGACAACGGAAGGTCAACAAGTCTGAAAGAGCACATACCCCCTTAAAAGCCAAATGTTAATATATCAGAAAACATTTAAGTATGCGAGATTGGCTTCCTTTCCTCAATTGATAAAGAAAAAAAATCTCCACTCTTCTCCTTAATGTGATGTTGAGCTGTCTGAAAAAATAAAAGAATATCAGGTCCCAAACCCAGCCTGACACTTGCATTCATCCCATTCCCCATGTTAATTCTGCCTCTTTTGCCCAGTTTTAACCTGTTACAATTTCAGTCTCAGAGAGTAGTCTCACATATGAACTCATTCTCCTGCATCTTAGATATCATCCCCACTAAGCTGCACAACAAGGTATTTTCTGCTGTGAGCTCTGTTATTTTGCAAATTTTTAACAATTCTCTGACCTCTGGCTCTTTTCCAGACAGTTTTAAGCATCCCATTGTTCACCCACTGCTTAAGAAACCTAATCTAAGTACAGACCAACCTCTAAATTGTCATTATCTAAGGTTCTGGAGAAAGTAATTTCATTCCAACTGATATCTTTTATGAATAATACTGTTTTTAACAGTTTCCAGTCTGGTTTTAGAGCACTTCATTGTACTGAGACAGCACTTGTTAAGGTTACTAATGACCTACTGCTAAATGCAGATGGAGGCGACTGCTTAATTTTAGTTCTCTTAGATTTAAGTGCCACCAAGTATCCTCTTACATCACTTGGAGACTTGGGCAGGCATTAACGTATTATGTTCATACTTCTCCAACAGAACTTTTTCTGTCGCTCTGGGTAACTCTACTTCTTTGACAGTTCAGCTGAGTTGTGGTGTCCCTCAAGGCTCAGTTCTTGGTCCCCTTCTTTTTTCTATACATGCAATCTCTTGGCCAGCTTCAAAATCATGATGTGTATTAACATTTTTATGCCGACAACACTCAGTTACACAAGCAGTTAAAACGCACAGATCCCAGCAGCCTAGCTAATCTAGACATATATATGGATGTCCAAAAATTTCCATTAGTCTGAGGTCATTTTGTTTGGTCCCAAAAAGTTCCATCAGCTCTTCTGGTGCTAATCTTGGCAGTTTGTCAAAATTTATTACACACAGGCTGTTTTGATGATCAAGTCATAAATGTTGTTCAGTCATTTTGCTTTCAGCTCAAATGAATCTCTAAATTCAGGTCAGTTTTTCCAATTGCTAATATACAGAAAGTAACACAGGTTTTTATCTATCCCAGGCTTGATTATTGGAATGCACTTTACTTGGGTATTGGCCAAGGCTCCCTCCATTGCTCCCAGTTGGTACAAAATGCTGCTGCTCAACTCATTATTGGGACAAAGAGGCATGATCACATCACTCCTGTGCTTGCCTCCCTACGCTGGCTCCCTGTTAGGTTTCAAATTGATTTTAAAATTTTATTGCTTACTTTTAAGGCCTTAAACGGCCTTGCTCCTAAATACATTTCTGATTTATTAACCTGGAATGTGCCCTCTCGTCCATTAAGATCCATGGATGGAGCCCTGCTGGTTACTCCTAGGACACCATTTGTGACAAAGGGTGATCAGGCTTTTGCTATTAGAGCCCCCACACTATGAAACTCTGTGCCTACTGAACTCAGACACACAGAGTCTAGTTTTTTAAATCTCAAAACTTTTCTTTTTGTAAAAACTTTTGGAAGTTTTGATATATTTTTTGTATATATATATTTATTTTCTCTAGTCCTTTGGCCTTTTTCTTAGTTTATCTGCCTTGTCTGGTTGTATTTTCCTTTTGTAAAGCACTTGTTATTTAAAGTCCTACAAAGAAATTTATTGACCCTCTGTATCATAGTTTTGAAACTTCTTGTGCTCCATAACTCAAACCAACTAGTAACATTATTGTAAGATTAACTGGCTAAAATCTGACCTGGACTGATTCTCAACCCAAACCCTTCAGCTTGTCCAAAGTAAACAGACCAGACTAATAACAAATTCTAAAATTATCTCAACAGACTGCATCTGTAAAAACCCGAAGGGAGAGGATTCACAATAAAAGATGCAAACAGTCATGAATTAAAGATAATATTTGAATTCTGGAGGAATATTCATACGCTGGCCAGTTGTTTGCTTTTCTGTTAAGAGAACAGCCAAAGTGAAATTATAAATCAAACCTGTGTGCAACCACAACTATGAGTGACATTAAAAGAATGAACCCATTAATACAACAATTAAACTTTTGACAGTGGAGGAAAGTCACTTGACATTGAATGCATTAAAAACCATCCTGATGGACAAAAGAGAAATGACTTCCCTGTCATGTAACAATGTACAGACAGGTGGCAAACTAAAGGAAAAAGGTAAATAAATGAACATAACCCCATTAACATGGGATGCACATGTCAAGGTGCACTGAAGGTGGTCTGGAGGATTATGGTGGCCCAATTTATGTTGATTTTTCCTATAATAAGAATGACATGCATGTTCAATGCCCACAGTTATGTATAGAACTTCTGTACGTGTAAAGTCAAACAACAATACTCCAACTCTTCAAACTATAAGCTTTATCTGCTGTACTTTACACTGGCTGGTGTCAGGGCCAACGAGTCTATGGTCGACCTACAGGATGGAGGTAGGGGTCCTGGTAAAGGCAGAGTGGAGCAGAGGAGAGCACGAGTCTAAGCCAGGCATCCCTCTGTGTTCCATGCCTGCCCCAGGGCCAGTGCTAATACAGTACATAATGAGCAAATTGCTCCTAGCTGCCGCTCCCATAGAGACGTTAATAAAGGCAATTAGAGGGAGCAGCTGGGGAGGGGCTGGAGGTTGAGAGGATGTTGTGAATAGTGGTTACGTTGGCACCGGTGGAAGAGAGAGAGCGAGGCGGCCTTAAGGGGGAACATGGTAGGGGATCTTATGTGGACATAGGTGGAGGTGAACACACGGTACTGGACTCACGCCTTCATTCCCCCCTCTGCATCCCTTCCTCCCTCAATTTCTTCCCCTGCCTCCCTCTCGGTGCGCTTGTCCATCCCCAACGGTGGCTGTTCCGTTCGGGCCTGGCCTGACTGTGGGTGATTTATAGCTCTGCAGCAGTGTGGGGCCAGTGTGGTGCTCAGCTGCTCCACATCAGCATGGGGGGATAGTGCGCTGCAGTGCAGCAAATCCACTCATTAACCTGGGCCCAGGCACAACCACTGTCTGCCTGGGTCACAGCCAAGAGAAGGGAGAGCAGAGGAGCACCAACACTTCACCCACCTGCAGGTGAACCCACTCGGATATGCACAAAACCCCCAGATACATTTAAATTAAAAACAGAAAAGGCATGCACACACACACAAATTCAAGAAAAGTTAACATATCCAACTGCTTATTTCAGTTGGAAGGGGATTATACAGATCTGTGAAGATCTTTAAAATAAACAGATATCTAAATAATTATAGAATAAACAGTTAGGGAGAATCAGTGAATGCCACATGGCTGCCCTAGAAACTTGTTAAATGTACCAGAGGTAAATGGATTCATCCCAAAATTGCTTTCACAATTATAGCTAAGCCAAACCGAGGGAAATTGTTTGCCATTTCTCTTCAACAAAAATAGCATCAAGCTTTGAATTGCTCATCCGTTGTTTTTACCCATCACAGGCCTAGCTAAGCTTCTTCTGTAAACATGATTAAATACAGTAAATGGGGACTCGTGTGAAAACGCACTGTATGTGAGGCTCGCATGAAAATCCCTCTCTAGATGTTGTAATATTCGTAAGATTTTAAGAATACTAAGTTTGAAGCGGTGAGGATTTTTTACAGGCATACATATCAGAATATGCAGGAGACATTATACATAAAAAAAGGATCATTACATCAAAGGTAACAAACAACTAGAGGTCTTTTGGTTTATTATTTTAACCATCAGGGTTATCACATCATAACATGCTGTCAGGTTAGTAACATGGAGAAATTCATCAACAGAAGTGGACTGCTGCTTCTCATTACTGCAGGAATTTCACCCTGCAGCATCCAGGCCTCGCTGATCCTGGCGTGGAACTAACACGGGGATGAGTGGGGCTATCAACCGTCTTTCGACTAAAGGAAGAAGGGCAGCGGTGGGATTTTGTAGTGTTTCTAGTAGAAAGTGGGATCAAACCTATAGCCAAGCTGCCCGCCCAGCCACCGCCAGTTTGGGTGGGCAGGAAATAACCTCTGATCCACCATTTTATGATCCACAGCTGTCTGCCAGTGAGAGGCATGGAGGTTAGGGCAGGGGAGAAGAAGGAGAAGTGGCAAGAAAAAAACCTCACAGAGCAGGACTTGGGGCAACATTATTACTGGGGGAAGCTGTGACTGAATTTAGGGAGAAGAGGAGAAATGAGGCAAGACATCGAAAATGACGGAGAAGATAAATCACGCCACAGTCCACAAAGAGTTATTGCATGATATAGTGAGTCAGGATGCATTTGTGTATGACCAGGCAGATTTTGCTGCAGCTATCTTGCAGGAAAACGGCTAATACTGTATATGCTGTTTTCCAGGTGCATTTTTGAGCAGAGTGCAGATAATACATTTCTGAGACTGGCTGGAAGTAATCGAGCCATCCCTACTGCTCTTTTTGGCTAGGACCAAAGCCGAATCCCTGGGTTCCAGGCCAGAGAGGCGCTGTGCTAACAGGTCTCCACCATCTCACATGCTAAGATTTATGAGTGAACAAAGCCAGGGCGACACCCTGTGACATATGGCGCAAGTCTTCATAAAGGGACAGGGGCTGCGGCTATAAGGGTAAACAAGATGAATATCTCCCCAATGTCAATACGATTTACACGGCCAACGCTCGGCCACCTGTCTCCCAAACAAATAAGAGCTGAGATTTACGACCTCCTCCTGGTTGCTCCTTCCGTCCTCCAACATGATGCCACATATGTGGGAAAGTACAAAAAAAATACCCGCAAGAAAAAAAAAAAGGAGTTGGTTACATAAGTAATATACAGCCTTGTCTGTCTAATCCTGCAACTTAGAGAAAACGCTTGATACGAACATGCCTACACACATACACACAGGTGGGCACACACACCCACAGAGGTCAAAGTGAGAGAGGAATCACATTGTCCTCTGTCAAGTTGTGAGGTGGATTTGTTTTTATTTTACAGCTCTTTTCAGCTGATGGAGAAGGAGAAGGGGACAGTGAATGAGAAAAAAAGTCTATTTCAAGGTGAATCTGTAGACATGACACAGCAGAGAGTCTAACATCTGCAGCATAACCCAATAATTCATCTCTCACATCAGCATTCAAGACAAGTCATGGGCTGGAAACAACAAAAAGGACCAAGGACTTAGTAAAGAGAGTGAGGACAGAAAGGAGAAGCCAGAGAGAGGCATCGACTATTGAAGCATTTTCCATTTGGTAGTAGTGCAAGAGACAGATAAACAGTTGACATTTGACTAATAGCATAAACATCAAAGCAGACACTGAAAATTAATTTCACTATAGATTCATCTATTATTCATTTTTGATTAACTCATGAATGATTTAGCATACATGCCCATCAGAGGTTACCAAAAATGAGTGTTCAAAAAATGTTCAAAAACTGACTCTTATTCGTTAATAATAATGACATGGCTTCCGCTTGCTAAATACTCTTTCTACCACGGCGGAAAAGATGGAACATCTCCGCAACCACACAGTGCAGTAAAGCGTAACTGCTAAAAAATTATTCAACTGGTCAATCAATGAAAGCAAGATGCATTTCCAATTTAATAACAAGTCCGAGGGAACAGAGAATAAGATTTAAGAGGCACTATTTTCAGGCTCTTATTGGAGGATTTACTCATCATTTTACTCTGCTGCAGTATAAAACATAACTGGCAGTCCAGGTCTTGGTCAAAGTTCCTGGAGTTAAGGCAAAATAGGACGATCAATAGATAAACAGTTGACACTTGACTAATAGTATAAACATCAAGGCAGACATGACATTGACTTGAAACAGTTTCCAGACATTTCTACCCAAACAATAAAACGGCTACAATAAAAAATGGCTTTATATTATACTTGCAGTTTACCTGTGTAGTGAAAAGTCACAAAACCTATGAATTGCCACCTACATCTGAGATATCTTCAGCAATTCATATACTGAGTGAATGACGTGAAACAAAATGGCAACTCAGTCTAATTATCAGGCTAACAACCAGTGACCAGTTAACTGAGACCAGTTAATTACAATATGCTCAAATCAAACACTAGCTATCTAGAAAATACATAAATTCCTTCAACTCCATTTGCAATCCACACAGCCCACATTTGAATGTGGACTAATTTGGGACTTTGTTTACTGTGGATCTCCTTGCTTCACGACCAATAACTGCATTTTCAGTGGTGCACAGTCGCATATTGATTTGGGACTTAAGCATAGTGAACCACTCACTTGGAGTTGCTGCCCGAGCTGAGGCTGGTGCTAAGTGGGGCATGGTCACTCTTCTCTGTAGGCATCTCTGAGGCTGAGGCTGATGACGACTGGGACGATACAGACTCATTGCTTCCCATTGATGTCTCATCTGTAGTTAGGCTGGAGCTATCTCCCACTGCTGACACTTAGACGAAAAAAAGCAGTGTTTGTTATAATTAATTACATCTTTTCATTAATTTTATGCTACTGTAAAAGATTCAGCCTATTCCAGCTAACTGATAGCTTGCCTGATAAAACAGCTGAATAATTTATCAATACATAAGGCAATGCTGCATCATCAGGGGACTTTATAAATCAAACTGCTGTCAAAACAAGCGAGACTTACAACCGAGTTTGTATTGTTCATAATAATACATTTCTGCAGTCATAGACAGGAACCTAAGAAACACTAGGGAGATCCAAGCTCTTTTATTTCAATTTTACTGTCAAGTAAAGATTCTGCCTTTGGGAGATGGGAGAAGCACAGAAGCAACTGTTAATGTTAAAAAGTAGTTTGTTTGGAAAATTTCTTCTCTTTTCGCAAGCAAGCACATATCAAAGCACTTAACCAAAAGCCCATATTTAATTAAAAGACTGAATTGAATTAGTGCTGGTTGTTATTGCCTAATTATTACCGAATGTAATAACAATATTTTACACTCTACATTGACCATGCACGAAACGAATCACTGGTCTTATGTACTGCACAGTGTACATGAAACCCATAAATTTAAAGGCCTTGCACATCCACACAGGTGTTTTTAGTTGGGATTAATTAGACCAGGTTGAAAAGAATGATAGAGGTGTAATTTGTCCCACCCTTACAGGTACAGCAAGAGGATGAGGGAGAGGTCAATCAGGCATTGTCTGTACACCCAAACACACCCATACAGTCTTAAGAAGAAGCCCAGTCAAGCAAAATAAGTGACCACGCCTGTGTATGATTAATACACAGGCGTGTACATGAGAACATTTACAGATGTAACATGCGATGAGACAGACATTAACAGCCATAATGTTTGTGTTTCAGTTTGCCTTCAGAAATGGGAGGTTTTATGTCTTTTAGTATTTTTGTTTTTAAAAACTGAAGTGTCTATCATTCACAAGTAAGCCTCTGCCAACTTTGTAAATACTGCTGCTTGTAGTCTGGGAAAAGAAATATTCAGCTCAATCTTTCAAAATTTGAAGCAGCTATAATCAATATTTTAATAATAATGTATCAAATGGCATTGTGATCAAAAAAGAGTTGCTTGTACTGATTAACCTACAAAGAATAATCATTCAGATCAGCTCCCCACAGCTTTAGGAAGCTTCAGAGTGAGTTCAGCTCATTGTTAACTGTCCGGCCCACAACTTTACTGCTTTGGTTCACTCTCAACACTGTCATACTATTCCATTCTCTCTTTACTTAGAGACTATTTTAATTGGAGGACTGATAGAGAGCTTCGTCACATGGCAGTCTGCTGAAGGTCAATATCAGCAAAACCAATGAGTGGATTGCTTGTAGTGGATTATAATGTTTCAAATATGGATCTTGCTGCAAAGAATCAACAAATTCTAGAGTGGAGATGTATCACACACATCTTCAAACTGGCAGCACAGATGATCTATACAATCACCGCAATTTCAAGGTGGGCACCTAAGGCTCATGTCACCAATTTGGCATTTGTGTGGATTTTTGTTATAATAAGTGTATGAATTTTTGAGTTATTGCCAAAAACGCATTTTGTGAGGTCACAATGACCTTGACCTTTCACCTTTGACCTCCAAATTCTAATCAGTTCATTTTTGACTCCAAGTGGATGCTTGTGCCAGATGTACTGAAATTTCCTCCAGGTGTTCCTGAGAGATCACATGCATGGGAATGGGGTGGACATGAAGTCACTGTGACCTTGACCTTGGACCTTTGACCAGCAGAACCTAATCAGTTCATCCTTAAGACCAAGTGCCAAATTTGAAGAAATTCCCTCAAGGTGTTCCTGAGATATTGTATTCACAGGAATGGGATGAAAAGATGGTCAACCGAAAACAGAACGCCTCTGGCCAAAGCTAAAAGATCTGCTATTGCAGGCTTAAATAAATCAATAACAAATATACAACTCATCTGAAATCATCTACTGCAACACATGACTTGTCTGCTCTGTTCTGAGGCTTCCTAACAGAAATATTCTGATTAGTGCACTTCTTTTTCACACGGCATGCTGTCACATTTGCAGGGATATTAGACACATGCAGCATCACAGAGGACTCACATGCATACATAACCACTCTTCTCCCTTTCCCCCTTCATTGTCCTTAAATTTGCTTTTACCCACTGAACACTAAGACAACTTACTTTAAAACCATTATGTGGGACTCATATAAAAGACACAAAGGTTAAAAATGGATTATGCCTTTCATCCCTGATATTAAAATACCCCATGGTAAAAGCTGGCGCGAGGGAGGTAAAGAGAGGCAATCTGGTAAGCAGATTTAGATTCCTTTTGTATTGTGGAGGGGAAGGGATTTGGCTGGCCCCGGATCAGAAATTTCTGGAGTTAGATTGTTTGGGTCGCCGGGTCAGGTGATCAGCTCACCAGATGCACAGGAGAGGGCCCCTATCACTGTCTCCCATTACGTCAAGTATCAGAGGAAACTGAAGTGAATTTTAAGCATTTTAAAGTAAACAAGGGCACACAAAGTCATAGAGACAAATCTCTCCACAGAGTATTACAGAGAGGAGGCAACCGAGTTCAGTGTGTCATCTGTAGACGCCGCTAAGGTTCTTAGTGATTACTAGGGAACAGACGACCTAACTGTGAGCGAGTAAGTGAATGAATTCAGAGCCAAGCAGGAATCAGGGCTAAATATGTTATGCTACCCATTTATTATGTGCACCTAGCTGAAACAACAGTCATGTACAGCCTTGATTCCAAAAACGTTGGGACGCTATGTAAAAGGTAAATACACACAGAATGCAAAGGAAAGAGACTTTCAATCTTGATACTATCACCTGCTACCAATGAACCTGTTGATTGTTTATGTTCCGTCTTCTTGTGCACACTAATATTTCAACAGATATTACACTTTTGTGCAAAAAAGTTAGTAACTTAAAAGAACAAATTACTAATTAGCGCACACAAATCATCAAACAAATTTCCCCAAAACCTGTTGGGCTGTGAGTTGATTAGTTTCTTGATCACTAAGGTAGTTTGTATCTAAAAATGAAGGATCAATCTTCTTTAGGTGTGTATAATCATTGTAATTTTTCATTTCTCATCAGCTTATAATGCATGCTCAGTTCCTTCACTATGTATAGAGATGTGAAAATGTACAGGTGCTCGTGAGTACTTCTCTTACCAGTCTGAATGTCTAGGGCTTGTGGATTGTAGACAGCCAGGGGCCGATTCTGTCGACTCAGCTTCTTGGACTGCCGTGTGGGAGCAGAGAATACTGGGGCAGCAGGTGAAAGAGGGCATGACTCTGGAGCATCTGCAAAGATCTGAATACACAATGAGAATAAGTCTCTACCAGGACAAAAAGTCGCAGAGCAGATACTCGGCAAGTGTTGAGCAGCAGCAGCAGCATGTCCTCAACTGACCTCACTTAGTAATCTGGTTATGAAATGCTTTCTATGGTGTTAGATGAATGGAAAAGGCCATTTGCAGCCACGGCATGTGCTCCGAGGGAAAGCTGAGCAGCTCATTGATTGGACCCTAAAAACCGCATGTGAGAAGATTTTGTTTGTGCCAAAATAAACAAGAGTGGCTCCACATGTAACGCAATCACATCCCATCCAAAAATCTGGGTCTAAGTTAAGGTGACATTTCTCCTCAGAGAAATTGACCCATTCTCCGAAAGAGCGCAGAGTAAAATAAACAGGGTTTGGACTGGAGGATGGCTGGCCAACTGGCGCAGCCTGTTTACACCGGGCCGTGTTTACATATAAACTTCAGATGTAGAGTTAAAAGAGAATAGGGCTGCAGAGGAGAGGAAGTCTCAGCAGAGCTGCCGAAAAGGATCACAGACGAGGAGAGGAGGGAGGTAGGGAAGGGAGGAGAGAGAGAAAGTGGCAGAAAAAGTGAGAAAGACTGTGAACGGGAGAGGCAGACACAGAGGAGGGGGCATGAGAGAGAAAGTTTGTAGGAGAAAGGCAGATAGAAAAAGTGAGAAATCTGATATGGCTGAGAGTTTCTGCTGCCTCCCTCTCTCCCTCTCGCCTCTCTCTGCAAATGGAGGTGAATGTAAAACAGAGTCTACGGTTGGTATCTAGGGGTATCAACAGTCTAGAGTGGGACTAAGCTGTGAGGGAAGTTAATGCCTGTCTGTCTGTCTGCTCAACTTTCCCCCTGCTCTAACACGCTGTACTTTCCAAAATGCTCTTGCTGCATTCTAACACTACATCCTTTATCACCTGGCCGGTGTTGGATACCTCTGGGTAGTCTCAGAGACTAGCAGTATACACTGTGCTGCCGGTGTTGTTTTAGCACATTTGTATACCCCGTTGGTTTTCACCAGGCCTCTGTATTCTCTCACACCCTGTTTTAGATTTGTGAGCCTGGGTGGAGACATTAGTCACAACGCACATCATCTTCCATTTAATGAAGCTGGAGGAAAAATAAAATCACTAAAAGCTTGTGGTTTCATCTGATTCTAGGCAGAGTGCAGTGCTGCTCCACACAGATTAGAAAACTAATCTCAAACCTTTTTCTCTTTTGACACGGACAATTATCCCCCTTTGAGGACTGACACTGATTAATGACATTCTGTGGAGATTACATGATCCCATGAACTACAGGTTATGAAACAACTCATAACCAAAATAAATGTATTTAGGCAGGCAAAGGACCTTCTAAATATAATAAAATGTAAAGGATAATCTGCAGAATAATCGAGCTATTGAAAATGAACAGAATACCATATGTTTTATCCTGTATTGAGCACTTGGGGCTCCCCCTATTGGTCAGATTTAAAAGGTCTGGATATTAATCTGCTGTCTAACACCTCTGCACATTAAAAACTGGTTGAAGGGTGTGTTGTCCTAAAGGTCTAAGTTGGTATATGTTTCATTATCAGACAACTTTCTTCCTGCTCATTATTATGTAGAGCAAGCTATAAATACAATACACATATATCTAACAGACTACAAAGCACCCATTATTCAATATGATGCACAATCATGGCCAGAATCATTTGCACAAAGAATTTGACTTTAAGGATTTTTACGTGAGCAAAGTCTAAACAGCCTTAACAAACAGGACCTACAAAAGATGAGAGCATCACATTCACCCTAATTGAGATTCTTACTCTGCCCAAATGAAATTCTGGTGTCAGGTACAGTACAGTACGTGCCAACAGAAACTGCCAAATGGAAACTTAAGAGCAAAATACAAAACTTCAAAACAATAGTAAGAAAGCTCTCAGTGCCAAGAAACCAGGTCTTACAAACATTAGATCTTTTGCTTCGCTTGCACATTTATTATTCTTCAGTATCAAGTAATTACACGCCACCCAGGTTGGTAAACAGGTGCTGCGTGCAGCTTACTGATTCAGATTTCATTTGGTGCTATCGTTGTACCTTGTGTTGCCTAGGGTGCTTTTAGTAAATACAGTTCTGGATGACAAATGGAAATGCAACAATTATACACAAAACGTTGCACTGACAGAATGAATCATGTCAGTACAGTCAGTGCAGATGAGATTTGACCAATCAACAGACATTTTGGCATAAAATAGAACATAATACAATAGAGAGCTCTTTTCTTGTAGACATGGCAGTAATTGTTTTAACTGGAAAATATAGTGCTATAAGTAGACACATACAGTTTTCAGGGAGTGTTCAGTTTCAAGTGTATTACTTTGTGATAGTCGATACTGCACTGCGTGTCTGGCAAATGCCTGTTACCTTACCAAAAACCAGTGTTACCTTTTCATGGTGTTCGATGAGGATCTCCACCACAATGTTCTGGAACTTAAGATCCATGATGGCAGCAACAGTCTCCTCCTGCGGCCTCATTAATGTGGGACCAAACACCACGCCCAGGTTGGCCACGGTCATCAGATTCTGTTTACTGTGAGCTGCCACACTGAAGAAGATAACAACTCACATTACACATGTTTTACTCCAACTTACTCACGCAACATCACTGATATGAAATGTTATGTAGGACAGAATAAGACTGCACTTAAAAGTGAGATTCTTGATGTTCTGGTGAAGATTTAACAAGGGACCTCTGAACTGTAACTGTAAATGATTGCTATTTCAAATGAAAACGAAATGTAAAAAGAAATGAAATGAAAAGTTAACTATATGAGCCTGAAAAACATCCTTGACACAGAGATCATGATCATCTCCTAATCAATTTAGTTAGTAGATGACAGGTTAAACAATTGCTACACTCATTAAATATAAGGCTGTTGCTGTGTAAAATTGCTCCTCTGGTTAAAGGTTAATGTTTCATTTCATAAAATTGTAATAGTTTTTATGATGTTAACAAAGAGGTGGGCTTTGTTTCAAGGACAACAGCTCACCTGCTAAAAAGCACTGCAGGAAAGTATGTATTCTTTCTTCCTAATATCATAATTTCACAATACACAAGCATATCAAATGTCCAAAGTGGTTCAAGTAATATAATGAGAAGTTGCTATCTTGATGGATAACTTTGAACCGTCTCTTGAGCTTTTTCTTTCTGTGTATTGCTTCTAAGTTTCTTGCATTTATAATAGAATGTTTTCTTGACTAGATTGTTTTTTTTTTCACACATCACAGAGGCACTGAAAACTGTGAATACATACAAAGCAGACGCTGCATGTTTGATATAAAATGACAAATGAAAATGGGGCATTTCTGCACCTCTTACGACATTTCACATTTTAGCAAACAACGAGATGTAGTAGATCCGAGCCAGTATTCTTATATCCAAACATTAACTTGTCCTGCATGTACAGTTTGGCATATATAGTTCCCTACACTAAATATAACATCAAATAAAAAAATGAGAGAATTGTGCATTCAGACTTTCTGGAGCTACACACATGCTACTCATAAGGCTTTCCTTATCAATTCCAACAACTATGAATACTTCTGGCAGTGTCTATTCTGATTACTTCAACAACACAGTAACAACATTTGACATGGAGGTAATGATATGTTCTGTTATATGAGTTCTAGATCAGTTTTGAAATCAGAACACTCTTATTAGATGGAACTTTGTCTTTGGAGGTCAAAAAAGTGGAGAAAAAAACCCCTTTATTTAAAGGAAAAGTTATACGGACAGGTGAAGAGATTTCACACTCAAAATATGATGATATGCAGTGCATCTGCAGAGAGACAGTTTAAATAGCTTCAAAGGATGCCTTTGAAGACAAAAACATTGGTGACAACTCACATTTATAACATCTCTGAAACCATTTCAGATAGCAGTGTGAAATTCTGGCTTTGCTTCCTTCCCCTGCAGGACATGCACGCACGCCAACTTCAGAAAAATATTCGAGTCTCTCCAGTCTGGAGAATTTCACGCTGGATAATCCAAATTTAATTTCAATAGCGCTGCCTTTTTACCAGAGCCTGATTCTGCAGCGGGTTTCTATGAAATAAGATCCACCAGACTTTCACTGCCTCAGGGAAGAGGGATTATTTACTTATCTTCAATTTGCTCATATTTAGTTTATAAAAAGCTTGCTGAGGTAAAACCTTGTAATGTTAGCGAACATTATTTCTTAAATCTTTCTTCCTATCTAATCTCACAAATGGAATGATGCACAATAGTGGTCCATCCAGGGGTGTACAGAGTAATCTCAAGAGAGGGCTTAATTTGAGAGGTCCATTTCATTTCACTTCACTGTTGGGCTGCACAACAGCATGCTGAACAGGTACGGTGGGCTACACAATCCTCCTTCAACAACTTTAAATGTACACTAAAATGACCTGAGAAAAGGCATAAAAAATGTTATGCTAGCAGCATCAATTTTCTTACCCAGCAGCCACTGAGTAGACAGAGAGGAGATGGAGTGACAGCAGGGAAGGGGGAGTGAAGAGAGTGGGAGTGAGGGAGATGGAGAGAAAAAGCATGTGGAGTGAGAATGAGGAGACAGACAGGAAGAGCAGAAAGAGAGAACTGAGAGAGAGAGGGGGTGGAGATTGGGTGAACTATGACCAAGGAACTATGAACACTCACTTGGCCAGATGCTTCATAAGCAGCCCGAGGACTTGTCGATTCCTCTCCGGTAGTTTGTGGACCAGGCAGTGGACGGCTTGGATGCGAGACTCTGGACTACCGCCCTCTGTTCAAACGCAGAAGCAGCCATGCACTCGCATTAAACTACAAGGATTTCTCTGTGCTCCTCAGGTGGCAAAGAGCCAGCGCAGCTGCGATCGAATACTGTACAACATTAGTAAATTTAAAGAGATGATGATACTCTACATTCACTGTTGATTTCAGCCGTGCACAATCTGGAGCTTAAGGTACAGAAACACCAAATAAAAGTCACTTAGAGGAAGAATTGAACGCTCTATTGCTCCAAAAGTCTTTAAAAAACTATTGGATACATTCTGGAAAATCAAAAATTGAGCAAAAGTTAGTGGAGCTTTAAGGACACAATAATCAGAGGCTATCACCCTCAAGTATAAGGGTTAGAGGATGATGCATTGCAGTTTAAGTAAGTGAAGAAGAGGTGTGATGGTGATATATGGTCTGAAGCCTCCCAGAATTTGGCAGCAGGGACCACTATGCTGGCGAGGGAGATAGCTTTACGTTACTGTCGCTACCATATAAAAGGGTTGTGTTAAAACCCCCAAGATCATCTCTTAAACATTTCCTCACACATGGGCATCTGACCGCCCACACACCAACACACACACACACAGAGACACACAAAATATCATTACTATGGGAACGACAAGGATTTAAACATGGAAAAAGCTTCTTATGGATGCTGTCATCCATCAAAAAAATATTCATTGCTAATCCATTTTTTCCCCCTCGTTATGAGGGCATTGCGAGCGCCTGATAAAAATGTCAACCTGATCCAATTATAGCACTTGTTGTAATAAGATTCAAGTTTGGCTTGCTTTAAAAACATTTCATACATAAATGATGCTATGTGGGCGAAAAAAAAGAAAAAAACATGTCTTTTTGCGGTTCAAGGTCACTCACTGGACCATTTGAGGGCATGCAAATTACAGCATATTTATCACTTTAAACCTTTTAGCTTTAACTTTTGATGGCTTATTCAGCCACACATTTTTAGGGTTAGGGCAAGTTAAATCAGACAGAAATGAGAAATAGAAATACAGAGTTGTAAAACAGTCTGAAAAATGTATAGTATGTCAGCTGAAAGGCTTTTTAGGTCAACCAGAGGGGGTCAACTGTATTTACTGGAGGTCAACAACAAATAAATTTACATTTCTGAATTAACATTTCAAAAACAGGACAAGACTGTCCTCATGTTAGTAAGTGCAAAGAGTAACACATTTCTGAAACCAAGTAAGAAGACAGAAAGGTGCAGCAATATATTTTTTAGAGACCCCTGTCAAGAGTTTACAAGCCTAAAGATGAGGACAACTGTGGGTACATCCTCGTTAACATTCAGCACACAAACAGAGCAATAGCTTTCAGACTATGAGTCCCTTACTTAAGAGAGTTGGCCACTATTACCCACTTAAAAGAATTGGTAAAAAGTTTACAAAAACTAATTTAACTGCTTTTCACTTGACTGCTTGTTTTCAATAACTCACTGAAGAAGAACAAACCATTGGACTCCAGTGCCTAAACTGATTAATTTCAGACTAATACAACACAGGTATACACTGCTGTTTGCCCATGATCTGCTTTCAAATTAGAGGTAGTATAAGAGGTGGTCAAACTTACTTGCAGGGCTAATAAACTCTTTGTAAAGTCCATAGGTCATCAATGGCTCAGGAAGGCTCCTTCAGAAAGACAGAAAGAGGGAAGGGTGGGGGCGGGGGTGGATGGAGAAGTGAGAGTTGAAGTGAGCGAGGGGGGACAGAAATAGCCGGCACACTGTTTTATAGGGTCTGCACACAGCAATGATTAATGTGGCCAGGCCAGGGGATGGAATTAGATGGCGCACGCATTGAGATAACCAAGTTCATCTGAAGGTACTTTCACACTGCAGCTGGCCAGTGGCCAAAGGTACTTAGCCTCAGAGGAAACTGAGGAGATTGACCCTGCTTTATTCCAGCAGGCCAGACACAAAGTAAAAGACAAGTCAGAGTAACACTCAGCATGGTTTAATATAGCATAACAATATGGGTATGATATGTTTGCTCAAACCAGGGGAGGGCAATTATTTTCCATGCAGGGGCCACATGAGAATTTGATCAGGCTGCTGTGGGCCGGACACAAATGTGATGGAATTAGTTGCCTACTTACTCAGTGGGAGGAATGAAGTCTCTGATGAGCGTGATCGAGGGCATTAAAGCGCTCCTTGCAGACTAAACACAGCTTTATTGACTTCAGTGAAAAAATACTTTTCGCCATTTACCATCAGCTGCTGTACAATATCACATCTATGTGTGAAACATCTCAAACGCTTGATGTACTGATGTAGCAAACTGTCATGTTAGCTTGCATTATACTTTTTTAAACTTACAGTTTAATATAAAAGATAAAGTTCATTATCATTACCAATAAACACAGCACTGACCCCTTTCAGAATAAAGGTCCAATGATGGTTTAACGTTAAGTTAGCAGGGAATGTTTTTTGTTGTTTTTAATTGCAATATCACTAAGTGCTCATAATGGCCTTTTGAGGTACATGGAAATTTTCAAGTGGCTGGATCCAGCCTGCGGGGTATATTTTGCTCAGGTCAGGCTTAAATAGTGTTTAAAAATTACTAAATGTTGCAGTGAGTACTGCCTGGCTAAACACAGTGAGGCTCTCCGTTATGTTGGGGAAGAGTCCAAATGACCCACAGCTCATTACATCAAACTGGTTCTCTTAAAATCTGCCCATTACAATCCAGTCTCAACCGTTTCGAATAGGACTTGTCATTTAAATCGTGATCAGAATACTTGTTGATGTATGACAGTCCAGCTCCCACTTGTCATACAGCAGTGGCCACTGTTAGGATTTCATGTTCACACCAGTGAAAATAGCAGAAATTAAAGAGGATATCAACAGCTTGGATATTGTTATTCTTTATTTGGCTTTTTGTCAATTAAACTGCTACCAATTACTGGCAATATTTTGATCATATTTAATATTTTGCTTTTTCAATTTGACATTTAATTTGGATTATTTTCAAAATGATAACATCTCACAGCAAAATGAACATGATTTAATTGTGTAAGGTAAAGAGCAGAAAATCAAAACAGTAATCCTTCAACACAATTGTTTTGTAGTGCTAGACAATGCTGATTGATGACAGATCAAAAACCTTAATTGTTTATGTATCAGCTTCTTGTGAGTATTTTCACCGGGTTTGGAAGGAAAACAGGCAAATTCCAAATTCAGAAAATACAACTTTGATTTCATCTAAATAAGCAAAGCCAACTTAATTTGCTGCTAACTGTACCTGTTTACAAAAACAAATTGGCATTTAAATGAAACTGTCTCAGCTTCTTGCAACCAAACCACATTTTTAATCTTTGAACTTCACCCACACTATCTGTCAACCTGAAAGGAGTTGGTGAATGTGGAACAGGCATACAGTAAGCAACGTGACCTCGCAAGGAGTTAATTATACTGAGGCACTTTGCATAATTAACTCTGTAGCGATTTTAAAAAAGACAGAGTCGACAATGGATGAAATGGTTCATATTCAAGTGAACAGAGGCTCTATCATATTTGTCAAAAGAGAGAGAGATAAAAAAAAAATCTTCCATTAAGCACTAGGGTTGTCAAAGGTCAGAAGTGGATTTGTTTCAACACATAGCAACTCTGAATAATACAGTTTTGTGTCTTATAAGATGAATCAAAATGATCAAACATGCACCAAGCAAAGGTGTCTCCAGACTAGTCAAATTGAATGGCATTCTCTGTTTGAATGCATCAATACAAGGACAATAAATTTGGAAACTTAACTTACATCTAAAAAGGTGTTCAGGGGTCACATTACTCACAATGTACAAGTTCAACCAAGTAGTTTTATGTGAGTGAGAGTAAGAGTTAAACTGATCACAACAGAGGTTTAAGAAATTATTAGCTTTTCTTCTTTTTAATTATTAATATTTACTGGGTATGTATTGATCGTTTTAGGGCTGCAAGTAATGATTATTTTCAATAGCGAATAATCTGCCGATACTTTTTAACATTTTATTGTTTTGTCTAGAAATGTCAGAAAAATGTAGAACTCAAAGATGTTCAGTTTACAATCATATATGAAAAAGTAAGGAATCAAATCCTCACATGTGAGAAACATTTTATATAAGTAAAACAATCACTTATCAAATTAGTTGCTGATTAATGTTCTGTCAAGTGAATAAGCGATTAATCGGCTAATTGTTGCAATTCCAGATGGTTAATATTTGTTTATATGTCTGTATATGTGTGTCTTTCATCCAACCGGTTCTTACCTCAGATAAAGCTTCAGTGCACTTGTTATTGTCTTAATGTCCCAGTCTTCGCTGGTAGACAGATCCACATCGTTGCTCTTCTCATCTGAATGAAACACAATCATGAAATGTATTCTTACTAGAAAATTCATCGACTGAGGTAACAGCACAAAGTACCAACTAACTTCTCTTTGCCGCATTAAGCAGCAAAAGACACTGTGTGATTTTTTTGGACAGCCTAGAAAGTCCAAATATGCAATATAAATATGTAACTTGTAATTAGCCATGTGAGGATAAAAGCAGTGCCACTAGCCTTTGGGGTCGAGTCTAGCCCCAGTGGATATGGAAGGAAGTTACAGCTTCTGTAGAGGGCTGCTGGTTCTATACTCATTACAACTTTAATTAATCCCTTACTACTTCATTGGCTCCACAGGGACTCTAGGGCTGTGTTGTGCTGAAAATTCAGGGGACTTTAGTCACACCTTAAGTAACCTCTGATGAATTACAGAGGATGTGCAAGTGCAATGTGTCGGTGAAGTGTTGTGAGTTAGACACATGTACTGTACAGGGCTCAGGTCACCACACAGACTTTAGCTTCGTGGGTGGTAGGTGGTCTATGTTACTGAGAAATTTATTTTTTTGATTTCATCCAAGCACCGCAGAAAGGACAACTGTGTGTTTCTCCGCCTGCTCTGTCCACAAAGTGGCCTGTCCAATATCAACTTCTGTAGGCAAATGTTTTTGTGGAGTGTTTGTAGCCAAAGCTGTGCCTCTGTAAGTACGTAGGTTGAGATTAATGGGGTCTGCACAGGCTCTGCAGTGTAGCACAAACAGGCTGGGACTTGGTTAGGTCAAGGGCGCAAAAACACAATTTTGGCAGCAGCAGTTGGAGCAGTATTGATTATGAAACTGCTAACCACAAAGCAGCAGCGAGTTCAAAGGTGTAATTCTTTGTTATTTTACATTACTTATCTAAATTAAGCCCCTGAGGACATTACCGAACTGTGTGGTAACTTTAGCATAGTAGCTAAAGCTGGAATTGTAGCTCTTATAACACCCATAGATGCAGAAAAAACATTGTTCCACACAAATCCTTTCAAAAAGAAAGGTTTGTTAAGTGGAAGAAAATTTCCTGACTGTCACACAAAACTAAGAATAGGCTAATTTACAAACCGGACCAATGCGTGTGAAAGTAGGTCCGAGAATAACCTTAACCAAATATCATATATTGGATTTAAGCAAAATAAACAATGGGGTGTAGAAATTTGCAGTGTCACAAATGAAAGGAACGTATGGATGTGTGACATGTTTGCTTTATGCGTGTTGAATGGTACCAAAATTTAACACAGGAGAAGATGTAGGGTGGTGGTTAAAGGAAGTGGGTGAAGCTGCACTGGTCCCAACATTTCTGGCTTGTGACCCCATAAGAAGGAGCAATGTCTACTTGCAGCCCTGTGTCACTGATTGCTTCCTGTATGTTGAAATTATGACCAGTAAATAGCTTCAGAACCCCCCCAAACACCTTTCGACGTTAGATTAGGGGGTCTGTGTCAACAATCTGACATTCACACCCACCTCACGCTGTGATTGGCCAGCAGGTTGGAGGTGAGAAAGGAGCCAGGGTTTTAACTTCTTGCTCAATGACTCTTTCTTTCCTTCCTTACATGACTATTTCTTCCACTTTTCAAGAGAACAACACTATGAACAACGCGATGAACAACATGATGAGCATCTTCCAGGAGAGACTGCACCGCTAGATTTAAACGATATCGCTCCCAACACGATATCGACAGACAACACGCTGTATGAACTAGTTCTGGTAGAGCATAACCTGACCCTTAGATTTGTCTTGCATCCCTTTGTGGGAGTCCTGACCCTCAGGTTGGAACCCACTGGCCTAGAGGGCAAAGGCTGACCAGGTCACAGATCTAGTTCCTGAACTCAAAGAGGTGAGCCCACTACCCACAGTGCCAGGGGTACCACAGTTTCAAGTAATTTAAGTGAACGAAGCCTTTAAAGTCATCATGATATTGTTTTGAACTGATATTATTTAGCAGAAGTAGGAAGCAGCATAAACCATTTCAGCATCTGGTCAGCGCTATGGGATAAATGGGTCGCCATGTTTGACACATCATCCAGTATTTAATACATTAATGATCATTTCCGCCTTACATCGTGCAAATGCAGAATGTATTGAGTAGTTCTTTGGAAACATCTCACAACATTCCTCAAATTTGCCTCACTCTGCAATTATATGTATAGAACTAAGAAGTCTAACTCAGCAACACTATACACTCCCCTGTCTCATACTGTACAACAGACAGGTCAGAGACAAAATGGAGCTCACATTGACAGTCTTCTTCCTGTTATATTGTTGCCTGACATTCAATAGGTGCTGCTCTCTTTGTTTGTACTGTAATATGATGGGAGACTCATTTTCTATCACTCTGTCCTCTCTGATTGGACCCTGGCCATGTCGGTGGGAGAGATGAAAAGGAGGAGGAGTGGGAGGATCCAAAGTCTTTCTTCAGGGTTTAAAGCTCGCTTCACCCACTCACTGTGAACTGTTGTATGCATGAAATGTTTGTGAATGTGTTGGCTTGTGAAGAAGTAGTACTACCTCCGTCATACGTATTAGTCATTTCAGGGATCGAATATAACTCACGTTCTGGGCAGCTTAATGAAAACATCCCATGTATTCTATGTGGGCAATCAGTAAGCCTACGTTTGCAAACATTAGAGTGCAAGCAATATCTATACTTTCCCCCTATTCACAATAATATGTGGAATGTCGATACCACGGACGAATGCTTCTTTTACTATATTCACACTTTAAAGAAACTTCTTAGAGTGTCGCAGCAGAGTGTTAATAGAGTCTACAGCATGAGTCGGCAGGTTGGGAGGCTGGAAGGTTTTGGAGAGGAAGCTGAGACAGGCTGGCGGCTGCCTGAGTTTGTTGTCATTCTGAACACAGAGCTGAAAGTGAGCTGGTGTCTGCTGGAGACGGCAGGAAACCAGAGAGCAGACAGGGAGCAATGGAAAGGACAGAGGACAAGCTCTATAGAAAAGGAGTTGGGTAAAAAAGGGATTTAAGACAAGAGAGAGGCATAAATGAAATGGAGAAAGGCAACTGACAGACTAAGCTGGGCACGAGCACATGAGAGGCCGTCTTAGTGATGTGTTAATGAAACAAAAGCCAAAAAGTGCAAGGATGTGCATGGGAAGGACCCTGTCTGGTTGTCTGAGCATAAAAACCTGAGTGGAGCTGAGGCAAAGACACACCAAGGCACTTGTTGCATGTGAGAGACACATGGTTCTATTAGTCTGAGTCATGGGCTGATTGTCATTCACCATCTTTTTAACATCCCCTACGTCAGCACATTCGACTAACTAGGGGCAACTTAATATCAAAGAGATAGTGCCCTGGCATATAAATTAAAAACTTAACTTTATTGAACTCCACCAACTCACCATCCAAGTACATTTCCAGAGCAGAAAGAAAAGAATAGACTTTAACTTACCAATCATTAAAGACAGGAGCTTCTGGACCTTGGAGCTTACGCCGACAACTCTGTACAAGCCTTGGTCATTAATACCTGATAAGTAATAGCAATAATGAAATATTATTTGTATGGCACTTTTCTCAATAAAGGTGCAAAAAGCTTTACAGGGAAATGAACACACAAAGCAAACAATAAAAGAAAAAGCAAACAAAAACACAGTAGCTATATTACAATAACAACAACAACCCTGTACGTGGAAACTATACAGCACATACATGAATATGTCATTACAATTTGAACCAAGTTCAGAGAGAACGATAACCATGTGTATAAAGAAATACTGGGCATGTTGAGAGGGACTAGGCCTGATTTTAGGACTCAAAAAGGGGTCAGATAAGCATGTGAGGACTGAGGCAAATTAATGAGAACTTAAGAACTGTGCAATGAAAGGCATTAGTATTATCTACAGTACAAGCAGCCTGTAGTACCAATCGTTCAGCCTTTTGTTTCAATATTGGAGCAAGTCCGCCCCCTTGTGTACAAATAAATATACTGCACCCCTGTTACCTGTTTCTATTCACCAATTCTCATTTTAAACCTCCCCAAATAAATCCTCTCGTAATTCTCTCAACTAAGCTTTTCAGTATTGACATATCTGAAGCTCACCTCTTGTCTCAATGGCGCTGATGGAGTTCTTCACAAAACTCAAACCCACGTCATCCAGCTGGGCATCGACTGCAGGTGACAGAAAACATAAACAAACCTTCAAATGTGCTGAACAGTTGCACTCATGAAAAATTTAATGATATTCTTTTACAGACACAAAGTGTGGTAGAGCCAGATTGCTTACTTCCTCTTTCTTTAGAATATGTCCTCCCAAGATAATGTCCAATCTGTTAAAAAACACAAACAATAAACATCTTCATGGGTTTTTAAACAAGTATACTATACAGTAAAGTGTAGATATATGGAAGTATATTAAACCAAACTATAAGACGGCAGTCAAACAGAATACAGTGGTGCTATGTGAGCCAAGTGTGAGTGGTAGGTGATGACATAGTGAAGGCGGCTGACTCACAGGTTCCTTCCCACCCATGGCCTGCATCCAGAACTTGTGGTCATCCTCTGAAAGAGCCTGTACTGTGAGCACCGTCCCTGGCCTGGGAAAGAGTCACACCACATCAGCATTAGGCCATAGTACAACAAGGTGTTAGGGGAAGTGAGTGTTTATATAAAACATCATATATGATTTGTAATCTTTATAAAAAAAAAAAAAGAAAAGAAAAAAAAAGCCCAAACAAAACACTCTCTTACAACAGCACTCACACCTTGGATTTGCAGTAACTACAAATATGAGCCCTATTAGTCATCCCAGCTGGTTTAGAAGACCTACTATCATGTGGGACCAGATGGATATCAAGTTACTCATCCCAATCAGAATGGATGTGTGGACTCGAATTTCCACACTAAATCTGGGGTACTGCTCTTCTATTAATAATACAGAAAAGGGGCAGGGCAGAGTTAAGTTGTGTGGCAAAATCAGATATCTATTACAGGAAGGCACAGCAGGGTGTGACAAATACTCCCAGCTAAGTGTGTGAGGGCAGCCCTCCAAGACAAATCCTGTTGCCCTCTGCGCACAACACAGAGAGCGACAAGCCAAATCTTAAACGGCAAGTGTGTGGAGCTAAGAACTCTCTACTGTAAATGTGGAATATCATAGTAGCAAATCTAGGTGGCCACTATGGACAAAACACATGAGAATATTTTGCATTATGTTGCAGGAAAATTTCAAATAAAGTGTGTGTGTCATTTGTGACATGATGTGAAATGATTCCTGCTAATTTTTTAGTTCTAATCATACAACCCTGATTCCAAAAATGTTGGGATGCTCTGTAAAACATAAATAAAAACAGAACAATCATTTGCAATCAAAGTGTGTTTCCTGACAATGGTTTTAGAAATTGTTCCTGAGCCCGTGTAGTAATGTTGTTTATACAATCATGTGTTTCCTTGCTTCCTTGCCTTGACTGAGCCTTTCCAGGATGTCCCTTTCATAACCATTCATGATACTATCACCTATTACCACTGAACCTGTTTACCTGTGGAATGATCCAAACAGGTGTTTTTGGATCAGTCCACAACTTTCACAGTCTTTTGCTGCCCCGTCAAAACTTGTTGAAATGTGTTGCTTGCATCAATTTCAGAATAAGTAAATATCTACGAAAATAAATGACGTTGATGAGGCCAAACATTAAATATATTGTCTTTGTACTGTTTTCAATTGAATATTTGTCAAAAAGGATTAGCAAATTATTACATTATGTTTTATATGTTTTACTCTGCGTCCCAACTTTTTGGAATTGGGGTCGTACAAGCATATCATCATGGTGTGTTTGTGGTAGGTGATGATGTACCGATCTGTTATGTCGAGCTCTAAGCAGAACCTCCTGTCCAGCATGTCTGTTGTTTTGCGGACACAGGATTTCAGCGTGACGGACTCGTTCTCACCCTGAAAAAAAAAAACAAAACACAATAAAAAATCTTTAGTGCACAGAATGTTGTAGGGACAAAAAAATAAACATAAAAATACCCATTGTGAGACCCAATGTCGTGAAAAGTGAAAGTGAAAGACATCTTAAAAATTTTGTGGCACTGATGACCCTGTGCTCCATATCTTTTTTGACTACTCACAATCTTCCCACCAGATCTGTGGTCAAAGGTCACCATGTGCAGGATCTTCTGCTCTTTGACAAACGTACAGTAGCGTTTGACCCAACTTGAACCGAAGGGAGGTGGCCCTGGAGAAAGAAGACATAGATGTGACACAGACATTCAACACGACTTGGATCATAACAATCAGCACTCCTTATTGCAGCAGTATCAGGGAAGAAAGCCACAGTGAAAATGTGTGTCAGCGTGTGGAGCCACTGAAATGAAAATGGTTTGACTCCTTTTCAGTAACATTTGGCAGGTGCTGCATCACCGTTGCTGCTGCTGGTTAAAATGCGTTTGAACCGTGGTTTGTTCATAACAGGGATGACTGAGAATTACTTGTCTGTCCAAACTGACCTGCCACAACAACCCTTAGGTAATGTCTTTGACAACCTACACTTGGTACAGAAAACATGTTATATTTGACTATAACTCTGATGGCAAAAAACTGTGATGCTGCGTAACATATAATATAAAGCAGTATGTCTTAATTTGCTGATCCTTTTTGACATATACTCAATTGAAAACAGCACAAAGACAATATACTGAATGTGTTACCTCATCAAATTTATTGTTATTGTAAATAAATATATTTGTACTGAATTTGATGTCAGCAACACATTTCAAACAAGTTGGGACAGGAGCAACAAGCAAAGATGGGGCGAGGTTCACCACTTTGGGAAACTGATTGTATTGTATAAAGGATATTACTACATGGGCTCGAGAAGACTTCGTAAATCGTGTACTTCTTGAAGTTTCCCCACTGCAGTGTGTGTTATGACTGGGCGTAAAATGACAGCCCATATTAAATCACATTTGAACTATATAAAAGTTCTTACGCTTTTCCTGTACATAGAGGTAGCCTTCACAGCTGATCGGGCTGGTCTGTCTGTATTCTTGAGGTGCCTCCCTGATCCTCTTCATCAGCTCATACACCTCTGATCGTGCACCCTCAAACCGACTCCTTGTCTGGGAGGGGGAGAGGAAGCAAACACACAGTCCAGGAAGTCACTTCCTGATACTCAGTGGTTAGGTAGGAAGATTGTCCTAATGAGAGGCCACGGAAAATCAAAGCTTACGAGCTTCCCTTGGAAATCCCTTTTATATCCATGAAATCATTTAAATGGTTAAGCAGTAATCAAAAACTAAAAATGAAACTGAGATAAGGCTGTAATGGCACTGCAGACTAAGAGAAACCAAATCGATGGAGGTACAAAGTAAACAAGAGGCAAAACAGAAAGTAGAGCCAGATATTTTTTTCGGGAATTCCTGGCCAAATCAAGACAAAAAGGCAAGTAAATATTGGATTTGCATCTGACAGGTAGACAGAGAGAAGACCCCAATGGCCCATGATGCTCTGTTTATAGATTTAGTGGCTATGTTGAGGAGGAAATGATTTGCTTACAGTTTAAGATTTTGTTACATCCTCTCTCATCCTCTTTAGTGGTCAAACTTTCTTTATTTTCACTCTGAAACCGATTATGCTCAAGACTTCTTCTACTTCTTTGGTTAGACCAAGAACACATAAATAGTATACAAGCAATTCATGTCATGGTTAGAAATCCAAATTACAAATATAATAACACAATAATATTTCTTACATTCTGAATATTGATCTGCAGTGCTCTTTTATAATGGTCAAAGTCCTTGGCGAGCTCGAAGCCCTGGTGATAAAAGGTGAAGACTGTCTGAAAGAAGGCGAGCATCTAAAGAGATCACAACACAAGAAGAAACAGATAGGACATGTTAAGAGTCAGCAAGAGAGAGAGAAACTCATGACAAAACATTGTGGCCAAAATAATTAGCATGTTATGCCACAACATGATGAGACTGTTTAGTCATTTTCACATCACACAGAGAGGTAACCCCATGTGACACATCCTATGTTGACCTTTGCTTTAATTAACGTGAAAGGGAAGCCACGTCAGTGCTGACACGCCACTCACCGGCTCCACACACTCAAACTTCTTTCTCTCTTGGATCTCCTGCAGTTTGCACACATAATCCAGTGACTCCTCCTGAAAGTGCTGCCTCATGGTTTCCACCTGGAAGTCTGCCTGTGGAGGTGGAGAACACACACCATGATGATTATAGGGACAGACAGACGCAAGGAAGCAAAGAAGGAACATTATGGTCTTTGTGATACAGTGCAATTTGAGGTTTGACTTGTTATGGCATTATATTCTTACAAAGGGGATACTGAAGTTGGTTAGTGCTCTCTCACATACTGATGATACTCAAATCATGTTCATTTATATAGCACACAAAAACCAGGTTTCTCTCAGAGGGCTGTATAATGTGTATGGCATATGACACACAACAAAACTTGAAGGAAAAAACAGGAGACAAGCTAAGTGTGTGAAACATTCCTCTTCTGGAGCAGAAGTAGTAGAATTACAAAATACCCATACGATTGATCGACCACCTATACCTGTTTGTCCTACGTAGGGTTGCAGGCAGGCCGGAGCCTATCACAGCTCACTTTTGTTTGAGAGGCGGGGCACACTGAACATACAGTTTCTTTGATGTCACGGGGCTAACATGTATAGACAGATAACACACTCAAACTTACACTTAAGAGCAATTTAGAGTTGCCAGTTAATCTACAGTAATCTGAGTGTCTTTGGACTGTGGGAGGGAACCAGAGCACCCAGGGGGCAGATCTACACACAGAAAAGCCCCAGTTGTTTTTCCTTCTTGCTGTGAGGCAACAGCACGATTACTGGTTGATATCCTTGCAGACTCAATGTCAACTACTTGCATTGCACTGTTACTTTTTTAAAGCTGCCATTGTCTTGCTTTTGCTTTTGTTGCTTTTTGTTTGCTTTACTGCTCTTCATGCCTTAAATTGCCCCTTGGGGATAAATAAAGTTTTTTGAATTGAATTGAACTACTGATAAATTATTTTCGCTCACTTTAAAACCAGTAAAATCAAAGTTTGCACACTGCTTTTAATAGTAAGTGCTACTGTTCATTGAGTTCATTAACAACTGATACAGTGTTGATAAAGTTCATGACTGTTGTGGCTGCCAATGAATCAAAGGGTCTATTTATTCAAGTCTGATAGAAATCAGTGTTGGTACCACAGACCCTTGTGTCACAGGGAACAGAACAGCCTGCAGTCATAATGTCAACAGTTTCAAGTGTCCTCTCCGGTTGGTGTATACAACATATGGGTAAGCCTTACATGGCTGCATGGCATTGCAAAGACAAGAAGACATTGTTTAGTAAGAGGCTGATAAATTCTCCACAATTTAAAATGTTCATGTCATGGTACTGCAGTGTGGACTGTTCCCCAAACTACAGTACAGCAACCAGGTTTGACCTTGGTGGTACAGCACAAGTGAGTACACATTTCCTTTCCAAACAAGCCAGGAAAACCGTCGCTGCAAGGCACGTCAGTGGAAACTCACACGATCCAACAGGCTTCGCAGCAAGGCTCTTCCCCAAGGCACCAAAGACAAAAACCAAAAACAGGGATTCTCAAACTAAATTGAGTAAAACTAAATACCCTTTTCCATCTGCTTTGGTGTCATTATAAATTGCTATTCTGCATGTTGCATATCAGTTGGAGAGTTCACACAAGGATAAATACCTCTTGTAGCTGTGGCTCTTTCTTCTTTGCTGACATATTCAGAAGCTTTTCCAGGGAGCTGTAGTACTTCTCTGTTTCTTTCTCATACTTCTTTCTTTCCGCCTTAAGTGGAAGGAGTGGAAGAGTATGAGGAGAACAAAATACTAGACGTGTGTGTAGTACAATTCATTCCAACTGTAAAATACGGACATTTGAAGAATCATTAGGGTACACCGAGTATATAAACACATCTACTGAGAGTTACAAAACATATTGAGAAGAGGAAATAAACCATCATACATTACCCTAACTGTACCAAGATGCTCTTTCCTGAACTTCTCCAGGGGTTTCATTAAGGTTTCAGTGATGTTTCTCATCTGTACAGAGAAGAAGCCATAACCATGCCTTCATTATTGCTCAACACAATGACAAGGCTGATTAATATTTCATATGACAGACAACAATTTCCACATGACACAACATTTCTTCCATATGACACAACATCTTTGCGTTTGCTGACTCCAGTGAAGAGTGGCAGCTGTATACAGTTTCTTGGCCTCTAGGGTGCTGCCTCGTGATTGATGCCCTACTGGCCTCGATATGCTAAATTACATAACTGAAATTGCATAACAATTATTCCAAAAGTGTCTTTGTCTTCCAGTGATGTTTTAATAAAGCCAATGTATCTCTGCTCATTCCTGCAGTGCGTCTGCTCTGCCGGGTGCAGGACAAGTCTGTGCTTGTATGCCCATCCTTCTTTTCCTTACTTTGTACTGTGATGTCATCCCACTGAGCCGAGCAGTGCTGTGCTGAGCAGCGTGTTTACCATTATGGTCTGAGCCTGGTGCTAAAACAGTCATCTCAGTCAGCTACTGATGATGGGCCCACTCCCTAACCTCAGACACTACAGACAGACATTACAAGAGAATGGCTGTTTATAGAGCGTCGCAAGCACTTCAATGTGCATTCATCTCCAAAGAAGAGGAATGTTTAGATGTTTTTCTGGAAATTAGTTTCCCTAAACTATCACTGGCCATCAAGCCTGCTGCCTTAATTTAAAAGAAGTCTTCAAATGAGCAGCTTTGACAAGTATTTCTATTTACAGCAGCCACAACCACATTGTGTGACACTTTTAACACCTCAGGGTAGTAGTTCATGCCCACTGTCACCATTAAAATGAAACTTTGACAGAGTTAGAATGTTGTAACTCTGTTAACCTTCACATAGGATGTGTGATTTCTGTGGTTTATGAATAAGCAACTTTAACAATGCTGCCTGATGCAGAAGCCTGTTTAATGGTGGTATGTCGTAATGGGCTGTAATGTTATGTGGACCTTGTTGCCAGTAGTAGCTTATGTGAATCTGTCTTGGTATTTAAAGCTTGGGTGTAATAATGTGGAGACGCACTCCTGTCCTCTCTGCAGCCACTCCCAGGCAGGTGCTGCGACAGTGACCCTTAGACAGGCACGACAGGAGGAACTGTTTGAACAGTATCAATTCTTACCCATGCTTAAGGAACCGGTTTGCTCTGCCTACTGGATGCTGTGTCTGTACTGCATGTTGGAGAAAATTATATTACGAATGCCTGTCTGGATCTCTGGTGGATAACAGAGTAAGACATTAATAGATCTAAGTACCAAATATGGGCAGTAATAGGTGTGGGCTGGTTGGAAATGCACACACGGTGCAGCATACCAAGTTTAACAATTCGAGGGCAATACCTCAGACAGACAGACAGACACAGACACGCACGCACGCTCACACACACACACACACACACACACACACACACACACACACACACACACACAGGTGCTGTATTTCTCCTGGTTTTCAAGCAGGTTCCGACCGGCTGTTCTCACCATCAGCTCTCTTTGGTCTTCTAGGTTCTTGAGGAATGAGGAGAACTCTTGCAAAGACTCATCTGAAGAAAAAAAAAAATTTAAAAATGATAATGAATGCAACCATTCTGCCTCATTCTCACTCACACATGCACACAACCTAAAATACTTCATGATTATCAGTTGTTCCCATCACAGGTGCACACCAAAACCTGCTCTTAATTTGCTGGTAGAGAAGAACCGTAAACAAACATTTACAGTGCACGTCTGCTTGGTGGTGGCAAAACTAGTGGTTAGTTTCCATCATGTGAGAAAGCAAACCCACACTTACCAATACATTTCTCATCATCTGTCTTTGCATCTCCAATGTACTCAAACTGAAACTCTCCCAAGCACTGGGCAAACTTTCGTTGCGCCATACCAAGCTCTGAAAGAAAAATTCAAATACAAAAAATAAATGCAAGCAGTACATCTAAAAAGAGACAGAATAATAATATGACTACACTACATGTTGTTGAGATCTATCAGGTAAAGTTTAACTAGATAAAAACATTTAGACTACACACACCAATTACTTTCATTTTCATTATAAAAATACTGTGCAATGAACAATTTTTAAAAAACTTAACACAATATAAGCCATCATGAAAAGCAGGTCTGGTGCCTCACACAGAGTTAACCACTTTGCAAGCATCCTGTTTGTCTACAGTCAGCTACATCCTGCTGCACATCTAACCAAAGTAAACCAGGAGGACAGGTATCACAAGTTAACACATGCAAAAAGAGAGCAAACCTTATTTCATTTCATCTGTATGCAGGTCAAAACACAAATGAAAATAAGAGAAAAAGTGTGATGGTGTCTCGGACAGCTCCAGAAATAAATCGATAGTATATACTAGCGTTGTTTAATATTGGCAAAACATTACATCTATTTTTTTAATTTTCAAGATATATATAAGAGCATTTAGCTGTTTCAGCTGAGAGAAATGAAATGTATTTTAATGTAATGTCAGTCTTATTCAGATCGCTCCTTAAATGAAAACACATTACATTAGCTACAAAACTGATGTTTGGGCATTTACTGAAGTAAAGTCTGCTCTTATTTGGTTTAAACCAAAACCACTTCCTTCACAATGCCAGTGCAATATGTATTTTATAGTATATAAATGTGCATCCACAGCACTGATGACATATGAAAATGCAACAGCATAAAAAAAATTATATCAGTAAATCTTATATTACAATGTATTGCTCAAACCTAATACCCTAAAAGCTGCATAAATCTCTCATTAAACAAATAGAAATGTGAGGCAATGTGATCAGCACATCTCTCCTGAAAAGCCCGTCACACTGTTACAAATTGTCATGAGACTTGGCTGAGTTCAAAACAAAATCGGCCTAAACCTACAGGATGGCCTGACACAAGAAAATTAATTATCATCCTTTAATCTTGTTGCTGTTAACCTCTTTAACAAATGGTGGACTATATGGATTTAATGCCAAACTTAACCTCAGGCCTGCCTTAACATGAGTGACTACTCTCTGAGAAGCGCACTCACTCATGTAAACCCTGCATAACCCTGAATAAATGCTCCTGGATCTACATAAAACAATTTCAGATTTTGAGAGGTGGATGAACGCTGTTTATCCACCCTCCTCTACATCACTGCACATCAGTAAACACAGCAAACCAAATCTATTTCCAAACAGTGAAGAGACTCCCCGAGATGGGATCTCTGACCCATAGCAGTCCCCGAGGGAAGCATGACAGAATGCAGCGAGGGTATTTTAAGACTGGAGCTATGAGCAGTATAGTGAGGGGCAGTGTCACTGGATTTGGCAGATAGCCGGGACCCTATAGGGAACAATCAACTGAGCAACACCACTGAGTACAGCTCTGACACTGCTGTGCATCTGCAACTGCTACAAAGGCATGAAGCAACTAATGATTTTTTTTTTTTTATACTAATTTCAGAAAATATCTAAAAATGTTTCTTGGTCTAAAAAAAAAATTAGTAAAAATACTTTATACTAACTCATCACTATTGTTGGTGTTTTCAAAAATGCCCAAAGTTGTGGAGGAAGAAACATAAGTGATAAACATAGATTATTGTTCTCTCATTGTTACAGTTGACAAAATCCTTACAGCATGATAATATGCTACATGTTTCATGCTAAACATCAACATATTAAGATCCAATAGTTATCTAACATGTTTGTTAACATGCTAAAATGAAACTGCAAATGGCATTTTTACAAATATCATTATTATGATATTACATATTACATTATATACACTTTACACATTGTTCATATTTATACTGTGGAATTATCCAGATTTTGTTAACAACTCAGGCTTTTGGATGCTGACAATCTTAATTATATCCATGGCTATCCTGCTGCTCATGCACTCCAGGTTCTCTGAGCGGTGTGTGTACACATGCTATGGATTAAATCTGCAGTAGGGCCCAAAGCCCAAACATGTGAGAGGTGTTGGACAATGTCTGCCTGAGCCTGGCACAAAGGGCATCGCTTCTGCCTCAACTGTTTATTTCAAACAGTTTGAAATCCACTGCTGGTTGCTCTTCAGCTCAATCTCAAATCTGTACAATTCATAAGCACACAAGGAAATATGGGCAAACCAAACACCTGTGGTCGATTCCTTTGGCCCAGTCGTGTAAGTCACCGAACTACAGGAAGGGATACGAACCAGACAATGGGACAGCTTGTGTATCAGAGTAATCACAATTGTTTGTTCTTTGAGTAGGTCTTTATATAGCACTTGGAGGAAATGCTCTTTCTTTTCTTGTGGGTGAGGTAATTGTTGTGTTTTTAAAAATTAAAAGTTAAAACAGCAAAAAGAAATGCAAAATGTTTTACCCACCACACAGCAAATCTGGCGAATAGCAAAAACAAAAGGATTCCTGACTAGTTTATGGCTCATAACAGCTCATTTCTTGGCTCATGAACCTCTGCAAGACACTGCACAGACCCAACTTTTTTTTTAATTCATCAAGACTGGAGAGGGTCTACATTTGTCCTCTCCCCAGATACCACAACAGACATGGTAAACAAAAAAATAGGCCATTGCCAAAGCAACATTACGAGACTCTGACAAACAATAGCAGCAGAGTGCCAAATCCTCTGGCTCAAGCACCACTTTAAAGACAGTATTTTGCTGAGGTCAGAAGGGATGGGAGGGAGGAGTATTATGGGGAGGCCTTATTATTGTCAGCTTGTAATCAGACGTAAGTTACTGCAAGAATTCATTCGACAATAGTTTAGAGTAGAAAACGTATAGTATGAACTCGTGCCAAACACACCAACTTTGGAGCTCGTGCTTCTAAAAGCTTTTCACTGTTTGGCCAAAACGTTTCTGTCACAGAGGTGACTTTGAACTGGTGTAAACACAGCCTGATGAACTGCTGTGTGGGAGTATTTAAGTACGGGTTCGGGGCATTATTTTCAAAATAAAGGTATGGCAAATATAAGCCTGTCAGGTCATTATTCTGGGAGCAAACACTGAACGTAGCAATTTTCTTTGAAGTAAAATCTAGAAGGAATCTAAACCACAAAGACAGCTAAAATCCAGACCATGGTGTGCAAGACCATAAAAGGTGACTCTGGTCACTCTGGTCTAGGCAATGATCCCTAATTTACAGCATATGGAACGACTGTAAACAACACAAACAATCCTATATTGGTTTGGTCTATAACAAACCTTGTGATCTTATAAGTCCAGCAAGCAGGACTGAGACAAGAGCGTCGTATTCCTCTACTAGATTTAAACTGGTAGGCCATGCATGACTGGGTGCAGGCCTCTAGAGCTGACTGCGCCACGATGATCAAATTTCACCACTGCTCATGTTTTTATTGTCCACTTGTCCAAAACAATGTAATACGGCTGATCTAATACTGATCATTCCACTCAACATCAATGAAGCGCCATCTCCCCACAAACTCATCTTTCCACTTTTATGCTTTACTTTTTGTTGACGAAGTAGAAAAGCATTAAAAAAAAAATCATCAGCAGAGAAACCTCCTTACAGCAGGTCACTCCATTTTAGCATTTAAGCATGTTATTTTGGCTTTACTATTTAGGGGTGCAATGAACAATTATTTTCATTATTAATTAATCTGCTAATCATTTTCATGATTCAGCGATTAATCACTTAGCCTAGAAAAAATGTGAAAAAAAAAATTTCTGAAGTCCAAAGTGTCATCTTCAAATTGCATGTTATTTTCAGCCAACAGTTCAAAAACGACCCTTTTTTTACGATCATATATGACAAAGAAAAGCCACAAACGTTTAGATTTAAGAAGCTGGAACCAGAAACGAACCACCAAATGAATGCCTAGGTTGCTCAGTGCCGGATGTGTAATTAGGCAACTGTTAGCTAACATGTGCACAATAACAACTTTGCAATAATGCAATAATAATATGTCAAGTATGTGCCAACAGGTTATTCCACTGCCCCCAAGAGGTAAGTAAAAAATTAATTACAACTTCTTTAACTGAAATCTCTGAAACAATTTGTCAGCGTTGTTAATGATATTTCCTCTGGCTCAGATAATTTTCAGTTATGGCTTTACCCAAGGCTTGATCCGAGGCCTCTTGCTGTTTGCCATCACTATACTCCATCTCAGTGGCATCATTCAAAATATAACATTTACTGTAATTGCGGTAACCCAATAGTCCTTGTTTGCCCTCCTTATGATCCTTATATCCATGCTTGAAACTAAGAGTGACCAAGTTTCTGCAGTCTGTGTCTCTCAAAGCTTTGAAGCAGCCTGCCAGAGGAACGTGGGGAAGATGAGTCGGTCATCTCTTAAACCCCTGCTTTAAACCTTTTATAGAAAAGCAATTTTAGAGGTTGGATATTATTTAATTTTATGCTCATACTTCGTCTCTACTACTCGTGCTTTTCTAGTGCTTTTTGGCTCCGCTTTTGTTTGGTTTTGTTAGCAATATTTTTTTTAACTTTTACATATTTTCCACCTGCACGCCAGACAAGAATGAAGCACCAGCTCCAGCCTGTGTTTATCTTTCTAAAAAGTATGTTTATATAAAGTGCACGTTATAATCTGTTATTATTAGTCATAGTAGTAGCATATGACGTTTTGTAATCAGTCATCTTGTTAAACTCAGAATCAAAAAGACACATCACAACCCACCCTAGCCTGACAGGTAATCACTGTTGGTCAACTGCAGTGCTCAAACGATCCCAAAACGCACACACATGTAGAGTGGAAAGTTCAGCTGCTCCCCCAGGTAGTAAAAACATGTTTTGACAACATTACACTGAACCTTGACACCTTGACAAAGCCTCAACACACCATATTGTGTCTGACATAAGGTGAGGGCAGTATCCAGCGTCACTGTATTGTCACAGATAACGCTGATAGAGCTGATGGTATTATGACAGTCACAAATCAATGCAATTCAAGCATTCTTCAAGGTGTGATAAGTACTATTTTTACTGCTTGATTGCAGAACATAATAAGGAGTTTAATAGGGTTGTTGAATATGACGCAACTGCAGCTCTTTCATAACTGACTTATCAACTCATACTTTGTCTGCCTTTTTTATTATCCACATACATAAAGGGAATGTAGGTCTTATACATTTTACTACTGCACTTTATTAGAAAATTAAGGGTATCCTTTATCTCAGCAAAGACAGCGTCAAAGCTCAGGTTACTGTGGACAATTAGTGTGCACTCCAAGAACAGTGATGTCAATGGATAGATTTGCAAGCTTTATTAGAGCCATATGTGTGCGTGGTGCACAAATCACACCCATCCACAATCTGACTGCACAGGCCGCATGCATGTTTATCTCACGGCAGGTTGGACGGTTAATGTGAGAGTATATGAGGCCAAGCTGTGCGGACTTCATTACATAAAACATGAAGAATGAATGTTATCCGGTTACATGAAGCTCCGGCACTAAATTGACGTCAGGAAACATTAAGAGGAGGAAGAAAGAGCGACAGCATTTGCGTCCCTGTGCACTGTCAATTGAAGTTAAAACAGCATAGATCAACTGGATACAATCAGAGGAGCAATAAACAAAAGTGCCAGATGAGAGGTCTGGGTAACAGATTGAAATGATAGCGGCTTTCCTAGAGGAAAGAACCATCACAAGATAGAAATACCTCACACACTAGGGCACACGAGAGTCCAAGGCAAAGGCTTCTCCTGCTTTTTGCCTTTTAAAGCAAGGCATTTCAGAGCAAACCTGGGAACTGTCAAACTTGGCTAGTTTCTCTGCAGAAAGCCAGAGACCCCAGTCTACTGGCTTCAGCGTATGAGTCATACAGACCCCACCTTACATCTATCTGATATTACAGGCCAGATTGTTCTGTAACAGGAAAAACAGGGGGGGAAAAGTGCCAAGCCGTGTGACATAAACATTAGTGCCCCTGGTCAGAAGAGGTGGGAAGAAAAACAAAGACGACACAGTGTTGGGGAGGGCATTGAATGGAAGGGCTCTGGCTATTGGAGCACCACAGACCAAAGCAGACATGCGCCACTAAAAGACAACATAGTTTTAGCTTTTTAAAAACTATTAAGATCGTTTTGTAACACACTGTTCCCAAGGTTTATAACAGACTTCTATGCTCAAAATATCGTGTAAATTTAACAATTAAAACAGGCATATACCAACAAATAAGGTGCTTTTTGTACAAAGTTATGACTATAACTGATAGTAATTAATACCCTAATTACTGATTAATCTATTTTTTTTTTCAAATCTTTATAACAGGAAACAGAGGAGCAAAACATCGCCTGAGAGGCTGATATCAGTAAATGTTTGGTATTTATATTTGGTATTTTACGTAATAAGGTGAGTAAGAGTTATGTCATCAATTCAATGTCTGTTGATCATGATGATTATGATGTTGATTATGTTGTGTTGGTGGCTTTAACAATGTGGTCTCTGATGATGAATAAAGGGACAAATATTATTATGGCTACCAAGCTCTTTTTCTCACATTTAATTACAGTATACTGAGAGTTATTGAGTGTATTTAAATTATGCAAAGAATGCAGGACACTAAATGACATTTTGATTGAGCATTCTCCTCAGTTTCAATATGAATGTAGATAAAAGCCGCAAAATTGAGTTTTGGACTCCTTTGTTGCTCCTTAAAAATAATAATCACATATCGTATATAATAACCAGAACAATGCTTACATTGAACAATCACAAAATGTATACCTCATTATTTACACATAATTACAGGCTCAGGTTCAGTAGTAGTTTGTTTTTAGTAGTTTGTCTTTGCTGTCAGTCCTGTCAGAATTGATTGGTGAATTTGCTTTTCTATGCTTACAACCTCAGGCTGCTAAGACTTTTGGCTTTACATATTTTATGCAATATTTTACGTCTGTCAAACATGGTCGCACTTCTCCCTTAATGACACTCATGCTGCAAAAAATCAATAGCAGGCCGTGTCATGAAATTGTTATTTCCATATTACAAATATGAGTGTACCCAAGATAATTAACATGAATTACCTCAACTTGTTTTCCGCTTACTGTAGGTTTTAAAAGCAGGAAACCTAACATAGCACATTCTGGCTGCTCCTGCAAAAGTTTTCCACAAAACAAACCAGATAAAGTATGTACGGTATATGTCAGAGTTCAGCTGCAGAAGATGTCCACAGTGTATTCATTGGCGCCTGATGGAGTGCTGTTTGTTATGATTTCTACAGTCTCATCAGATGTGCCACTTAGGTCACAGCTTGCCTGGTCCAGGCCCTCAAAGAGCAGCCAGCACTGACATGCTGCGCCTTTCCACAGTCCTTCCTGTTCCACTCTCCCATCTTTTCCAGTCTGAATCCCTGCTCCACACTCGACTCCAACCTTTGCCCTTTAACAGAGCCTGCCCACCCACCCACTCCCACAATCTCTCACTCCCCGAGCTCCCTGCCCACAAAGCGTGCATTACTTCATTCATGACTTCCTGATCCTCAAAACAAGTCTGTAGGGTGAGGCTGCACTGAACAGTATCCTGTCAATAACATCTAAGTAGCCAATCAAAGATATATCAGTATCTGAATATGCTGTTATGTACATATGCATTCAGTCAAAGGCGCTACAAATATTACTCCACATTTACTACTTGCACCAAAAATGGAGCCCCTCATTGTGCCATCAAGCAATACACTATCACTTTTACAGTAGGCCTTGTTCTCTCTAGAGATGAAATAGCGTTCCTCCCACATGACTTCACGTCTTGTGCTAATGCGATTTTAATGAAAGATTGTGATGTGGGTCTTTGGCAGAATCAGTAATGTGATTACAGGGAGCCGCAGTGAGCCAAGGCACACCACGGCAGACTACTCTTAAACCTGTCTTCCAATAAGAGAAGGGCCTTCACAAAGCTGAGTTCTCAAAGCGGAACTGAAAGTGAAGGAAAAAAATTATTTTGCTTTATTAGCCAATTGGTCATTTCATCAGAGGAAGTCCAGCTGTGGTTGTGTGACTGACCCCTCTGCAACTCTGTCCAACTTCATGTTTCAGATGATTGCAGCAATAACAGAACACGCAAGAAGACACTATGAAACTAATATAGCTGGGTGATGGGCACTGACAAGATAACATACAAATAAAAAATGTAGAGTTTATAGTTTCTGCTACAAAATACAATCAACTCATTTGCTAAGGACAACAGTGAGGGGTGATTGAGAGGGTACAGACAGGACACGGTTCCTGTGGAGGAAACCCTCTGAAACAGAAGCACATCTGCTTGTTGCTCCTCTAGTGGGCACTTCCATGTCATGGCTCTCTGGCCCAGCGCCCCGCTATAAAGTTTCCTCTCAGAACCAAGGTCTTTCCGTAGTGGGACATCCTCCCCAGCCGTACGAGTGGAGGGAGTCACTGAAAGGCTGAGAAGGGCCTGGGATTTGGAGATGAACAATTGTCTTCTGGACTGTCCAAACAACAGATCGTTCCGAGGTCAAACGGAGTAGAGCATTTTATCATTCAGCTCTTTAATCTACAGTATTTAGTAAGAGGTGTAAACACGACTAAATCTGTCAAGTTTTACTACACAATGCTAGATTAGCCATTTTTACTACACTGATCTTATGAGGAGGCTGGTGGTGACCATCACATACAGACTGGATTACGCCACCAAATCAGCTCCACTCATCAGAAACAACCGCGCTCATCTAGCAAGGCTACTCTATCTACTTCAAAGCTGCAAACTACAAACAAGGCAGATGGAGAAAAAAAAACTGCAGGGCTATTTTGCATGATCTCTATGAAGTGAAGAACCAAACACAGGGTCACATTCTCATGAGACAAGATTATCAAAGTGATGTCCAAGTAATAAGAGCCACACTGGAGTTGAGCACCACACTGAGAGTGTAAATTAACAACACTTTATAACTTATTTATACTTGAGCAACAGCTGAAACTACTGTCAGCTCTATCATATGATATCATATCATATCATATCACTGTGCCTGGACAAAGTGTGAGAGCAGGGCAGAAATAGCCTTTAAATTTGAGTGGTGCAATCTCGGTTTAAGAATCTGATTATTTGTAGAAAATTAAGAAAACGGACAATTCCACATTACATTAAATGATCAGATTGAAGCTTGTTAAATTGAGTTCACAAGGTGTAGGATTTCATTTCTTTTCCTGTTTCATTTGTCCTGGTCACAACCCGTGGGACCACACACCTGTAAGTAACTAAGGCTGCAATTGATTATTTTTATTATTGATTATTCTGTCAGATACTTTGTCAGACAAATGATTGGTCACACAGTTCCAGAGGAAAAGATGACCTGTTCAAAATGCTTGAATTTGCTTGAACAACAAAAAAAAAAAAAAAAACTACTACTATCCAATAAGACAAAGCATGAAATGTTCTTGTTTGAGATGCTAGAACCTGCAAATTTTGGGAATACTTCCTTAAAAAAAAACTAATGGCTTACAAAAATTAAAGGCAGTTCATTTTATATTGATCAACTAATTGTTTCAACTCTACCTGTAGCACAAGTGTTATCATTCAAAGAAATACAGTTGGCAGCTACTCAGCCCAGTTTGGATTAATTAGCCTTGCCCTAAATTAAACATCAAGGGAGGAAACACCCTTTGCAAATAGAAGTGTATGATTTTCACGTCTGGATAACACCAAAAGCAGCCAGGCTACACTGTTATTTCAATATTTTGCAGTGGCAGTTGGATAACATGGCTCTACTAGTGCTTTTAGCATGGACAGTAAACACTTTATGATTACAGTGATCAAAGAATGTGAGAAACAGTCATTTGACTCCACGAAGGGCTACAGCATAGACCGAGCACTTGAATGATGTCAGTAACCATCAGATCCTTCCTGAAACTTCAGCTGACTCTGCAGTCGTCCCAGTGGGAGTGGATGACAAGGGTTCCCTATTCCTTCTCATATTAGAAGAAGCTAATATCAACCTAATGAGGGTTAACAGGCTTCGTATTTGATATGTGTGACTATGTGGGACTCGTCGAAACAACAGTGCTGCATCGTTTAGCCACAGTCATTTTAAGCAGGAAATACAAGACTTGACATGTCCACCTGAAACAGGATACTGCATCAGTTTACACCAACATAGCAGAGCGTCAATATCAGCTCATCCGTGAGCAACACATAATATTTCACCACAGCGTCGGGTGGAAGTTTGCCTGATAACGCATAAACTGAGGCTGAAGAAAGTGTCATCTCCCAACCATAAGTCACAGCAGGTGAATGAGACGTAAGTACAAAGCATGAAGACATGGTCAGGATGCTCAATTAATGTTTACTTGAAGGATAGAAATGGAAACATATGTTATTTAGATGATGCTGAACACATGGTATGATCACTTAAAAACAGATGAACAGATTGAAAGCTCATGCGATAAAGTGATGTGGGGAAATATCTGCCATGATGAGAGAGGTCACAGAAGAATGGCAAGACTCACTGAAGCTGAAAGGTACAACAGACCACAAGCATGCAAACAGCTTAGCATAACAGTAATGTACAGTGGAGGAGGACAGTGTGAAGCAGGAGGAGCTACAGCAGCATGAGGCCACGCTGGGATCCTGTCATGTTAGCTATTGGACGACACATTGAATCTGAGGAGGAGGAAAAATGACTTGGACAAACAGTTTGAATCTATAGATCTACCATGTTTGCTGATGACGGTGTAACATGATGAAATTTCCTTGACACATATGAGGCACCTTAACACCACTGCTGTTTCATTGGAATACCTCAGCATACTGCATGACCCTGCATCAAGTCAACACTTTCCACCATATCAGGGGAGCGCCTGCTCGTTCGAGACATTTATAAGGACTGATGTTGATTTCAATTCACTTCTGAAACCAGCAATGTCTTCAGAGCTCAACCTAACATTGAAAAAGGAACTTCAGGGTGATGCTGCAGCATGTATGAATATGCCTCAGGCTGAGAGCTACTGTCGAAGTCTCCATCGCAGTTTACATTTTTCAGATATTTGTCAGGTGTTCAGTACAATGAAATGTGATCTGCTGATGAGACTGAGCAAACAAACCTAAATAGCTAAGTTTTTAAACTACAATTTTCTCAAAAAGTTGGACGACCTAATCTTGTAGAGCTATAAAACAATATTTTCATGACATGATAATGAATGGGAATACTCAATTGCGTAAGCTGAGCTGGGATTTCTGGGACAACTTCACCTACTTCCAAGATGCACAGAGAAGGCAAAAAGGCAGAAGAGGTCAAAACTGCAGCAGCACTTGAAGTAAATTTAGCCGATGGAAAGAAAATTAATCGCCAACTATTCTGATAACCGCTGAATTGTTTCCGTCATTTTTCAAGCAAATATGTCAAACATTTGCTGGATCCAGCTTCTTAAATGTAAGGATTTGCTCTGTGTCATTTATGACAGTAAATGAAGGTTTTGGACTGTTGGTTCGACAAAAGAAGCAATTTAAAGACATCTCTTCGGGCTCTGTGAAATTGTGATAAGCATTTTTCAATTTTTTTTTAACATTTAAGAGACTTAACAGGCAGATTAAGTGATAATGAAATCGCTGCACCCCTAACTTGTAGTATAAAGAACAACTTTATTGTCAGAACAACTCATTCCAGCTTGACACACTTAACACTAAAAAGTCAGCTTGAAATGAGATTGCTGTGCAACTTTTACAGCACCTCACTGCATCTGAGCCTCAAAGAATTTAGGCTGTCCTGGAGGCAAAATGAAAGACATACCTGGGTGACTAACTAACAGCAAAATGCATAAGTCTGTCTGAAGCATTGATCGTACTACATTAGTAATGGCATGTTTAAAAAAAGAGTAAAAATTACAATCAAACAGTACTGAAATATCTTCTTATCATTTTCAGTTGCTTTTAAAAATACTTCAAAAAGACTTTCTAAATATTGCCAGATGAAGTTCTGCAACACATCTCTCAGCAACTGGAAGATATTTAATTGCATTTTGATTTCACTCTTTTAAAAACTATGTGCAGAGGCTAAGGGGTTTTCCAACAACACATATTGACAGCAGGCCATTTTTGATGACTGTGTGTTGAAGTCTGGCTCGAAGCTCTAGGCACCTTGAAGCAAGCCCAGCCCACAAGACTAGGGTTCAAAGAGATAACAATCTAATAATTTCAAGCCAGCTAAGGTGTGTGACTGAGAGCAAAGAAAGCAGGAGGTTACCAACAGGACTCAGATTTCTCAAACATGAGCCTCATAAAACTATAAAAGAAAGCAACACACAGACAGATTAGAAAGACAACGCCTTTATCTGGTTATCAGGACAGCGTCTCATATTATGACGACTGATTCATCTGCTCTGTGACTCTCAATCAAGCTGGTTTCCACACTCACAACCAAATGGAAAAGACAAATCCTGGCAAACTGAGGAAGAAGGTGTTACAACATCAGCAGCTCTTCCCACAGCAAATGCATGAATTCTGTGACTGGACTCCAACATTAGTGAGTTTAAAAAAAAAAAGTCAACTCACGCTTTGTTGCATTGATGAGGTTCTTCCCATCTTTGTACAGCTCTTTGATGAACCTGTTAGTTTTGTCCAGCTCTGCTTCGTGTGCCTTGATTTTCTCCCTGAAGCAGGGGCTGTCCAGATAGCACTCACTGAACTCCAGCGGGTGTAGTCCCATCTCTGATACACTAAGAGCTTCGCTTTACACAAAGGAAAACTGGCCAAAATGACGCTAACTTTGTAGCTAAAAAACTAGAGAAAAAAGCGTTTTCTTTGCAGGCAGTTTTAAGTCCAGCAGAGAAAACATAGCTACGTCAAGTAGCAGCGGCTAACGGTGGTGAGCATGCTAGCTTCTGACATGAGTGTTTGTGCCCCAGCTGTCAAATAACGACAAGAAGAGCTAACAGGTATGGCGGTTAAAAGGTGATACCGACGCGCTATCGGGTGAAGTGTTCATCTGAAGTCGGTTCACAGGAGTTGTCAGAAAGTCATAGTTGCCGTATCCGAGTTTTCCTTCCTCCATCAAACTCGCCCCGCCGAGCAAAGTGACAGATTGAGAAACTCCGCTGACATCTGAGCGTGGAGCAAACTTTACCGAAGACTATTGAGCTGCTGCAAGATGAGCACGTCATATGTACTTCCGCCTTCGCTTCGCCGCCTCAGTGAGCGCCGATGTGGTTATGTTGCAGGTCAAAGATGTCAGCAGCGGTAGAAGAAGTTTTCAGATCTTTTACTGACTTAACATGAATAATAACATACTTATAAAATACTCCATTACAAAGTTAATTAAAGTATTTCATTTAAAATATTACTTAAGTAAATGTAAAGAAGTAGGAAATCACTAGAAAAATTAAGTATGTAAAGGAAAAGTACTTAATATGCAAAAGCCAGGACATTGAGAGTGCTGTGTTATTGTATATTATATTAGTTGCTTATTATTATTATTATTATTATTGATGATGCATTAATGTCTAAGTAGCATTTTGCCGTTGTAGCTGGTAGAATTTGTGCCTATTTAACTAACTATTATTTTAAAACCTACTATTTATTTTAGCTATATAACAATGCAAATAATCTCCTTATATTTTATGTTTGTAAAATTTTGATTTGTAAAGTAAGTACCACAGTTGTCAGATAAATGTAGTGTTGTGAAAATACATTAAAACCCAGAGAATGAAATGTTGGTGAACGTCTAAAAGCTCCTGCATCAGTGGTATCTGCATGTAGCTCCAGTCTGTGTCGCTCATATATCGTCATTACACTCTGATAATACATGGGAGGCTCAGACTGGGGCTAACTGGGGAAACACAAAGCAAAACCTACATGTTAATTACAGTATCCAGAAATGTATACATGCATTAAAGTAGCCTACGCCATGTGAGTAAGATAATGAAAGAATATGAATAAGAAGAATTACATGATATATAAAGTATGAGACAAGGTTATACAAACAAACTAAAGTATGAAACAAATAATACAGAAAGGAGGTGAAATGGGACCAAGTAAAGGTAGAAACACAAGAGAGAAGCAGAGACTCTCCAAAGAATGATCATAGACCATAAACTCCTGCATACAAGCCTACCAAGGTTATGTGCTTCAGCTCTTCCATGGTCCCCCTCAAAGAGGAGCTACCACCAGCCTCCATCCATCACCTCCTGTACATGCATTCAAAAGCTGTACACCCAGAATGAAGGACTCGCTCTGAAGCAGTGGCGCTGGCATGAGATTTGCCACACAACACAGTTAGAAGCATATGAAATCAGTTGTATACACGTTTTAAAATTGTAGGCGTTTCCCTGGCTGGAACTATCTTTGCCTTTTGTACTCTTTGATGGTGCTTCGAGACTCATCTGTGATTGATTTCATTGGAGGCAAATTTTAGGCGGAAATATTTACTGTAGCGTAATTTGTAAACATAAATACGGCAACTGTTATTATTCTCTATGTTTTCTATGGTTAAAACGCACTGCTGATAACTTTGATTATAATAAACTATATTACACATGCGCCCAGAACCTTGTGCCGCCACATGTTTCTTTCCGAGCTGTTTAACGGACGGACACGTCTCTTGTTTAACGGCAGATGATGCATGTTGCTTAGCAGAAATGTGATTTACGGTTTTATTGAGCCGTTATAACGTGAATATAATCAGATAAAGCAGTTTTCTGACATGCAGATAAACTATCGAAGCGACTGTCAGATTAGCTTTTATCATCTGAGCTAACGTTGGAAGGAAGGATTGTGGACAACGATGCTAACGAGTCAGCTGAAAATAACTGATGTTAACGTTGGATGTGTTTGTAAAATTAGCAACGTCTCCTTAATTAAACAGCAGAGATCTTTTCCACAGCCTGTAATCTGAAACAACAAACAGTAAGTCAACTTAAACTGTCAGTAATACCTGTAAAGTACCGAGCATTTGGCATTTGGTACAGCTATCGTTGCTAGCATTTCCTTATAATCAACATAATGTAGTTAACTTACTTGTGTAATAGCTCTAATTTATGTTGACGTTGATATGGCAGTTGTTATTAATTAATGTTTTGGCATGTATGGGACATAATCAAATAAATATTTATTATATGTATTGGCAAGTCAAAACTATGAGATCTCCTGAGTCCAAATTATGTCAAAGTGAAAATTTTGACTTCATAATCATGATTCACATGTCATTATTTTGACTAGTTAGTAAGTCACAATTTGGACCTATTATTTGAAAATGTTGACTAAGAAATACAAACATTTGTTCATTTCATAATTAAAAACTAGCTTTTGTCTTTTCCTGCCAAATGGGCTTTAGTCTATGGGCCTTATTGTATAGGGCTGCAAAAATTATTTTTATTACCGATTAATCTGCCAGTTATTGTTGCGATTAATTAATCATTCAGTCTATAAAATGTAAAAAAAAAAAAAAAATGTCACAAATGCTCATCACAGAAATGAAATTGCTTCTTTTTTCCAACCAATAGTCTAAAACCCAAAGACTCTTTACTGTCATAAATGACCAAGAAGAAGGAGCAAGTATTTATATTTAAAAAGCTACAACCAGCAAATGTTTGACATATTTGACATATTTCTTCTTTTTTTTTTTTTTTAGGCCAATTGATTAATCAACTAATTTTCGCAGGTCGAATATTCTATCATCAGATTATCTTTTACCAACAGACTCTCCACTGTTTTATTTTTCCAAGGGATGCCTAATGCCAGTGCACGGCCGAAGCATGGCAGGAGGGCTCGAAGGCGACGCAGAGAGGACCCTGCCCGGAACGAGCTGGTTTCTAGTTCCTTAGAAAGTGCCCAGCAGTGCCTGTTCAACCAAGATTACGGAACTGCGTTTGTGCACTACCTTCTTGTCCTCAACCTTGCTCCTGTGTTTAAGGACTTTGCCAGGGTAATGACTGTTTACGCTGTTTTGAAAATGTGTCTGTGTACATTCACCGCCAAACATTATCCACATAGAACCAGCCACAATCATGCATGCATGCAGCAGTCTGGTTTTAGTGCTGCAGAATAGAAAGATGTTTAATTTTGTAATTAAATTTTCTGGCATCTTCCTTTTAGGAGTCCTTTAGGTTCACTCTCTTCAAATGGACAGAAGAGCTGGACTCTGTGGGCCGCATTCAGGACCTCTTTGACTGTTATGAACAAGCGCTGGAACTGTTTCCTGCTGATGAGGTTATCCTGAACAGCATGGGTGAACACCTGTTCAGGTATTATCCTCATCCCATTGCAATGCGTCATCAGTTCCATGATTACAGTGCATAATGTAGTGTTACATTATTTAGGTTAATTATTTGCTGACACAGGTTTTTTTTATATATTGTGGCTCTCCTTTTCTTATCCAGAATGGGCTTTAGAGATGAAGCCGCAGGTCATTTCCATAAAGCCTTGAAGCTGAGACCAGACTACCCAGAAGCCAGGGAGAACTTCTACCGTGTGGCCAACTGGCTGGTGGAGCGCTGGCATTTCTTAATGCTCAACGACCACGGCAGGAACCGGAAGTACCAGCAAGCCATTCAGAAGGCTGTTCAGAGCGGCTGCAACACTGTACTTGACATAGGTACTGGCACTGGGATCCTTGGGTGAGATATTTTCCATGAGAATCTGGAAACTTTTTATTCTTTAGTTTTTAATTGTAACGATCCTTATTAACCTGATTAATTCTGATTTCTTGGTTCTCTCTGTTAAGTATGTGTGCTAAGAAGGCAGGGGCTGCTGAGGTGTACGCCTGTGAACTGTCGAAGACGATGTATGAATTGGCCTGTGAGGTGGTGACTGCTAATGGAATGGAAGGTGGCATCAAGATCCTCCACATGAAATCTCTGGAGATGGAAGTGCCAAAGGACATCCCACGCAGGTACAATTTATACCAAAACAATTTTACATTCATCCCACATGCACAGTAACTTTTTATCTTTGTTGGTGCTGTTATGAAATTCATGTTTAAGAATTAAGTAGTATTTCTTATGTTTTTCCATTCGATGTTTTGCTTTTCTCAGGGTGTCCTTGGTGGTGACAGAGACAGTGGATGCAGGATTATTTGGAGAGGGCATCATAGAGAGTCTCATTCATGCCTGGCACCACCTGCTGCTACCCCCACAGGTAACTTACATTATTAAACACAAACAGGAAACTAAATTTTGTTCTCAAGTTGCCTCATTGCAATATTAACATTTCTCTGAGTCCTTGTCACCCAAAATCTATCGTTGTTTGTCACTGACATGCAGGGCTTAAAATCCTTCTTGTGAAATTTTCAGAAATTGGAAAAACACAGAGTTTTAAATAAAGAATCCAGAGCTGTGTCACAGTTCAGGATGTGAGCTTGGGGGACTCCAGGCAATAAAATGTTTTAGCCTCACAGAGAACGGAAGTAATGATGGCTTTAAAGCCCTCCTTGGTTATCCTCAGGAAGGTGCTTTTCAAACATCCAAGTGCAGATCTCATTAGGCAAGCTCCACCAAACCTGAGTTTACAGTACAAGTTGTGACATTTCACAGCTGTAACAAGTGGTTTCATTAAAAGCGCATGTTTCTCGTCCTAAAGAGAGGTGAGAATGAATTCCAGGAGCAGTCAGCGACAGGGCGAGTCATCCCCGCCGGAGCCACGGTGTTTGGCATGGCTGTTGAGTGCCTCGAGATCCGCAGGCATCACAGGTAGGCCCTGGACTCCATCTGAATTCCTGTGTCAGATAAACCATGTTCTTCTGTAATGAACTCATCAGAACAACAAAACAAATTGCTCTCCACCAAATTTACATTCTCAGTTCTTTAAAAGTAATTTCGAGACAAACACAAGATGAGTAGAACCTGGTTTCTGGTTTGTTTTTCGCACAGGCTTTGTGTGTCAGAGGTGGGCAGTCTGTCCATGTCTGCAGCCGGGGAGCTCCGCAGCCCGGTGAGCTGCAGCTCTGAGCCGGATGACTCCATGGAGCCTTACACTACAGAGAGACTAAGCAGACTACCAGGGGGATATAAATCTCTCACAGAGCCGTTCACAGCCCTCAACATAGATTTCAACAATGTGCAGGTGAGCAGAAACAGGGAAGACAGGTGCTGGTAAAGTCTGTGTGGGCTACATTCTGCTCAACATATTCATCTTCCAATTATATAATTGAATTCAACTACTGTCAAATTCATGTTTTGACTTTACTTTAACTTTGCATGTTCTTTGTGTCTGATGTGCAGCCAGGTGAGAAATCCTAATATTCAATGTTCAGTGTATTTGTTGCCTTGAGTCAAGCAGAACAACGCAGCTCTGAGAAAAATAATTAATTCACCTGACCATATGTCTATTGGCCCCATGAAACTAACATATTGGCTGCCTCACAGGCTGAAATATTGCACATCAGTGGCCACTTATTATTTAGCTATAGGCCTGCAGGGATTGTTGGCTGATTTATTAGCTCCCAGTGCACACTTGGCAGATTGGACGCTGTTTTTCTGCCAGACAGCACCTGTAGGATAATTTGTCGATATTCATCACTAAGAATGTTTATCCGCGTGCAGGAGGGACTTTCAGACAAACTTAGCCTGAGCTGTGATAGTGTGTCTGGAATCAGTGAGGCAAACTCACTTTAGCAGAGCCATACTCAGACTTCAGAGCACTGCATTGTCATTCAGTTATGTAGTGCCCTGACATACACTTCACATCAGCTTCATCACCTTTGTGCCTCAATCCCAATAATGTGAGATTAAGCATGACGGAAAAATAATCAAAGTTTTCCTGTTACGTTTTGTTTCTCTGCATTTGGAGCATTTGTGCAATTTTCAATTCAAGAGGTTGATATTGTGTCACACAGAAATCCTATTTGCAATACAACCTTTAATCTTCAGGTTTCAATGGATTTTTACTATAGAATATCAGAAGGCATTTGAAAGTTTCTATAATGAGTATTACCTTTTAATTTTTGGTGAATCTGGACTGTTTTGAAATTGCCCCAACGTAGTGTCACAAAGGAGCAACACAGTTACAGGGGCCACTTTTAATTTTCAAATGAACTAAATGATTAACTTATTAACTACATTACCTTTGAAACAAGGATTGACACCATAAATCAGATATTTCAGTGCATTTAATAGCTGCAACTGCAGTTTCCCTGTAAATGCTTTGGTTACATTTGAAAGAGTTTATACAACATTAAACATTGCTGGCGCATCGCTCTTCCATCATGCAAACACTGAAATGTTGAAATGATTCATAAACATATACCGTAAACATAAACCAAGGAGAGAATGCATATTTGAACTCTTTCTGAAATACACCCGTAGGTCAGAATTATCCTCCTTTCTGCACAGCTTTTGTTCCTCTTCAGCTAATAATTGCCTCTCCTGCGAAGCATATCCTCTGATCCTGCTGCACTTTGCACAGTCTGAAAGGTCATCACACGAACATCAGCCTTCTCTCCGTTACTAACAGCCTCATTTATGCCATCATATGAAACTGGCATATCTGTCCCTCTGTACAGCGCTGACTAATTGGTATAAACAAACAGAAAAGTCCCAGTGGGGCTTAATTTATTCTGAAAATGGTCGGGGGGGGGCTTCCCAGCACGCTGGGCTGCAAGTTGGATATCACTGCCGTATTACATACCAGGCTGTTGTGAACTTTTATACAGAGATGTGTATTCTTGTTGCTTGCCAACAGCAAGGTAGGTCAGATTCAGGGCTGGATGAAAATACGTGATTCATGAAACCATGTATATTTATACACAATGTGAACATGCATACATATATTTATATCTTATTTCACTTTTTGCGCCTATTTTCGTGGCCAAACTTGATTTGACTATTTGTCCTAGTACTGTTTTGTGTCGGTAACTTGTAGGAACTGGAGGGGCTGAGCTCCAGGGAAGTTCAGAGGATGCGTCTGCTTGTCACTCAGGAGGGGGAACTGGATGCTCTGGCTGTGTGGTTCCAGCTCCACCTGGATGAGGAGAGCAGTCTGTCTACTGGACCCCAGGAGGACACCTGCTGGGAGCAAGCCATCTACCCTGTCCACTGTACCAAGGGTACGATTTAGTTGACGTACAGGGAGACAATGTGGGGGAAATTTGGCAACAAAATATTTCACACTGAGTTTTACTCATTTGAAATTTCAGTTTAATCAGCATTGTCAATCTGTTACAGCGTGTCCAGGGAATTGTCCTTTGATTTGTTTCATAATTTTAGCATGTTTAGAATAGTTGTAATCACATTTCTTTTATTTGCTGGCCAGCTTTTATTCTGTGCTTCAATTCTTCATGCATTTCCATGTTATATCAGATGAGGGCAGTGTATGTTGTAGACTGCATACAGTATTTAACATTTTTAACTGTGTTCAATAATACCAGGAATACTTCCAGAATATATTTCAGCCTATAAGCATTTCTACTACTTTACTCCAGCCCTCAGTTCATTTTGAATTATTTGTAGTTGAGTGCCATGTGCAAATGGTGCCAATAATTTACCTTAATTTAGCTTAAGATTCAGCTCCCCGAAAGTCTTAAAAACCTGACACTTCATTACTTAAATATCATCACTGAAGTCAACAGTGTGCCAGTGTAAAAATTCCAATACACTTACAAGACCCATTAATGGAAGACACTACTGGACCAAATAAATATAGCACCAATTTTATGATTTTCAAGGTTTGTAATGAAGCTATTATACCAAAGTAAAACTGAAATTTATTAAGCAAGATACTTAAACTGACAAGAGCTGCAAAAGTTCTCTACTTTCCTATGATGCCAGGCCACTGTGAACGTAATAGGCCCTGACATGAGGTGACATGTTCCAGTTGGCATTGCAGCACATCATCTTTCAGACAGGACTCAGCAGCATTTCACTGCTCCGCTAATTGGCGAAGGCAGCGTCAAGGGAGCCGCCACCTTTCCCGGTGATCACCAACATCCGTTTCCTAGCCGCTGTGACGTGTGCGCCGTGATCGCCGGTGACACTCTTTAGTGTTCATGAAATTCTTATAGGCAATAAATATGCATTTTCCCCCAAATGCCTCTGACGAGCGGCACGCTGACATGAAGACATGAGCAGATGTTATTCCTGTAGGAATGCTCTCTGCGCCTCTCCCCCCTCCCTCCATGCACCCGGCCCCCTGAATCTCATTTCTCTGTTGGGCTCGCTCTGCCTTTTCTTTCTATACCTTCTGCTTTTCTCTTTCTCTTTCTCCCCTTTTTTCACCATTTTAAAATTTTCCCAATTATCAAGTCATGTCAGTTTTATTTGTATAGCTGAAAAACACTGTTTATCTTTAGCCTCCTGTCATAAGCAAGACATTATAAATATTCATTTTATTGTTTATCTGTATTTATTTTTCCCTTCTGTTTGTCTTTTCAGGTGTTAATTTTCTTTTTTACAGCAGATGTAACTAAAGCTTAAACCAGAACTGTCTTTTTTGGTATTAACTTTGTGAAACATAAAGATGTTTTACTACAATACCCTTTTTCAAATGTTGTCTAAGTACAAGCAACCATAGAACTTTGAACTTGACTTGACTTGAAATGCTAACATTATCATTTAAATCAGGAACAGTCTGAATCTTAAAAAATAAGCAAACATGATTACAAATCACCTGACATCTGATTCCATTTTCCATTCTTGATAGTTTTCTCTTCTCCGTGCTAGAGTAAATTCTTTGTGATGCCAAAATTTTATTGAGGTTTGAGTATAATCAGGCCAAGTCACTGGTTTCTTCTTGTTTTTCTTTCCAGGTTTTCTCCTGAAACCTCAAGACGAGTTAATTGTTGAAGTCTCCTGCCGAGATGCCTACCTGAGGCTCTGCAGCGTCGCTGTGCTGAGAGCCGGGCAAGAAATCCGTCTAGACAAGCGTCTGGATCCACAGAACTCGGGAAACCGCATTTCAAATCAGAACCCAGAGGCAGAGCTGTGCAGTGCACTAGCATGCCTTCAGACTGACCAGAATCAAACTAAAGACTTCAGCATGCTGGAATGTGCAGAAATGGCGCTCCTCAACAATCATGAGTACCATCAGAGTTTTTGCAGCGCGCTGGCTAAACTCATCTCCCAGCTGAAGGTTAAATGGCAAAACCAAGAGCGAGGATCAGGCGTTCAGGCAGACTCTGCAGACTGTAGTGACCTGCTCTACGTCCTCGACGTGTCAGAGGGCTTCTCTTTGCTCTCACTCATCGCTGCCAGCCACGGCCATGTGAAAGCATACAGCTCTGTGGAAAAGAACAAGCAACAGGAAGTCCTAAAGAGACTGGCTCGCTCCAATAATATCCCAGAGCAGCATCTGGAGTTCTGGCTCAACCATGTGGAGGATGAGCAAGGGATGCTGCAAAGGCCGCCCACAGAGAAGCTGTGGAGCGCCATCATCCTGGACTGTGTGGAGACTTGTGGTCTCATTAGACAGAAGTTGATGGAGAAAGCTTCGCTGGCCAGGTAAGGGGAAGCCACTGGAGTTGGGCATGATGAAATGTTTGGTCACTTTTATTCTCCTCTGTATTTTGATCATCACTTTAGTAGAGTAAAATATATTTCTATGATGTATACTAGGTGTCTGCTGGAGGAAGGAGGCCGTATTTTCCCAGAAAAGATTGTGGTGTACGGTATGTTGGTGGAATCAGACACGTTGCTGCTGGAAAGTGCTGTCCAAGGTCAGGAGCCAACACTGGGATTCAATATTGCTCCCTTCATCAACCAGTTCACTGTAAGTACACCCACCCAAAGCCACTATGTATCAAGGTTAACTTATATATGGTATTTACTTTGCACGTTAAGATCTTTACTTTAGTACCTAAAGTACCTGGTATTGACTGTGCCCACTGACCCTTTTTATGTTTTACAATTTGTTTTTTTATCTTGGGCTTGAAAAACAAAAGGATGTTGGCCACCTTAACTGAGGCAAACAGCAAAGGATACCAAGTCACATCTTGTGCTTGCTTCTCAAAAAAAAAAAAGATTACACCTTGAGCAGAACACAGAAAAAGGAATGTCTGTCGAAGTGTCCTTGGGCAAGATACTGAACCACATGTGAATGTACGTCACTTTGGATAAAAGCGTCTGCTAAATGAAACTGTAGAATTGTAGAATTGTCAGGTCTAGAATAACAGGAAGCTGATGATATTAACTTGTGTTGGTTTATGACATGAATAATTTTAATCATAGAATGTGTTACTACTAAACACATTCTATGATTAAATCATCATGCATTAGGTACAAATTTGTTTGTTTGCTAAATATGATTGACATATAGTGCAATACTATAAAGGTACGACTAACTTAACTTAACCAGGCAGACTGTGCATCCAGTTGTTTTGTTTCCGACCATGTCTGGGTTGTTCAACAAGGTATTTCACTTGGAATACTAAGGTCCAGGTCTGTGTTTTCTGTTCTGCACTCATCTTTGATGTGTGCTTCCTAGCTGCATTAAAGAAGTTGCATAATCCCTTTGAATTCTTTTTCTTTATTTGGTCTGGAAATTATCTTTTCATTTTTTTCCCCCCCAGCATCATGCTTGTGCTCTAATTCTGCAGACCCCACCCGGGATGGTCGTTTGTTTTAACAGATGTTGTCTTTGAAGCCCTCAGTGGAGGGCACTTTCTGGCACAACTGTCACACAAGACACAACACACAGCTTGGCCCAAGACATTCCTACCTGAATCCATCAGTACACATTACATCAAGCACATCAAACAGGAGGGCTCTGAGGTCTCCACAACTGTGACAGGGAGGAGGAAAGATTCTTTTGTTCTGCAGTAACGAAAACAGTGACACTTTCTGTGCTTACACTTTGGGTTCTCCCTCAGCCGCCCTCCAGCCACGGCCTGTTTGTCGAGTTTTGAAGAGTTTGAGGTGGAAGATTAGTTTCCGAGCAGTAATCAGTGATTGAGTGATTATCCGCTGACACTAGGAATTAATGTGCATAAATGATGGCTTGTGAGAAAGAGTGCCAGCAGCAATTGTGAGTCTGCTTCTGCATGATTTTGGATATACAGCAGCAGTGCTTCCCTTTCTTTCTTTTTTTGCCTTTGTAAAGAAGCATGTGCACTTAAAGCATCATGCCTTGATTTTGTAGGAGAAAGCCATTCCCTCTCTTGTGGACAGTGGTTGCTAACCTTTGCATCAGGAGCACCTGTTGTGTGTGTCAGATCCAAGTAGCTCTTCCTCCCCTATCTTATTCATAATACTAATGTCACCAGATCATCCTTTCTTTTATCTGCCCTAAACAACTTGCTGACATTGTCTTCATCTTTTCTGTCCTTTAGGTCCCCGTGCATGTGTTTTTGGACTTTTCCACACTGGAGTGCCGGCATCTCAGTGACTGTGTGGAGCTCTTTGTTCTTGACCTAATGGATGCTACTGCAAACTACACTAACAGAGAAGTAAAGGTAAGGCATACATAAGCCTAATGAGGGCTGTCAATATGATTGGAAGTAATATCATTAAACTGTCAAAACAGTAAACTGTAGAACAATACTGAACTTGAATTCATGGGATCTGAAAAAAAAAATCATCCCTGAGCTACTTTCTGGTACGTGACCATGTTACACCAAAAATGAGAAATGCATCATACTCACAAAGACACGCTGTGCACATCTCCCTTAGACAAACTTGTAACTTGACCTCCTTTGTAGTTTTGGTCCTATACAAATTCAGCACAAAACCACAGTTTGAATTTTCAGAGATAAAACTTTGTGTCAGTTTGAAATAGTTTTGTTTTGAAACATGAAAATATTTTCAGCCTCTCATCTTCGCAACGTTCTTTTAACATTCACCCAGAGATCTAACATGAAGCCAATTTTCCCAAAGCTTATAAATATTAATGCAAAAACTTGAAATAATTTAGTGGTCAGGATAGAACAAAAAAGAACCATGCTCTCACTTATAGTTTTTGCATGTGTTCTATATTATTTTTAAACAGAGGAAAACCCTGACCAAGGGATTTACAGTACAGTGTATTAGTAACTGACTGTTCATATGTACCATTAAGTGTCATATTAAGCCATAACTCCTGTTTTCCAGGTCCAGGCTACGTCTGCAGGCAGAATAACTGCAGTTCCCTTCTGGTACCACATCTACCTGGACCAGGAGATCAGTGTCAGCACCCTGAGCCAGAACTCTCACTGGAAGCAGGCGGCTGTCGTGCTGCAGCAGCCCCTGGAGGTACAAGCCGGCGACTGGGTCCGTCTCGCTGTGAAGCTTCACAAGAGCACCATCTCCATGTCAGCTCAAATAGAGAATGCCCCCAGGCCAATGGAGCAATAATCTCTTACACTGTAGTTTTGCAGTTACTTTAATTTCCATATATTTTATGCCTCGATCAATGAGGCTAATGACACGTAAGGAAATGCGTTAAATACTCTGCACTCCCTTTCTGATGTCATTTAAAGATTTATCTCATCCAGTGTCATTTTCATAAATGTAATACCAGCCTTCACATTTCCAATTTCCCATTTCTCTATTTTGAGATTTAGCTGAAGCCTACATGACCCACACCTTGTACCAGTGGGAAGCTGGAATTTGTAACAATGAACCTTCTAGTTAGGTTTTTTTATTTCATAAAGGTATAAGATCAAAGGACATTTTTAATTTTTGCTTATAAATATAGTATTTGTAAGTATATAAACACATATTATAGCTGACTTGATTATGGGTGCAGTTGTTTTTTGTAAAGATATTTGTTGGCATCAATAAAAACATTTCAGCAATAAATGTGTGACTTTTTTTCATAAGTGCCAGAAAAAAAAGAAGTTAGCAAAAATGTAGTTAATCTGATTTATTGAAGACTGTCAGAGATGGAATTAAATTAAAATGTGGAACATTTACATCAGCTGTGATGTAATCCCGTCAGTTTTTTATTTAGAAAAATAAAATCCTGTAAGGCAATGCAACATGCTCTAGCTGGACATGATGCAGATGACACTGTTGATTTGATACTTGTATGCGTTTTATGACACAAATTGATATCCCACACTGTACATTAAACACATCCCTGCACAAATCCATGGAAGTCATGATGACAAAAGAGCTCGGAACATCTGTGGGAAACATAACATGGCTTAGGCGCAGTGGCTGCAAAGTTATTCCAGCTTATAGGCTAAAAATGATCGAAGAACACCTCATGAAATCACATGAATAATAGCTAATAAAAGAATGACTGATCCTGGAGTATAAATTGATGGAGTGGACAGACTATTTCCCCTGCACATAGAACAAGGCATCTGAGAAGACTAGTGAATAAATTTCTATTAAACACTATAGAGTGAGCTGTATGCAGTGGAGCATCGACGGAAATGAACTAGAATGTGCTGATTGTACAGTTTCAGGCTGAATTATGTACGTTGTTTTAATACTTGGACTGCACTTCTACTCAAACCCTTAGAAAATACATCATATTAATATTGATACTGTAGTGATGTCACACTCAGTCAGGACACATCTTTCAGCAGGTAAAGCTCTAACCTACTCTTAACTGTGTAGCCGCAAGTTTGTTGCTTCAGCTCTTTTCATCTCCTCCCACGGGGATATATATCTTCTGCAGGCTATGAAAAAATAACAGATGATTTTGGACATCTCATGTGCTTTAGTGTAGTTGATTTTCATTTGCCAATACTCATTTTAATCAATGTCCTCTGAAATCACAGAGTGAGGAAAACATTTGTATTTTAAAGGTTGCATATTTCTCTACTGTCACATCTGAGATCATGATATGACTGACATGACACAAAAAAAGTGTGTAAATTTCCTATTTGGAAATGATACACATGCACGATTCGCTCTGACTGCGGGAGGCGTTACGTGGTGTCTCATCTCAAGAAGCACAGCAGCGCACAGACTTGTCTCTTCTTTGAAGAGAAGTGTGCTCTTTGATATGCACCTTAAAATCAACCGAATGTCTTTCCCAATTACAACGAACTAAACACCATTCAGGCAGAGCCGACTATGTCACATAACTCGCTAGCACAACAAAACCGGCATAAAATGCACGTTACCTAAAAATGATTTAGTGCCATAACTTCACCGAACATTCTTGGAGCTGTCACCGGCAGAGAGGTCCATGTGGTTTTGCATTTGTTGGCAAACTTTCACTATTACTTGATTTATATATTATTATTACTTGTGCCCTTTTAAACAACAGTTTTGTTTCACGTTGCATCTGTACAGAAAGGTCTGAGGAAACATGGCAGAGCTGTAATTGGGTCCTGCTCAACCATGTCCGAGTCTGTTGGTGACATCAGCCTTAACGATAGGCTAGGTGATCACAATGAGATCTGCTTCTGTTGGTTCTTTGGTCTGGTTGGTCCTGTCTTCCTCCTGGGCCTCTTCAGGACTGGCCTCAAATTCTTCATCCCACTGGGCCGAGCTGAGCCCAGCAGGGGCCGACAAAGAGTGCGGTGTTAGGGTTCTGCCCAGGCCCTGGTATTGACCGTTGGGTGACACAGGGTTGGATGCAGCCTCTGTGATGGCATCTTGGGAGCCTGAAGAGAGCAGGCCAGATCGTTCTCCATCATTCCCCGCCTCACTGAAGTAGGACTTGCTCGGACGACCCATAACTGTTCTCCCTGTCATTGAGGACAACAAAAGTTTTAATCATATGTTCACAGAGATACTTACAATACACAGCTGTGCAAGTCCTGCAGTAGCCAGGAGGCACCTACCAACATTGCGGACTTGTTCAGAAATATCTGCTCGGACATCGGAGATGTCCCACATTGCCATGAAAGAGTCAAAGCAGGAGCCCTCCTCTGCTTCCTGGATGTAAGGTTTGTAGGTGAAGCTGAAGTGATGGGCAATGGCTGCCAGAAACATCTCCACACAGATGATGAAATCCTGCAGGAAAGAGGACAGTTTGGTTTGTAAGGTTAGATTGATTAGTTGATCAAATGAAAACTGATTGCCAACTACTTTGACAACTAATTAATTGTTTCAGTCATTTTTCAAGGAAAAAAATGTAAAAAAAAAACCCAAAACAAAACAAACAAAAAACGTAAAGCAAGGCTTTGGACTGCTGGTTGGACAAAGAAAAAATTTGAAGACGTTACTTCGAACCCTGGGAAATTGTGATCAATCAATTAATCACGAAAAGGGAACACTTTGTATCATTTGGAAATGATTTTATTTTTGTGTTACAGAGTGTCACAACTTTTTTGGAATCAGAGTTGTAGTATATATTAACTCTATTGATGCAAAGATCAAACACAGCACATTAAGTTGTTCTCAGACATTAGTAATTTGTAACTAAATACACTTTAACTCACCTGTAAGCCAGTAGCTACAGCCTCCACACTTTTCCAGTCCCACGTATGCTTCTCTGAGATAATGCCCACTTTCACCAGCAAAGCAATGAACACAGCTTGCCTGGAAGTTGAAAAAAAAAATAACCACTCTCATTAGCTACCACACAATCTGATGCCATTTTCTATGTGCATCAAGAGGTAAAACAGGTACAAACAGCTCTTAGGAAGTATGATTTCAGATACACAGATGATTTTCAGGTCATGTCATTAAGTCTGAACACAAGCAATTACCAGAAAGAGACGAAAACCACCATTTTGACACAGAGGAATTTGCCCACTGGTTTGATTGGACTCAGTTCCTCTCTCAGAGCCCTGTAGAACAGCACCAGGCAGTACATGGCAAACTAGATCAAGAGAAGGCACACAGAGAGAAATGTAGAATGTAAGTAAAATAGGCTGCTTGTAATATTTACATCCATCTTATCTCCTCACATACTCCCAGGCCCTAATGTAGGAAACAGTCCTTACTAGAGACAAATTACATCAAGTCTCATTTAAAAACAGTAGCAGTATTACCAGCTGTGACATATTGTTGAAAATGACCAGGTACGTCCATGCATTTGCGGAACTAAAATTGCCTTCATCATACACTCCGCACAGCTGACAGATCCTAGGAAGAAGAAGAAAACAGCCACAACACATGACATCAACACAAAGAGTGAGCAAAATGCTGTGGCTGGCATTTAAGAATATAATTCAGGGAGCAGAGCTTACTTACAAGGCGATCACTGTTGTGACTGGTCTTACAACTGTGTACTGCAACACTCCCAATTTGCATCTCAACAGTAAAACCCTGCAAAGAATGTGTATGACTGGAATTACAATTTGATTGGTTTTAAAACATGTAGGTTGCTGACATCAATAAACTCTACTGAGTTCAAAAATCAAGCCCAATCATGAACGGTCATAAGAAATATAGTCATTGGATCCTAGAAACAAGCGACAGCATTTTAACATTGAACTTCTTAATATTCTTCAACAGTTGTTTGATCATGGTCTGTGATATCCACATGCAGAATGCAACAATACTCTCAAGGGTTAAAAGTTTTAAACAGGGCAGTGCTATGAAATGCAAAATTAATCAATGATGCTGTTGACCTTTGCGCAATCAATCAGTTTGTTCTTCTTCAGTTTCGAAGGAGACACGATTTGACAAATCACGTGAACAAGAACTGATCATGTAAAAAAGCTCTAGACAAAATGAACTGCACACACATGTTTACCAGTTACAGATGTGGCCTGACTGAGGATAATTTGAAGCTGGTGACTGTAATTTGTTGAATTTGTTTGCTGTGGAAAAACCCCACTTCCATCTCAGAATTTCAAGGCCTTTAGACAAACTCAAACAAGTACAAGAAACAAACGTATCACCTTTCATTTATTAGTCACTTTCATTGTTTCTTTTCTTTAAAACTATAAACACCTGATTGATTGAAAAGTCTCTAGATGTCTATCTAATGTAAAATCTAAAGGAAACTTACTCTCCCATTGGCCAGGGCGGGCAGCAGCAAAGAGGGGGCAGGTGTTTCTGCTGTTCTTGGACCTCCAGCATCAACACCAGGCTGGGATACTGATTTTCCAGGTACTTAAGCAAGAAGGTCATGAAGTTGTAGATGACATAGGCCTCGTAGCACTCTCTGCATGTGTCCACATAAATGGCTATGCCGGGGTATTTTAATGCAATCCACTGCAAAATGAAAAAAAGAGAAGGATTACATAGAAAGTTACAAAAAGTTACATAGTTTAAAAAACAACATAAAGGTATTCTTTCAATCATACATGTATAAACAGTATGCGTTGCACAATGGCTTTGATTATATAATACACAACTCACACTGTCCAAGCTGTAGATTGGGACCATCCATAATATCCTAAAAAAGAAACACGAAGAAAACACCAACAATTAAAAACCAGTTTCAGCTTATTGTTCACGGATGACATCACTGTTGACATCATTACCTGATAATAGGTTTCTGAAGCTCTGGCTGAGTGTAGTGAACCAGATGCTGGAGGATGCCCCATAATGATATAGGTATGGTCATGAAGACAAATATCCCAGCAATGAACCATGCTTTATTATGAGTGCCAACCTGCCATTACATGGAAACAAACAGTCAAAACAGTTAACATTAAAACTTCTCTGTGAATTTAAGTCCAGACTTGCATTTTGGCCTATAACGTAATTTTACTTCACTTAATATAAAGTGAGGGGCAGTTGCAGTATTTAGATCCTTTGCTCAAGTTAACATTGTTGATACTTCATTTAAAAAGTCATGCATTTAAAGGTACAGAAGTGTTATCAGGCAATTCTTCTGTGAAGTGTCAAGAGTGATAGTACTTATAATGCAGAATGCTCTCTTTTGTAGTGTTATATGGATAGTATCTTGTACAAATACTATTACAGATGCATTGATGTTCCTGTCTGACATTCAGCCCCGAAATCCTTCATTTCTTGAAACAATCAATATTCTCAATATTGATTGTTTCATCAAAGATTCTTTTCAGAATTGATGTCAGGTCATTTGACAATAATCGTAAAGGCAGACGCTTTATTTTGTGAACAATTGAAAGTAGATTTTTAAATTAAAAAAAGAACTGTTTGAAATACTTTTACTTACTACACTTATTCTTACTAAACAAGAAAATAAGACTTCAAGGACTGAGTTACAGACTCAGTGTACATTTTGATGAGGACATATTTTGCAGTGAGCAATGCATCATACTAAGTTAATCAGAAATGAATCATATGACTGTGTGCAATCAGTAACCACTGCTGTAAAACAAATGCAGTGGAGTTAAAGTGAATGTAAAAAGTATTAGTCCACATCAGCACAAAATTAATACGATGTTACTCAAGTTACAACAAAATGATGGTAAGAACAATGCTTGAGGATCAAATCTGCTTTAGTCACATTCAGCACTGTGTTAAACCAACAGGGCAACATGTCAGTCAGATTAATGAACTGTTCCCACTGACCTCTGACTTCTGCAGCTCCCAGATGCACAAGGGCAGGACGACTAACAGCAACAATATATAGAGCACAACAACCAGAGGTCGGATCCATCTTCTCCAGTTCCCACAGGAACAAGGCATCTTGACATGAAGACGCTACGACGCCCTTAAATCTGGCCGCAGGTTCAGTGACAGAACAATTTCACAACGTTGCTAACGCTCGACTCATTTAACGTTAGCTTGGCATTGTTACACTTTCCACAGCTCGTTGCGACCCGAGACAGCTCTTCAGTTATGTGCACACACGCCGGCTGTGTCACTGATGTTCACTTTCATTCATGAACACAACGGTGTTGGATAATTTCCAGCTCATATGACTCGATTTTACCAAGCTAGGCTGCTAACAGGTTAGCTTGCCATCTGTTTTACCATGTAAACAAACAAAGCAGATGATCCTGACCTGAACCGCTGAAAGTATCTCAGTGTCTAAAGCTATAAAATAAACTCCCGACTGGTAAATCAACGGACTCTCTATATTTGATGGACACTTAAAAGTATTTTCAGTAGATTTCCGTTGGCAAAAGTTTCCGAAAAGTAATTGCTGAGGAGTGTTTACTTCCTGTTGTTGCCTTCAGATGTCCCGCCTACAATCTAGAATCTGATTGGTGGCATCGAGGCAAGTAGCCAATCGATAAAGAGAGTTCGCCATCCAATCCGAGGCGACTTGTGGCTAGTTTGGTTGATCTGCATTCTCATTGACCACATAATCTGTGCTTCCGCCAGCAGGTGGCGATGTTAATTAACAATTAGCAGGATACTGGACCTAAAATTAATTCTAGTTTGAAAAGTAAAACTCTTTCCATCATGTTCTTTCCTAAAATGTTTTATAGGTCACATTTATTCTTTCCAGACCTCGTGACCTTTTGTTTGGGCTATTGACGCATTTGTTTGGTCACTGGTGACATAGAAAAATTAATTTGCAAATAACTGGTTTTATTCCCATTTCCATTGAAATTACAGTCTTCTAAAGGAATTTAAAAGAAAGAAAAGAAAAGAAAAACCTGTCCTTTTGATTAAAATAAAACGATTTATTTAACTATTTATTATGTCTGATATTTAAGTGTATCTGTATACTGTAGCCACCCGAAGTAGTTTTATGGACAAAGTTGTAGAAGAGATTTGTCTGTATTTGCAAATTTGGACTAAAATACAAGATATCAGACAAATGCATTGTACATTTAGTTTTGTTTACCCACATGGACTCACTATATTTCATGTCAGTATCTGTAAATTGATCATGTCCCCAGTTGAAACATACGATAAACATAATATGTTTACAGCTACATATATTTGCGTGCAATTTGTTGAAGTTCAATACAATCAATAAGTCTGCAGCCAGTAAAACTGCATCCACGCAGTCCCTCTCCTCAGCAGAGATCTTGACTAGTTGTAGTAGGAAAAGCACAAGTGTTACTTATAACACTAACGATGGCTTTGTTCTATTGAAATGTCACAGTGAGCCATCATGCACAATCCCAGGACCCTGAAACCAAAGCAGCCATCATCATTTATTTTATTATTTACACCTGTGTTTTTCCAAATGTGACATGTCAGAATGTTTTGAGTGAGAAAGGCCTAACAGAGCCAGACAAAAAGGTTTGCACTATGTCCAACATAAAAAAAGAGGTAGCAGGAAATTAGTTTATATTTGTGATTCTAATTAGTCACATTCATTCATTTCTATCATTAAAAACTAAACATTTTAATAATGTGTGGTATTAATTTTAAATATTTTTTTAAAGCTGTTACAGATTTTAAAGTTACCTTAATTAAATGTCATATACAGTTATGAGAAGAGGATTCAATGATGTTTCACATAAAATGGGCGAACCTCTAAATGATGTGGTCAAATTTATTGGCTGTTGAAGCAAGATAACCATCGTCCACTGTTCACTCCCTTTAGAAAAGCATTCATCTCATGAAGGCAGAGCTCCATTAGCAATTTGTTGTTCTGTTTATATGGTTTATATGACTTTTTTGGTTTAATCTAAATCCTGCATTAACAAAGTAATTTAAAAAAACAAACCATCAGAACCTCCTTCTTACCTTTTGCTCCTGTGCACACATCTATGTGCACATGCTCGAGCGCATTTAGTGTCTGTGTGTCTTCCTGTAAAATGAGGGGAGGCAGAACTTTCCTTTCTGTTGCACCATGTCTCCACTGCCCCACAGTCACAGAAATCACTGGTTGTAGCAGGACAGATTGTTCATGAATTTTGAATTGATCCTTTTGGCTTTTATGAATTAGAAATAGTCTTTGCCACAAGTCGCGTAAGCGAGTGCCATGGCAGATCGCTTGGAGGGATCGCCGTGCAAAGTGGCATACAGGGTACAGCTATGTAAGGGCAGGGTAGATAAACATATGCTGTGTTTGATCAGACCCAAAACATATTTTAGCATAAAGGATGTGGCGTCCATTATGTCTCACTGGATCATAGCCTTAACTTTAGGCTGAAGTGACTCGTGCAGCATGTGCCTTGCAGGAAACACAAAGAAGGGCTAAGCAGAGTGGATGGGTCTGAGGAATAACAATAATAATAATCAATGCACAACAAAAGGAGGAGACATACTGTCTGATTCCTGAGATATAATGTATCAGCCAAAGTGCACCTCCTTTGTCAGAGGAATACACAAGTCTGCAATTGTTCAACAATAACTTATTTATCTTAATACGTCTGCCATAGGCCTTTGTGACAGGAAATGTTCAGAGCCACTGAGGGTGTTCACTTCAGTTCATCTGTTCCTGAACAACAACCTAAGTGACGTAGGATTGAGTCAAAGAAGCTTCATAGTTGTACAGCGTGATCAGCTGGAGCTTTACTTTATGTTGCTCTGAGACTCTTTAAAGGATAAGTCTGGCAATATTTTATTTTTTATTATCAACAAATGCCATGAAAAGACCGAAAAACAACAATGAATTGGTTTGTCTGTGTTTCGAAAGCCTGACAAACTGTCAAGCCTGATTAAAACTGTTAATGAGAAAATAGTCCCCAACGTCTACAGTACATCGTTTACTCTTGTTTGACTGACATTAATGCCAAATGAAGAAGTTTTGGGAAATTAGTTATGGATTTTTAAAAAGTGAAAGTAAATATTTCTAATCAGTCAGAGACTTTTTTTGTCTTTTCATTGAATTTGTTGACACTAATGAAAATGTACAATATCACCAACCTTAATCTTAAAGTAAGGTCAAGACAAAGTATTTCATTGAATCACACTGGGGGACACTCATGGACTAACCTGCTAGGTTAAGAGCTCCAGAAATAATGAAGTATTAATTAATATTTGAATTTCACACATGGGCTTTCTTTAAGACAGGACCTCAAGAGCATGTTATCATTTCCAAACAAAGTTTATCAGTTTATTTAGCAAAAACACAACAGAGACTGAAAAATGTATGTAAAAAAAATTAGTTAAAAAAAATTTAGAAAAAAGAAAATCATCTTGTTTTGCTTGCATCACTCCTCATTATGAGTTCTCTCATAAACGTAAGTATGTAAGTATCTTGTCCAGAATGAACATTAACAAAAAGTTGAAATCATCCTTTCTTTTATTTCCTAGGAGAGAATGTGACTTTCCATTGTCTCCACGAACACTGACTGGTCTCGTACATCTTTACTTTATCAACGACCAAATCTGAATAAGCGTTGCACGGAGAAGCTCTTTGGACCTTTGAGATCCTTTACTATTTGTTTTTGAGCTTTATTCAAATCACTGCTGGCAAGAAACAAGGTTCCCACCAAATTCCACAGAGCTCTGTTTCACTCTCCCTCACTTTCTCTCACACCCTCTCTCATTTCCCAGAAAAGCACGAACATATTCCAATGTATGTTTCATCCTCATAACATTTAATTCTCTGCTTCATTAAACCTCTAAATGTTCAATCTCAGCAAGCAAAGTTTTGCGCAACTCTGTGTTTCCTCAGGGTTACTGGAACCTGACTGTGGCATGATTTCATATGAGGAATATGGACCAGTTTCATAAAGTCTATGACCTGGCTGAGACTTATCACCAACTGGAAACAAATAACAGCCCAACGTCTGATAAAGCCACAGCTGCTACGTTGTTCTGTTGGTCTTGGGTGCTTTTCAGCTTTGTGTATGGGATTACGTGGCTCTGGTAATTGTCTCTTTTAGAGAGGTATAGAGAGCGTAATCCTGGTTTAATGAGACTTTCGGTCACAGTAAAGTAGAGGCTGAATTGGGAAAAGCTGCTGCAGACTAACTCTTTGTGCAACTAGTGCTTTATTTAATGGATTTAGACAAAAAAAAAAACTTGCAGCATTAAAGAAACAGTAGTTTAAATGTGTTTGTGTTGAATTCAATCAAGAGCAGCTCGCGTTAGTGCTTTTCAGTTTTTAGCAAATCCTTAAGATTTATGGCCCTTATGACATAGTTTACAAGCAAAAATACATATAATCCCGCCACATCAAAGCTGACATGTGACTAAAACACGGGTAAGTAATGGCTAAACTTTGCTTTCCTTGACCCTCTTTTTGGCAGCACGGATGAGAAGTGAGTTATATGTATCAAATTCCCACCGTCCAAGCTGCTCACATCCTCTCCACTGACATTCACAACCCTCAGGGCTCAGTTGCCCAGCAGGTCAGAGTGTGCTTTAAATCACTCCCAGACGCTTCTTTCTCACAGGCCCAGATGAAAAACAGAAAGGGCCCCCTTGACTTCCCCGAGAAACCAATATCGGAATGATGCTGGAATAAAGCCCCTTCTTTCTTACAGTGGAGATGGAAATTGATTTATTGGTATAAGCAGCAGCATTAACACGAGGTTAGCATTTTAAATGAATGACAACAAACATATGGGTTCCATTCCCTCACAGATTATTATGAATCGCTTCGATGAATAGTGGTAAAATAACACTGTACAGACAGGACGGCTGATCTGTACGCAAGTGTGCAAAACACCCCGACTGAAGAAGTGCAAGTCTTTATACACACAGCACTCACACGCATGCCATTCAAACACACACAGGTTTACATGAGATCACATATCAAATAAGGCAGTATAGTTGTTTGGTAGCTGAATGTGATTTCCACATAAAAACAATAGTTCGGGAAATAAACATATGCTCCAAAGTATTCCTTTAATATTTGGAGCATTTACCACCACTGTTAAAAACTCATTTGCCTCTGTCATTACACAGGTAATGTAGTCTGAGTAAAATACTTATTGTTACTGCAATATAACACTTTATAAAAGTGGACACTAGATATATATATATAATGTATATTCCATGGGTTATACAAGCATTAAAGTCACATATATGGTTGGTTATAACTGGTAAAATTCACAGTGTTTAGAATAAAAGCTAATTCCTGTCCTTTTTGGGTCTACGGTGATATCAGACCCGTCATAATGCATTCCTTCATATTTATCTTTTGCTTGACACGTGCTGTGAAAATACAGAGTTGTACCTTATCTGCTCTGAAACCTGCAACCCTGTGCTTGATTTTGTGCCAGTGTACTTTGGCTTATTCTGACACGACTCTGTTGTGAAATCTTTCATTTTTGGATTCCTAACCAGAAGTTTAGAGGTCTTAAGTGGAAACTGTCTTTCTGTTGATGCGTCTTTTCCCTCTTGTCCTGATGAATTACAGAAAGTTTCTGTCAAGTAGAAGGAAGCAAATGAACTCAAAACATTCTTGTGATTATATCACAAAGTAGCTCAATGAGTGTGAGTAAAATACACTGTACAACCACTCGCATGTTTAATGGAAAATTAACTGTTGCCCGAGACGGTGACATGCTTTTCTGTTTTCCGCCGTCAATGAGTCGTGAACTCCTGGGGACAGAACGTCCTCATCTCCCATCATTCCCTCTGACAGCACACAGTCTGCTTTTTCCTTCCTGTAGCTCGGTGCATCCTTCCCAGTAGTGTTGCCCTTTACAGGAATAGCACGCTCAGCTACTGATTGAGAGCAATTTATAGTCACTGTTCAGCTGCATCCTGTTAAAGAGTCCTCCTCCTCATCCCGCTCTCCCCCTTCTTCTCTCACGCTACAGCATCACTGGCCGTGGGTGTGGGAATACGAGAAGTTTGCTTAAGGAAGTTTCGCCTGCTGAGAGGATTGGGCAACTTCACCAAATCCATTGTTTGTTCCTTTAAACTCCAGTTCCTTATCCGTCTCTGCCGGGCTCATATGTTGTTTCAGGGGTCCTAAGGATGTGCATTTGTTGTTTATTGATGTATATATTTTTAGGTGAGCATTGGTTGCATTTTAAAAGCTGCTGGGTATATGGAAGAGCTTGAAAATATTCCTCAGGTCACAAGATCAGTCGCTGTCCTTCCTGATGCTGCGGTCAGTGTGGAGGTTGTTGGGCTCGGGGCTTTTGCACTGGATGCTGGTACCGTTCATGGGTCCGATGCTGCTCAGCTGGTTGTCGGAGTAACACCAGCAGCACAAACACGACTTGAAGAACATGAGGAAGAGAACAAAAAAAGAGAAAAATTAAAAAGAAAAGTTCAATATTTTGGGAAATACATTTCTACTTTATGCAGAGTTCAATAAGAAGATCCACAAATCCACTTACCAGAACTTCTAAAACCGACAAATTAACTTGCTATATCTTGTTTGTTTAATCCGCACAAAAGCCAAAGCATAAAATTGCCAATTTGCTAATGTATGGACCTGATAACTTGCTACTTCTCTGAGAGCAGTGACTTCCTGAAGTGTTTGATATCATGCCTCATATCAATCTTCTCATCTAACTCTGCGCAAGTGTATTTCCCCAAATATCATAATGTTAATTTAACATAGCAATTCTTTACTAAGTCCACATGTGTAGCTGTTCTCTCACTGCCCTCACCTCCCTCCCACAACTCCTTTAACGTGCAAACTTGAGGCATGGGTAATCTCCAGCTCAGGCCCCTTTGACAGGCGTTTGCAGTGTGTGACCTCAGCCATGCAAACTGGATATATAAATCACCAGTCTGCTTTTACATGCTGCTTATGGAATGTCATCACAGTCACAGCCTCACGAACAAAGGCCCGAGTTCACTGTTTGCTTTACCAGCCAGGCTAAATATGAAGTGCATGCATGTGTGTGTGTTGTGTGTGTGTGTGTGATAGAGAGGTAATGAGTGAGCGCTTGGGTGTGTTGCATGCATTAATATCTGTTGTAGGGAAGCGCCATACCTTGAAGCAGTTTTTGAACTTCTTGCTGACAAAGTAGAGGATAATGGGGTTTATGCAGGAGTTGATTGTTGCAAGGTTGATAGCAAGATAATCCAGGACCAACAGAAAACTGAAAATAAAAAATAGAAGAAAGGTTAAAGAAAGTTGAAGAAAGGCAATCATTATTTTACTGAGCACCACCATTTAAACCTTTTTGGATGCTATTTCAATAACATTTTGGAATAGAAGAAATACAATTATATTTTAACACTGATTTTTAAAAGTCAGTCAGTGGATGTTTGGAAGCCTAAAGGTTACTGACAGGATCTGAACCCACAGACAAACAGGTGAGATCCTGAAATAATATAAAGCAACCCATCAGTATTATCAAAATCAAACACAATAAAGCCACACCCTGTTCATTTGCCTTTGGACCTTTAAGTAACTTTGTGTCAGAGGGTTGGTCTTCCAGTAACTCACTTCAACAGCTCACAGCGCATCGTATCTCTCTGGCGGTAAACCATCTTCTTCAGGATCCTGCTGAGGTGCAGCGGGAACCAGCAGAGGGCAAAGATGAGGACGAGGCAGAAGACGGCTTTGGCCACCTCCCTCCTCTGGAAGAGAAACAACAGATTTCGCTCCACCGTCAGAGAGGAGATGACGAAGTTTGTGTAAAGGAGGTTAAAACCATGTAATAAACACTGTTCCCATTTGCCAATGTGGATTCATTTTACTCCCTCAATAAGACGTGTTTGATGACGGTCACATCACAAATGTTGATTTTAGTGAAATAAACACTGCACATTATGCAGGTTTATCTGAGTTCAGGGCCTGGTACTGCATTATTGTTTAGAAATGCTGTCCGACCTGCTTGAGGTGCTCACTGAGGGCGATCCGAAGGCTGCCATTCCTGTGGTTCAGCATCTCGCAGGTCATCAGAGTGTAGAACACAGCGATGCAGATCAGGGGTACACAAAAGTAGAAGCCAAACAGCCACCAGTCCTTTGCATCCCTATAGAACTACAGACAAGCAAGCACATGCGAAACAGTGAGTTACGCTTCAATACTTAATGCTTAAACACAGAAAAATAAAAGCATGAATTTCTGTGTGACCCCGCAGTTAAATAAAGAGAAGGTTTGGACCACAATTTTCTTCCACAATCTCTCTTTCACATTTGACATCATATGTGTGACACTGTACTCTGCTATAGAAGTAACGTTGAAATAATATGGCTAGAAGAGGTATGATCCCAATCATAAGAATCTGTTTTTGTCATTTCTCATTTACGGTCCATGTGTGTTATGTGTGTGTGCTCCATGAAGTGTAGTTAGTCTGAAACCAATCCAGTTCTGTCCCATGTGGCTCTTTGAGGTTCTGAAAAACATTGTAAACATGCTCTTTAAAAATACCACAATTTCAAAATGCTCCGAACTCGGCTGAACCTTATTACACAATTTTTACGAAAAAGCAAAAAAAACAAAAGTTTAATGTCTGCAGATTAAACTTTGGCCTTTTCTGCTTGAGTGTTGACAAAACAAAATGTGGTGAGAAAATATTTTAAAGAAAATGTGCTGTTTTTTATTACTATCAAATAAAGCTGTTCAGAGGCTAACATAGGCCACACCTCTGCGTCGTATTACTGATATCTGAGAGAGATTACTCCAGTTTTGAGCACATGGAATAGAAGCGCACATGTGGCTCAGCTTGAGGCCCCAGATTTCAGGCCTCAGTAATTGCTCTTGGCCTGCAATCAATTATGTGCTTCAAGGATGTGAAAAAGGCCATCACTTGGAGAGAGTAAGTAGATCAGGTTTATTTCTTTAAGTGATTCTCCGCTCCAAATCATTTGAGTATCAAATACCCACCTCCGGGCTTGGAAGGTGAATTTGGATGGAGCCATAAGAACGAGTTGGTTTTCTAATTATCCTTTTCATTATTTATTGCCCAAGCAGGAAATGTTGTTGGTGATTGATTTTACTGTTGTATTGCTCTAAAAATATATTCCCTCCATAACTAAAATAGCACAACACAATGACAGGCCATTAAAAAACGCTCATTACCTCCAAACAAACAACACATGCTTTTAAGAGAGCTTGCACTTTAAGTAGTCCTCATGCAGGTGGGTTTCCTATCTCATTAGTCCAGTAATGTTTTGACTGTTCCTCCATATGAGTACCTTGACACAACGTACAGCACGTCTTGGCCTTAATACAAGCAAAACATCAGGACACGAAAAACACTAAACAGCAATTTTCTTATCCAAAAATGATAAGAAAAGGAGGATAGCATACCTCCATGAAGTTGCTCTTGGGTTTCAGCATGCAGGTGCTTATGTTTTGGTTCCTGTAGTTGAAGCTGACTATGTCAAAGCCGATAGCCTCCGGCACAGCCAGGAAGAGCGACAGCACCCAAATGGACACAATCTCGATGACGGTCAACGGAGGGATGCCCACTCCCTGAACTCTGCTCCAGGATGCCACGGCCCTGTACCTGTGTAGGGCAGACAGAGAGTTAGGGTACAAGGTGGATTAGACATATTAAATTGAGTAGATTAAAATAATATGATCAGGGGAAAGGGAGTTACTGCAGCAGAGATGTTTTTGAAATAGGACTCCTGGGATACAAATTGATATTTGAAGGTATAAGATGTAAAAGAAGAAGCCTTTCTATTAATTGAACCAGGGCTGCAGCAGTTCAGTTGCTTTCAGCCAGTGCGCCGTCATTAAATAGAAATCAGCAAAGTCATCATTTTCTTTGTCTCTCCTGACTGACAAAGCTAACAACATTTTCTTTATGCATGGCAGCGCACCAAACACAACAAACTGCTCAGTCAGCAAAGAATATCAAAATGTTAAGAATTAATGAGGAGAGATGATCAATTGTTTATTTTAAATATCTAATATTTATATTTTTGTGAAGCCTCCAAACAGACTGGCCCATGTTGGCAGAGAGGTCTGTCTGTTGGCTTGTGTTTCCTGTGCACTGAATACTTGTTTGCTTGTTTGTTTCATTAATGGAAACCACTTGTCGAAATGTTTTAGTAAAATCCTGCATCAAGATTTTATGGCAAAAACAATATATTTTTCATGACACATTTGAATTTCTCTGTTGAACAACATGGCGGCATTTATATTTTACTAAGTGGTAATGTATCCACCTTTTTCTCTTCCTCCAACATTGAAAAGATACAAAAGAGTCTCAAGTACTTTCAAAATACACATGCACACACAAGGATATGTTGCACATTTTTCTGGAGACAAATGCATCTGCTCTTGAACACAACTGCACAGCCCTGCAGCTCATCTTTTCTCATAATAAAGGTCACTACATATGTCTGCATAGATGAACCTTGGAGCCTTTTCAGAGCGGGTTGACAAGGCTCTTATCTCTAAAGTTGTGTCTAGTGCAAAAAGTGAGATGATACTGAGCTTCAGCACTTCATGATCATCATTTATTCATTAAGGAATTTCTGTTAAGGCACTATTAAAAAAGCACTTGCTGTCAGGATGGAGTTTTAATATCAATAAGACATATAGTGTTTACAGTGAATATATCATGTACTTAATGTTGCATAAAAAATAAATGACTCCAAATAATTCCATTAAAGAAGCGAGGAGTATCTTCTGAAAGAGCTCATCGCAAACATTTTGAACACTGAGGCAACAAGTAGAAGAGCAGAGAGATAAATAACATCCCAGTGAGAATCAGTATTGACTGACTGAGCCCTTTCCTGAAAGAGATCATCAGCCCAACTAACCAAATCTTCACGTCATTAAACTGGAATCAAATCAAAACATGAATACAGTTTTTCGAAACCAAAATTGAATTTGTTTGATTTTCTTTCCAATGACTTTGACTGCCTACTCAAATTTTGTGTAATACTATCTGCTTTGAAATGAAAAAAAATCCCCCGAACATTGTGTTTCTTTCAACTTCATAATGTGAACAAAAACAAAAACATGTTAATTTACTGGAATGCTTCTGCTTTTCATACGTTTCTGTGGAATAATGAAAACACAAACAAAACCTTCTATCTGAGAATGAGATGTTATATGTTAAAATGTTTTGGAGAAGCAATTAATTCCCTAAAACCTACTTTACGATAAAGACCTTTTGGTGGCCCACCAAAAACTGACCGTCACACGTCAAAGCTCCTGACGTCACTTCATAAAGCAGCAGCGTGGTGTGTGAAAGCACTGACCTGTCCACACTGAGGGCGCACAAGTTGAGGACGGTGATTCCCACAGAGGCTTTTTGCAGGAAGGGCACCAGCTTACAAAGAAAGAGGCCAAAGTCACTGTCGTCAAAAGGCCAGCGTGACATCAGGAGCTGGTGGAAAAAGCACATGACTGTCACATAAATACTTAGGAGGAATTAAACCACATTTGAGATTTATTGTTAAACATTCATCACATACGCACTTACATAATTTGTCATGAAATCACTCTTTGGCTTAGTTAATGTATCAATACAAAGTAAATGATTTTAATTAAGTACCTTGTCTTGTGAGTCATTAGGAGGCTGACAATTGATCTCATTTACTGATTTCATGCTGACCACAATTTTAGTGCAGGCCGAGACACAAAGACCTCTTAACGTCAGAGTTTAGTTTGACACAGACCATATGGAGCTGATCAGCTGATTAAACTTTGATTCTAAACTTTGGCAAAACCTCTCAAAACTGACAACCAAACTTTAACAATAACTCACTATGTTGTCACTAGTATCTCAGAGCCACTTCCACAACCTCTTATGATAACTGCTCTGGGAAAATAAATCAAGGCCTTGTTGAGACCTTTGTTTCCATCAGAGTGGTCTTGGCATGTTTCCCTCTGTACCGTATAACCTGCGTTAAGCAAGTTTCTCTTCGGCTGAACTTCATGGTGCTTCCTGGCTCTCTATTGTTTCCTTGAGCCGTTTAAGTTTCCCAGGAGCGCAGAAGAGCAGCAGAGAGGAAAGGAGCCCGCGTCAATGTTTTTAGTGTATAAGTAGCTGATTATTTTTGGAAACACTGTCGCAGCCCAGAGGAAGTGAACGAGGCGCTTCAACATGGTTTCAACACTGAAGACGTGGCTCTTTCTTTGTTTGTGCATAGACTGTTCCCCCGGTAAGATTTCTGTTTCCTTTTTGCACATGTGGTGCTCGGACAACAAAGTCGCTGTGCCCTCAAAGTCCCGAGTTAATTCTAACCAGGTGGCGTTCTCATTTTTCACTTGTATAACGCCGTCCTATGAATGTGCTGGGAAGATGAGGTTGATGGATCATTCCGTTTTTGCCAGCATTCGTGATTATTATGCAAACCCTGACACTGTTGGCTAAATTTACCAGTGTAAATTTACCAGTGTAAATTTACCAGTGTAAATTTAGCCAAGACAGGAGCCCTGAGAATAAGCTGTCATCATTAAATACTTGATATTTTATAGGCACTTTTTTTTGTATTTAATGCACAAAACTGAAACCAGCTATCTCTCTCAGACTGATTAACATTTTTTGTATTCACTGATCATCATTAGAAAACTGCTAAATGTTTTATTTCATGTTTTCTGATACTGTTAAAGGTTTGTCTGTGTCCATAATGTTAATAAAGGAAAAAAATTAATCAGATTTTTATTTACATTAAGTATTAGTGGAACGTTTTATCCTCACTTTAATTTGGATGAAACATTACAGATGGGACTTTAATGAAGTTCAAAACTCCACAAGTGATTTATCACTTGTGTAGCGCTGAGTACTTTTTGGGAAAAAATAAAAAGCTCCAGATAAGGGTCAGTGACTAATGTCCCAGGTCAATACAAGGCCACTGGCATATGTGACTACAGCCTGAGTCTTGTGTTTATTTAAACCAGCCATACCCCAGCTCCTCTCATCACTAATCTGCCCACCCGAGGAAGATAACGACGTCCGACTGATTACACTTTCCCGTCTATTTGCACACTCCCTTGCCCCCTCCCCCACCCCCCTTTTCCCGTCTGTAATATTCCACTTTATCTCAGCGTATCAGCTCCACTGTTGCTGCGTTTCATCATATCAACACTGAGACCTGTCACTCAGTTTGGCTTTGGAAGAAGGGTTAACATTTAGCATGCACCGACAAAAACAAACATGTACCTTGTATACATTGATGGGTATATCAATGATTATGTAGATAAGGTCCCCCAGTGCCAGACTGGCAATGAGGGCATTTGGCCCGTTCCTCATGCACTTGTGCTGGTATATAATCCTCAGCAGGGTGGCATTGCCGACCAGACCGACCACAAACACAACAGTGGAAATTGCGGTGTTGATGTACTTAAAATAGTCATTAATGATGGTTCTTCCATTGCACATCGGAGGTGGGAATTGCCTCTTTACGACAGATGTGTTTGGAGATTCCACCGTGCCGGGACTGACGGTGCTGTGGAAACCCGGAGAGTGGACTGAAGAGAGTTCCTTTGCTTCAGCTCCATCTATCTGGCACATTCCTCTGGCTGCCATACAGGCCATTAGCACCAACACACGCACAGCTGGGGTGCCCATTATGGAACACGTTCGGCGCTTTGATTTCACTGATTGAAAGACTGTCCCAATATATCACTGGTGAGAAAACAAATAACAAGAGGAAAATGTGGTTATTTTTCAGACGAGACATTTAGGAAAACACGGCTGTTTTTAGCCTCCACTTAAAATCTGACCAAAGTGGAATATTATATGTCACATACAAGAAAGTTAAACATTACTGTCCTTTCAAAAGCTGTGAGGAACTTAAACAACTTCTTCAAGACTTCAAAAAGGTTTTGCCAAGGGGGCACAGATGGGAGATGCCAGAATGAGTTACAGTCAGACATTTATGGATGAGGCATCAGCAGAGCACATTGGGCATCTCGTTTGCTCTCGGTCGTTCCTGAAAGAAGGAGCTGTCATGTCTTAGTGTCAATAATGTCGCAGCTGCACATGTGAGGCTTTGCTTCTTATGTTGCTTTCACAGAGAGCCCCTTGCGTGGGTTTGCAAGTGAATGATTTCCTCAGTTTTGCATTCTCCCTCTGTTTCTAATTTAGAAGGGTTTAAACATGTGGTTACAAAACAACGAGCAAAGTGCTGCAGGGTTGATTTTCAGTCAGCATGTTTCATTAAGGGGAAAAAAAATCAGATGATCAGAAGATTAGATTTCCCAAGACAAATATACTTATACTTTGGATTCCCTCTGAATCCTTTGGTTCTTTACCTGGTTTACTGTTAGATAGATATTTTCACCTTTGCTGCCTCTTCACGGGAAAAACAACAAACTTTCTGGACAAAATCAGAGTAATTCATTGCACAAAACTCCTGGTGAAGAGCAGATAAAGTTTCAAACTGTCATATCGATAGCGAAGCCCTTTTCATCATGTCACAGCACAGGCAACTCTTATAGCCCAGAGTTCTTCCTGTTCAAAGTCCCAGCTGTCACCAAGTACACAAAGAACTATTTAGCAGCCAGCCCTTCAAGTAGCATCACAGTTTAGCATCAGCATGACACTGCTGGGATCTGTGACAGCACGCAAACTGATCTATCCATAAATAATAAATACGTTTGGTTTTCACCTACCTCTTCTAAAATGTCTGCCTGGCCCCCTTGGAAACCGTCAGGCAAACTTTCGGCTGAAGCCCCCAGACATCTGTATCACATCACATGAGTAATTAACGCACTATCAAAGCTGCACCGTATCCCACTTGGTTTGAGCAATGCACCCGTCTGCTCTGAGGTGCCTTCGCATTATGGCTCAGAGTTTCCTGTGTAGAGTTTGCAGTATGTCTGAGTGTGTGCGTGCGTGTGTGTGTGTGTAGTTGTGTGTATCTGTGCGTGTGTGTGCGTCAGAGCACCAGTGAGACATTTTGACTGGGTGGGATAGTAAATCTCCACCTCCCTTTGGTAACAGACTGGGCCCCCCTTTGGAAACATCAACCCCCTCTCTCCTCTCTCTCAGAGGCACCGCCTGCTGACAGTCATCTCCAAGGCACACACACACACACACACACACACACACACACACTCACAGGGGCAGGGGCATCTGGGAGCCCAATCTGCCCCTTCCTTAAATCCCTCCTACCTTCTCCTTCAATCCCTCTCTGCCTCCCATTATATCTTGTATACATTACACGCAACTGCTTCCTCACAGGAGAGGCAGCAGAGATTAGATGGGAGCGAGGAAGGCACGAGGAAGTCAGTGTCCATGTTGTGATGTTGTGTTGACTTAATTTGAGAGGGAGACGGGAAATGGGAGCAAACTATCAACCTGCCTGGGCTTTTACAGACTAACCACTGTGTGGGTGGCCGGACCACATCACACTTTCTTACTCTTGCTAAACCTGAACTTGAGATGCAGCGTCGTAATAAAGCTTTATATTAGCTATAAAATGTGGATAATTACTAAGTGGTAAATTATAAGGTGGGGAAAAAGTGGCTACGTCTAGATGAGCATTCCCTTCAATTACCAAACATCTAAAATAGTCAAACCCTTATAAAATCCAGTCGATTGGTTTTCCTTGCATGCAAAAAACTAGATCAAGCAAACACAAAAACACCCTGACATAACACAAAAAGACAGCGCCCTGCGAGATGACTAAATGCCTGAACGAGAGAAGAAGACAGTTCAATGTCAGGAGAGAGGAGTGCTTCTACATCAGTGTCCATTATGGATTCCAAAATGGACCATTTATCATGATGTGTGCTGAGAGCAGGAAGAGGGCTATCAAAGACACCACAATCTGTCTTTTACACTGCCAAAGAGCTGACGCAGCAACTGCTTAAAGGGGAAAACCACTCAATTAAAAAAATCATGCGCTGTCCCTCTCGTCTGGAATTCAGGACATATTTAGTTAAAAATGGCCAGTTCTCCATTGAATACATTAAACAAAGAAGAGTATAAAAACCTGACATTAAGTAGGGGATTTTATTTTGATTGTGTGAGTTTTGATTCTTGTGGGCTTTGTTTTTACATCCAAATATTCTTCAGTTAAGCAAAATGCTTTGTTCAGTTCAAAACACGATTTCCAGTTCATTTTCAGTGAAGGTGATACACTATTTCTGGATGTCGAGTATATTTGTAAAAGCTAGCTATAGAGTAAGTATAGTCATGTACAAAACTATTACGATATTATCCTGAGACTATGACATTATCTATATCAAAATAATGCATGACATTTGTAAGTCTCAGAGAGTTGATTTGTGTTGTAGATGTTGTCCGAATCAAATATGCATCTTCACCTGAAACACTATATGATGAAACAAGGGGAAATCTGGGTAAAGGTAGGAACGTGCTCATACATGCACACTTAGTTCATACACGTAAACAAACACGCTCTGATTGGCTGTTTCCCCGAGACCTTCAGTGTCAAAGGGCGTTTATTGAACATCGTCTGAAATAGCTCAGGTGTGTGTTTCCAACCCTAGAGAGATATTTTTTCTTTTCAAAATTTCACTGCTGATGTGAAACATCAGATTTTAGATTTCGTTGCAGGTATCCTTCTTGCACAGTCTGTCAATCATTCCAAAACATATGAATGTACAGTATTAGCTTTTTCTCATCTGCTGCCACATTGATTGTGACTGCTTTTCAAAATGCATGTGACCATTAAAGAAATATTCATATTGCAGTCGTCCTATCTGCTGTGGTAAGGTTTGGTTTGCTTTACGGACAAAGCGACTCTGCTTAAGGTCAGAAAATGATCACGGCATTTGAACAAACAACCAATGCTTTTCTTATCTGGTGAGGACAGTTTTTTCCTCTGAACCATGTTTCACTTTTGTTAAGCTTTTTGAATGTAACTGAATATTGTACTATCTGCCATTGTACTTCAAGTGAGTTCAAAACACTGAAGAAACATGTTGTAAAACGGAGTAAATTAGATCCTATGTACAGTATGTCATGCACTGAATACATCTAAAATATAATAATTATATATCCATAAAACACTGCCATGCCCTAAGATTTTTTTTTTTAACTTTGAATAAGACCTTTATTCTTCCTACTGGAACATATAGGTTGAGTATTTAAGATTGATTTGCAGGTACTTCTCCTACAGTTAAATGTGACTTAATTGGGTAATGCCAATATTTACAGCCATTTAAAATTAAAGGGATCGTGTTTTCTTTAATTGTAGTCATGAATTTATCATGGCTTCTGAATTAGTTATGGTCAGCAGTGGCGAATATTTAATTTATTGGAACGTGATTTGCTGACGGCATCTGATTTCTTACCCCTATTTTTTTTTTTTTTTATGCCAAAGTCCCTTGATTGTTGGCAGCTTCTATGACATTTTAACTTTTGAGGGGGTAGTAGAGTCTTTGTTAGTAAATCCATTAATATATAAATGATGAAACCTTTACCTGCTCCCAGTTGCTTTGGCTTTCATGTTGTTGTTGTGTTGTTGTTTGGATCGTAATCAGGTATTAATGCCATTCTGTCTGAACTCAAAGATGGCAGGCTGCCTGGTAATTCATATGCTTGTTCTCTGATGGCATCTGTCGAAGTGTGCTCTCTGCATATTGGTACATACCCTATGGGAAATTTCAATCCAGCCCCAGACTGAGTGGGATGTAAGCAATTTCTTAACTGGGACACTTGCGTGAAAACAGAAAGAACAGAGAGAGAGATACAGGGAGACAGAGAGAGAGAGAGAGAGAATAAGTTTGAGGCCAATTCTACTGTGACAAGCAGTGACAGAGTGAAGCGGGTTCAGTATATGGCTTTATTAATTTGGGACATATGGTTCACACAAACAAAAAGTTGAGAGAAAAAGAAAATGTGAATCTTGATGGAGGAACATTCATAAGAGCCTCATTAGCGCCAGCACTTGACTTCATCTGAAATTAATCAATATAATATTAACAGACTATCTTAATTAGAAGGAGGGAAGCTTCGTCAAAGCAGCGATGATGATGATATCTGATGAAAAGAGCCCATGGAGAAGTCTGCGCTCTCAGGAAGAATTTGGCTGTTCTCAGTTCCTGCAACTTTCTTCACTAAAGGCTTTAAGCTATCTGAAGGTGTGTGTGTAATGGTGACTGACAGGAGGTTATCTTTGGTGCGACTTTATTGTGATAAGGAGCAGCTAATTCGGGCCTCTTGGAGCTCTCAGCGTATTATCTTCAGAGCTGTTTTCCTCAAGACCATAAGTCGTAAAACATAAAGCATGACAACAATCAAAATGGCTTTATTTTTTCCTGTTCTTTCCCGACCCATTACAAATTGCCTGAGTTATAACAAAAGGTCAATCTATAGCAATGCACAACATGTCATTGCTGCATAAGGCCTGCATTGAAAAGAGAGACGATGCAGATGGAAATTTTATAAATTGGCAACACAGAGACTTTCTATAGCACAACAGCATAATGTTTAACATATAAAGTGAATTTGAATCGCTGCCTTTATTTCATGTGATTTCCAACCTGAAGAGTCAGAGTAACGTGGCAGTGGTCTTGAAGTGTGTTGCAAAATCTTTGCTGCTTCGTATCTCAGAAGTACATTCCAGCCAGACAACAATTCCCAAACGTCCGATGGATGACTCAGTTTTACCGACATCAGCAACTGAAATTAAGGAGGAGGTGAGGCTGTGCATAAATGCTGGGATGTGTGGCTGCCAAATTGAACTTCGCTGTGTTAAATACAAGGGACATTTGAAGGAGATTAAAAATGCAGTGTTTAATTTGTTCACCTTTTTTCCTAAATGCCAAAGGTTGAAAGGCAGCTCTGTTTAACGTGTGTAGAGTCACCAGCAAGCATAATAATTTTTTTGAACTGCAATAGTGGGACTGAATGAAACATACCAAGGAACAACAAAAGCTAAGGCAATTACAAAACCTGGAAGTTGCTCATATAAGTAGTTAATTAATTAATTGATTAAAAATTGAAAGATAGGAATTTGTAATTACGACTGTTGGAAAACAATGCCATCTAGATTCTCTGGAGTCTCTTTGGGGTGGCGATAACATTTGCTTGGAGATGGGAATGTGCGGCAGGAGCTGTGAAGGTAATACTGTGATTTGATGCGACTAGAGGCTCATGGATGTGAAGTAGAACGTAATGTTGTCTGTAGATTACAGCCAACAGTTATACAGCTTACCCAACCCAAAATTATTTTTTGCCACAGCATTTTAGTACGCTATCACCAGCTAATGCCATCAAATTAGAGGCCAATGTGCTTTCATACACTGACACATATTCAAAGATTGACGTCTATGTTAATTATGAAACTTTAAAAAATGTTAACAGTGAACATTTTGTGCAAACATTTAAGGTAAACCTTTTGTTGATTCATTGATAAAAAACAATAATCTGTCAACTGATGGCACTGAGATGAAATTGATTGTTGATATTTTCATCCATATCTGGATTAGGGAGCAAACGTGTTTCCCAAAATGTTAAAGGTATGAGTCAAAGAAATGCTGTTTATGCAGATTTATAAGTATAGTTATAAGTGACCATTAATCATGAGAAAGAAAACTGTTTGTCCAAGTGATGATAGTTTGTTATAATGTACACAATCAATGAATAACTGTAAGGAGAAAAGCTGTCACCCAGGAAGATGGAGGATGACGGAGGATGTAAAACCAAACCATCCTTGTGGTTCATACTGTAAAGACAATCAATTGCTATTAATTTTCAAAGTTGTCGCCATGATATACAAACCCAACGCTTGTAGTATTCACATGCTAAACACAGAGCTCTCAGACGACAGGGTAGCCTAACTGATAGTGGAGTCTTACAGCCTGGACACATTCCTGCTCACAATCTGGCTCTTGTCCGATAGACCCTAAACGCGCTGATAAACGCAACAGTCTGAGCCCATCACACTTTGCTTTCCCTTATCAGAAAACCCATGAGTGCATGCTCAAAATGTCTGGAACATAATTATAACTCCACGTCCATCAGACTGTTATGTATGAAAATCAGCTTTTAAACATTTGGAGCTTTGGTATTTTTTAAACATACATATCTGTGTGTATATTCTGCGTAAACTACATATTTAGTGTGAGGATGTGGTGATGTTGTGTTGTAAGTTTCACCAAAATATAAACTGCCACTGGAGCTGTGATCAACACTTTGCAGTCTTTTACTTCAGGTAGGTTAGATTTGAAAAACATCTGCGGACAATTTGAACATGGCATGCTACTTGTAAACACAGCTGTGAAGACCGAGTGGCCAAAACTGAGCATAACAAACCTCAGTCAAGCAAGACTGATGGAGTTTCCTTGTTGAACTTCCAGATGTTGCTCGGTTCGAGCTTGAGACCTGATGAAAATCTGTTATCGGGCAACAGTTTTAACGGATTTCACTATATAACTGCATCCATCTGCCTGGTGAGAGCAGTCTTTTTAGGAAACAGCTTTCAAGAAAATGTTGTCAGGATTAATGATGGATGAAATGGCTGTTTTTAGCTACAGGTGGCTGAGAGATTCGCATTCCTGTGGCAACGAAATGGACATGTGTCGCATGTGATGGCCGTCAAGAGTCTCTGTGTCTCTGCATGCTTTCATCCCGATCTGTTCCCTACTGTCCATCATATCCAGTTGCTGTTTGGACCAACCTCCTGCCGTACCTCCCTCCTCCCTCCAGAACACTTAATCCCTCCACTTATTTCCCTTGATTGCTGGCAGTGTTTTTTCTGCTTTGATGTATGGGCATTTGGCCCATTTGTAGTCCTCTCTTCTGACTGCCTTATGAAACTACTGACTACGACAACATTTATAAAAGCTAATGAGCTGGGATTTGAGTTTAAAACTCCCGTGAACCACTGCAAACCATTTTAACATAGAAAAGAATAAAATGTAGACACCAAGTTCAACTTTTACTTCTTAGACTCCAAGTTATAAAATTACTCAACCTCTGAAGGAGAAATGACACTGCTGTTATTCAGTGTGATACTTTTTTTGTCCACAATCAAAATTACTTTGGGCTGAAGACATATAATGCTGAGCTAAAATCAAGCGCCAGAAATCCTGTCACTGTAGTCCCACTATACAGGAAGGTTATTAAAGATCTATTTTTGTATTGTAATGGGTTAATAACAATTAGAGTTAATCAAGCAAGTCTATTTTGAACATGTGCACTCAGTGTACGGCTTGCACCTGTCAGAGCAGTCAGACACATCATTTCAAGCTATACTGTGTGTTTGTGAAAGAAGCTCATTGAAATTATATATTTATATTTACTCACATAACAAGTACAATACATTTAAAAGATTTAAAAAATAAGACTGGCTGTAGTCTACGTTTTTTTTCCCTAATTGTTAACAAATCTCATGAAAAGACCAAAAAACAAAAAATAAATTGATCCTATGTATTTGTGACCTGTTTTTGAAAATACATGTTTTCATAGGGCTTGAGTGTCACAGACATGGTAAAGAAATCAGATCGTATTGATAGACGGACTGAAATGTTGTTGGTTTGGGCCTTTTTATGGGATTTGCTCAGAAAAATATTAACTAATGCCAGCCTTATCCTTCAGACTGCTCAACTGCATATACTCATATCCATTCAGATTTTCTTGATGAAAACACCAGAGATGAATACCCAGACTGTACTGCGATGATAATCAGTGTTTATTGACATCTCACGTCATCACGTTGTCAAGCAGCTGCAGCGTCGCAGACTGTGGTTATCTCATAGGAACGTCACGCGTGATACATTACCTTTCACGGTTTCATATTGTTTATCCTCAATGTTGATTAACAGACCAGAGGGATTTCCTGGCCCTTCATACTGTATGACCTCCTTCTGAGTTTTTCTCCTCCAGCAGACTGGGCAACAACTCCCCAGACCTTATCGTTGTCCCTTGAGTCTATGAGTAAGACACAAAGAGAAGGGGCTGTCAGAGGTTAGAGGGGAGAAGACACCATCTGGCAGTGATTATGTCTCTGATGACAGGCTGAGATATCGTATGTGATGTGACTCGAATGTGTATTTGTGTGTTTGTGGTCTGTGTACAGAACACCTTGTAATGTTTTATTTTTATTTTTACAGTTAATCAAGGCCTGTGCTGAGAGAAATGACGCTTAGTACCATTTACACACCATAGACTTAAAGAATGGATCACATTTTTTTAAATACTCCACAGACACAAAATATATAATGCTAAAGAAACAATGATAATGATAACGTCCTTGCATGTTTAAGTATTTGTATAATCCCATTGATTAGCTGTGATAGCTTGATTCATGGGATATGCATATCTAAGCACCGCTCAGATCAACTAGCCTCAAGCACTAAACTGACCTTTGACTTGCATAATGGGCCCCTCATTCGGCCCTGAGGGTCAAAGGACACTTAGAGGCCCACCTGTGTAGCCAATTAAATCAGAAAGCTTGTTTTCAAACTGAAAGAAAACACTGAAAAGATCTCTTTAACATGCAGCCGCAGTGGACGGGAAGACAATTGTTTATATATTTATGTGATTCAGTTGTAATACTTTCACAATACTTCTAAACAGTTTAATTGTCTCTCTGTTGACTGAGTTAATGGTTGTTATTATCAATCATTCATAATGCTTTACAGATCTGCAATAAGTGGTTATAATGCATTAATAAAAACTTTTGCATTGCCAGGTTGTGCGTTCATTTGAATGAAAGCCTCATTGCCTGCAAGGCATCGGGTTTCACTAACCTTAAGTTGTATGAATATTTATGACTAACCAACATTGCTGCAAACCTGATGGCTTGTTGGAAAAGGTCATGGGTTTTTCTCAGTTTTCAATAATGTATCAAGTCTGCAGTTTGAAGTGTTGAACACCATTAATAATGTTAATAATGAGTTAATAACAATAAGATAATAAGATTTTCTATGGTTTCAAAATAAAACTATTGATGCAGCCTGAACAGCTTTAAAGAACAAAAGACAATAACTCACTTCTACCAACTAGCAGGATTTCCCCTCTTACTGCAATGTGGGCTCACAATCTGGCAACCCTTTTTACGCATTGTAACAACTTATGATTATGACTGATCTGATAGCATTAATAGATGATTTAATAACCCTTAGATAAATTATATGTGGCAAATTATGAGGCTTATATAAGATGTTGCTTATTGTAAAAATGCATTGATTCACAGACTTGTAATAGCTGGTGATAATGAATCATATGTGTTTTCTATACTCTGTGCTTTTGTGTCTACTGTTCTTGCCCTGGTACCAGAATTTCTCAGAGTTGGTTCCCTTCTTCTTTCCTTATCGCTCATGCAATCAGTCTCCATGTAGAAAGAGTAATACTCTCACATTGACTGGTGTTTCCTGTGCTTTATGATCAAAGCTGAGGAAATGGGCACTGCCAGGCTGGGCCAGGGCAGGGCTACCAAGTTACTGACTGTGAGTTTGGAGATATGGGTTATTAACTACAGGCTCCATGTTTTTATAATGCCATGTTTCGTTTTGTTGGGTGTGTGTGAGACATGTTTGTTGAGGTCACTAATGTTGATAATGACTGATGATGGAAGTGCACACAGCTTAAGCCATGTTCTTATAGCAGAGAATATTTTGGGCCATTCTTATGATCTCTTATCATTGTTTTATTATCCTAATGGCATTTGGTGATGATGTTAATCTCAAAGAAATTTCCACTAGAATGCTGTAAACAACTTGCTACGATGACAGTGAGGTCCAGAGTGATTTCACAAATGTTAAAACAGTCTGACTGTTGCAAGCTTGAGAAATGTTTTCATTTGAATTTCAGACATGAGTTACACAAGCGCTGCAAAAAAGAGGATTCCTAAAAACCATGAGCATGTCTTGACATCATCACATGATCATTTCCTGTGTTTGTTTACGCTGAATGTTCCTCCAGAAGACACTGTGACACTGTGTGAGAAGCTGTGAATATCAGAAATGTCAAAGACTTTCAGAAATGTCTGTTAATGGCCTAAATTTCATTCATGGCTGTGTTAAGATACGACCATTTCATTAGTGAACCAGCTATAGGTCATTTAGTATATAAATATAGTGAACACACCCACCTCTGCTTTAATTACTGTACATATCTGGAAAAAGGAAAAATCAATGTTCTTACAATTTTTTATGCATCAAACATAATCCTAGAAGAAAGAAGAACTTCAGAACATAACGACAGTGTATATGAATCAGCGCAAGAATTGATGGTGAGTGCTAGAAGTACTATTTCTTAGTCTTTCACTTAAATCTCCACAAATATGTTTTGTAACTGCAAACACATTATCATATTTTAAATACTTCAATCATCAGTAGCAATATTACAGTATGTCCTAAATGACACCACATTACCTGTATTAGTACAGCCTTTCTGATTCTTGTAGTACTTGAACTTTTTTGCACAGTTGAAAATTGAACACTTAAAACATATCGGCAAACATGAAATATAAACACATGAAACATAATCTACCGTGAGAGCTCACATAAAATGCCATGTGCACCAAGCAACAGCGCCACCTTAAACCTGGAATACATTATCACTATGATTCACTTTAAGGAAACTGCATCATCAGCTGGCCCACCATCACTGTAGGGACCAGACTGATAATGTGTTAGTCACTGGGTTATAATAATTGAGATGAAATGCCATTTTTTGCCTCAGTTGGGAAAGTTTTATTTCATTTTCATAACTGCTCCTTTTGTTCTGTATCAGTTTTTAAAACATCAAACCCATATACAGCACGCTGAACCAATCCCGTGACAACAAACGGATCATTACATCAAGAGCACCTGAACGAAACAACCACATAACAACTGCCCTGTTGAGCTAATTGTTCTTTATATGTCTGGTTTACAATTGAGATCATACTCCTCAAAGACACTGTTAACCTCATAAATCTCTCATGTTACATAGTCCCACTGAAGACAATTCGATTATATCTTTTCTTGTTGAAGTAACAACATCAAAAAATCCATATGCTGACTCCAGTCTTTCATATTGAACAAACAACACAGACATCAAAAACAACAAAAAGCCGAGCTGGATCAATGCTTTGGAAGTCATTTCACCACGCCTTTATTGCCATATAAAACATGATGTCATATATTTATTTATTTATTGGTGAAACTGGTGAAACGTGTTGTGGTGTGCTGAGGCCATGAGGTAGAGATCAGTGGAGCAGCATGAGAGGCTTCCTGTGGTTAGGGACCCTCAGAGGAGAGTGGATTACATGTTTAGAAGTCTTGGATCACAGTACAGCCTACAGCCATACCTCCACTTCCATCTGGTGTCGCGGCTACAGCGGCCGGGGCTAATGACCCGAGTCTGCTGGCTCTCTGCTCAAATGGGCAAGTCATCAATATGTCTAACCTGAGGATGGACTTGAAACTCCACATCAGCAGGAGGTCCACTGTTCTTCAAATCCGTCTTCAGAGCATTTCTCGCAGATAACATTAGAATATTGTTTTGAACTCTGACATCTTCACTTTAAAGATCTTTACTTTTAATGATCTTTGTGGATGATGATTATGAGTTCCGATGAAAAATTTGAATCCCCTGCTTAAGACGTCTTCAGAGAATCTGTGAAACTGTGAATTTTACAGTGTTTTAGACATTTTCTTTTCTCTGCAATGGGAAGAGCATCTTCCTCTTCTTCCTTCCTTTCCTGGGGTGTTCCTCAGGGGTCAATTCCAGGTCCTTATTTTCAGTTAACATATTACCTCTGGGCCACATTATTTCTAAACACAAGAGACATTTGCATATGCTATATATCAGACATTGATAGAACTTTCTACACTCTACGTACAGATTTTCTTCAGAGATTCCAAGATGCAATCCGCCAGCTCAAAGCACAATTTGTTGGTTATTGTCAAACATCCTCCTATATTTCTAGCATGTACTTTAAGCTTTCCTTTGATTATCAGTTGACTAATTTGTTTTCACCATTTTCCACCTTCTCCTGATGCAAAATTCAAACTTTTAAGTGGCTTTCAAGGACCCTTTTGATGAAAAACAAACTCCAATACATGATTTTAATTGAAGTCAATACAGCTCTTGAAAATTTTTATGTGGTGCATATTTTCTTCCTTGCTCTTAGACTGGGGTGTCAGTCAGTACCATTGTGCTCAGACCTGGCACAGATGGCTGGAAGCTGTATTACAATAATACTGATACTGGAACAAAGACTGTTGCCGCATGGAAAAGCCTACATGGACCCAACAAACTACAATAGACCCAAAACATCTGACAGACTTTCTGGATGAAAAAGGAAAAATGTTGCATTCAGACGTATAAAATGTTTATTGTCTCTCTGTTGTGTGATTTCTCCAATATTTACCTTCATTAACTTGGACGTTCAGTTTATCTTATACTACAATAAACAGGAATATTCTCCCTGCCTCACCCCTCTTCTGACCCCTGTGATACACACAAGGGCTAAGAGGACACATTCAAGAAGTCCTCTTATCCAAAATTCACTGTGTCCTGTGAACATTGCCGTTGTGTGTCCCTTAATAAATCATAAACAGCGCAAACATGAGAAGACCTGAGATGACCTCCAGCATATTGTGGATGCGAGGCCACCCACTGGGAGCCCCAGGTTGCTTGTGGTGTTAGGGTGCAGGACTGAAATGAGTCTGTGCTCAACAATCGTTCTGATGTCCAGATCTTCGCCGTTGCGCCTTTTTCCAAAGGACCCAATTCCCAGTGAGAACACATGCAGTCTCATGAAACACGTCCAAGGAAAACAGCCACCCCTGTGACCTGCGGGGACTGTTGTTGAGGCCCTTTAAATCCTCAAGGGAGATCCCATGGGCCGAGCACGGGATGATTTAATTACAGTAGGAAAACACTGTGTGTGTGCATGTGTGTGTGTATGTATAGACATGTTTTGCTGCACTTACATAGCTTTACTGTCTGCATATAGACCACGGCATCAGGACTTTTTGAACCAGACATAATTTCAAATGTTTTTTAATTTCCAAGTAGCCTACTGATATATTTGAATGGTACAGAGTGAATCTGATGCATGAGGTAGTGTAGAAGGAAAATACAAAGATCGTGTGTGTGTGAGTGTGTTTTGGTGTCTGTGGTGGTGTTGTGTATTTACAAGACAGAGACAGGGGGCCCAGATGAGGTCAGAGCTGGTTTTGATCTGGTTAAAATGTCGTCTCTTTACGAGTCCTGTGCTCCCTCTGTTTGTTCTCTTTATGGCCTCCACTCTGCAAAGAAATTGTGGAAGTATCTCACTGTGACACAGAGCGGCAAAAAGGTGTGTTATGTTTTATATTAATAAGATAAAATAGAGGTAATAGAGGTGAGTTTTTAGCCTGAGACATATCATTTACACATAGATACACATGCAGGCTACCTCATGCAAAATCGTAGGCACAAAAGATTTTACAGCCTGTTGAACTGGAAAAAAACATGCAAATGATAGTAATTATGAATCTTGGCCATGATGAATCAACAGCATATCAGCTATTCAATCATTCCCCACAAAAACACCTATTAAAAGTTGCATGGTGCCCTATCCTCCATGCTACTCCTGAAGCCACCGACAATTCAGAATACGATTTTTAAAAGCAACTGGGACACTTTTGCTTCCAAAGCAGTCCCCATGCTACACTTTGGCTCAAATGATCCCTTTCATCAAGAAAACCTCTCGATACAAAACTATAAACATTAAAACTGCAAGCAAGGAACACAAGGAACAAGGTACTGCACAAAGAACAAAACAAAACTTAGCAAACAAACTTAGCCGGCACAAACACGGTTGAAGTCCACTGACCAGTCTGACAAGGAACTGAGTGATTCTACTGACTGTTATGATTTATTTACATGAGGTGAGTCCCGGAGTTTATAAAAATGAAAACAGAATGCTACAGTGTGGCTGACGTAGGTTGACGTAAGTGTAGACGGTCGCATTTTCTCCATAAAACGTCAGACAACAGACCACTACTCAAACTATCCATAAGCGTGTGACCATTTCATTTTACCCTGAAAATCAGTGTTAATCTCTAAAGGACATAGTTATTGTTAGTATATGGCACAGATAAGGTTTTTCACACACATTTTCTCACCATTTAAACCTTTGTTTTCCCTTCGTTTTGCTTCTTTTCATACTCATTAACAAAGCTCTAATAAAACTAAAACCTTAATGCCTTGATGCCTTTAGTGATTGCTTCTGTAGCGCATAATCGTAAACATGTGATGGCCTCAATAGTCCCCTCTACCCTCCATATGGTAGCACTTAATTGGTAAAGGCTTGAAGGCTGGAATGGGTCCTCGGTGGGTCGATGGCACGACTGAGTTTGGTCACAGAAAAAAAGAGATTAGAAATAGAAGATCAAATGGGGAGAGAATTCTAAACATTGGTCTGACTGGATGCAAGCAAATGCAAATATACAACATTCTGCTCTCTAAACAGAGCTGTGTTTGCTTTGAAGATGAATCTCGCAGATATCGCAAAACATTCCCAGAAAACGGGTGATTTTCTGTTTTGACCTTCTCTGACACTGCAAATATTTAATTTGCTTGTAATAAGTTTATTTTGTCATTTACAGAGGATGATTAACTTTTTTTCAAATGAACTCATGCATTTGTTTTTATTCAAAGTTTAGTGGAAACAAATGATTAAACAGAATCACTTCAATGAAGCTGGTTATCTCACTGTCTGTGGAGATAATGCTGCATCAAAAGAACGAAAAGAAAATGTGTAGAATTCACTAAACTCTGCCATCTGAAGCAAATTTCATTCTGCCATTCTGAGAGGAAGGAATACACAGGGTCAAATCCTAGTGCATGTTGTTCATGTTCCTCCTAAAACTGCAAAGAAGCAACAAAATGCCACCGTTAGTTGCCCAGTAAACAATCTTGATTTAAAAAAAGTCAGTAGCAGTGGGACTGATTATATAATGGCACTGACTACCTCCATATGTCCATACGACTGTCTGAGGTATCTGATATTTGAACCCTTCCTTTGATGCCCCTCATCAGAGTCGAACAGCTGATGTGTAATGACACTATAGGGGCGACAGATACGTGCACATCCACCAGTTGTCCCTGTGTTAAAGGACAAAAATGTGCAAAAGTATATTAATAATCATGTCTATCATCATGTTTGTTAAAGTGATATCATGGCAGTTGTGTAACCATACTTTGGGTAATCCTTTCAGACCAACTCGTCCTCTAGTAGCTTGAACTTACAGTTGCAAAACAACAAACAGATATACTGTAAGCTTTTCAAAATGCCCTTGCGTCACATACTGTTAATGGCAATAAATTACCGAAGCACTGACTTTAAGCAAAAAGCTTGGAGACCAGCTTCAGACATGCGTGAGAAATTTCTAACCTCTCACAGAGTTCAGTGGGCTTTGGCTCTCTGCCTAGAATCGTCAAACTCTGGACGATGTTCTGGGCCTTTGATTTCTAAAATGTAAAAGGACAGTTTCTGTAAACAGCAATAAAACAAATGACAGGATAAGAAAAGTAGTATTGCTTTTAACATTTAACACAACTTCTAAATTAGAAGTATAATAAAATATAAACCTCAACCTTTCTCAACCTTTTTGGCTTTTGAGCCTCTAAAACGAGTCAAATTATGACTCCTTGTTAAATTTCCATATATTTTATGAGCTATAAACTCTTAAAGCTAAGAGTTAATAGGCCGGAAGAAGCAAAACTATATAAACAAAATGTTATGTCGAAGATGTCTTGTTAATCATCTTGTAACCCTTCAGCTCTATTTTGCAGCTCCCTGTGGGGAATATCCCGAACCCCAGGTTGGGAACCATTGGTCTAAACATTAAATGTGTGTGGCCAGATTATCACTTGGATACAAACTCTCTGTAAACATTTGTTTTGTACAGTATTGATTAACAGAGAATATAATGTACATTTTGTCATTTTACTTCAGCTTTTACAAAAGAGTATTTCTTACTCTTGTACATGTTGTGGAATTAAATTGTTAGTCCAGTGATCTAAATTCCTTGGATGCTCAATATCTTACAGCTTTATCATTGTAAGCTTAGGGGGTCTCGCAGAGTTTTTTTTCCCAGCAGCACTGTGTTTTAAGGAAATAGCCACTAGATGTCAGAGTTGCTTGGTTTTCAGCAACTATGTGAAGTATGTTTACAAATCTTTCCAGATTTGTTGAGAAAAACACTGATGAGAAAATAAGGTTATTTTAACTTTTTGTACGTTCAGTAACAGGCTTGCAAAATCTAAATATTTCCAATATCACAAATACATGATGCATGTTCATTAGACTGATTTACAGTCGATGTCAATGCTTTTCAATTATACTTTTGCAGAAACATAGAAATGGCCACAAAAGCAGCATAAATGCTTTTAATTTAATTCAACATGATGTTTCTGATCAATTCAGTGTTGTTTTTAAAATCATACATAAAAAATAAGTTTCCTAATTTGTACTTTCAAGTCATCTTTAAAATATCAAAAGCATTAACATTTCACTCTTAACAGGAATGATATAAAATAGTAGATTTAATTAGAAAATAATTAAACATAAATTCTACCAAACTAAATTTCGTACTAACAAACAATCATTCGAACTTGTGTCCAAAAGTCCTGCACTAATGTCCCAAAAAGTCCACCTTTAACAGTTCACTTTCCCTCTGCACAGTCAGAACAAAAGGATGGTATCAGCCCCGACATGATATCTCCCCCATCCTCCCCCATCCTCCCCCTCCTTGTCTTGCTTCTTCAATTTCTCCTCTGTCTAAATTTCTCTCACTGTGCATCTCTCCATCTTTCCAATTCAAGTCAGACAGATGCCTCTCCGGAACTTCAGAGCTGTGGAGTGGAAGTGATGAAAGCCACAAGCCGGGTCCCACTGCAAGACCCCAGCTCCTCGTCTGCCAGCACAAACTCCCTCATTTAGAAGCACATCCTGGAACTGGGGCTGCTTTTTAATTAAAGCCTTGGTGGATTGGGCGAGACTTAGTAGAGGTTGCGAGGGAAACTTTAAAGTTGCACTTGACAGGTATATTTAAGTTCACCAAGTTTGACCAGATGGAGCATGTATATTGTATAAGTCTTTGAATACGGTGGTGGTGGGGTGGAAAGAAATATATCAAACAAGCAAAAAGGGAAAAAAAATCATGGAGGGGGAAGAGTGAAAGGGTGGGTGCTAGTTGAGGGATGCAGGCATGGGGGGGTGCATAGGGAGCCCAGAGCAACTAGCATGGAGCAAGCAGAGCACAGCCTTCTGGGTGAATCTTAGATGTTTCGGCAAAGCTTCTCTGGATTTAATTCACTAAGAGCTGCAGTCTTTATCTGGCGTCAGATAAAATAAGACATTTGAAAGACTTAATTGTTAATATTCATCAATATGTGTAATTATGCAGTGAAGGAGTGAAAAATGCATCACGAGTTCCTCCGCAGATGAATGGACGTGTCCCTTTAGAGAGGACACTTCTAACGTGTCTTTTTATGATTCATTAATCCATCCTCGTTAATCAGCAGCATCACAAACATCGGACAAACAAACACGGCTAAGTCAACTGATCAAAAAGATCCCAGCATGCAGTATTGAGCCGCACTCCCCTTGCGAAATCATCGTTGGGCACAAACATTCGGTGGTTTCACCATTTGTGAATGTTCTTCATCCAAAATGAAAAGTTTTCAAAGTGTCACAGTCTCTCAGCACGAACAGTTTGTCTAAAGGAAAGTGCTGCACAGGAATGTTGAGGAAGGTAGTGGGAAGTATGTAAACTGCCTTTCTTTATATACACAGTTTGAAAAGTCATTTGCACTTTATTTGTTCAGTATTTGATTTGAGACAAAATGGATAGTGAATAAATGAATAAACAACCTTCAGTGCATTTTGTCCACTTTTGTCTTGCAAGTGTGGAAAGACTGAAGAGCTTTGTCTTTGCTCCCTCTAGTGAATAATTTTGGAAATGGCTGAACTGGACACTGGAACATAAAAGGAGAAAAGGAGTTGTTGGTACATCAGCAGAAAAAGACCAGACACAGTCTTTTCAAGCATTTATTTTACACGCTGTCTTCTTTTGTAAAGTCGTTTCCGCACATTAATACAATAAATAGCTAAATATACAATATCATACAGCATTCTCTTCATATAAAAAAAAACTTTCAAAAACCCTTCAGCCAGAGAAAATCTTAATTCCCAGTTGGTCAGCTTGGCTATTTCCCAACACCCAGCGCTTCTTACCCTTTGGCCATAACCCAGCACCCAGCACTTACACTTTGATTTCATCATCATACTGGACTTAAATAATTGGGAAATTTCAAACTGTTGAGGAAGTAATTTTTACTCCCAATGTATCCTATAGACATAGAATTTTCCTGAATGTGTATCCTCTGATTAATCTTCTTTTTTTTTTTTCATTTTGGTTTCTATAGTATACTGTATGTAATATGACAGCACTGAGCAATATAAGTTCAGCCTGAGAAAACATGAATGTTGTACCACCTGTTAGAATAACATTAAAAAAGAGAGAAGAATGAAATGACCTCTTTGTTATTAATTGCCCTATCAAACACATACGTATACCCACTGTAGGGCACATCTTTCCCATAGATGGTACTTCAGTGAGCAGTTAAGATTTAAAAGCACCGGGCAGTTCTCTTTTGCTTCTGTGAATTAATAATCAAAGAAAAAGAGGAAGAAGGAGTGAGGCCTTCAAAAATCAATGGACCCATCAACAAGGCTGGGCGTTGTGTGAGCCTTTCCTCACCTGGGTGACTGAGTGTGTGCATGTACTTAGATATGTGTGTGTGTGTGTGTGTGTGTGTGTGTGTGTGTGTGTGTGTGTGTGTGTGCACGCGTGCACATGCATTCCTATGCTCATCCATGGCGCCAAAGCTCTTGCACAAAGCCAAGCGATCATTTCAGCAGTTGTACACGTAAATCAGTGGCAAACAGAGAGCGGCGCTAACTTGTGTAGAGAAAGCGCACTCTTTAGGGTTTGCTCCTTCTAAACACCAGTTGTCTCCTCCAATCAGTGTGGTCATGTCTGCATTATTGATACAGCAGGGGGCCTGAGGGGTCCAGGCTCAGATGGTGCACAGGCTCACAGTGTTCTCCTGTTTGTCTGGAGACAGTCTGCTTCTTGTGAGCGCTCAGAGGTAGGCTAGGACAAAACTAAAATTAGGCCTGAAGTTGAAAACCGGAGCCAACTTATTCCGGTGTAACTGAAAATAAATGGTAGCAAGGTCTCTCATGGGAGAGATGATGGTCAGGGATTACGTGAAGCAAGACAGGGGAGTGATGAAGAGGGAAAGGGAGAGCATGTTGTACAGAGAACAAGACACATCAACAGATGAATGAAGGGGGGTGACATTTTCATTGTAAATGGATTGGCTTCTTTTAAATCCATTTTGTTGAGAGTTAGTAGCATAAAGTAAATGTGCACTATATGTAGATCTCATCATCTAGATTTTATTCTTCCGTGATACAATGGAGTAGAAATTTATGACTAATTTGAAACAAATAAGTCATATGTGAGCAAATAAATATTACACTGATGGACTGAAAATGAACCAGCAGCTGTTTTACAATAATACATTATAATCATTTAATTGTTTAAATAATTTTTAAAGCCAATCAAACATAAGTACCGATTTGAAGATGCAACCTGGATCTCGAGGATATTGTGTTGATCATTTTCTGACATTATATTGATGAAATAATTAATTGATTTAACTGGAGAAAATAATCAGTAATGAAAATTAATATACTGTATAATACTCAATATAATCAGTGGTGTGATGTATGGCCTGAGGTTTGACTAGTGTTTGACAGTGTTTTAATATAGTTTCATAAACCCTTTAATCTCTAGACCGAGGTTATGCACTTAAGTTCTTCCTTTCTTTTGTTATTTGACCTCTGCGGGAACTGTATGAATTCTTTGCTGCCAACTTAACAAGACTTTTCAGTTCTTTCCAGGGCCTTCCAGCCATCCAGGGCTACATTTTAATTGAAGCTCAGTTCTGTGAAAGTCTATTAATTAGATGTAGCATAAGTGATTGGTTAAACGCTCTGGGATCATGGCTTTTTGTTCTGGTGTAGCGCAGTGTCCACTTTTTTTTTTCTTGCTGTGATAGGGGTTAATGTGATAGACTGTAATTGGCTCAAGACGCCGGCTGGGTCAGAGTTAATTTGGCATCTCCTTTTTCATTCAGCCTAAAATAAATTGGCTGAAATTAAATAAAGTGTCACATTTCATTAGACATCATGCCTGAGCGGGAAAAAATATGATAAGGGGACATTAAATAAATATGGAATAAATTACAAACAATTTGTTGTACCCAATTAATAAAATATACAAGTGTTATTTGACATGAGAAATATTGATTCAACAACAAGACATTTAAAAAAAACACACACACAAGGAAAATTTAAGCAGGATAGTGGATATATTAACTATTTCCACAGAGATAATACTTAATAAAAATGACAATGTTTTATTTTATAGTTACATAAAAACACATTAACCTTTTCCTCAAACATCAGATCATTTCAACATTATTAAATGCATAAACCACATTTGTTGAATCCATTTAATATGTTTTCACCACCTTTAATGAGTATAAATCAGCACTCACTGTTTGAAGCATAAAGACCTAATCAAAGCTGGAGTCAAAATAGAAAACAGTTCATGATGACCATAACACTGTGTTCATGCAAGCTCAGTTCAGGTTTTAATATTTTAAGTTATGGGGCAATATTTATTCACATCTGTCATAAAGGAATTGGGAATGTGGTTTACCTTGATGTGTTTTGATTTATTCTGCAGGCCCTGAGGTTATACCCGTGAATTAGAGAGCATCAATAAGGAAAGACCATCTCCCGTATCCCAAAAGTGATAATTACCAACATCACTATTGATCCGACTATTGATGCATTGCTAATTGTTTCTTGCAGTTATTTATTTAATTCCATCTCTGGCCATGTGAATGCGTTGACCTTGTGCAGCAGGAAATATAAGGGTTGTTCAGAAGAGGGAAAAACACACATTAAGATTCCACTTAAAACCTTAAAACAGCAAGGACTTTTTCTCTTTTCCATCTAAAGGAGAGAACTTGGTTATGACCTGCGCATGAGTTTGAAATGCACAAGTAGAATGGCAATTTGAGTTGAGACAACATCGGCTGATACTTTAGTTTCTTCTTCACTGCAGCCTTGAGGAGTGATGTCCGTGGAGATGGCTGAACGAGAGACCGAGTCCTGGCAGGAAAGAGAAAAGGCGTGTGAGTTTGCTGCAGGCAGAAAGGGGCAGAGTAGAGAGGTTTGTGTCTCGGCGGACATTATTGAAGGTTCAAGATGGCATCATATTGATCAATTACAACACCACATTATCTAAGATATAGAATAATAATGAAGATTATTCATCATTAAGGGTTTATTGGATTTTGCACATCAAAAATGCATTCATATCTCTTAAATTAGTTTCTCTACACATCAGTCCTAACAGAAACTCAAGGTCTGACTTCATGAGAGTGTAATTATATTTGGGATAAATAGTGAAAGAGGAGATTTAGAAGTAGTCTTACAATTTAATATTTACTTAAACCAAGTTTTACGTGTGTGGCAAGAATCCATATCCTAAGTTAAAAGTGTGTATGTCTGTACATTTATGTGAAAGACTTCTTTTTTTCTTACAGTAATTGTTCCCACTATAATGAACATATCATTAGTTATTCAGATTAATCAATGTTTTGCATGTTTGCAGGGATAATGTACTGAGTAGGTGCAGAACCAACAGGCACTACATCAAATTGAAGTACCTTGAAATGGACATAGTGCTTTTCGAAAGTAACTTATTCAGTGACCAATAGTGTTTAGAAGGACTTAAAGTATCCTAGCATTTCCATGTACAATTAATAGGCTTCTGCATATGAATCTCAAATGCAGTGCAGGGTGTGACCGCTTATTGACTTTTTACTGACTTTTTAGTATGTTATATATTTTAGAGTATACATATTTTAAGTTGAATGAAACTGATTTATTCTGAGAAAAAAGGCCAAAAAAAAATCTCAAACAGCTTTTTACGTTTCACAGCAGCTTCTTCACTAATTAGACGCCATACTGTGTATTTTGTACCTTTATTTATTTTTTTGTTTATATCTGTACATCTATATCTTAAAGTCAGGGAGACATCAATTTGGTGAGTTGTGCCATGATGTGAAATATGCCAAAAACAGTGGATGAAAATGTCTAACAAATCGCAGACATCTACTGGAGTTGCCTTTATCTGAGGACAAGAGGAGGTGAGTTTAAGAATAATCATAAGTGACTTCTATGTTAAAGTGATTGCGTCAGCTCTGCTCTGCTGTTGTGTTTTTGTCAGGTGTTACTTATGATGCCAAGAAATGAAAAATTGTAAATGACTTGTGGGAGAATATTGTTTTTCATTTTTTCATCATCAGGTGGCTAAGACCTTCAGAATATGGGTAAACATTTGTTTTGGTTGGGTCATGATGCTAAATGTGTGAAGCAGGGCATTAGTGTGATAGCAGAAAGTATAGTCCACCCACTGTACGTCAGACCGCAGGTGCTTTGGGACATGAGCTGCGTGGACTGTGCATCACAGCTTAATGTGTGTGCATGTGCTTGTGTGTGTGTGTGTGTGTGTGTGTGTGTGTGTGTGTGTGTGTGTGTGTGTGTGGGAAACTGTGGTCCGTGGAGACAGTTGGCCTTTGCCAGGACATCTGGTACCTGTCACAACACTTTGTGTGTGTGTGTGAGCACTTCATTGGTGTGCCCTGCCCAGTTCTGCCCACCCATCAGGTACCTGGTTAGACCTTTAGTCAGAGCTGTAACAGAACATCAGCAAGGGCCATGTAGGTGTCTAATGCAAGGAGTGTGTCAGGCTTGTGTCCCAGCATGGCGGTGGGAAGTCCTTGAAGAGGGGTACAGTCTCCGCACGCGTCACACGTTGAGGGTTTTTGGATTTCATCCAAGAGAGAGGTGATGATGTGAGTAGATACGACATGGCTGGCCTGAGGATGAGTCTGCCTGTCTAGTGACCTCAGTGCCTTCAGCTCACACAACCCACGGCTGAATCTCATCTAATAAACTATTGTTTTGACACAACAGTAGGTGATGTATTATGGCTTTTACTGGATCGTGTGCACAGACACATGCATCCACATATTTACAATGGATGTCAGGGGTTGATGATTTGAAGATAATTACAGTGTATTTATTTTCTCCTGCTCTTCCCTCTGTCTCTCCCTCCAACTCCCGCCCCTCCAGATTGTGAAGCCAAGCCTCTAGCAGTGTAGTGCTGAAGGTGTGTTTGTGCTGTTATGCCCTCTGGCTTGGCTGCCAGCTTACTCCCACTGATCTGAGCCAGAAGGCAGACTGCCGAGGAATACCGATCACCTTGCCCAGACCGAATCCTTTGAGCTCTCTCTGGCATCTTTCCCCCTTCTGCCAGTTTCCTCCTCTGCTCCTCTCTTCCCCCTTCTGAAGTTGACAACAAAGACATCCTCAGGGTCCTCCTTGATGTGAGACCCACTCTTGATCTTTTTTCCCTATGTTTTTGTACCTTATAGTTGCACTACTTTCATATTCCGCTAGCACAATATTTACACACCAGAAGACAAAGAAACAGGGGTCTTTTCATGTAGGAACCCCTGCCAACATGTTAATCACCTGAAGACCTGCAGTGGTCATGTTGGCCCGGCAGAGGCAGGACATGAGTGAGACACCTCTGCACCTTATTGCCCCCTATTTGACCATAGCCTTAAGACATTTTCAGGTCTACCTACCAATCTATCTATCTATCCATCTATCTATCTATCTATCTATCTATCTATCTATCTATCTATCTATCTGCTTTGGACTTCATAGGTCTGTCAGTACAAGAATCAGCACACTGTCATTGGAGCCATGATATCCAATAAGACTTACTCCTCCACATATCCCATCCTCCTGCCTCTTCTCTCCTTACCCCACCCCGCCCCTCAAGCCCCCAACACCCCACCACCAGCCCCCTGCTTCCATGAAAAGAAATCTCTGAAGAGCTAATTAGTGGTGGAATGGAGTCCAGGAACAGCCAACAGAGCTGAAGAAGGGAGACTGGCGCTGGTGCTATCGGTCAGGGCCTGACAGAGGGGTGACAGTGAGTGGAGGCAAACCACCGGCTCACAACTGACAGAGACAATAAAGTGAGCCTCTGAGCCAGAGAGAAAGAGAGTGACAGACAGGCAGGCGAGGCGGGAAAAAAAAGCTGGCTTCGAGGGGCTGTCCTGCGGTCGAGGCAAACTGCACAGTCGCTGTCACTGAGGCAAGTTTCTCCTGTCTCTGCCAAAGAGTTGTGTTTATTGACCATCCCATCTGATGGCATGGAGGGCGCAGCTCAGCCAACAGTTCATAATCTGGACTCAATTCAATTTCAAAACACCTGTTTCACATCAAAGCAGCACATTTTTGTGCGGAACAAACCTTATTACTTGCATTCGACTAAACATACTGAGTGTTACCTGTATTTACCTGAAACTATTTGCATCTGTCTTGGTACAATAGAAGCAGCATAATAATAAATTACCATAAGAGAACATAACTTTTTTTTTTTTTTTACATAAAACATTAGCAAAAGTATATAACTGCTAATGATTTTCAATTTTATTGTGTGTATTTTTTTCCACACTAATAAGATTTTAATACAGTCATGGCAATAGTAACCATTTGTTTTTACCTTTTTTGGTTGATTATCCTCATGAACATAGTAGGAATTTGGAAGCTAAGGCAGTTATTCTGGTAATGTTGTCTTATTACATTGTTGTATTAATAAAGCGAATGCAAATTAAAACATTATTTCAACTCTGAGAAATCACAGAAAATGTTTTGCAGTTGTTGGCGGGGTGAGGCTGTGAGATGTACAATAACATGTTTTTAATTTTTCCATTTTTATTAGTATCATTAATCAAGTAGTTTTCTTGAATTCAGTTGAATACAATGAATGATGATTGGTCCCTATCACAGCCTTATCTAGTTGGATTAATTGTACCCGGCCCCTAACAGTTAGTAATAGTAATAGTAATTTTTAGTACTTGAGGATACAATAAAATCATGATTCACACTCAGAATATTCAGTTGGAAAACTGACTTAAAAGAAGAAGAAGATGATGATAATGATGAAAAGAAGAAGAAGAGGAGGAGGGGGAGGACAATTTATTTCTTTTTATGGTTACATTTACTCTAAAATCATGATACACATTTCATATATTTAGTCACAAACTGACTTAAAAGAAGAAGAAGATGATGATGATAATGATAATGATAAAAAGATGAAGAAGAGGAGGAGGAAGAAGAAAAGCAGAAGAAGAAGAAGAAGAAGAGGAAACGTAGAAGAAGAGGAGGAGGGGAGGAAGATGGAGGAGAAGAAGAAAACCAGAAGAAGAAAAGTAGAAGTAGAAGAAGAAGAGGAGGAGGAGGAGGAGGAAGGAGGAAAGAAGAAGAAGAAGAAGAAGAAAAGAAGAAGAACAAGAAGAAGAAGAAGAAGAAAACAAATATGATAATAACTACACCTGTCTTCCAGGATTGGGGTGGAGATTAAAAGGTCACAACCTCAGTGGGAACAAGTAACCACTGACATGTCAGCGTGTCTGCCGAGTCATGTGTCCAGCACTTCCGTTAATCATGACGGGGCAGAAAAGGTAAATACCCGCGTGCCAAATTAGTACCGTTACAGTGGGAAAAAGAATGCTAATTACCATTAGCAGTTGATAGCATAACTTTGAATTTGTTAGCAAGATACCAACAGGACTTGTGTCAAAGGTATGGTAATGTGTGTACTAGTTAATGCTTACAGTAACCTAATACTTGACTAGAGACAAGTTACAAATGACAAGTTAGTTAACTGTCACTGAATATATGAAATTGAGGTCCTGAAGCTGACTCACTGCCTACTAGCATAACGTTAGCTAGTTCCACATAGAAAATATTGTTATATTTCACGGCATTCCTCTCAGTAAACATGGCTAACATTTATGGTTATAAGGAATTAAAATGGTCAGGGAGAAAGAAGAAGAAGCCATTGTTTTGGTTAAACCTATTAAAGTTTAACGGGGGTTCACAAGGATTTTGCTGTTATGATCATATTGATAATTACTTTCATATTTAACAGTTCAAACCTTTTTGAAAAATGCTATTTGGCCTTGGCATTTGAAAATACAGAACAGAACAGTGAGTTGGAAAACAGGCTCCTGAGGAAGTTAGGAACTAACTAAACTAGTTATTTAATTGCAGAATACTTTGGGAAGTTGTCTGCGTCTTAAGCCACAATATGGCCAAATGAAGCAGGATGTGGTTTTGTCATGGAAGCTAAAGAAACAGACTGGCTTCATTATCAGCATCCACTCATTTTATAATCAAGTTTTTATTTCTCTTTTTATTTCTTTCAATGTCTAGTGGGATTCTTCTCTAGGTTGCTACATATAGACATCCTAAAAGTTCAGCAAAATGTACATGGAGATAAATGCAGACATTGTTTGAAGGCATGTAATGAATTAACAGGAGAATTAGCAGATGTCAAACACATGCTATCTCCTTAATTTAGCACTGTAGCTTGTGATAGTTAAGGTGAGTCAGATGAACCATCAAGCAAAACCTCTGAGCTACAGAGGAAAGACTTATTTGCTGGTTGTGAATGGCTTTTCACATTTCATAGTGCAATGAGCAATGCGATATCTTGCTTTGGTAGCATGAGTTTTAACAGCGAAAAAGACTTTGAGGATGTTTGCTTGCTTCCCAAGCCTGGGCATGGCACGTTTGATGGATTGTCGTTTTGGCTTTTCAATACGATATGTGCCACTACATGGTTATGTCACTTCAGGACCTCAAGGATGTGTTCCATAGCTGATTTAACTGACTGAGGTGTACATTTATGTTAATTAGACAGAAGATCAAGAAGCTCTCCTTGGACCCCAGGACGAATGGATGTATTCTGCAATTTGTCAGCTATTTTGTCTTCAGTCTATTGCTCAAGCTACCTACATCTCCCCGTGGATAACCTTCCACCAAATTGTGAGTACTAACATGTTGCATGTTGACTTGCAATAGGCCTTTTCTCCCAGAAGACATTTTGACATGTCACAAGTGTAAATGAATTGTGGCTTAAACTACACTTAGCTGCCTCAGCTTTTGTTATATAGTAGTTGCAGGATGGACACAAATGTAGAACACAGACACAGAGGTAAGGTGAAGTAGTAGTGTTTATTGATAAAATACCAGAGAATGGAGGTGAAGTGGGGAGGAGATGATGGCTGGGCAGGAATGGGGGGCAGGGTTGTGAGGTTGACTCTCGGATAGGCAGATGAGCTGCCTTGACTTTACGAGCCATCGTTCATGTCATTCATAACACCTGTCCTGTAAAAAAGTCTGTTGTGAAAAGACCTATGGTGTGTTGTGTTTTTAAGTCATAGGTTTAGATTTATGTGGGGATGATATATGGATACATTTCTACCAATTTTGAAGAAACCTAAAATATCCCCACCAACATTTTGGCTTGTAATCAAAAGACTGTAACAGACGTTGTGTTCTGAGTGCATGAGAACAGGCTTTTTACAGCCAACTTTCAAGGCCACAGGGCGCAAGTAGACAGATTTTCAGCCACAGCTGTTTTCAGCAAAAAAAGCTTTAAAAGCAGACTCTGTGCAACCAGGCCAGCATGAAACAGATAAACAAAGTTAGTAAACAACTGATGAACACAGTGGAACGTTTAGCAACTAAAGAGTTTGATATTTCCCTTAGGGGTTGGTGGAGAACAAAACAAAGCTAAAAGGAGAGTGAATATTGGAGGTGGATACAAAACTCTAAATGAATGTTTTTCTGTATCTGCAAAATGTGTAAATATTCAGCTGTTTGCTAATCAGTGTGGCATATCAACAGAATAATAATAATAACGTAATATGTCTGTGTTTTATTTATGGCTTGTTTCCGCTGCTCTCAAGTGTTCAACAGAATCAGTTTTTGTAGGTTTGAATAGTACAAACTAGATTGGGCTGTATCTAATACACAGTGCTGTTGTATGTTAATACTTCCAGTGAAGCTCTGCTCTGATATATAAAGCCCGTCTTTATATATATTTATCTTATCTTACCTCTGTCAACTCTCATCAAAGACAGAAAGGGTAACAAGAAGCAGTCGCAAAATCTGAGTGAGGAACACACAAGGTTTCTGATCAAGAATGGTTTAAGAGTGAGAAAGTATCTACGTAACATAAGAACAAAAGATTCTAGCGATGTTTGCTCCGCTGTACCTTTGCTAACATGTCCTGAGTATGGGGAAAGGTCAGAGAGGTGGCATTACACTTTTATGATGATCATTTATTTATTTTGTCAAGTAAATCCAATCAGAATGCCTGCAAGCTACCCAGATAGCAAACAGGGATAATTAGCATCACTGGGAGAGGTGGCGTCTCCTCGTACTCTGGCCTCCACTTGCTTTTATCTGTAGAAAAGGTGAGGTGGTGGAGAAGCTAAATATTGATGGAGCTGCCCATAGTGGAACTCAAACACACTGTCCAGCTTTGTTAAGGGCTGTGTTTCAATGCTGTTCTCTCTTCTCACATACACTAAGGATGACAAGCTTCAATCATTTTTACTTAGTTTTGTCTCTCTTTCAACAAGTGCTTTACCTGTAATTACATTTTCACCCTCAGATTTGTTTAGCTTGGGTGGCTTTCAGACATGTTGTTTGGTTCCCTTGGTCTAGATGAACCAAGAGTTGTAAGCATGACGTCACTGGAATTTAATTGCAGTACAAACTGTTCAGTGAATTAATTGGACAGTTTGGACTCAGTGCTGGACCCACAGAGGAAAATCTGAATTCTTCATTTTGCTGACTGACAGGAAGTCATGCTGTGCCTTGGATTTGAGTAACAGTGGAGTCTGCAACTTGACCTCATGTTTTTTTTTTTTTAGAAATAATGATGGGCAGGTAGAAAGAGAGGACAGAAATGAGTTGTGTTTTGTCATGATATGGGGTAATTTATGGATGTCAGACCCGTCTACTAAAATGGCAGTCCATTTCTCTTCCTCTGTAGGCATTTCTACTGAGCTAATTATATTTCAAGCCCTGACTTTTTATCCTCAATTTAAACCAAGAATATAATGCTTTGTCTGCTTGAGGTTTACACCAGGGATTACTGCAGACATCCCTTGTGTGTTCAAACTCACCACCTCTGTGTGTCCCCAAAAGAGTTCAGTTGCATACTAATTAAATTGTGTTATTACAGGATGTACTGATAAGAAGAAATGGCTTGGGTTGTAGAATTATCTGTCCAAATAATTCACCCCGGAGACACTTGTTACAATCCTCTATGTAAACTTGGAAGCTGTCAAAGTACACAGTTTCAAGCGTACATTCGTTTGCAGTGGAATAATAATAAAGATTTACATTTAATCATTAATTATTATTAAACAAGTCAGGCTGAAAAGAATTGTTTTGTTAGTCTCTGCTGGTTGACAATTTCACATTTGTTACACCAACAAGGATTTTTCGGTCTAGTCAGAAGTCCACCACACCTGTAACCACGTCTAACATTGATGTCAGGGTGTAGTGACCACACCCTGTGTATACTTCTGTATCAGGCCAGCAAGTTAAGAACTTAACCACTGGAGGCCAGCAAAAATGGCATTTATAGTATTCATGACAAATAAGGGACAAATGTTACTTTGTAAAAAACTTTGTAATTTACGTTAGGTTTAAATATTATTGGTATATTTTCAGGGTAGTGGTAATGGGATGGCTTGGCCCCATTACACTATGATCCAGTATGCCTGTAGAGCAGCCGCCCTACATGAAACTCATATAATAGACAAGTTTCACATTTTATTTTTTGCCGGATTTGCATGCCCGAACATGATCATCATCTGAGTGTCCTGATCATAGTTAGTAATAGTCAACGGGCAAAGCATCTGCACAAGTGGTGTGGTTCAGGAGTGGTTTTGCTGATCCTGCTAGCATTCATAATTGGACTGAGAGCACTTGAGTGTTTAGAAATGATGGTGAAGAAACAAAGCGTGTGTTGTGCTGATATGCATTGCTTTGCTTTGTGTCGCTCTGCTCTGCGTTCCTTTTTCATCACCCTTCTCTCAATTTCTATTGCAGTTGACTTTGCAGTTTGGTGATTTAGACCAGTTTTACAAAGCGGTAACCTTTCACACAATTATCCTGTGTTGTTCTGTGTACAATGATGCAGAGGAAAAAAAGGTCTGATGTTTTGACTAACTACATGAGGTTTGAATCAAGAGGGAGTTTGGGAGTAAATTATGCTTGGATAACATGCAGCACAGTGTTGCTGAAATGCTTCTTGGCATTGCAGCTCATCATTATGTCCTGAGTCCTGATGTGCTTTTTGAGCAGTGCCCATTGTCATGTGTTCTTTCTCATTTTGCTGCAGTATTCTCATGGACACTAATCATAATGCCTATTAGACCCTCAAGGCATTTCTAAAGGCATCCAGAGTAGTAATATTGATTAGAAATTGTCTCCTGAGCACTGGAGGTCAATTTGAATTGCTGAAATCTGTTTGCCTCAATTTGGATTATTACTGCTTGTAACTGAAAAGTCAAAATAAAAAAAAAGGGACAGCAGATGTAAGTGGACAGACTGGGGAACTGTTTCGTCGTCCAAACAATGATTGATGGTTGTCCAAATTAGAACAACTGGCAAATGAAGTATGGTCCTTCATTGTGGCTACTGGGGAATGGTATTGTCCCGTTTTTGTGCTTCAGCTTTGCTCTAGACGTTCTGTGTATACCTTGGGGTGTGGTGAATATTTAATGGTGCCCTAATGACAACTGCAGTCCTAGATATAACAATGACCTTAAAAACATTGATCTTTTTTTGATGATCACTTTGAACCATAAATCTATTTACATTTGACCCTGGCAGAATGATCAAGAGCCAGTGTTTGAATTAGAAATCCAATGGTGGTGGTGACACGACGTATTACAGCTAAGCCCCTTTAGCTTTTGTTATTATTAGCTGCATTAATCAATGTTTTTCGTATAAAATCACTGCATGTATTGTGAAACCATTTGCTCTTAATGACAAACCAACTCTGCGCGTCTATATTATGGAACTTTTAACCTTCTTGGAACTCATTGTTTTGTATTTACAGCCTGCACATTCTCTCAATGGTTCATCCTCATGTTTCCCAGTAACCACCTTTCCTCTAGTAAGCAGCTGCTAAATGCTTTGATGAACTCACTCTTAATGAAAGGTTAGCTTTCAGCAGCTAAAGAGCCAGATACGTTTATCAAGTCAGTTAGTGGCAAACTATGAGGGTGCGCTAGGCCTGCAGATTTTAAAATGTTTTACTTCTCATTTTATATTTATTTAAATTCTCAGATCATCTACTAGAAAAATCTAAATCTATACTAAGTCTAAGTCTAGTTACTGTTGCTGACACAATCCTGTATTTCATTGACCTCAGCTCAGCCTTTGACACAGTGAACCAGAATGATTTAATCAACTTATGGCTAGGTACAAAAGCTTAATTATGTTTATTTTCATTGTGGCCATTGGTCAGTGTCACACTGACTAATTGATTTGTAGACAGTAGACGTCCTAAAAGTCACAACACTATGGGTAAATATACACTCAATACAGACTTCTTGTAAAAAATATTATGTCACAGAAAAAATGAAAAATTAGTTTGCACTTGTACTTCATTTTATAGGGATGGTGATAATCATTTTTTTCATGCTGCTGAGATTTTTGGCTTTTTCCTGTGCTGTTGGTGAAAAACACCTTCACACCCACTTAGCCAGAGAAAATTTTTATTGGACAGATTTGCACAGTAATTGTTGAAAAAGTGTATGAAAAACTTAATCATTAGCTGGCTTGAGCCACTGTTATGTAATATAAGTCAGTAGCCAACATTTATTGATATGAAAATGCCACTAATTGTCAAACATGAGTATCCCTCTCAAGTCTCTCTTTTGTCTTATGTTGGTGAATATAAAGGATCATGTAGTTTGCCATATTAGATCTCTGCTGCATATATACAGTATAGCTTATAGTTTTTGTGAAAGGTTAAGAGGAAGCTACAGGGAGATGTCTGTTGCTTTGTTTGGCTCTAAGTGGAGGTGACAGATTTCAAACGTGGTGACCTTGTAAAGGGGACCAGTGGCAGGCTTCCCTGTGACTGAAGGAACATTTCTGGAGGCACCCTGCAAGGCTTTTTGGTTTGCGAGGGCCTATCAGCAAGGGAACCTGCATGTCGGCAGTAAGAGGGGCTCTTTTATTTTTTTTTAGCTTTACGTGCTGCCAATGGCACCACATCAACAAACTCACTTCAACTGCACAACCAGCTTTTTCCGGCCATTCTTTGATAGGCACAGATGAAAACTGGCCTGTGAAGGAAGTGTATATTGATATGATAAAACATATTTCATCCCAAAAGTGTAGTGTGTATTGATTTTGGAAAGTTGTACTACATAAAAGTAACATAAGGTGTGTTAAAAGAAATATGAAAGCTTGCAGATGAGGAGGTACACTAAGTTGGAGCGCTTTTATTTATCCTTGGATCAGTGATTATTCACAAGATTATACACAGTCGATACTTCAAAAATTACTTCAAATTCATAAAATGCTAAATATATACAGGTTGGGAAAAGCATGTAGAGGACTGTCAAGGTTTTTAAAGGTTTACTTAGCAAAAGTAATAGATGAGAGATGTCAGTTTCACAGTTTATAAGCCCCTTGTGTCCCTAGTGGGTTGCCGTAGCCTCTGGCCATTCTCCCCTTACCTTAGGCATCACCTGGAAAAAAAACTGATGCTTCTAGTCATTCTGCATCCCTGCATCTGTCTGAAAATAATTGGTCAGGAACCTTCTCTCCAAAAAGGGGCCATGAAAGAGTAATAGCTTGCAGCAAAAACACGCATGTCTGACAGATCACATTTGAAACTGAAAATGTATAGACCTACACTATGTGCACTACAAACCTCATACCTAGTTTAAACAAAGTTTCCTTTACTTTATCCTCACTCCTGAGGAGACAAATGTAGGGTAAATATAGTTGAACATACTAAGCTTTGCAGAGGGCTTCTTTAGGACTTTAATGTGCGTTTTACTAGAGTTGATTTATGTGTAAATCTCTCTTATTTTGTTTTTCAAAAAACAAACACCCACAAATTCAATAACCATTCATTCCAAAGTTAAAGTGGAAATGCTATAATTGAATGTTAAAGTGAAACAGTGTTCTGCCCTAAGTGACAGTGTTAAACGGTGGAACATGTTTAATTATTTGAAGTAAAATAGCCTGCAATTTTGTATGTTGTCACATTTTCTTTTTGTCCTGTTTAATACAGGCCTACTTATGCTGCTGTTTTGTTAAAGCTTGTAAGCGCACCCAGTTGGTGCCAATGTCATTTGGTATCATGTTGATCTTAAAACAATATTAACAACAAGCCTCCTCCACACGTGGCTCAAAATGGAATCTCAGGTGAAAAAATTTAAAACTTGAGTTGTATTTTCTGGCCATCTTTATAAAACATAGTGCTGAACATAGTGAAGAAAGTCAACGGAGCAGACAGCTATCATTGGCCCTGAGGACCCTGCAGTTCTAGATGCAGCAGTTTCAGACCCACAGTTTTAGACACATGTATGCTCGAGCTTAAATGACAGCTGGTGACTGTGTGCTATCCAGAGCCATGTGGAGAGAGGGTTATGGTTAACCTATACAATGAATAATATGATGAAATATGATTTTAACTGTTTTAAATTATAGAAAAAATAGAAAAGCAGTATATGGCGTTGATATTGTGGTGGGCCACCACAAATATGTCAGTGTATGGGAAATACCGTGTACAAAACCTTCCAAAACCCCCACTGTAACAAAGAGTACAGTTTATATTTAAATCATCAGCTAAAAAGAGCCTCAATAAATGGAAATACTCAGCTAATTATACTTTATAACTAAACTATTATTTAAGTAAATAGGCTCTTTTGCTTTCTATTTCTATTTCCATAATGGTGGTTTATGACGGGCACCTGGTTGAAACGATGGCCCAGATACATCAGCTGTTTTTCTCACATGGAAACTTCTTTCTTCTCGCCACGATTGTCCACCATTCCTGCAAACAACAACAATAGATATTGGATATTCACTCACATCCTCATGGGAACATATGCACAAAAAGAAGACTGTTTTCCTCTTCATTCAAATGAAACTATATAAAAAATACATATTTATTTACTTTCAATCCAGCATTGGAGCGAACATGAAATGCATTCAGTGGATTGGGCCTGAATGTTCACTGTGTAGCCAACCACTAATATCGTGGCATATCTACATTTGCCATTCTTTTTGGCCATGTCTAATCCAGCAGAAGAAAGGCTCCTGTGCTCAAGCACTGGAGGGAAAACAATACCATTGGGCTTTGCTCTACCTGTAAGCTCACAGATGAGACAGAAACAGAGAAAAATTAAGGGGGAAAAAATCATTATTCTCTGAATGAGATGTCTTGGGTTTGATCAGAGTGTGAATCAAAGCCCATCTCTTAGACTACTTAAACATTCACTTTTAAAATTCCAACCTGATTGTACTTTTATGGAAATTTCTTGCCATCAGTGGCTGCATTCTCTCCTGTCTCCAGGTCCTCTTGTATCCCTGTAGATCTCTGACTCTGCCCTTCATTAGAATTCTCTTGGTAAGAAAGCAGGAGAAATGAGCAGAAGATGTAAATTCAGTCGAAAAAGAAAAGGTTTAGATCTTTTCCTTTTTTGTCCAGGGAATAGACAAAAAAGAAAAATCATGGAGATACCACATCATCGAGTCAAACCTGACACCAGGGCAGAAGACTTAAGAATTTCATTTGGAATATGTTACAGTGCATCACAATCACTGTCATCATCATAATAGTTATACTGTATGTATATAGTATTTTTTGTATTACCTGATGCTTCTGTTAAACAATAAAGAAATGCATTACAGAGTAAGGATTAGAAGACAATTACAAAATTATGGACAACACAGCAGCGATGTAGGAATGGCTTAGATCGCTTAAATGCACAGTATGTAGTAGCTTGAGATCATTGGAGTTGTCTTCATTGTTAAACAATCACCATTGCCGATGAAAATCTACCTGACTCGACCCAGGCAGAAATGTTCATGGATGAGGTTCACGAACGACGTAATGCATTAAAGTTTTGTAACTCATGGTGTTTCCCATGTTGCCGACAGGCGACCTTTAGCTTGCATGAAATTTCGAATTTCTCTGGCCTTGAACATTGTTGGAAACATTTGGGATAATCTAAACGCATAACTCAACAACATATATATCAAAGGTCTAAACGGTATTAGACATTTTAATGTAGAAATGTTGCATATTATACCTTTGAATAGCATTCTATAGAGAAATTTGTATTTTAACAATTATTCATTTATGGTTAAAAAGTATACACATATCAGCAAAATGTGCAACTTTTGACTTTTTCAGAAAATGTGTCTTATACCTCCAACATGAAACCAAAGTGCCAAAGCATCATTTCAATCATTGTTTTATTTACTTATAAACTTTGCTGTTATTTAAAGCATTTACATATACTGGTAGACAATTAAAGCTTGTAGTGGGCACCCACTTACAGATGGGACTAAGACAGGTTGAAGTGGGACTGAAGTCAAATATTCAGAGAGCACATTTGGCAGGGCCTTGTCACCAGTCTGCAGTGAGAATGTCATCTGCCTCTCTTTTCAAGTGTTGTAACCACAACTTCAGCATTTTTTTTCTTATCAAACATGCGTGATATTTGCAAGACATCTTGCAAGTTGTGCCACACAAAACTGAAGTCTTACTTGCTGCTCTTTTAGTTATTTTTAAGTAACCAAGGGCCTTAAATTCAAGCTTGTTTAGCTGTGGTACTGCTGTGCACTCATGAGTATTTTGACAGTGCTCACAGCTCAATGCACAATCAATGTAGTTACAACAGTCAATTGGGAAAAATAGATTTGAACAACAAACAAACAACACTTTGGCTCACTCTTACAACCCTGCAAGTGTAGTCGACTGCACTGAGTATCTCTTCCGACAGACATACATAAGACAGACAACTAAAAGTCATAGCTTAAACATGTGTGGCATGCAAGTGGTGACATCAACATATTTATCTGCAGGGCAAAAATGACTGTCCTTAAGGTATCTATAACTTGGAAAACATGAATGAGTGACTTTGTAAAAATACTGTAGCTTCTACTGACATATTTTGACACTATACTGAGTGCGTAAGAACTGTTCTTATGAATCCTTCTGCAATAGACGGTAAAAGCTTGTTGCAGTAGTGACTGCAGTACAACTTTCATATACTTGTAACAACTACAATTTCAGTTAATATTGCCAGAACTGGAGGGCAACATTAAGAACTGACTGGCACATTTAACCTCAGTTATCTGTAAAATTCAATATTTTGGCTCCAAAAAATACCAAACGGGACATGGCTGGCCTTTATAACCGGACTGTGGTTGCTGCCATCTCCACATTGACTGTAAGGCAGTGATTTTTCACTGGGTATTAATGCTCTTGATTTCTACACAGAGAAAGTGTCAATTTACTAAATAAATACAATTGAAAAAATGTCCAGATATTAATGATCTTGACTAATCTTCTTGATTATACATCTATTCTCGATCTCATCATAGATCTTGAGAGCCCAGGTGTAGTGACAGTTGTGAAAATAAATGCCAGATAGCAGAGAAACAATTAATTGGAAGCAGAAATATTATAAATTTGTATCAATAGGATTTTATTATAAATATTACATTTTTAATTCAAATATGTCCAATTTTCCACCTGATGAAAATTGAATCAATTTAAACTACAGTTATTTTATTCTTTTACAATAAAGGGCTAACTGTTTTCTCTTAATTACTTACACCTTTTATCTGTTACAAATAGGCTTAAAATAATGGAGTGTGAGCACATGTGTGCCGGAGGATTGGTCAATAATTTGCTTCCCCCAAATTTTACTACAGAATTGTTGTTCAATAAGCTGAGAATCTAAATAATTATTTCAAATACTTTCAAATGGAAGCAGAGAGCCACTTTCTTAATCTATGCTTTGGATATGTGATGGCAAGTGACACCAGAGTTGTGACCACACAGGAGCATCCTCGAATCTGATGGGAGACAGAGTCACATCTCTACTCTGGTGACGAGATTGTTAGAAATTAACAAACCTTTCAAGTGAAAAGTTCTTTGAATGGCTGCCTGCCATGTTGGACAGAAAAAAATGTAGGCTGTAGGATTTCCTGACCGACCAGGGAAATAGCATCAAGGCCGAGCCGAGTCACATGGCAGCCAACCAGCACTTCTTCTCATTATTAAGAAGCCACGCATCGGCTCCCAGATGCTAATCAGTCTCCCTGAGACCTCAGCGCTGTGTGGTTAGTACAGATTTACAGCTCTTCTCAGCCCTCCACTTTTATTAAAGATGATCCTTCACACAGAAGGAAAAGGATGCTCTCAAGACAAATGTTAAAATGCAATGCAAAGTTTCAGGCATGAAAGGCGAAAACTGTAGGATTATTCCACAGCTATTCCAGGGAGGATGAAAAAGGAGGAAAGAATGTGGAACAAAAACATCAAAGGGTCAAAGAAGAAGGGGTAAAAAGAGAGAGGCTGTGAAATATTTAGTATAAGGTCCCAACAGGTGGTCAAGAGTGCAATGCAAGGCTATGGTCTCATTGTCCTGTATAATTGATTATATGCTTGTGTTTATGAAATTTAGTAATTTGTTTTTCTAATTGAAAAAGAAAAGGGATTTATATGCGATCATGACAAAGAATGCAACACAAAATTAGATGTAATAAATAAATATAATGTAATAAATGACAATTAGGCTGTAATAATTAAATGCAGAAACCATATCATTGTTGTAAAATCATTGTTAAAAAACCCCCCATTTAATTCCGCTCCTTGGAGCTGGAGATCGGAAGACATAAAATAGTGACTTTAAGTGTTGCATACTGTAAATTTACGGGGGCAAATTAATGTCAAATGAATGTGTGTTTGCTTTGCACACAGTGTTCATTCTCACTGAAAGTATTTTCCTAAAGTTCCATAAATCTGATTTGATTGTAAGCATCAGACCTAAAAATACCTGTAAATACAGCCAGTACCTGCAAGAATGTGCATTGAACAGTATAAAGTCATGCCACTTCAAGAATTCAAACAACTGCCTTAAGGTCTAACAAGATGTGGTATTTTTTTCATACGGAGTAGAATATTTGTTTTTTTTAACAGGCCCAGAGCCGCATTCATGTTGATGTTTATTTGACGTAATGTATCGAAGAGAAGCCATTTCCTCTCTGAGAGTACACACTTCCTTCAGTATACAAGAGTTTTCTTTTATTTGTACATCATATTTACACATTCTGTAAGTCAAAACCAGTCATGTTGTAAAAACAAACACTGGTAGGATACCGCGTCAATGATCCACATTTGATTATTAAATGCGATCAATTTGAATAGATTTTGGGAATTGAAGTGCTAAATTATAAACAGATAAACTGAAAATCTGGAACTGTGAGTACGAGCTGCAAAAGTGGAGTGTTTCTGCGAATAAACTTGAACATGATTATGCTCCTTTTTTTCCTCTGCACACATCTCATCAATGTTCCCCACACATTCTGCTCCAAACCATATTAATTCATGGGGGCAACACCATAGAAACACACCTTCATTTCACCTGTTAGAATATGTATTTTAATTTGATCACTGTTTACATTTGTCATTGAAGATCAAAGTTACAGTTATCCACAATCAAGACATTTTATGACATTTACTGTCACCAGTTAGGAATTTTATGATATGGTGAACAGCTTTTTAATGATGTGTTTCTAGTATTTTAGACAACACTGCATTGTTGGACAGAAGATTAACAAAACTCCTTTATTGTTGTAGTGTAATGTATGTTTCTGGAGACCAAAGTTAAAATGACTTGATCTGACCAGCAGTCAGAAATGGTTTTCAATTTACAATGATGTTAGACAGAAAAACCACTAAATCCGCTGCTTTGAGACGTTACAGTTAATGTTTTAACCTTTCACTTGATAAATGGCTTAAAGCATTAATCCATTATTCAAAATTGTCAGCAGTTAATTTTTTGTTTTCACTTTCTAATCAGCTAATCAATTAACCAGCAAATGACAAAAGCTTTATTAGTCATTTAGATGTAAATGTATTATTCAGATATAATTTGGCAGATTTACAATACTTTTATGAGGATTTCCAAACTTGGCATTATTTTCTAACAATGCTGCTTTGAAAAAAGGACAGATTTGGGTTTCAGAGTGCTACCTTGGTCAACTTTAGGTTAATCATTGAGTTGGTTAAGCAGTAGATTGTTGTATGTTACCACAAATGCAAAGCTTTAGTCACAATGAAAAGGCCATTGTGGGACTGCAGTGAACAGAAGGCAAAACTCAGTGGTCAGTGTTTATGAACTTTTTTTTTATTTATAGTTTTTATCTGCCTTTTGAAGTATCACATTAGAAAAGATTGAAGGAAACAGCAAAATTACGCTTGCTTGGAAAAGAGTTAATGGGAAATGGAAACACCTTTTCTGAATAAGTCCTGATGTAGCGACCATTTAACCCACATGACTGATCAGATGTCTCCCCTTTGAGAGGAGAAGCAGAAGCAGAAGAAGCTTCTTTCCACTTTCTAGCAGACTAGCTGACATGAAAGAATAATTACAACTTGCCCAATTGAAAAAAAAATCCTCAAGACCTTGCTCTGTTTTTCTCTTGTAGATGGCCAAGGAGACTGGTTTTGTTTCTTCTTCTTCTTTTACTTATTCTAGTTTCTTACAGCCATGTGCAACGTAGCCTATATCATTAATTTCTGTTGAAACTACGCTTTTGCACGGCCTTAGTTATTCGCTTCAAACCAGTCGATGGAAATGTGCCTGATTCGCATTTTCTTTTTTCTTTTTCTTTTATTTCTTTTATCAAAAGATGGCTTCAAATTCACTTGCCTTTTAGATTGGAAACATGGCTAATGGTTTCCAGTAGGAATGGATTGTGTGACTGAGGAAGTGCACTGAGCTAAAATCACACCATTTGTATGAGAAATAATGTTATTATGACATCTTGATAGTTGTGTGTTGTCTAGAGATATTTGTCTTTATTTTCAAGTAAGCTGAAGTTAAAGTAAGCAAACATTTTACTGCACTGTGCTCCTCTCCAGAAGTATCCTGGTGAAAGCATCACCGTGGGGTGTCTCAGTATTTGAGGCTGTTGCTGCTTCTTTTCCTTTTTCTTATCCTTCCTCGTTCAGCATTCACTGCTAAGCTTCTTAATATAGAACTAGATTGCCTTAACATCACTTCCTTCCTGGTCTCTCATCTATTGACCATTTTGTTAGTGGTTTAGTCCACCAGACAGACAGTACAGTATTTTATACTGTAAAGACAGACTCTCTTTTAACGTTTAATCTGAAACGAACAGTAAATTATAGACGACAAGTAACAGCAGCTCATCAGTGATCTTTTAAGACAAGCCTTTTAAGTTTTGTCGGTCTTTTACAAGGGCAGATCTCCACAGATGAACCCTGTATCTCCAAGATTATTAATACAACCCTTAGGGAGAACAAACTGCAAGTCTAGCAACTACTTTATTAATCTCTCCTTAAATTAAGGAGCAGTGGTGGGCATCCTTTTCCTGTGGTTTTCCTTTCGCAGGTTTTACACACAGTAGAAGCCTGCATAGGTTTATAAACCCAAATGTCCCGTGGCGATTATTAGATGCACTAACGACAATGCAATTAAGACCCTCGCCTGACTAAAAACAACTGAGTATGCAAAAAAGTAAACTGTGCAGGAGTGTTTTTATTTGCCTTAATTCATAGACAGGTCCTGAGTCTGCCTTACAGGTAAGTTTGAATTTCATTTGGCTCTGCTCTCTCTTAACAAACGAGATGAAGAAAAGGGGTTAATTAACATATATTTACAAATTATACTATTCAAACTAATTTAGTTTCTGCAAAATGAATCTCAGTTACAAAGGAGACTGAAATGGAAATTTCTGAGCATTAAAATGGATGAGTGTTTTATGAGTCTTTAGCATCACTGATCTTTTATTAAAGTTCTTCAGTAGCCTTTTGCAGGATTTGAATGAACAGTGCTTACAGAAGATCACACAACGTTTCAAAATTATGTATGAATTCATACTTGGCATGCAGCATTCATGGAAAAAATGCCACTGGGAAATTTCTGGAAGAGGTCACTTTATATTTCTTTAGATTTTCAGTTTGAACATGTGCAAACATAATATCACAATTTACCTAAATAGTTATAATTGATTTATTTGCTTTTTTTAAAACCATATTTACAGTGCTGTCATGGAAGAGTCTGAGAAGGATTCTAATCAATATCTAAATTGCTAAGTTTTAATTATGTTTTTCAATAGTGTTTTTAATTCCCCAAATTAAATTTCTGATTTCTGCTCCAGCTAAAGGAAATTAATATAATCTTAACAATAATTATTTGACAGTTATAGTACAATAATAAACAGTTTAGCACAATCCTGAGACTTTTGGGTTTTCATACAGTTTTTACTGCTTAGTTATTTTATTTACACACTAATTGTAAACTCATCTCTGGAAAGAAAATTATATATATTGCTTGTGACAAACCCAATAAGTCTAAATAGTCTAAACAAAGTTTCATTTGCAGACTTTTCAGTCTCTTATTTTTTATTTATTGGCTCTTTCATCAAATACCTTTTCTGTCACATCCATTCTTAATTGTCAGTGTTCCCAAGTTATAGAAGCAACTCAAATTAAAAGATAATTAAAAGCTTAATTGTGTGTCATCAAGTTCTGGTAATATTCCTGATCATTATTGAATATTTTTATGTACAGTATATTGACGTTAATCTTAAGACTCTTCTTTTTCTCTTAATGGCTTGCTCATTCAAACTCCACATAATGTCCATAGTGTGTGATTGAGATGCAGTTGTATCCACATATGCCACATGATTTTCAGCAATGTACAAAATTCTACATTTTCACAGTGAGCAGCCTCAGAGTGGCACAATTATGAAGCCGTCATAGCAGCCTCACGCCAGTTATTTTTGTTCTGCATATTTCTCCCACATTCCATTTATTATTATTCATTTCAACAGTGAATATACATATCATGATTTGATAATGCGACCATAAAGAAAGATTTTCTTTCCCAACCATAAAGGAAACCATTTGTTCGCGAGCTCCATTTTTTGTTCCTTTGACTCTGTCATACACAATTTATTATTTATCCCAGTCTTCTGTATTACAAATGGTCTCAGGATTAGGACAAATCAGGGCTCTCCAAACTATCAGGAGGGAAATGGATTCCTGAACAATATGTGTCAACGGAGAAATTGGCAAAGGAGTGACAGTGGCCCTGGAGAGGGGCCAAACAATGCCTGTATGTCGCAGGAGGAAATCACACTGTTCCACTTGAGACAAACACAATTTCATATTAATGAATAATTGAGAAAGTTTAGAACTGGGTTGGGATAAATGTGTGCGAGCGTTACGTGTATCTGTGTCACGGTATTACTCGAATTGTTTCCAGCAGTGCAGCCGTATAGAGCTGGGTTTCTTTCATGGGATTAAGAGGATTGATCATATAGGGTCACTTTATCTTGAGACACTTTTCCTCAAGGATGCAAATTGTACAGCTTTAAATTCAGTAACTTCACGTAAAACCTTTAACTTAAATATGCAAGTCTATATTATATATTTTAGAATTAATTTAGTTACTGATATTTTAAAAAAATAGCTGCCTGTAACCTGCATCAGCCGATATTCTCCCCTACATGCATTTACGGCTCATCAGCATGAACTCACCGTGGCTGTGCTTGTTAACCTGTGTCTCGGTAACAAGGCCGGGGCTCGTTTGTTACATGAGAGGAGAAAGGAGGGGGTGCCTTGACTGGAGACGAGGACGCTCCATACTGCACCCCCATCCATGCTAATGATCCGAGCTCTGCACATAATTAAAGCCCTGGTACCCCTCTCCTGTGAAACGCATCTTGTACGTCTCCCAACGTAGCTAGAGGAGGTTTGGAAAACTTCTGAACATCCATGGTCCATTATGTATAATTTCAAAACACATCCCAAGTATGAGGAAAAGAAACTTTTCATTTTTAATGACAAAATCATGAATTATTCTATTTATTGTATACACTCACTCTTTCAAAGGTAGCTGGTCCATGAAAGGTGAAACTGAATCAAGAGGAAAGTCTTTTTGCCGTTAAGAACCGTAGCAAACGACACCTGTTGAGCGCCGTGGAAATGAGCAGAAGCTAAATGAGTGCAACATTAAAGGGATATCCTTTAGCATTAACATTTTATTCTGCTCTTCTTTTGTTTTAGTTGTAATTTCTCCACCATTTAATTATATTTACAAGTCCATTAAGATAAAGGCAAGGTAACATAATGAAAAAACAAAACGGATTAACTGTTGGTCCCACACTGCAACAGAGGAATGAAACTAATTTAAAAACAAAGACGTTGAAGAAATTTTGAACATTTCATAATAGTATCCTTATAAATAGGAAGGTGTATTTGTGGCAAATTAAATAAAAACAACATGATCCAGTTTCCATTTTAAAAGCTAAAATTCATTCATGAGTTCTTGGACATTTTGCGTGGAGGAGCTGCTGAGGTTTTCGACACTCGTGCTTGTCGTGTAGTTGAGAGATGTTGTGATATTCTGTTGTCTGAAGTCTGAGAATTTCATGTTTCTAGTTTTAATTACAGTATTACTAGTTGTTGCATATCCTGGGACTGAGCTGTGTGCTTGTGGCTTGTGAGACGCTTGCGTTTATAAACCAATAATGATTATCTTTTATACATGATTCATTAGTATGTCCTAAGGAAGCACGTTTTTTTTTTAAAATTCCTAACAGGCTGACTTGAATGCTCAGTATGTGACTGCACTGTGTATTAGAAGGCGGAGAAACTGTAGCCTTGTTTTTTCTGTTTTTAAGGAGAGTATGTGTTGAACTTTAATTGTTTTCTGTAATGTATGACAAATCCTGTTTTTTGTTCAGTGTTGATTAACGACACAAATTAAAAGCAGTGCACTCTTGATTGGTAGGACATATTCATCTTGTGCTTGTGTGCAACATACAGTGTAGTTTTCACATTTAGCCAATAGGTGTCCCTACAAACCATATAAATACTGCACTGTGCTGGTCCTGCCTGCAGCATGGCACTGTTGTAACTGCAAACATAACAATCATCACTATCTCTTTCACTATTACAGAACCAGAGGCCACAGTGACAAGAACACTGGTAATTAGAAAGTAATTTAACTTTTCATATGCATTGCATGGCTTTCTGCTGTATTTGTTAAAATGAATAAGACACTTTAAAGACCTTATTAAGATTGCTGCATAGATTAAGCTATCAAAAATACAAATAGATCACGAATAGGCTAACTGACTGATTTTTGAGCTTGGAAATTTAAGTAAAAGGGGGATTTCTGAAGCAAATTCCTCCGAAACATGAAACAAAAGATAATGATATCCAGCATTGCTCCGTTGATTCCAGAAACGAACTTTGCAGACAGACATTGGCCGAGTTCACACACTCCTAAGATAAAACTCTTCTCAGTGTAAATGTTCAAGCAACCATGTTATAAGTATCGCACATTTTCCTATACATCGACAATAAAACAACTCCTGATTGTGTCATTTGACGACAGCAGAGATTAGATTACAAACCTAAGCGCGCTACAAATCTCATCTGTCAGTTATAACACCCGATTTGCCCGTCAGTTAACAGTCCCCAGAGCTAACGCCTCCATCAGGCTCTCCTCATTACAATTTACTGTTCCCAGCAACTGGAATGAGTTGCAAAGCAATACTGAAGTGGACATTTTTATGTCAACAGCTCCATTCTTTTACTGATGTTCTCGCTGATAATTGCTTTTTGCCTCCAAAGCCACCAATAACCCAGCAATAACTGAAACCTGATGCTCCTCCATGTGCTGTCTCCTCTGCTCTTTGATAGATTTTAACTGTCTTGAGTCTGTTTTTGTCTCTGTGCCGGTACATTTGGGCTGTAATTGTATTCATGATGTCTTATTGTCTGATATACTGACTGTGGAGTGGCTCTGCCGTGTTAGAATATCAGTTGGCTCCCACTTCCTTTGATTTACTCCTCTTGTCTAGTGGTATATATTAAATATCTTGTTATCATGCATTAATTGTACATATTGAGGATTAAGATGTCCATATACATTATATATATACATTATATATACATTACTTCAATTCAAATCGCTTGCTTTTTAAACTAATTTCTGATACTATAACATGGTTTTTTACACTACAAGTAAGTGCAAGTAACTGCAAAGTTTAAAAAACAACCAATAAAGAAGAGAATCTAAAATTAGACTATATAAAGGTCAAACACACAAAAAATGAGTGGCTTTGCTGATTCTTAGAATTTGAGCATGATTTTAATTAGATTTATATAGTTTTTTTTATAGATAAAACATCCAAAGAATGAATTCCCAGAATCATGCTACCAAATCATTCTTTATGCAACACTATTTGTTTACATGTTCAAACACATACACTACACTTTATAAGCAGCTCTAGTGTACTCAAACATGTAAATGACATCTTCATTCTCCCACGGGCAATCAATGCACATTGCACATAAATAAACATGCACAAATTAGATAACAAGGTAGCCACAACAAGGCCTTTGTAGGTCTTTGATAGGAAACCGCTAGACTACAGAGGATTGTAATAGGTTGTCCTTTTTTGCCTGTTGTTGATCTACCATCTGGCCCATGTAGCAACTACATCCCTTTAGGCCTGCAAATAATGACTTTCCATATCCTTGCATCTAACCTGTGCATGGCTCATTCTGCTTTAGGGGAATATGTGACACTTCACGTCCCTCCCCTTCACTTTCCTCGTCTTTACTACACCTCTACAGTTGATGTTTTTGACTATGGAGAGAGGCAGACCTTCGCTTGCAGGATAAAAGGAAGGGGTAGCGCCCCTCAATCACTCTGCCCTCCAGGAGGCGAGAGGAACGAAGGATGAGAGGGATGGGGGGCCTAGCAGGGTGCAGAGATGTAAGACATATTTAGATACAGCTTTGGCTGGTGTAAAAACTGTTGACTTTTTTTCTCTCTATCTCTTCTCTATCCTCTTTTGTTGCCTTTGGGGACAAAAGGCATGCAAATATTGGCACAGGACCATTGAAACTACCGGTGAAAGCATATTTAAAATGTCAGGGCACTGCTTGGAAAAGTGAAACAGCTGGAAAGTGCATCTCCCACATGGTGCCCTAAGTATTGTGGTGAATAGTGCCACAGGTAGAGCATTTTGTCCACTTGCCAAACTGTGCAATTGTGGTTTTCTCTTACAAGTACTGCAAAAGAAAAACTGACCAACTGATCTCTAACTTAGATCTGATATCAGGTGAGAAATAAGGCATGTTTTAAAGATTGGTGAATCCAAATTAACCTCTTTGCATGGTTCTACTACCCCCGCATCTTTCTTTCATCTCCCTGCTGTAGTTCACATTTTCAGGAATTTGCTGAAACAACATCTGTGTAGTCATGCTGGGGGTAGAGGGGTAACGCTGAGCACTGTATACTCAGTGTCGTTACTCTGAACCAGGCGCGAGTCACCCCTGGGGAGGCTGCAGGGCCTGGGTCAGCCATATGGTGGCAGAAGCCCCTGGAGGAGCCAGCCCGATAAGCAGGATCAGCTTCAGCACTTCCTGACCGAGGCCCGGGCCGCACCACCACGCAGGTAAATGAGGGGGGTGGTGGCAGCTACCCCTTAGCAGCAGGAACCACAGCAGCACCATTAGGAACCTGAGGGCACAGAAATGGAAATGGTTTCATCCATGACATCTGCAATGCTAAGGGAAATTAAAGTCAGGGCTGCTGAAACAATCTGCTGAGCGCCTTTCATGAAATACTCTAAGTGATAGCTTGTCGAATGCTGTAGCTGTTTTTTATTTTTAGAATAAATTCAGTGTTGGCTTAGATTAAAAAGGCCAATACAATTCCAGATACCTGAATAGTTATATCTGGCAACTGATTTATGTGTCCAGTGCAACGGAACTGTAAGCCCTCTGTACCTGTACATGCAGGGAAACAGACAGTCCATTTGTCTGCTGGCAGGTACACTGTCACCGTGGACCCTTCCATTCTCTGTACTTAGGCAGATGGTTTGCATTGCTGTGATACAAAGACAAGTGATGGATATTGTGTAACTTGTTATCAGAGATACCAACAAAATGAGATGATCAGTTTATGGTTGTGACTGACATGAACTTGAAAACATTTTTGAATCCAGAGTTACTTGTTTGAATTCAGTCAAACATGAAACATTTAGGAATTATTAAGGAGATGACACCTTTTTTCAGGCCTTATATTAAATATTCTTAATATTTATTCATTATGTTGCAGTATTTAATAGATAGGTCTGAAGTGTGTACTTTTACACTACATTTTATTTTGAGGAAATAATAGTATTTCCATGGAGTTCCATATATACTAAATGTAAATTGATACATTGTACATTGTACATGTATCTATAGGATGAAACATTTTGCATTGTGGCATTCCTGTGGCTCAAAATATTATGCTGAGTAGCCACATCTCCCTCCAAATATGCTTTCCCTTCAACATTCCTGACTGCAAGGCCTTTCTCCTTCTGCTGCTCCCTTCCACTTGTGTGATTCTGAATTTTAACCAGCAGTGTCAGCTAAGAAGCACCACAGAATATGTGTAAAGCATCTTAACCACTCATGTTTTAGATAAAGAGCCAGAGTTAGAGATGAACACTGTGATGCTTCTCAGTTATTAAATGGTTTCCATTCTGTCGACACAGGAACTTTTTATGCCGTACACATAATCATATAGTGTCTTGTGAGTATATTATGTTAATACAAGTGTTCAACAATACACTTATTATGTGCATGAAACGCTCACTGTTAAAAAGTAAAGTAGTTAAAAAGTTTGTGTGAGTCTCGTTGAGGCTGAAAGGTCAGTTAAGCCAAATTAGGTGGCCACACCTCAACTGCAATGAAATAGCTAAACAAAACAACACATGGAAGCGTTTTCTGATTGGACGTCTTAATCAGCACGATGACATCATTTGTCTGTACGTTCTAAAAATATGAATAATGACCTTTGAAAATTATATCCTCTTTAAGATGTGACAACACTATGGTTAAAGTTAAAATCACTCAATCACTTTCAACCTTTAGTGTTTGGTCAACTAGATTATGTTCATATGCAACCTGCATTTACAAACAGACCTATTCCAAAATATCTATCTCAAGAAATGTGGTATGTATTCATTGCCATATGAAGGGATTTCCAACTTTGCTCATAATTAATCAAATAAAGCAAATTTTAGAAATATAGCCTAGGGCCGAGGAATTGGTATGCTGTGTGTCTTCAGCTTCCCCAGTATTTATGAGTATTAGTGGTAATTACGCTGATCCGCAAACCGTAAATGCCACACTTTGAAGCTACCTATAGATACAGGTAGCCAGTCAGACTGTCTACCTTTACCTCCCTGTCTTAATTTACAGTTTTCAGTTTTAACCTGTGCGTTAACTCCCACCCAGATATTGTTTGGCTTCAGCTAAATTCACAACTACAGCAATGCTTGATCTCTATATTCATCCACTAATTACAATATCAAAATGATATTTCAAGCCTGACACAATAAAAGCCTTTTCTCCTCCCAGTGAACAGTATAGATAGATTAGCTGCAATTTACTATCAAAGGCTAAAAAGAGACAAGTGGGTCCTCCGAGAAAAGCAGTGTCGAAAAGTTTTCACTCAGCGCCAAGTTTCTGATCCGGAGCGTGGCATTTTCATTTTGTTTGGCATTTTTGAGACGTCTGAGGGAGTTGGTGTGCACTTTAAGAGATGCTGACATGTTATTGTCTGACTGCCTTTTGGTCTTCATCTCTAATAGAGAATGGCTTGCCTTTTGTATTTATAATGCATGCTCTCTTTGAGGTTGTTACAGGTGCCACTGAGAGACTCCTTATCAGTCTCTCCTTGTTGATATTCACACCAACATAATTGTTTTGCCTTCCGAACAATATATTCTGAAGAGTATATGTAACATATTAGCTAATTATGGATTCTCTCAGCAGTGTGGCCTTACCCTGCCTCACCTGGTTTCTAATTAATTAGCTATGTTTATGCTAGTCATTATAACCTTGACAGCTCGTTACCTTCATCCCAGGAAAGGGTTCTTTCATGACAAATTACTAGGCTGGATGTGTGACACCTCTCTGACTTGCCTGTGGTCTCCCGTGCTGGGGACAAAAGCCCAGATGACTCTAACTGAGCTGTGTCTTGAAGATATGAGATATTCAAATGAGATGCTAACAGAGAGGGACTTTGTGATGCCGGATGTCTAATGTTAATGTTCTCATTTGAATATAAAAGAATCTTTGCCATTTTTTGTGGATCAAAAAGTGAGAATAAGAGATGTGAATGTGAGTTCTTCAGGCATGACTGACAAGACAATGGGAAAGTTTTACCGTGTCGCCGCCTTTGTCAAACTGCTATTTAAAAAGCGCTCGAGCAGAAGGAATCATGGGTTAAATGCGGGGCACATAATGGAAAATGAAAAATATTTATATCTTGTTTGAGTATTAAATAATGAGCCCAATAAGTTGATCACCACAACATGGAAAGACCCTGGCACATGTGATAATTAGTATAAGGTCTACAGTTCACTTAATAAACAACTCATCCTCTCACATTTGTGTTCAGAGAACTAGCTCTCTCACTGTTGTGTATGGACACAAATCAGCTCATTTCTGTGCTGGGTCAATGCTTTTGTAGCAATGGGCACAATATTACAGTCATTGCATTTGATTGGTTACCGAACTATGTTTATAATTCTGCAATTCTACGATTTCATTTAGCAGGTACTTTCATTTAAATACATTTTTAGAAGGCCTCTATAATTTGACTTGTTCAGCCACACCTTTTAAAATGAGTTAAGCAAGTTCTGATTAAAATCTAAATTAGCCTTAGACTTAAAAAGAAAGATTGTTTAAAAAATGGGGACTTCAACAACATGAATGGCATGACGTCCCAGCATTTGCATTAAATTTAGAGCCTAAGTGATAAACTGATATATCGATCGAATGTTTCTGTTATATGTTTATGTTCCAAAATCAATACAGGCTGATATGTTATTATTAGTTAGTTTCAGATACTTTTATCAGATTTAGACGAAAAGTTTAAAATATATAGTCAGGGTGTGATATAATTACTACCCTCAGGAAAAGTCAACAACAATAACAATGACCACAGTCATATTTTGTCATCTGACTGCAAATGCGTGCTTGCTGAACAGAACTGGACACACACAGTAATCAGACATGTATTATCATACGGAGGTAATTGTGCTCAACTTTGTCTTTGGTAGTCAGTTCAATTCCTGTAGCCTCAGTGTACTTTGGTTTAACAATCTTACTTAAAATATTGAAACTTTTCCACATGTCCTGAGAAAGCAATTACAGCTTACTCAGACAAATAGGCCTATTCAGAAGGGGTTCATGATTTCCCTGAACCCAACAGAATGTCCTTCAGTGAGACGGAGATAATAATTCATGCTCAGGGGCTCCAGATATGCCAACAGGTCTTATCTACTACTCCTTATTCACCATCATTGCTCAATATACTGTATTGTCGAAGGCAAATTGAGGATGTATAATTCAATAAGCAATGTACTAAAGAATTAATATATTCAAGTTAATTATGCCACCGTGTGAGGGAACTGTTGTACATCGGATTACCAAAATGATTTTTACTTTTGACCTTGGTCTCTGCGGATCAGCTTCATTATGAGGTTTTAGTTATAGCTTAACATTTTAAAACAATTGGCATGGAGCGGCCCCTTTATTTATGATTCAAGGATTGATGTCCTTTGTTTAAATAAAATATAGCTGAAAGGTGGGAGTGTGAATGAATCTTTTCAAGCGAGTAATTAAATGGGAAATTTATTTATTCATGTTCATGTTAGGTTTCACTATTCTTAAGACAGCTGCTCCACAGAGGAAAAGCTGCCGTGGAGATGGAAAGGAACTGGCTGGTGTAAAGTGTTGATAGAAGAACTAATGTTATCTGAAGGTTTTAATGAGAGGTTCTGCTTCTCTCAACCTTCACAGTGCCAATATGCAAACCACCCTGCAGGTCCTGTACCTGCTCTGAGCTGAACAACTTGTTCAGCAGAAAATGAGTGGCCTCATTGTATATCCTCCCAACTTTGACAGCTGGGAGATGCCTAAGGCTCGTCCTGAAGCTACTACCTCAGTTTTGAGAGCAGAGCTTCTGCAGAAATTAAGGCTTGGGTTTTTGCAATCTTCCATTAATTGCAATGCAGCATCAGTGGCACTGTTTGTCCTGATACTGAATGCCTTTATAGTCTTGATTGACAGTGTGAATGTTATAATGGAGAGGGCACTGCTGAAAAACAATATTAGTTATTCCTTGCTGGCCAATGGCAGCTAATAATGATTTAAAGAAAGAGAAAAGGTTCTTGTAGCACTGAGGTCTGAACGTCAGCCTCAAAGGATCACAGTAACTTCTGTAAATTGCATTAACTTTTTACAATGTAGGCTAGGTTCTTTGTGGCTGCTAGCCTCATCTCATTAGATTTTCCAATTATTATTCCTTTTCACTGTGTTACTACTGGGCAAAAATGCACACCCCTGACATAGTAAAAATAATTAGCTACTCCCAATAATGCAGCAGTGTGTTTGGAGCCGAGTGAGGTCTCCGGGGTTTTTTTTCTAGAGATCATGACACTCTGAATTACCTGAAGAATACCTGGAGCAATCTATGAACCTAATTAACTTCCCACAGAGATCAAATCAACACATCATTTTGAAATATATGGGAAATAAAAACGAACATTTGCCAAGGTCTTTTTTGTCCCTTTTTCTTTCTTCTGTCTTGCAAATGTTGCTTTCTCTGGGATCTATTGCATGTAAGCAGAGCTGAAGAATGACGGGAGAACGCAGTGGGAAGGACCAATTTATTCCATCAAGTAATCAATGTGCAATTTGAATTCATTTGAATGCACTCAATCATGCCCCTAATGTTGATGGCTCACGGGTGTGAGCATCAGTTATGCAGGAGTGTTATATAGCTTTGGTTTGGACCCATTTCATCAAATATTTATGGGGGTAAAAAAAAGTGCATCAAAATAGGAGTGAACCGAATTACACTTAAGTTTCTCATGTGTTGGGAGCTCTTGACTTGTATTGTTCTGAATACTGAGAGTTCTTTTGTCCAGGTTTCTTTGTTTTTTGGGTCTTAGAGGGTGTTGGAGGAATCAGACATGTCATGAAACTTTTTTTGCTTATTTACTTAGATGAACTCATCAAACCCTTACTTTCATGCCATAAAAGGCTCTTGTCTGAATGGACATATAGTACAAAAGCAAGTGATGCAAAAAGGTGAAATCGGGGTATATCTCTCCAGCTCAATTGAGCCTGCCTTTTCTCCTCACTCTTCATCAGCCTTGCCTGCCTCGCCTCTGTCTGCCAGTGTGTTTGGCTTTTAGATGTGATGTGAGCGTAGTATTCTCTCAGACCCAGGCAGTTACTTTGTGAACAGCCGCTGCTTGCACACTGATGGTATTTCACTGCTGCATCCCCCAAGTTATATTAAATTTGCAGCTGGCCCTCTTTAAGTCTTTTTCATGAGATGTATGTTTTAAAGAGTGTGTCAATTCTTAAAGATGCCCTTGGCTTTTATCAGTCGTTTTTAAGAAAGCTTTCAATAAAGAGTGAGGCGAGAGCTCGATGTGGCGGTGGCCCATTTTGCTTGCATAAACTGCATATAAAATCTTAAACTCAGATCTTAAAGGCTGATACGATCTGACTTAAAGCCGTCTCAACAAAGCCGAGGCTTCAATATTAATGAATTTAACTTAACATCGTTTTAACAATGATTCAATGTTTGCTCTTTTCAGTTTAAAGCGCTTTTCTTGTTTTTAAGCTATTCTTTTTACGCATAGATTCAACTGCTTGGTTCCAGCTGCAATTAGACGTTTGAAGCCTCGGCATTTCCTGTGAAGAGCTTGCTTACAGCCTTGCGAGAAATCAGCTATGCTTTTTATTTCACGCCGGAGCCGATCTACAAATAAACCTCAAGCAACCGTATTTGTTTTTAACAATCTCTAAGTTCCAGCTGTTCTGTTGACCTGTATCCCTCGTAGGGTGCCACGGTAAAGCAAGGGCGCAATTACTTCTTATTAGGACTCTGACTCCTGATACACCTCTACTAGGAGGGGCGAGCCATCAATTTTAGACATACTAAACCTCTTGCAGCAGGAGACAGGGGAGCCCACCAAATGTGAGTTTATGTCTACGGCTGATATGATGGTAGAGTCAGTGGTTGTGTCCTGCTGGGTTCCCGCACAGATCAGAGATCACAGATCCACAGCACTCACTCCCGAGACTCTGGCCTTCTGCAACATTTACTCACTACATGGGCTCCTCTAGCTGTCATTCATACACACATGCAAGCGCACGCACACACCGGACAGAAATTACAGTATGTCTTAATTATGTACAAATCAGTCTCCAACAAATCAGGTCTTCTGACAGTTCTGCATTAAGAAATTATTAAGTGTTTACTCAGTAGAGGGAATTAATCATGTCTCGGTTCGCGTTTTCGCCAAGGTGGGGTTTTTTTTTACTTGATTGATTATGGGTGTACCTTTTCCTATAAAGAGTGCGTTTTTGAAATCAGAAGAAAAAATGTGATTAATTAAAGTTAAACTCTGAGAATGTCTGCCCACCTGTCTCCATTTCAGATGCGGTCAGGTCATTATTGATGAGGAAGGATAAGAATATGGCCACTTTAACTGGTGTGTTGCTCTATTTGTAACTCAGGAATACAATAGTTCCCAGGCTTGGTTTCAGGACCCTTGAAGGGGCCACAAGAAAAATCTGAAGGGATGCCAGCTGATTAACAGGATCACATAGAAAAAAAACATTTTTCCACTGTAAAAATATTTTCCTAATTCTCTTCCTTTTTTTGTCTCTTCAGCTTTTACCCCTTATTCACATGAATTTGGTTATCAATTAAACTTACAGCTCATTAGCACATGCAGCCTTAGATAAGAGGCATTGTTTTACACATGCCTTATATGCTTTGAACATTGCTTTATTTTGAGGGGTCAAAGGATATAAAGGTAAACCACTGCTGCTGTAATGTAAGAGAGCATTTTTAAAACTAGCTTCTAAAAAACATTCTGGCTGTAGGATTGTGAATATATAACGTTGTATATTTTTAAGGCCCCAGCATGGAAACGAGACTGTGATCAGGGGTTGCATTATTCAGCACTCTAAGGCTAATACTAGTGCTGCATTATTGTTATTATTATTGTTCACTTCTTGTCAGCTTGACAGTGTTAGATATGAGTGCTGTTTATTCACACAACACAAAAGAATATTGATCTCCTTTCATTTCATCATAGCTGGTCTGATTTTTTTTTCCACATAAGCTTGACCTGTACTTGACTCGTCACATTGATCCACACACAGACTATACTGACCAGAGGAGAGAGGGGCCAGGACCATCAATACAAAAGAGGGTCCCTGTTGATTTTGCCAACAGCTAATTATGCATAAGCTCTCATATAGACCAATTAGCAGACAAAAAAAAATGTCGCAGATCGATTGTAGCTGCTATCAACCCTTCAGATCCAAACCACAGTAGATTTTTCTCTCTATGATTTGCACCTCCAAAAGATGCTAGAAGTGAGAATTCAGAGAGATTGTATAGAGCACAGAGATGATATATACTAAATATTTTATCAGAATGAAAAAATAGATGTACTTTTAACAATATCTATTAAACATTCTTTGATATCTTGTAGAGGTTAAGAGGCTTATATTTTAGATATTCATGTAAAATGTTTCTGGATAATGTGCAAACCTAGTTGTACTTTATTTAGAGGATTAGCATTAAAAAACTTTTGCGATACAAAAAAGGCAGAAAGATGTGTGTGAGGCTTTTCCTATGCAGCTAATGGAAGATACTAAACTAGCTGCTGATACAGGTTGCAACTACAGTATACGTATTGGAAAGGAGTTCTGAGAAATGTGATGAAATGGTGGTACCTAGTGTCTAGCACTCTAAGTGCAAAGAGTACAAAATGAAGCACTGCATTGCTCATATATAAAAGTGTCACAATCAAGTTTTTTAATCACAATTTGTTTTATCATCTTAACTAAAGGCTGTTAAACGTGAGCACTTTCTTTGTCGACAGACTACACAAATATTAAAACAATAAAAAAAATCGTTTCATCCTTAACATCATATGAGTTATCTATATCTATTAGCACTAGCTCATTTTCAGATCTGGAACCTATACCAGTATACGGTGGCTGATTTAAGGTTCAGGGATCTGATTGCCTCGGGCGAGTTATTCTAAGAGCCCCCTGATGTCAGTGGGACTGTCTGGCAGAATAAAAGGCAAGGCAATAAACTGGGGGAAAAAGTAGCACACGCGCATTGAAATTGGGGCCTCCCCGAGGCGATGGCCCAACTGGCCCGTGGTTAAATCCTCCACTGAAAGTGTAATAATCACACCAGAGCCCCACAGAGGGAAGGGAAGAGAAAGAGAAAGAGTGGGGGAAGACACAGAGGTACCAAAACAAAAGCCACCCCTCTCTGTCCTGTTCTCTTTGTGCCTTCTATCTAAGGGAAAAAAGACAGAAAAATCTTGGCGCTAAGAAAGGGAATTATAGGGGCTGTGATGACGACTGATGGGAAAGTGGAACAAGATCTGAAACAGATCACAAGGGTTTATTGTAGCTGTGGCAGTCATTCTGATGTGTTTGCAGATATAAGCATTAGACTTGTACTCTAATCCTGTCCATAGGCTGTCATAGGCTCACCCTGGCTGCAGATAAATGGTTAATAATACTTTGAGTACCCTAAGCAATGGGCTTTGCAGTTGTAGGATTACTTAACACACATTTGTGTCCAAGCAGAATGTTTCAAGTGATGGTTGTGTTATCTGTGCTTTTATAAGCTTTGTCTTGTCTTTGGCTGTGGTGAATTTATTTTTTTCTGCCTTCAAAAAAATTAGCAAAAAAATTGTTTAGATAGTAATATTAAGCCATTACACTTTTCTTGAATGCCTCTCAATTCTTTCCCCTCGAAGAGTGCCCAGCAGGAACTCCCACTATAAATCACATTTAGTACCTCTGACATGTTCGAAGAAGTGATATAGCTACCAGTGCTATAATTGTCTTACCCTGCATGCCTCGTCTTTGTGCTCTTGTCTTAGATTTTAAGACACTTGCCCAAGTTAAGTCCTTCTGTATGTGTGTGTTTAAGATCTGTGTCTGTCTTAAGAATGTGCAAATGAGGGGGCATGTTGAACAAAACATAGTGTCTTATATTGTTTGGGAACATCAATTAAGAGAATGTTTTCCATCCAGAAACACAGCTTGAGCGTTACCCCTTTTTGTTCTTGCTGTTAAGTTGTGGGAGGTTGACTGGGCATGCTAATTATGACAGGAAAGGTCAAACTCATTAGCGCTCCCTTTGAACTTGCCATTGAAAGTTCCTGATATCTCCATGCAGACTTGACAGAGTTCAAATTAATCAAGAGTTGTCCTATATGCAGCAAAAATATCAACTCATTGTGGGGGCTTTTATTTGCCGAGGCTTTGGTAACAAGACATTCACGTGTGCAAACAGGCCTCTTTATCAACTGGAAAGAGAACTCTTTGTGCACCATTAAACCTGCACAATGCCGTAATCGTCTTTGTTTAGATATGTTAAATAAAGCATATCATTATGCTCTACTGGGTGCTAAGTGGTATTTAAAGGTCCATAAATTCAATTAGACAATGTTTAATGCTGCCCCTAGACCATGTTAGTGCAGTGACGCACGTGATCCAGGGGAGGGTCGCGTCAGCCATTTTTAAGAATTATTACTCAGGATTTACATTTATATTGTCATTTTAATAGTACGACCCTCTTCAACCGATAGGGGCCTCAGATGCTTCCAGGGCCCCAGCTCATTCCCCCTCCCTCAGGACTGCATCCCATTTGTCATTATACATAGCTAGGAAGAAATCTCTCCTCCTCAGTCTCAGTCTGTCATTAGAGCGGTCCCGTTAGCCTGGTGCTAATGCACAGTTTAGCAGCCACCACGGAAAATGCTAAAGAGGTCTTGACAACTCCTGGGGGTCGGCTAAGTGTGGGCCAAGGGTTTCTGTGTGTGCGAGTGTGCAAGTGCGCACTCACATTAGTGTTTGAAGGGGGGGTAGGATGGGGTCCCAGTGGTTGTTTGCCTGTTTTCCATCAAGAGCCCTCATCTCCTTTATCCCCTTTGTGGCGGAGGCCCTCCTCGGGCAGTTCCCTCTGAGGGGGATCTAAAAAGAGCAGCTGCCGGGGAATGAGTGCCATTTCCTCCTGCTGTCACCAGCACACTGGCAACCCTTAGTCCTCCTGTCCCCCTCCACCCACAAACCCCCCTATTAATATGCATATGAACTTGTTTCTCTTAGTTCTGAACTCCAGTGACAAAGTGGGAAAGCATATGCCTGAAATATTCATGATCGCACGCAGTAATTAAGCGGTGGAGAAGGGAACTCTGTGAGGGAGAGTCACTACCCCTCTGCTGGAGTTAAAAATGGCCTTTTTTTTTCTCCAGCGCTAAAAAGCACGTTGTCCTCTGCTTTCTCAGTAATTCTTCGAAGCATTTTCCTCGTTGCGTGTGCTGTTGTGCAACACAGAGCCATTTACCATCTGAGAGTTAATGAGGCTTAAAAGAAGTGCAGTTTTTGTTTAGTGTGTTAAATCCAGTTAAGTGCCAGAGAGAAGCCACAGTGTGACATCAGGACTATTTTTCTCCTTCTTTCTCTGCTCCATGTCCATCATTAACTAACTATTTACTATTTTTAACATGCAAACACTGAAACTTGTGAAATTCTTGGATGACATTACTGCAATAGAATTAGAGAATCTCATACCTGGCACTATTTTAAAACTTGTAACTCATGATGGCAGCAACCTGCTGAGTTTTAGATTAAAATATTTTCCACTTTAGGATTTTATTTAAGGAACAATGGGTGAACACCTCAATCATGTGTCATGTCTGTCTTTCATAATATTTCACAGAATAAAAAATGCAAAGTACTTTTTTTTACTGGCAATTACCCAATATTTTCACTATTAACCCATATTTTATTCATATTAATATAATTCCTATAGGTTTGAGCAGAATAATATCTGTTGAATTTTATTTTCTGTTCACTTATTTCATGGACTTATTTCACTATTTTTGCAACCCATCTTTGGATGCAACATTTAAAATACACTATGGTAAACAAGATGTTACATTTTAAAATTGTTGAGTTTTCTTTCATGAATACAACACACCATTTCAAAATGTACTAATACATTACCATGTATGAGCCTAGGAAATAATACATAGCCAATACATCAGAAATCCACTTTAGGCAATTAATTTTGCATTGAATCATTGTCATCTTTTCGCAAAATGTCCAGTTATATGTGGGAAATGCTTTTACTTTATGTTTTTTAAAGACAGTGACTTTGAAGTCACAGAATAAAGCACACTGCAGACCATTCAGAGATTTAGTCAGAAGAATCAGAGGACACAGAGGTGGATGCCTCTGTACAGCCACCAGAGAGATGGAGAGAGAATGAGAGAGGCAGGGAGAGGGGGCGTTAGGGAGGGAGGACTAGGGAGAGAGGGCTGTGAGATGGTTGCCGAGGCTTGACAGCCAGGTAGATTGTATCTGACACAAAGCCCAGAGATGAAAGAAGAGCGGACAGCTGGCCCACTGCACTCAGCTCACTCCATGCAGTTGCACTCACCTCGCCATGCCGCTTGCCCCCCCCTGTGCCCCCTCCCCCCTCTTATTCTCCTCCTGTTTACGCTCTCCTGACGGCTCCTCAGGGGTGTGTCCACCACCTTGCACCAGGGGATCATCGCCGCTCTCTGGGCCCTGTCTAGGCCCCGGCTGGCCCGTCTGAGGAGCAGTGGTCCAGAGTTCAGCCTCCCTCTCCTGCCTCCTGCCTCCTGTCTCCACGTCTCTCTGCGCTCCGCTCCACTCCACTCTGTGCCTGTCATCTCACAGCCCACTCAGTGCCACACTGGCTTGTTTTGTCAATAACCATTTATTTGTTGCTGGAATGGCAGCAGCCATTACATCTGACCTCCCTGTTTCATCAATTATGGATAGATTATTGGATGTGAACATCTGCAAGAGCTTGCTGTTGGACTCACCTCCTGGCAGGGATTAGATAAAGTATTAAACTGTTGTTTATTGTCAGGCCAAAACTCTACTGGGAAGCCAGAGAATTTCTACAACCCCACAGCAAAAAATAACTCCCATAAACAAGGCACCTTAAATAGTTTAGCAGTGCTGCCGAGGCCCCCTCATGGTAAGATGTGGCCATTCATTATTTACACTTATTACTGGTTGTTATAACACTCATGGTAAACGCTACTGGCAGATGGGGCTTAGTCATTGTTTGTCACCTTTGTAAATGTGTGAACCAGAGGCCAAACACACATTACACACACATACACCCTGATGTCTCTAAACTTGCGACTGGGACAAGTCTTTCTGTTCTGCATAGAGAAGTGATTGCTGCTAAACCACTAATGATTGAGAGAACAAGCTCATGGACAGACCACATACACACACACACACACACATATACACACACATACACACAGTCTCAGGGGATAGAGAGATATTTTAAAACACATTTAGGTTATTTATTTTTAAAACACGGCAAATAAAATGTTTAACACATGAATTATAGATTTAAAATGGATATATTTTAAATAGATATCTTCTGGCTGAATATGGAACACTGGCATCGTATTTAAGTAATAGATGGAAATGGGGGAAATGGGCAGCAGTGGTGCTAAATAAGGATTAGTGTGATGCATGACCTGTGGCTCAAGTTGTTCCACAAAATTCATCCAGTACTGTCAGGGATGAGTTTCAGTTTTCATGTCATTCTTAATGTTACATTAACAGCACTGCTGCCCTTTGATGTCTGTCATTGTTAAGTCTGATATCTAATAAGAATATAATCTGTTCTTTCACACATTATTTAGAGTTACACTGTAGTGGAGACTCAAGTCTTTCATACAGTTATTCAATTTAAACATGAAGAAGTTGTTAAAATGTTTCTGAGTAAGTTTGTTACATAGGGGAAATGATCATACAGGTCTTTTTTTCCAGTTACATTATAATTGCCAGTGTGTTTGTCCATTGGGAGGTGTGCATGAATAAAAGCTAAAAGATATGTCTGACACCAATATGCATGCTATTAAGATTTTTTCCTCAGTATCAATATTATATAAATCGCAGTATAGCAGGTATATGCAAAAACATTATTTCATCAGCCAAAACGTTTTTCAATGTGTGATAGAAAACATAAAATTTCTTTAGCCTTTAATTACTATTTGCTCATCATCATTCATGTAATTAGCAGAAAAACAATGTGATATTATTAATACGATCATACCACCACACTATTGCCCAGAACTTGATATCATAATGATGACAAGAAATTAGAATGATTTTAATTAATTTTACAAACCAAACGTACATTTAAAAATTTTTTGTTTGGTGTTTGTACTTCATTGTCTTTCTCACATTGATGTACAAAATTTGTCAGGTTATATACAAAGCATAACATTCCTTATGCACTACAGTCATATTGGATCTTTCCTCTCACAAATGAAATTTATTCTTAGACATTTTGTGTTTGTAGGTGACCTGAACTTGGACTAACAGGCTTTTCTCGGCTGCTTAGTATCTTCCCCATAGTGTAGTGAAGAAGAGGCTGCTGCGCTGCCTTTTTAGTCCCCTGTCAAAGCCTCTCACAGTTCACCTTCAAGGCATCTGCTCAGCTGTCAACACCAGTTGTCAAACAGACACTTAGCATTCACATTGTTTCTGTAAAAATGAAGATATGTATTTCCACAGAGTCTCCAAAAAACCAGCACGTAGCCCCAGCATTTTCGTTAATGTCTTTAGGTGGTTTAGGCAGTGATGTAACCTCTGTCAAACAGGAAGTGTCTTTTTTTTTCCAGGCTTTGAACAAAGAGCGTGAAAACCTCCTGTGTGCTAGGGAGTAGCGGGGCACTGTGCATCAAAATATCAGTGCAGGTTGAAAGGCACAAAATAAGGTCAGTGTCACCGCACTGCATTATTAATACCCCACTGTTTATCTCCTTGCCCATTGAATCTGTGCACAACAAAATGCTGCCTCCTATGAAATATTGATGCAATTTCCTAGCTTAACATGTAGAAAAAGCAATCGAAAAACTAGGTGTTACACACTGGCAGCAGGTTGCTGAATGGCATGTCGCCTGGTAACATAAATTGTCAAACACAGCAAAACACTGGTGAAACGTTGGTAAAACAAGCCATCACACTGTAAGCTGCAGGTCAGGTGGGCATGTTTGTCTTGTTTATTGGAGGACGTATTATTATTTGAACACAGGCCTCTCTGTGAGGTCCAAAAATGTCCTTATTTTATTTCAATTCATCTCTTTTGTCTCTCACAATATAAATAAAATAATACTGTTAGAATTATATTGATTATACACTAACCAGGTGGCCGGTTACTCAGCCACATTTAAGGGAAAAATTCATCCTCTTTGACCACTAGCTAAAAAAAGTTACCCAGTGTATCCCTGTCTGTGTTTGTTATGGTGTGGCTGTAGATATTTTTTCTTGCTGAATTATTACTTGAAATAAAAACTCTGTAAGTTTTTTAAAAACTTGTTTATGAACACTTTAATTCATGTACAAAAATATCAAAGTATCAGCTGAAATAATATTAAGTTGCCACAGAGATAAATCCTATCTTATCAGGTCTGAGTAACAGTGTATCATATCATTACAAATTAATCTGTTTCGACTTATTATTAATATTAATATTAATGTGTTTGAACTGAAACCTGAGACCTTTGTCATTTGTCATTCACTTCTAGTATGTGCGGTATGAAGGTTGACTTCTTTTGACTTCATAACATCTTGGTGGTTATGCCAACATACTTCACTTCAAAACAGAGATGAGAAGTTTACGAAAAAGCATTATTCTGATATTGAGGGGTAGTCTTTGCACTTTTGTCTGTTTGACCTTCAAGTCAAACAAGAATATGTTTTATTTGTATTTAAATCATTTTAAAAAACATGTTGCACCTCACACGATTCATTGTTAATGCACCATCGACACACATTCAGGTAGTAAACAACGCTGCACCAGTATAAAGCACAACACGCTTTCTCCCTTTTGTCTTTTGTCTCTTTCATGTTAAAATCGCTTACTAATTAAGCCAAATGCCACTGCATCCAGAGTGCATGCTTCCACACACACAGACACGCACATACACAAAGGGAGAGAGGGAGAGAGAGCTCTCTAATGATCAACATGCGCCAGCGTCTTTATTATCCCAGCCAGCCAGCCTGTGTCTGTGCAGCCGGCTCATGTGCTGTTTAAGTGATTGTAAATCATCCCACAGTAATGGCTGAGATTAGCATACTATCAAAAAGCTTTCTTCATGCATGATGCGGTAACATCTCAGAGCCCTAAGTGTTTTATGGTGAGTGAGACCGTATCACCCACTGTCATTAACAATCTAGTGGTGGCCAGGCAGGCAGCTGTACTCGAGCTGCTGCTGTTAGTGTTACCAGATGCGTGAGGAAGATGCAGGCTTGGACTGCAGCCCATTATGGGCGCTGCCTGTCAGGAGCCATTAGGCACATGCTTTTTGATTAATGCTCTAAGTGATGGTGTGAGTACTACTCAGAGACCTGCGTAGGGAAAGAGGGGAAAGAAAAGGTTATCGCCTCACTAAAGAATGCCTGAATGGGCGCCGTAGTGTCAGTGATGATGATCGTGAATATGGTCTACCTTTTGCCAAAGCTGCGGGTGAGTGGGAGAGAAGCATCTGGATGTTTTTTTTTCTGCACAGAGTGGTTTTAGGCTCTGATTTCCTCTTCCTGTTTTTGAGGGGATCCTGCTTAGGGAGAGGATCTCAGGGTGTCCCCCCCTCCCCCCAACTCGCACCGCCTGCTATTGTGACCTATGAATTATTGATTAACCTTGGTAATAGAAAAGATATAACTGTGGTATGCTTTGACCTGCCTCTTCTGTGGTGGATAAGTGTTAATACCAAATAGATATGCATATGCATGCAGATGATTACATAAGATTTATTTAAAATGGGACAAAGATTCGCACTTCTCTGCATGATTGCTGTTTGAATAGAGAATACATTGAATTTTTCTTTTCTAACTGTTAAAAAGGTACATGTAGTTTGAATCATATTTTAGTTTATATAACTGGATAAGTCATCATCTATTGGACGTATCTGTTGTGACAATATACAGAATCACAGATAGTGAACTTGAAAAATGTGAGGCCAAAGTATTTGTCTGATCACTGCCATTAAAAATTTCATTTGGGCTGCCATCCCCGTGTAACAAGTTATTCTCCGGAGCAACAAGACCCATGTGTTCTCATGACATGTTCAAATGAATCCATCTGCTCAGGTCGTGTTCCTGTGATGATCTCACCTTCCACAGCGGATCAATAAACGAAACGCTATGTTTAAACTGAATCAAATTTTCCAGTTGTAGGGTTGGGCTTTCATCCGCAACAAGCCCCTACAGTCTTCACTCTTAGCTTTACCGTATATACAATTAAACGCCCCAGTAACCTGCACGTTTTCATTAGATTGGACCTGCAGGGATGTAGCCGCATGTTTACCCCCACCCCAACCTAAAAGAGATGACCAGCCGCAGTAATTGCATGGCGCTGTGTTTACATTTATTCATGAAACGGAGGACCGCCTTTTCATCCCCATTTCCACCTGTCACCCATTCCATTTGCCGCGTCAGGAGAGAACCCCTCCCCACCCCCACCACACCCCATCAAACTTGGAGCTACAATCACTAATCAGTCCCTCCCCTCATGAAGAACCACTGCCTACTTGTTCCCTACCGATATTTGATTCCCCGCCAGCCTGAGCGAATGATTAAGTTTTCATGCATTTGGTTCCACCAAAATGTATGCGCACTCAGCCACATCCTTTATTGATTACTTCTAGTGCAAACAGTAGGCAGAGTGTGATATACATAATTGGACAGTTGTCAGGGGAGGTCTAGCAGTGATAACCAGCGTCTTATTTCCTCTCCCCGATGGATATATGACACACCTTGAAAGTAATCACGTGCTCCTTATGTAAGGAAAGATAAATATGTCAGCTAAATGGCTTTAACAATGTAAAGCAACATACACGCTGAGCTAACAGTGATAACAGTGTGCCAACAGCCTGATGTTGATCCCAACATGAAATGTGTTTAGCAATTGCTTCGATGATTAAATACACCAGTTTTTGACTGATGTGGGAGCCATGATACATCTCCACTATACAGTGTAGAGTGCAGGCCTATTTCTTTGAACTACCGTACATTAAGAGAAAAAAGACTCCAGAGAGCAGACAGAGGCGCCTTGTACTTAATATACACAACATGTGCTTGGCTAATTATTTTCCTGAATGCTTATAACCACAATAAACTGGCTGCACATTGCTGGAACAAAAGCCGGCTCGCCAAGCCAAAACACCCTCTCTCAGCTTCTGGAATTACATTTTCAGAGGCACGGTAGAAATAATAACACTCTAATCATTGCTAGAGTAAACACTGTTCTGTTAAGAAAAACAAAAAGACGTCCTTAAAGTTTGTATTTTAGTAATGAAAAGCAAACAGTGGCTGCTGCAATTGCCTGACCTGTGACACCGAGGTGATGAAATGTCCCAACAGAATCTCAGCTTAGACCTGTCTCTCTCATGATAATAGATTCAGCTGCACAAATGGTAGAACCACAGATGTGTAATAACTCTATCAAACTCACGTCCCTGTGTTTTCACAAGGTTAGATACACACAGAGACACCCTCTGGAATTTCACATTTTACTCCTCCTCACCCTTCATCCATTCCAAAGAATAATTCTGTGTGGTCAAGGTTACAACCACTGTTTGTGTTTGTTGGGTAATCATACAGCATTTCCAAGGTAAGCCTCCTTCCACTCTGGAGCCTTCACATTACAAAAACATCCACTTACATGGATTCATACGTGGAGACATTGACACTGGTTGGGAGTTTGGTGGGGGCGAGAAAGCAACTGAAGTGGGACCCAAACAGAATCCATATTTAATACTGTGTTCCCACTTGGACATGTCCTCTTTCAAGTCAGCATAAAAGAAGCTACAGAGACTTTGCTCTCTTTGACCAAGGCATTGTGGCATCAGAGATGAGCTGGTTCCCTTTATATGAAAATGTAAATCTGTGGTGGAATCTCACAGATTACAGGAAAAAAATAATAGACTTATGTTAGCTTGACACACTGTGTTAACACAAACATGTCCAAATATTTCACTGTACCTGCAGCCAGCAGGCATGTAAGCGAAGTGGAAATGACATGTTCAGTGATCCAAACTCATCCAGGAAGTCAGCGGTCACAGAACACATTAGAGCTGCTCTTTACTGCCTGCACATTGCTGCCATTGCTATTGTTTGTTAAAGGATAATTCTGGTTTATTACAACTTGTGTGTTATTTTTTGTAGTTTGGGTCAACTGTTCTATTGCTAATAACATTAACCTGAACAAAATATGGGACCATAGCAAGATTGATAAAAGGAAGTCCATCTGGGCAAGAAACATATTTGGAAAAAAACCAAATGCAGTTAACAGTTAACCAAGCTGTTCTTGCACTCTTTTTTTGTTCTTTTTTTCGCTTTTTCATATCTACAACTGTGATTACAAAAATGTTGTGATGCTGTGTAAAACATAAATAAAACTGAATGTGATAATTTGCTCATCCTTTTTGACATATACTCATCTGAAAACAGTACAAAGACAATATATTTAATGTTTGACCTCATCAACTTCATTGATTTTTGTAAATATCTGCTTATTCTGAATTTGATGGCAGCAACACATTTCAAACAAGTTGGGACAGGAGCAACAAAAGACTGTGAAAGTTGTGGACTGATCCAAAAACACCTGTTTGGATCATTCCACGGGTAAAACAGGCTCATTGGTAACAGGTGATAGTATCATGATTGGGTTTGAAAGGAGCGTCATCGTTCACAAGCAAGGATGGAGAGAGGTTTAACACTTTGTCAAACACATGATTGTAGAAAGGAGATTAATACATGGGCTCAGGGACACATGATTGCATTCTGTTTTTATTTACGTTTTACACAACATCTTAACTTTTTTTCTGTACAAACAGGTGCAACACTAATAACGTATTTCAGGAGAGACTGTCACAAAGTGTTCATCCCATTTAAACAATTATCACGTCTTTCCCCTTTGTACAGCGATGAGCTTTTCATGGCTGTTTGACAAAGTAATAAACACTTTTGCCTTCAGAAGTGATCAGACAATATTTCGTGTTTTGAGCATTCCCCCACCTTAACCATTCATTTCTCGTTCCGTCTGACTTAGTTATAACAATGTTCCTAGACATATTAAGGAATACAAACAGTGGCCAAAACTAAGAAAATATGATGCAAGGTACGATTATTCTATGAGGCACCATACAAACACACATCGATTTATCTGTGTAAGTCATGTCCATCTCACTGTGGGTGTGCAGACAGGTCAAACAGATCCACTACCCTACAACTATCTGTTAGAGATTTATCTGCAGTCTATATGTATACCGCAGTTCTCTAATAGATTCAAACTGGGAGGGAAAGAAAAAGACTTTCGTTCACTTTTTAATGCGCTCCACATGCCCTCACATCATCTCCCCTTTCTTTACCTGCACTGCTAAGCTTCTATGACCTGCCCTATGTCAACCAGGCTGCATGTAATTATCCAGCCATCAAAGCCCAGCTGCCGTGCCAGTCAGCCTATCAAGGGTTAAAGGGACACACTTGTCTGCAGCAGTACCCTGCGCATATCTCTGGCCCTGGCGTATCTCAGCAGTCTTTGCTAATGACTTGTAGCCAACAAATTCCTAAGACTCTCAGGTGGCTTCCTCCAACCAGGCTCTGTGCGATGATGAAAAGCCTGAGATAAAATAAACTGACAGTTGCAACTCATTGCGAGGAGCAGGCAGCACCCTAGCAGCAGCTGAGACCCCGGGAGCCCAGCACTCCCTCTCTTTTTTTTTCATCCTTTCCTCCATCACCCCCTCCATTCTCCTCTGCCCTCCTCCTGTGTGTCTCAGTGTGTGTGTTGGTGTGTGTGTGTGTGTGTATGTGTGTGTGTGTGTGTGTGTGTGCGCATGGGTGATTGACTGCAAGTGTGGACATTTGTTGTTGTATGTGTGAATGCACTGGTAGTGGAATTGTGTGTGTGTGTTTGTGAGCATCTACATGTGGAAATGCATGGGCGGATAAGTGTGTTCTGCAGAGGGGGTGAAGGGTAACTACTGGGAGGGGAAACTAGATGCCCCTGCCACTGTTCCCTAATTAAAGCCCATTCCCGCCTCTTTTATTTCAGTCCATTAAGCAAAAAACTGGCCACCCCTCTCTCGCTTCCACACATGACACACTCCAATCAATACACTCCCACTGGCTCCCTCACTGGGCGCCTCAAATGAATAGATTGCAGCGCAACATTATGTCTAATTGAATTTTGCAGAGGACGCCATGCAGAGCACTGTTGCAGAGTTTCACATTTGTTTTTATGGTTTAAACATAAGATTTTTTTTTTTTAAATCAAATGAAGAGATTTTAAGAAATATGTTAACTTTAGTGATATTCCCTAACTCCTTTTATCAAATCAAATGAAGAACTAGATCCATGACCATAATGATTTACGCAGGACTTATTTGTTACATGTTACAAGATTAATTCATGCCTGATTTATTTGAAGAGTATTTTACTTTGTGATATCTAAGCAGTATGCCACAGACCCAGTTCAACCACCTAGCTATCCACTTAGCTCAGCACCACAAAGGTTCACATTAGCACATCAGGCCCCGGGAGAGAGTCTCCTCCTGGCTGGTGGCTGTGGGGGTTCAGCCAGGGATGGGGGAGGCTGGCAGATGGTTCAGTGGTATGTCTGACGGACTGACTGATGGATGGATGGATGGATGGATGCATAGCGCTGACTCTGTCGTTCTTCTGTTGTGTATACGGTCACCATCTCTACAGAAGTCTCTTTCGATGACATTTACACTGACTGCTGTGTCTCTTTTGGCATGTTCTTATCCTTAGCTCCTGAGTGCAGCAATAAACATGAGGGTAACCTTTCAGAGGATATCATCCAAACTAGGGCTGTCACTTTTTATTCAAAATTCAAATTACAATTCAAACATGGCAAATTGTTTGATGTTTGATCTGTAATTCACATTATGTTACAAATGAATCAAGCTCAAAATTCTCAACACGACAGGCCGTGCCCTGTATTCAACTTCGTGCAAATCTGACTATTGTTGCTCTCTTTGTTAATGCAGAAAACATGTAAACATGTAAAGACAAAAAGACAAAGCATATCTTCTTTTGTTGTGTAAAATTGCCATTACATCATTTAAATCAGAATCTGTGCTATGAAAAGAAAGAGTACCAAATTTGAGCAAGCGTTCAAGTCAGCTTTCTGTACTTGTACAGTTTTTGATACTTAGCCGTGTGGACAGATTTTGGTCAGTACCAAGAAAGAATTTGATACCCAGCCCAGCACATGCCTCATTTTATAATACTAAACTTTACCCAAGTTAGAGGAGAGATAAAATTCAGATGGTGGCAGCCACCAGTCGAATCCTCTGGATGTCACAGTCAGGTCTTTCTTTTCTAATTGATTTGTTCGCCTCTGCCACTGAGTTTCTGTGCGAACATCTCATTGTGTGTCTTCAGTGACCACTGCAGCTGTTCCCATGCCAATTAGCACGGTGGCTCAAAGCAGGTGCCAAGGCAAATATTTAGCTAATTATCAATATTTAATAGCATTTCTGCACTGGCTCCTTTCCTAAGGTCTAGCAGATGCTATTAAATCTCACCCCATAGATACACAGTTATGATATGTAATAACTACTTGAATATAAAAGAGATTAATAATTTAAAGTGAGCCAACAAATTAGGACCATCATTAAAAAAAAAACTGGGCTTGAAACCATTTTGCATAAAACCAGTCCAGTTCAAGGTAATGCCAAGGCTCTCCTGATAAAGAATTACAGTATTAATTCAGCAAAGTGAACTTATTGCTCTGACTCCTTCTCAGAGATCCCTGGAGCACTCGGAGTAGAGGAATGAAATGATAGCATTCATGGGCACAGAGGCGCTTATTTCCATTTCCCCATCAAATCTAGTCTCAGTTTTGAGTGTGTGTGTGTGCCTGTGTGTTGTGGTGAAGGGGGAAGGATTGGTCCTTTTCTCCTTGTGGTACAATTGCTGAAATCCCTCTGAAAAGCGTGTTTTTATACTCAAGGTTCCCTCCCCAGAGGGGCTGAGGTGGCCCGTCTCCACCAGAGGTCCATTGTGTACACACATACAGAAACAGACACAAACACGCACATTGTGACCTCTCTGGGTCATTGCTAGAATTACATAGACATATCCCAGCTTTGATGTGGAGATCTTGACTAGCATCTTAATTGACTCTCCAAGCTGTGTCAAATGAATACAGTCAACAGGAGCTATTGGGTCTTTACACTAAAGATCCACCTCTGGTTATTCTGCTTTAATGTGATACAACGCATGTATGTACAAATCATAGTCTTAACACCATGACACACACATAATAGGGTTACTTTTACATGTGTATTGTCTTGAAAATCAGTGTGCTGAGATGTGTGTTGTGAGATTTTCGACATTAAAGTGCGTTTGCAGGATCCTTGTTGAATTCCCACTGAGCAAACACTTCAGTTTGTGCACAGAGAGCTGCAGCACCTTGCGCGACAAACTCTTTTAATGGAGCATGTAGCTGGAGGCATCGTTGCTTGCTTGTGTGATATTACCATTTACCTGCTGTTTTGAATTTTATTTGAATTGGGATGAAAAGATAAGGAAAAGGTGTGTTCGCTGGCAGACATATCTTAACCCCAGTTTTTTTCCCCCTTCTACATTCTAATTTCAGACATGCCAAATGACTTGACATAGTGTTTTATACTTCTGTGTGCCTTCTGGGATTTAACCTGCTTCGGCAAAGGGAGAGAGTCTACAGCATTTCCCCAAGGATACACATGCAGAGGGCAGAAAACATCAATCAGCCATACCTTACACAGTGGATCTTTGTTGATATGACAAGGTCTTGTCAAATGTTTTGAATGGCATGAGATGAATTGAATGAAATGAGGCATTCTCTAGAAAAGAAGAGCTCATTTTGGATCAGGTGTTTTGCCGTTGTCAGTGCATTTATGAAGAAAAAGAGTGTGACAAATTTATGAATTTAAATTCTGATTTAAGTTCATACATACCGACTAAATTATATATTCATGGTCTGCAGTGGTGGAATTTTGGTGTTTTCCTGACCTCCCCTCTAGCGCCACCATGAGGTCAAGATTTCACATTGTCCACTACTTTGACTAAAGAACTACAATTTCATTTAGCAGACGCTTTTACTCAAAGCGGCATACATCTGAGAGTTAGAACGGCCATTGGGGGCAATTTGGGGTTCAATGTCTTGCCCAAGGACACTTCGAGATGCAGCCTGCAGGGGCCAGGGATCAAACCACCGACCTTCCAATTGATGGCTGGCCTCTCTACCTTCTGAGCCAGAGACAACTGCAAAAGTAATGACATTAGAAAATGTTAGCATTTCATTACCATCATTCCACTGTCACTGTGAACATGTTAGCATGCAGACGTTAGCATCAAACCAGTACAGTTTGACAGAGTACAGTGTCATTAACCTGATTGTAGACTCTTAGTCTTGTTATGTTAGAAGCTACTGTAACTTCGGCCATTTGGCCAACATACAGTATTGCTCTGTTGATCAGAATTGTCTCAGATTAAAGTTTTTCAGGAAAAATAAGGCCTCAAATTGTTCTGTTGTACTGTCCCGTTAGCCCAGGCACAAAAGCCAAACAAATAAAACAGCTTTTTGTGATTTACAGTTCAATATAGTAAAAATGTGACCCCTTAATTGCCCTGTATGGGAGAAGGCCAGGCCCTGCAGTCCTTCAGGCCCTCTGAAGGGCTGCAGTATGAAACCTGTCTCCCCTGCAATAAAAAGAGTTGAGCTTGTAGTCTGTACAGACAATGTGTCAGCTCCCAGAGACAACAACATGTCTTATGTTGGTAGCCCGAGGAAATCACAATCTTGTTTAAGCAAAAGAGGCACGGGTTGTACAAGATGTCGACGTCTTGCAGCAGTGTGTTCTGAGTTCTCTGAGGGTGTCCTGAAGTAATGCCGCCATGGTGAAGGTTTTGTTTATGTAAAACTGCCAGTGTAAAAAACTGCTAAATTCAAAGTTCAAGTTAACAGTTTTAAAATCTTCCACTGTTGGAGCAAAAGTAAACCTTTTTTCAAAATAAAATAAAGCATGAGTCATCAAAACATATTTACTGTAGGGATGAGCTATTGATGTATGTGCAGACAGTTTGGTGATATTCACATACCTTACCCAGTCCTTATATCTGTCACTCTTTAGTTCCATTTTTCCCTTATTTCAACCATCTAATGTAACTGATATCGCCCTCAATAATCAACAATAATAATTTGATGGTTTTAACAAGTAATGACCTTAAATATTAGAGTTACTTGAGCTTTTTTTGGGTTATATTATATTTGATATGAATTACATAATAAATATATAATAAAATATTTTGGGAAGTAATATTTGGTGATTCATGTAAAGTCTGGTTATGCATGTTTTTTTCTATTAATGCTTGCAAAATAGTATTATACATATAGTATTTATAGTGTTTTCACCAATAACAAAAAAAAATGACCACTTGAGCTTTTCATCAGGTTGTTGTCAATTTTGAAGGAAACCAATCAAATCAAGACGTAGCAGATGACACACTAATAAAAGAAAACCTACATTTATAATTAATTTATTTTACTTTAAAGAACAGTTTTTGACAGACTTGCAGCCTCCAACACCCCTGGTACAAGAAAATGAAAATTATTTTATCACAGATTTGAAAAACTTCGAATGACTAGGTTGAAATTTCACATTGAATTTCGGGAACATTTTTTCAGAAAAAATGTAGAACAGTCACCCACAAGAAGAAATAGAAGTCTCAGTTTCATGAAATAATCCTTGAGTCATAATCCCAAATTGTAATAATCATATCAATGTCTTCTTTTTTGCATGTCTGTGTTCCTTGAGACAGTGCTTTATTTTAACCTTTAACACTGTGAAATTTGTATTAACAACAAGCAAAAGTGAGTAAATGTTAAAATTGGAGATGCATTGTAAATGTTTGGAGTATATTTTCAAAAGCAGAAGCAGAAGTAAATTGGGCATATTGATATTAATATTCTCCTTTGAGGCTGCCCAAATATCCAGTCTTGAACCTTAGGTGAATTTGTGGTCCTTGAACAGTAAATATACTTGAAACATAAGGACATCAAAAAAGACCTTCCCAAGGACACACATCTACAGGTAAAAAGGTAAAAAAGCTGTTTTGAATTTAAGTATTAAAATGAACTGTGTGTGAGACCTTAATGAGACAGAAAAAAAAATCACACAAGGTCGTCTTTCCTAAGAACAGAAATTCCATCCCTGTGGGGCAGAAAAGACAGAACTTTTTGTTTTAGCAAACTGCCCATCAAATAAGCATAATTACCATCAGAATTCATACGGTGTTCGGAGACTCCTGAAGGCAAGCGGCCCCACTCAAATTAGCAGCTCTGATAAATCACCATTAATTAGCTAATAAAAGCCAGCAGGTGGTTCGGAGCCCAAAGACATTCCCCGGTTGTCTGAATTATGTATATTACAGCAGTGCACTGATAAAGTAAATGAGTAGGGGGAACAACAGATAGGAGTTCTGGAGGGCCCTCATGTAGGGATAATGCTCCAATCAAATCTCCTGCAATTCCACAATCCCACCCACAGGAATACAAGTGGCTCTGACCCCCACTCAAATCACATAACACACAGGGCTCTGGTGAGGGGCATATTTATACATGGATTATGCATACAGAATACAAAGTTTTCCTTAGCCCACCCCTGAATAAAGAGCTTGTAAAGATGTTATACTTTCATTATAGAAACATAAGGCAATTATTTGGAGAATAGAGAAACGTGGATTGATTGAGGCACAATGACCTCTCTGCATCGAGCTGACAAGGGCAGCATGTATTCTTGATCATCTTCATCATCATGCATATTTACCACCAAAGCACACATGCGACTGCATTACCTGGGACTTTTAGCCAAGAGTGAGACTTCCATATTTATTTTAACCTGGGCATAATTTAATTGGCTACCTATGGTCAACATTCACTCAATACTGGGGCTGTAATGAATGAGATATCACAATGTCTTTAGTCAGGAAAGATGTCTCAGACACGGGCCTGACTGTATGGCACTTCCCTTGTAAGTTATTCCATGCCTTCTGCACCTTTACTCTCTTTACACCATTGAACCCCCACAACCTGCCTATGCCAACTTTCTTTTAACCAACCCTGCTTTCACATCACTCTCCACATCAGCTGTGTGTATGTTTGTGTTGTTGTATGTTCTTATATTTCTGTGCTTTCCTTGTGGCACATTGTGCATCCCACTGCTACTCACTACGTCATCTACTCAGTGGTATAGCCATTGAAAATGGGGGATCAATAAAGAATTATCTTATTTTATCTTAAATAACATCATGGAAGAAAATGGGGATCAGCTCTCTTGCAAGAAGGACCAACAATACTGAACTACTTAGACAAAATAAAATCAGACATGTGCTTACTTCAAGAAACACATCTCACGGAGTTAGAGTCTTGGAAACATATGGACAAATGGATTGGCTAGACCAACCATGCAACATTTGACTCTAAAAATCAAGGAGTAACCATACTAATAAGAAATAACATATTATGCTACTACAGGACGGCCATCAGTGACCCTGAAGGGTGCTCCATCATAATTAATGACACTATTAGGAAAAGATTTTATCACCATACCAAACCATGCAGTGCTCCAGTTATCACCCCATATCAGTTATCAACACAGACATTGTATTATAGTGTGTGTGTTACATTGTTCTTGTTGAGTTCTTAGTCTTGTGTTCTAATGTATGTATTTGTTGTTCAGTTTGTGTTTTGTACTGTCTCTAGTGTGTTTGTTGTTCAGTTTATGTATTTTAAAAGTCTGTCTGGGGATGGGCATTGCAAATTAGCTTAGGCTATAAATGCTGTGGTGTGGGTCGCATTGGTTCACATACTTTCCCCTATCAAATAAATATTAAAGGTATCCCTTGGAGTGTCTTGTAACAACTATATTCATGTTTACATTCAGCCAATTGGGTGTATTTTCAAAGATTAACTTAACGCCCACCTGAAAAATAGTGTTTCACTGCCCTCTCTGGTTGAAATTCACCTCTGATCACCAGTCAGAACTGTGCTTTGTTGGGTCTGTAACCAAACCCAACCTTGATGTCATGGGGTCCTGGACTACCCTTCTACATCACTGCAGCAGGGTGACAAGTTAAACCAATAGAGGTCAGCAAAAACAAGATTTTCAAGAGGCGTTAAGTTATTCCCTAGAATCAGAATCAGCTTTATTGACCAACTATGTGTAAACACATCAGGAATACACAGGAATAGACATGACAACAAAGAAGACAACAAAGCTGAACAAATAAAGGTAATGAATAAGTGACTATTATGAACACAGATGTGTGAACAAAATAGGTGTATATATAAATATACAGTATACTAAAATCACCAATGACAAATAACATAAATAATAACTATATATAAAAGTCCAGCCCAACAAACTTGATTAATGCATTCCCTTCCTCATAAAACATTTGGAAAATTGATTTTTTTTGCTTGTACATGTTTGCTTGCAAGCAGTCTTCTTCTTCACTGCCTTTGCTGGCTCATTGCTCCGCTTCTTTGTGGATTCCCTCCACTCACTGTAGATCATAGTTTGAAACCACTGGCAGTAATGTGTATCATGTTTCCTGCATACTTGCGTGTAAAACAAGCAAAATGAAGACCCATTTTCCATGATAGTAAATTTTGTAGATTCATTGAGTGGGCTTATATTAGTTCTACAAAACAGGAGTCAAACCACTTACCTTTGGAGAGGCGGTAGCTCAAGTGCCCACTTCATATAATCCCTGTGAAGCATCATTGGCCTGAACAGGGGTTAATTGAGGTTAAATCAACATGTAAAAGCTGCATTGATAGCTGTTGAGCGGCTCGATTGTAGTTGATCACTGATGAGTTTCATGTGAATTCATCACCGAAATGATGTTTTAGTGCAGTTTGATGAAGTGTTATTTTTGTAAAATGGCATATTTTGCATATCACAATCCATCGAACTCTGTTAAATTCTGCCACAACCAAGTTTCCCTGTTAGCAAACACACTCAGAAATCTAGTTTGCTTCTTTCCTCCTTGGGTAAATGAGCTCTTTTCTCTGGGTTAGATGTCCTGAGGCAGCCACTTGGCAGAGGGTGAAAGAAATGGCAAAAAGGCATCCACACAAGTGGGACATGGGAGCAGATGGGACACTGATTGCAGTGTTGTTTACAGCTGTTGAGGTCCTTCCACACTGCTATATAGAGGTCAGAAACTATGTCTGTCTGCCACATTTCACAGCACAGCCACTGAGATACACAGGCATCTCCCCGGCAGACCTCACTGTCAATATTAGCAGTTTTAAAGAAGCCTGCTGATGGAATATATTTGGGGTGTTTTCAGTTACAGGATTGTGTTGGGGGGGATGATTCTTATTCTATCAGTCCATATCAGATTTCTTACTTTCCTCAAAACGTTCTCACTGAAAAATACAATTCGCACACGCTCACACTTTTGGTGCTCTCAGAAAGTGAGAATAAAAAGGACAGCGGAGAGTGAGAAAGAGAGAGTAACTGGAAGGAAAGCCATCCAACACAAAGGTCTTTGACGATCGTTAACATTTCTTTATGTTCGCATTGAATCACGTTATATGGTTTTACCAGGGACGTTGACCATTCAGGATCGCTCCATCAGGGTTCTGACTGTAGTCTGTATCTCATGCAATAATAGCCCAGAGCGGCAGGTGAAATATATCCAAAGTAATCAACCTTTTGCAAAGGCACCTCTGAAGCACACATTTCAACAGCACAGTGTAATCTAATATAGTGGGTGGCATCAACTTGCTTTGCTGAGACATTATTTCTGACAAAGTATTTGCATGGCAAGATCATGTAACTTTTGTCACAGGCAATAAAAATGCTATATACCTCTCATTTCATTACAGTAGTTAACATACTGCCTGCAATGTGGACTTGATGGCCAAGCAGAAATATGTTGAGCTTTTCTGGAAGATATTTTGGCACATTGTCACTTTTGACATATTGTAGCATATATGTGTAATAATTTCAGTAAAGTAAAGAAATGCATAATGCAGGAAACTCTTTCTTTCCTTACTTCATATTTGTAAGAAGTCTGTGGCTTTTCGGTAGCAGTCATTTGATGGGAATGTCTAGCTGAAATTGGTCTGATGGCTCATTTCCAGCGTGATTGGCAGCTAACAATCGGCACCCAGGATAAGGCCATTAAAGACTGCCTTCAAATGCTGTCAGAAATACTGCAATTATAGTTTTAGTACACACAAGTGATAATAAACATAAACATGAGACTGGAAAAGATATGAGATATTCTGTAAGACCTGGACGGTCGAGACACTGTGTGATTTTCAGTAGCCAGGGTTGTTGGTGTATGTTCAGTAATTAATTCTTTAGACTGTGTTACTGTTCAGAACCACATGTTTTTGATACTGTCTTTTTTTCTTACATATAACATGAATTTTCTCTGCTATATTCTTCTGCCTAAATGAGAACAGCTCCCCCCCCCCAAAAAAACATACAAAAATTACCATAACATACATCAATATAATATTAAATGTATCTGTACCATGACTGCACCATGAAGCATTTCAAAGGACAAGCTATATGTACAATTTTAAATTCTGTAAGTATGCAACTATGAGAGAGTTGTGATGCCTTCCAACAAGACCAATGCAGTATACAGTGAGAGAAAAAAACTGTCAAGGTAGCAGAGTTAATAGCAATCACAACCATCTGCTATTAACAAAGCGTATCATAAATCTCTAACACTGATATCCCACACGACACGACATCCATGTACAGTGTGCGTTTTTGCATAATGTGCAGAGTGTATTGTAGTGATTTGTGGCTCGCACAAACTGTGGAACATAAAAGAGAGATGAACAGACATAAAGCACCATGTGTGGGAAGCCTGGGAAACTTATAGAGGGTCTCATTAACAAGGCCGGATCCAAAGTGTGTAAAACAGTTTAATGGGATACTGAGCGTACATGATTTTTGTCCTCTATAGCATCAGTTTCTGTACCATAAAACTCTGGAGTTCACACCAACCACAAAGACTTTTTTAAAATTTCCTTTGAATACCTTGATGAGATGTGGTCACTCCCCCTTTTTTTCTTTCCTGAAATCAACATTTTGAAGATATGACAGTTATCACATCTGGTAGAGTCTCTGAAGAGGCTGTTTTAGTTTTCAGTTCTGCAACACTACTTACAAAACCAAAGTGATTTTGCTTTTTTTGGAGACTTTATAGACACGACAAGAAATGAAAATACAAAAAATGTAAATCACTCATTCAAAATCACTAAATGATGAATTTAGTAATGAATAATGATTTACTTGGATATGCAGTGTTCTCGCTGTTTTGCTGACCTGATCCTTGTGACTGTGACTCATAGGAATTCCCCTCGAAGCCCCACTGTTACGATGAATTTATTTCATCACTAAAAGTTGGCTAATTTATTAATGTCTCATGTTGTGAAGTATGATGGCATTCTGGTTAATGTATTTTTAATAATGCAAATATTTTAATTAGCCCAACCCCCTCTTCATGCATGTAATCTCAAGAGTATAATGTTTAGTGTTGATGTTTGCTGGGGTCTGCCTCCACACATTCTTACACGTCCCCTCTTATTCATCCAATTTAGTTTGAATCCAGAATTTTATTTTCCATATATAGAAATAAATAAAGTACTAAAGGAATATCTTATCCTCTCTTATAGAAATGACTCCTATATTTCTGGACAGAAGCTTCAAGAATGATAAGATAACCTCAATGGATTATCAACGGGGACCATGAAAAAGGAAGTAAGTTAACAGTGTTTTTATGGGTGTGTGACTTCTGAATCACACTGCTTAATAACAGCATATTGTTTTGATATAGTATGCTGTATAATGTGCTTACATTACGTAATGCTTTAGATAGATTTAACCCGATCATGCAGCAGATCTGTGTTTGGGGTTTGAGATTGTGTGTGTCTGTGTGTGTGTGTGTGTGTCCTTATTGGTGCTTTGAGATGCATAGCCATTGAGGCCATAATTTAGTCCATTATGTCCTCTGGTTTGCAGTCGTAGCCCCAGGCCTCTGGCACTGAACGTTGTGTCATTTGCTACCAACTGGGTTTTTGATGAGAGTGTGTGACCTAGACGCCTCATCCCTCACCACTGTCTCATTCCCTTTATTTACATCTGTCTTTAGCATTCTAATTACTCTCTTTATTGCTTTAGCCTGGAGGAATCTGTTATACTGGAGGTAAAAAAAAAGAAAAGACTAAGGACACTGGAGTTTTAACCAGTAATAAAGCAGCATAACTCCCATTACCCATCGGCAAAGATTGGGCCTGTGAGGGTCCCCTGTTATGGGCTGTGGGCAAGCAAACTTCCCAGTACAGGGTTTACATGCAGGGGTTCTTTTTGCCTATCTGATGTGTGCTTTTCAAAGCAATTTTGTTTTCATGTCTTTTCACGGTCAAAACAATTGATTTTGCTGATAATCAGCAGTTTTATAGTTGTTTCTGAGTGGTGTGATCAAATTGTAAGAAAATGTTTAATTAGATGTCAGTCAGCTGATATTTTAACCTCAATTTTACCCCTTGATTTTATTTAGTTTTTATAATTTACAACACATTTTCTGTACATTTTGTCTCTCAGTTTCTAATCATACATAAAGCAAGTGGGATGCACACACAGTACATCGTCTGCTCTTTTTTTTTTCCGGACAATGTCAATGCAAAAAAAACTTTCAAATGTTCTGTCCCTTCCCACAGAATTTTATGAAATAGCATCAAGAGCAGGCACAGCAGTCTTTAATGAGCTCTCAACTTTAAAGACTTGAAGGATATTAACAAGCTGCTTGACAAATGGTGCTTAGAAGCACATTAAAGACGCAGCTAATGGTGCGCATAATGACGGCTAATTTTCGATCAGATATAAATTAGAGCCCCCAACAGTTATTTGCCTTAAGGACTTTATGTAAATGATTCTGTTCTGTATAAACTGAAAACTGAGAGAGTGAGTGAGTGAGAGAGAAAGAGGGAGAGAGAGAGAGAGAGAGAGAGAGAGACTAGCACTCCTTGTGGGTATGATTAATAGATCTGCAACAGAGCACGGCTGTCAAAGCCCAATGAACACACATCCACCAGACAGCTCTACCACCTTCTCATTAAGGTCCAATCTCTACGAGGTCTACAACTTACTCATTCGGAACACCAAAACAGCCTCTGAGAACGAGCGAGACTGGTTGCAAAAGGAAGACTGGGTGGAAAGGGAATGCAAGGAGGAGACCTAGCTGTTCATAAACGTGTACACCCATCCGATGTTGTTAAATATTTGATGGCTGAAGGCACTTTGATGCCATCAATTTACACATTAGGTCATAATGTATAACTGAGTACACATGGTGTGACTGAATTAAATGATGAACACATTTAGTTAATAGCTTATATATTCACACACATTATGAGGAATCCACAGATTAAGATCTGCCATTCTGGTGTCAAAGGTCCTGCTGTATGCCCATGTCTTCTTTCTACATGAAACAGCATTGATCCACTGATTCCATCCACCTTGTGCATAGTTACACATAGTTTGCGTTCAGATTGAATGTGCTATGTGACTAATATGAATATGTTTGAGTGCTGTAAACAGGACGCCTTCATTGGGAACTTATGTGTGTGAGGGTTGTGCTTTTTGCAGCTTTTAGAATTTTTTTGTATTTTTTTTATTATCAGTGATGACAGCAGTCTTTAACATAAATATTTGGGCACACGGGATTCTTAGGCATGTTCACACAAATAATAATGGATAGAGACAAATGGAGAGTTTTATGAATTTTGTACCTAGCAATTATTGAGATAGTTTGTAAAACACAATTCATTAAAGCATATGACTTATATATAATAATCTATAACTAGATTATAATGCTTGTGTGACACTCCAGGTTTTGACTTTAAAGCGCTGAGTGATTTTTGACACAAAGTTGTGGCACAGTATGTGCGCTGTTATTGGTGTTTACAGAAGGTGAAAATAACTCAAACCTGTTTAAAACTTCATTATTATTCAGATTAAGATAGTTGAAAGATGTCTAAGTCATTAAATTCCAGTGAATACTGTTTATTAATCAATACAAGATTGAAAAGGCATAATTGCATCCACTGTTGCAATTGAAATGTGTCATGATAAAAAAATAAATGGGAATCTCATGATTAAAACACACAAGCTCTTTAATTTTATTTTATTTTGATGGGCATCTGGTTCTTGTATGTAAATTCTGAAGTTGATCGTCTTACCCTTTCTAAATAATTAACTGCAGGTACTGATTTAAAATGGTTTTTATCCAGGGGCAGACTGGTGTAATAATTCAGGCCAATCTCCACATTCACTCTTTCCCACCTTCTGTAAGCATTTTATTGAAATGTTTTTTTCTGTTTACTGTTTATGCCTTCTTTTACTTTTAGCAACAAACATCCAAAATAGTTAAGAGAGTCTAGTGTCTTCAGTTTTAAGAGTTAGTCAATTACATAATTTATCATTTTTGTGTGCTTTTGGAGTCTCACTGCTCTGACCGGACTTATGTTTATCATCATGAAGCTCTGGTGACTCTAACTGGAGATACTGACAGAAAAGACAATACAGGTCTTTATGTTGCCTGGCAGTATTTTTTTCTTTTTTAAACACCAACCACGTCCCTTGTTTGTGAAGATATGTGTAATTTTACAGCATTTAGGAGCACTTTCCTTGCAGGCTTCCTTCCAGGCTCTAACTTCTGTCTTTCTCCTGTGCTGTCCATTTCATTGCTCGACCACGTTGTCTACATGCACTGACTGAACATGGTGTTGACGCATATGACAGACAGAGATCATACCATCAGGTTAAAAGTGGACGGTCTACAGGTCTGAGGGACTGTAGCTGTTGTTTCCTCTGATTTACCCATTTCATTTCACATTTTTAGCACTGGCCTGACAGGCCAATCAGCTTGCCAGACCACCAGGGGATTCTCCCAGTGCTCCCAACAGCCAGTTCAGGTCTGTTTTTATCCATTAAGCTACAGTGAGCGTAGAAAGAGCAAAAAGTTTCAGAAAATATGGAAAATCAGTTATGCAGATATTGGTCACTTTGACCTTCTTGTTCATTCATCTGAGAGTCTGGAGATGTCATCTGACTTAATTCTTTCTTTTCACGGGCAGTCATTTTATCCTTGAAGGGTATTTGTTCCTCTTGCTTGCATGGACTCTAGTGTAAGTTCATTGAGTTGCTTTATATACTGGTGCTCTCACACTCCCCTTGCTGTAAGAAAAAGTATTGCAAAAGGTTGATAACACTGGTGGCAGGGGGAGAGGTCAGTTTTATTTTTTACAATGTACAGAAATAATCTTTATTAAAATAAACCTTAATTCGCAGCACAATGGGTTCCAGCCCATAATTGGATGGTTTCTTGAGACTCATTGTTCAATTATTTACTATTATCTGTATTGATAAGCCCCACTGACGTCCAAATGGCTAAATTTACAGATACAGATAATCTGTCCTTGATAAATTCTAGAACAAGCTTGCCATGTTGGAGTTAGCTGTATCGTAACAGTGTAGCTGGGGTGTAGACAGTATTCCCCCTCCAGCAAAAATATCTGAATATTCATTTAGATTCACTTTGAGAAATAAAATTCACAAAATGACATCAACGGTACAGACAATAAAGAATTATCTAATTCTGGGTCTTATAGAGATTAAAAGTATGATTCCATTAAATGTAATAGAGAAATGAAAGAGCTCTGGGGAAAAGGTAGAAACTTGGTTATGCATCCAAATCATTATTTTGGTGGCAGCCACATGTCAGGGGTGACTGTGGCCTCTCAGCCCCCCACCCCCGCTCTAATCACGCCCCTGAGCTATTTTACTTATGAAGGCTGTGAACATTTCCAATGGCATTAAATTAAGAAGGACTTTTTTTATTTTAGCAAATTCCATTTTTCTGATTTGTAATAAAAATTTCAAAATTTCTATAACACACAATTTACTGGTATCTTAAAGTTTCAATTAGACGAATGCTATGTGTTTAAAAACTTGCTTTTTATTTTCCGCATTGAAAAAAAAAAGCCATGTTAAATTGCAGAACTCAGAAATGAATACAAAGATCTCATACATTTTTAATAATGGACGAATTCTTGTCTACGCATGCCTGGACAGTATGTTCACAGCACATCTACATTTCAAAGTAAAGGTTAAACCAGGCCTTTTGTTAAACTATTGTTTCTTTTCTCACTTAAACACACAAATAGTCTAAGTTCTATTTCTGGCCTGTTATGAATTTATCTTAAAGAAAAAGAAAAATATTTCACTCAGAATAATTTCAATTTTCTGTAAAGTCATCAAAGTTTTACTTTTCAAGTTCAGGCTCAAACTTTGGTCATATGCATTATCATCATTATTATTATTATTATGAGCAACACAGTCACTGGTCATGTGGTTTCAACTTCCAATCAGCATAAAAATCGAGAATTAAAAATGTTTTTGGTGGAAATGAAAGATATTTGAACAAAAAGCATGCCCACCCTTGGCATCACCTCCTCTGTTTATGAGTGTGTGTGATTATATTAGGTGGAGCTAGAGGAGAGACAGAGAGATGGAGCTCTTTCATTGGCAGACACAGTGTGACTTTCCCTCCTTTGCATTGCCATCCTGGATCAAAAAGTATCCCACCACAAAATCCTCCCAGCCATCCAACGCTGCTCCATCGATTCGTTTCTGGAAAACACTTAACTAAACTAATGACTATTGATGGCTGATTAATATTGCATCAACAACAACTGATTGGCGACAGTATCAAATGGCGATGGCCGCTTAACATCCAAGCAGCCATCTGACGGGTGTTGCACAATATTTTTTGGCGGTGCGAAGGAGCCAACAGATGATAAATAAAGGGCTGATGCAGTGTTCACTTTATGGCTTCTGCAGTTCGTCTAATTCGAGAGCAGTGGCGTCTTTGAAGGCAGACACTTGGCGTAAATGTACAGTTAAAATATTCTACTCTCGGGTCCCCAGGCGGAGCTCCGACAGTCCCTGGCCTCATTAAATTTTCATCAGTATCCCTGTGAAAGGGGGGAAATGTTCAAGGGGGGAAAAGAGAAAAATAAAACAGAGGGCGTAATTATAACAAAAGGAAACAGCGCTGCCCTTTTCGTTTTGTAGAAAAGCTCCCACAGTCTCTCTCTGTGTTTGTGTGCGTGTGTGTTTCAATGTATGGATGATGGGAGCACATGTGTCTGAGGCTTTAAGGTAAATTGGTTCACATATTTAGGCTATATAAGATTTTCTTCATTGTGCTGCTGAGGCCTTTTTTTTGCTTTATATATATATGTGTGTGTGTGTGTTGTGAGTGCTGAGGCCACATTGATTCTCTATCAAAGAATCCTGATCGATTTTCTCCCAATATGTGAACGTGAAAGCAGGCAGCATCAGTCTGGTTGAGAGACTGTCTGTCTGTCTGTCTCTCTCTCTGCTGTCTGTCTGTCTGTCTGTCTGTGCACAGCTCCGGCTTGTCAAGCAGCAGCGAGGCTCACTGCATAAAGTTAATTTCAATTCCCGATGAGACACTCAGGCGGCAGCCCTCCCTGACCAGCGGTAATTAACAGGGATGGCTAATGACTACTTAACTCGCTCCTCATAATTATCTGGTTTTCATAATTCGATGTGTAATTTAATAATTCGCTCTTATTAACGTATTAAGTGAATGGCTCATTTAGGGGAAATTAGAAGCACTCACCAGGAGCATCTTTTAATTGATGAACCATCATCGCTGTTTCATTAATAAGGGTCGTTTTGATACTCTTAATTTGTCACGAGGATGGCGCTTGAGTGGGTTTGGTTTATGGATCAGTGTCATGGAGGTTATGAAGTGTTATGTTTTTTGGTTTTTTTTACTTGGATAAATATTGAGGAAGGATTTAGTGTCACGTTTAATTAATTAAAGTATTTAGAAATTATAGTAGAAAATAAACATTTTAAATGGTGGAAACTAAACTGACTCATCTTTTGACAGTTTTAGGAAACCCTGAAGGTGCATGATCATATTTTTATGGTTATGAAAAACGCTTGACACAGCTTTTTTGGGGAAAACGTCTAATTGACTTTTGATTAAATATCTTTTTTTGCATTGCACCTTTCTGCCTCCTCCCAAAATGTACTTTTACAATCAATTTTAAAACATCCCAAAATAATCCCATGCAAATGTATTCCAGGTGCTGTAAATAATCAGTGTAAAGGTGGAGGACAGCTTTCAGAAATGCTAATGTTTGGCACCTGCAGCCTCTCAGGTATCTGTCCATGGTGCTGAAACGCTGGCTCAGCTCTCAGCCAGCCAGTCAGCCCTGAAGCCCACAACCAGCAACCCTGCTATGGACATGACATTCAAAACACTCCCCTCTCTTTTTTCTTCTTCACCCTCCTCCTCGTATCTAACCACAACTTCGAACCAAAGGTTTTGCTTCAAAGCCTGTGAGCCCGCATGCACGAACGAAGCCCGTTTGAGTGTGTATTCAAATAGAGACGGGCACGTTGGCAGGCGAGCTGTTTTTCTGGCGGGCTGACATCTGGCAAGTCTGCGCTCCAGGGACCCATCCAGCTCTCCATAGACCCCCTGATTAGACTCTAATAGAATATTAGCATTTGCTCTCAGGTAAGGCAACAGTGAGCCGCATAAGCTGGCAGCAAGTCAGTGGAGGAGCCACGTGTGTCTTTAACATTGATGGAGGAGAGAAGAAGGGGCTCCTGTAAGGCCTGCTGGAGGAGGCAGAAAAAAAAAGAAGCAATTTCTAAATCCATGTTACATTTTCAGCTTGGTTATTCATCTCTCATATTAGCCATACAGTGGGAGAGCAGATTAGGGTATAAGGTGGGGATGGTGTCTTGCTCATGGGGCTGTTTCCAAGATCAAACCTGACACCTTTTAGTGAAAGCAAAGTCACTTTACCTTTAAAAAAAAAAAACTGGCAATATTTGCAGGCAAATAAGCTTAAAGAATCCACAAAATGTCTTTTAAAAGCTGCGCAGCCCTCAGCTAAACCGTTTCCATCCTCCTCATCAATAAATAAATAGATGCATAAATAACAGAATATTAATATGTCTGGATGAGCCACATTACACAGTGTAATCATGGAAAAACGTCCGATTAAATGTTAAAGTTTTTTTTTCTTTAATGAAACACATATTGCAGTTCAATAATTAAATAAATTAAAATTACATGGATGTAATAAATTAATAGAATTATTTAACCAGGAACCAAAATCAACATACATTACAGAAATAAGTTACCTCAGCTAAAACAGCAATACAGCAAAAACCTGTACGGATATATTTATGTGCATCGACTGGTTCCAATGAAATATTTACATTGTACACGTATACTTCCATGAAGCTGTTTTCTTTTTCTCTTCAAGAAAAAACATTACTTAAACAAGGTGATTTTTTTTAACAAGCAACGACTTCATAATGATGCGCGTATATTTATACAAATAAATAGCAGAAAAAACATACATAAAATAATTTTAAAAAGAGAATACTATCTCATATATATCTCGATTGTACCATCTCAAATGTTAGAAATCGTAAATTAAAATTTGTGACCGCATGTTTCACAGTCGTTTCCCTTTTAAAACCAGAACAACACGCTCAACTTGCTGTCAGAATTTGATTTTCTCAAGCAAAACGAGGAGGGGGGGAATCCCAATAAATATATAATGAAGTAAACATGACCTCACTCAATAAATACTTCATAAGATACCGGCCCACGCTGGGTTGTAAACTTATTGCAGCCGGCGAGAAATCATATTTTTTTAATTGCAAAAGTCTGTGAAATCCATCTATTTTGATATCTCCACATATACTGAGGCCTCATAATAAACAATCCTACCTTAGTCCAAACCCAGGGTATCTGGAAAATAGATCCCTGACTTTGATCACATGGTAACAAAATTAGTGGAATTAATTACACATTTAGACACAAAATGAAGTGTGTGACAAGTAAATTATTAATTTACAGAGGGTTATTTGGCAGTAATCTAATATTAGCTTTTAAGACCAAGTAGTGTGTTGTCCTCTTAATCCCCTCATGGACCCTGAATAAAAGTCAAACTGCATCCTCATGAACTCGGAGGGAGGAAAAAAAAGTAGCTTATCCTATAAGCCAAAAAATATATATATAAACACCAATAGTCACCAATCAAGTGCTTTGAGTTAAACTAGCCCCGCTGTGTGTCATTAACTATTTTCAATGGGGGGTATTTCTGCAAACTATAGTCCTCATTTGAAATTAATCATGAGTAAAAATTAAAGTCCTGTTAACTGCGTTGACATTAAAAAGGTGAAGCATAGTAAGTGTGGAAACAGTGTTCTTACTTGCTCTGTCAAACGATGCTTTACTTGACTCCATGTCTCCCCTCTGAGCGAGCAAAAAGACGTGACTGTGGGCTTTTTTCTCTCTCTCTCTCTCTCTCTCTCTCTCTCTCGAGTTTTTCAGTCATTGTTCGATTTTAAGGAATTTGTCGAAGTTCAAAGCACAAAGTCATCGATGATTGAAAAAAACGGTGCGAGATAGGAAATATGATACAAATCGTCTCTAAACAGTTCCAAGTCTTTTTCTGCTGTTGGTGGTTTAAAGCGATTTTTTTTTTGTTTTGTTTTGTTTTTAGACACATGCTGAGTATTTCATTCGTTTCTGTTTCTGTCGCTGGTTGCAAAACCAGACCCGCACCACGTTCTTTTTCAGGTCCAGCTTCTCTGCGATCGCTGCGATTTTCTCCGAGGAGGGACGCGGCTGAATGGCAAAATAGGCCTCCAGTGATCTCTTCTCCGGCGCGGCTATCGACGTGCGCTTCCTCTTTTTCTCCGCGCCGTTGAACAACTCGGGTTTATTAAGTTTCTCCCTGTGCGATTTCTCGGCTTCTTCTAGCCACGCTTGCAGGATGGGCTTCAAGGCGATCATGTTGTTGTGAGAGAGCGTCAGGGACTCGAATCGGCAGATGGTGCTCTGGCTGAGGGAGCCCACCCCAGGTATCTTCAGGCTGGCTAAAGCTGACCCTACATCCGCCTGGGTAACCCCGAGTTTGATCCGTCTCTGCTTAAACCTCTCTGCGAAGGCTTCCAAGTCCCTGGGATCGGCGTCCACGTCGCTCATGCCCATGTGCGGTGGTAGCCCGTGGGCATGAGCCATGTTGATGGCCGCCTGGTGCATGTGGTTCATGCCCGCCATGTGGGCAGGGTGCGCAGGCGTGGAAACCACCGAGCTGTCCGGCCCTGCCATGGCTCCTAGTGCCAGTCCCGGGGTGATGTGGTCCAGCAGGTCCCCCTCCAGCGCCTGGTGGGGCTGGTGGTGGTGGTGATGGTGGTGGTGATGGTGGTGGCCGGCCAAGGCGGACGGATGAGAAATAGGCACCGAGGAGGAGGAGGAGGAAGACGAGGTGCAGGGGAGAGTGTTCATGGTGTGGTAGGTTGCGTCCGGCTTGAAGGGGCTGTGATGTGGAGGGTGGTGGTGGCTCTTGGTCTGCGAGACTATATCCACCGCCGCTAGAGCTTCAGCCCGGGCCAACAAACTCTCATCCAAGCCTCCGAATATATTGCTCTGCAATTGCAAATAGAATGCACACATAACTGTCAGCAGGGAATTCTCCCTCCACTCCTCGGTTTAAAACATTTCCAGAATGTGAAAAAAAGAAATCCTAAAAAAGGGAGCACACAAAACAAGACACATGCAACATCCCAGGTCATAAAAATTAATACGAAAGGCAAAGCCGACTGAATACATAAGTTGAGCAGAGGAAAAAAAATATGGAGGTGTTGGGTGATTTGCTGTGCAGACATGAAAAAAACATCAAGCAAAAAAAAAAAAAGTGGGCTGTCAAAATGTGCCTTTAAGCAGTGATTATGCAGAATACGTACCGGTGGGGTTGGGAGACAGGCTCTGCGCATCGCCTCCGAGCTGCTGCTGCCGCTGCTGCTGATGATGGTGCTGCTGTGTCGGGAGGACGAGCAGGAGGACGAGGGCGCATTGGAAGTCAGAGTGGAGGACGAGGAGGAATGCAACGAATACTTGGGTTCGGGCAAGCTGGTGTGGGCCATGGCGAAAGGCTGCTTGCTGTTCAGAGACATCATCATCATATTTGCGGGCGTCCAAGCCTCGGCAAGTTCCTTTTAATAAGTTAAGACTCCGCCTCCTCGGTCGGGAGTTAAAGCCCAATTGCTTCGCAGGAATCTCGAGTCACTGTCGAATAAAGTGCAGGTCGAAGACTGGTCGTCCAACACTGAAGTTATCACATCTATTTATTATTACAAGAGGAGGTTTGGAGGTGTCTCGTCTTTTTGCCAAATGAGATACCAACAAGCCATGCAACTGAGCTCACACGATACCTTTTTCCCCTTTGTGGACTCAAAAAAAATGTTTCTCCTTCAACCGTCTCCACCTTGTTTTGTTATTATAAATATTTTTTTTTTGCCTTGGATTTTTTTTTTCTCTTTTGGCAGAACTCCTCATAGACGACGCCAGAAAAATTAAAAAAAAAAGTTTCTCTCCGTCTCTTAGGATTTCCCAAATACTTCAAGTTTAGAAGCTGCTGCCGCTTTCGTTGAGCTGTTGTGTTTTTTTTGTCAAAAGTTTCCCGTCTTGAAATGACCGTAAGTGAGAAGTAATGGCGGTGACAGTCTCTGTACTGTACCTCTTCGACTACGTTGAATGCTGCGGGGACCCGAACTGCCTCTGCTCTGAGGCGAAGGGCAGACTGAGTCTCTCTCCCTCTCTCTCTCTCTCTCTCTCTCTCTCTCTCTCTCTCTCTCTCCCTCCCACACACACACACACACACAGACACACACACCCTCTCTCTCTCTCTACAGCTCCCTCACTCTCTCACCCTCTGTCTCTCTCTCTCTCTCGCTCTCTCTCTCTCACACACACACTTCTCAGCTGTACCTGAAAAACCCTTTCATGATTTATTATTCTTCATTAGCCACACCACCACCTGCACCTCCACCTCCACCACCGCCGCCGCCGCTGGGGACTCTGCGCATGGGCAGTCTGCGACAAGGCATTTATTTCAAATGACTCTACTTCTTACCACCAACACCTCGTTACCACCATCAAGTCTTATGAAGTTCAGGGACTTTTTGAATTGCATTTTTTTAAAATTGCAAACAGACAATTGCTTCTCATGAATACCATGGACAGCTCCGCTTCACTTGCTTAGGTCAAAAAATATTAAAGTTATTATCACAAATCCTAACATATATAATTATGATTTCATTATTACAACTAAGCTAAAAATAAAAGTTATAGAATTAAAAGGACATTCTAGTAGGATTCACAATACTTACATCTAAATTTTGGTTTCACTTTATCGCCATTTCTCCTTTATTGCAATGACATTTTGATTAATCTTGAAAAAAAACGTGTGGAAAATACCAGAAATAAATGAGTCAACTTTCTCCAAAAATTCTAACCTATTTCGTACTATTATTTCCTGCACGCTGTTTTGCATCCAGCTTCGTGAATGGCGATAAAAGTGGGATTTGTAAAATAATTATCTCTGTTTCATAGAAAATCTATACACTTGTCATAGCAGGCTGTTGTCTTATCTTTCCTCTAATTAGCCACATCACCGGTAACGTAATTAAAACATTTAATTACATACATCCACATTAAATTCGCCCTCGTTTCACTTGAGATAATTAAGGATGATCTTATCCTAATTAGAGGCTACACATCGCCGCCCCGGTATGTGGCCACAGCCTGTGCACCGCTTCATTGAAAGTGTGTGAGCATTTTGTTCGAGGCTACCGACGTTAACGTGGCGGTAGACGCGCTCCTCTGAATACGTTGGGTCTTTGTGAGCGACTGCATGTCAGTTCCCGTTTTTTTCCCCTCCTGTTTTGATGCACATAGACATTTAATATGTCCCCACGGTTGCGACAAAAAGCATGTTGGTGTTGCTGCATAGCACTTTTACATTGCCAGAGAGGGAGATGGAGCCACCCAGCTGCAGAAATATGTTGCCTCCCCAGCGGGACAACAGGCGCTGCTGGAGCCACCTCCAGACACCAGGAGACAGAGATCAGGCTCAGGAGACATCAAGGAGCAATCAGTGTCTGCTCACATATACCGACAGACTGATTTATGATGAAACTTTAAAGAAATCATTTATATTTCACCACCTCTAAATTGGTGTATGAAATTTTCATCCACAATGAAACACACAAAAAAAAGTATATCTTAAGTCAAATAAATCAGCCCGAGCTGCTCCCAAGCAATTGACTTTGAAGTACATTTTCAACACTTTCCTGAATGTGTTCATGTACCTTTTTACTTCCCATGCCAACAGCTCTCCCACGTTTGAGGGAGGACAGTATGTCAGACTGATTAGCAGAATTACCTTTGAGGGGTCTGCCATGGCAAACACAATGAAGTGGCAGCCAATATTTCAAGAATCACACACCTTTTTTTTTGGCTCATACAGAAATGGTTTTAAATAGTGTGTAATGTAGTTTTCTTTTTTCAATGTTTAATTTGTATTTGCTTATATGGGCTATAATAGCACCTTCTATGCCTCATTTTAATTTTATTTTGAAGGATTTATTTGCAAAAATAAATCTTAACAGATTTTATTGATGGAAGCCAAATACACCGATTTCTTTTTTTTGTATATAAGAAATATTTTAATATTCAAAAAAAGCCGCCAAATGAGAAACATCCAACACCCTTGAGATTGGGCTGGTTTTAGTTTTCACTTTTTAAATTTTTTCTGTATCGTCAGCTAAATGCCCTTCCAGTTTTAAATATTTTTGGCCTCAATTTGTGTCATCACACTGATACAGTAATTGGAGGGAATGTTGCTATCATAAAAAGGCTTGTCTCAGCGCTGGAAGGTGCAGTCATACCTTGCCTTTAAAAACATAAACCCTCAGTAGAATTGTGCAAGAAAAGATTTCTCTCACTTCAAGGAGCTTTGCTACATATACATAAATCGGCGCTGTCTAAAAATAAAAGTAAAGCCCGAGCAAAATAGAGAGAGCACATGCAGCAAGGCTTGATATAACTCAGGTGACTTGTTTGCTTTTTTTCCACCTCACTCTCTTACTTACATCCGAATCAAGGAGTGCTGCAGAGGTGTCTGTGTGCTTTACACAAAGACATACTCTTCTCAGTCTCCCTCAGGAGCTCTCCACGTTAACAATCCCAATTACACCGAGACCACCAGAGACAGCTGTTTTTATTACAGAACCGCTCCTTTGTGCCGCCAACAAGGTATCTCCGCTCCTAGACTGAACACAGAGAGAAAGCTACACTGAGAGACAGAGGAGAGGAGAGGGAGAGAAGTGTGGAGTGAAGTGGATGAAGTCTCTTAGCTGCTCGCAGTGGTGATGCCTTTATTCACAGCTTCCCCCTCCCTTTTCTGATCTCGTGGAGCTCTTTACATGTCGGAGCAGAAGGTCAATGCTTGTTGGGAGAGGGTCTACAAAGAGATCAGGATCTAACTCAAGGCAACAGCAAATCACACAAAGAAGGTGGTGTTTCAGCCACTAACAGCGGTGCTTTATTTATTCATCTGCTTTACCTGGGAAATGTGACAGGTTCCACAAGGAACATTCTGGCTTTAATGTGTTGTTTAAATGCATACAACAAAAGGTAGAAGCCTTCAGGATTTACTAAATGTCACACACTGTACTGTAGCTCTCAGAGGGAACAAGTGGCTCACCACTAGAGATAATGAAAGAGGTTTCAAAAGCTGCACTCGAATTGCAGCTCAACTGGTACACAAACTGTGAGAGGGTTTATTATTTGATCTCTGTTTGGGGTTAAATTAAAGACCTAAAATGTTTGGGAATATAGTGTTGAGGCATGTGATTATATATTGCCAATTAGGCCTCTTTTCTGATCAAATAATTGAATTAATAACAAAAGGATACTGACAAAGGAAAAAATGCAATAACTGTGATCTTGATCTTAAAGCAGTATTAATAGATTTTTTTGGCCACTTGGGGGCAGTGGAACACGATGTAAATACAACATTGGCATATAATCACCAGATAAAGTATAACACGTTCCTTTGTATTTAGCTCTGTTTTGGTCTCCACCAGCTCATGAGGGAAATTTTGGACTCCTTAGTAGCTTAAATGTACCACTCTACTAGCTAGCATGGTCTGTCTGCTACTGGATTCTCTGTGAACAGTGGGCTTATTAGGTGTATTTTGCTGAAGACAGCTGCTAGCTGATGCTGATGAGAGTAGTGAGAGTGAACCGAAAGAATAATGTCAAACCAAAACAATGAACTGAAAGACACTAAAATGCTATGTAGAGCCAAGGGGAATGATAGAGTTGGGTGATAAGTCTCCATTGGCTTGTCACTATGATTATCAGTTTTCACATTACACATAGTCATTTCATTCATTGTTAATATAAAATATTGATTAGTTCAGTTCTAACCAAGTGTTTTATTTTTCTAACCTAAACCATAGTTTATTTATAATAACCATGATCTTCACTGTGTGGGTATTGTTAAGAAATTCTTTGGGGAGGGGGTCTAGTAGTGAATCCAACCTCAGACCACGACTGATTAGAGGTCTTGAGAGTGAAGTGTGCCATGAGGTCAAGAAAACAAATAACACCACCACCAATTTCCCTATTACGCACCAGTACCAACCTTTGAGGGGGAGGCATTAGATTCTGGCCCAGCCCTGCCTATAGGCTGCAGGGCAGCAGATGATAAGGTCAAGCCTCATAATGATGTCACATACCTTTAGGTACTTCAGATCAATATCGAGAGCGGCGCGCTATACCTGACAGCCAGTCAAATAAAGCCTGGCAAAAAAAAAAAAAAAAACTCTCTTTGAGATTGTCTCTTGTGATAAAATGAGATCCTCCCTCTCATGCTGCTTTTGGCAAAGATCATATTGGTGGAATATTGTGATCTTTAAAACAATGTGGTCATTCACCCATCTGGTAAAATAGCCCCCAGATTTGACTGATCAACCTTGAATGACAAAATGACAAAAAAAATTCAACCTTCTAAATGTGTGTAGTAAAGCATGAATCACTGTAAACTGCATGCAGTTGATTTTGCGTCGATGCACGTGGTTCTGTTGGATAACGTTTGACATGACAGGCGTTCCTTTGAGTAAACCTGACCTCGCATGACAACAAACGCGATGGTGAGGAAGGCAGTGTGTATAAGGAGTTACACCTCGGAGCATGCCACTATAAGGAATGCGTATGTCAAGTGCTATAGAAGTGATTAATGGAGCGGGATGATTGCGGAATTCTGTCCAACCTGAATGAACATTTCTTCTGCCTCTCTCATTAGTTTGACTGTCCCACACGGTAATATATTGCTTGTCACTGGGTTGTCTAATGGTTGATGCTAATTGACCTCCTTTCCCCCTTTCTTCTGCACAAATGAAAAGATTTCCTCCGTCCTGTGATGGAGCATGTCACAATCTGATCCGACAAATTAAAAAGCTCACTGCTGTCACACTGTCATCATTCGAAGCCCTTGCCTCATCAGCTATAATGATCATTTTTCTTCACTGAAGCCACTGCAGTGCACTGCCAAACACAATAGTTAAGAGGGCACGCTGCTGCAGTTGTGCCGCATGTGTGACATATCTGAATGTTCGTGATCTGTGAAGTCTTGCATACTGTTAATCTTCAACTATCCTTCAACCTATATATGAAGATTTTTTTTTCCAGCAACAGTGAAGTTTCAGTTCAGTAAGTAAATTAGTAAACTATATATGACTTCTACCTATAGATGGAAAATATGCAGCATTTATTTTTTATTACAGCTCCAAATTTAAACAAGATATTTTATTTAAAGGCTTAAAGACATTACCAGTGTAAACTCCTCTTTAACAGGCTGAGATTATTTACAATTTGTCATACTTACATTCCTCACACTGTCAAACTGTAAAAGCATAGTCAACCAAAAACAGTCTTAAAATCTGTTTATTAAAAATGCATAGATCATATATATAACAGTGACATTAGCCTTATTTCTCAATCACGAATGATAACAGAAATATGAATTCACATTGAAACAAGATCTTTTATAATCAGATTTTGTTTTGTTTTGTTGTGCTTGAAACATGTGAGCGCCATTCTGCGAAGCCATTGGCCTGAACATGATGGCAGCATGAGAGCTCGGCCACCGCACATTATTGGCTGCAGAGCGATGATGACGCTCATTACCTGCAATCAGCTGCCCCATCCGTGGCCGAAACAGAAATTGAGTGTGGCGTTTTACCTGCTGACTTTGTGTGTTTAACTTTATAATTTATGCGGTGTACCCATACTATTGACAAAAACGCAGCACGGTGATCAAAGCAAGCCATTCAGGAGGTTGGACAGGGCCACGAAGACAGGGCCTGTAACACTAATGATCTTCAAACGCTCGTCTATTTCACTGGGAGCTATGCACAACTCCCTAGCAAGTCCCCCGTCCTCCCCCTGGAGGTAATTGTGCCTGGCTGGTTAGGTGACAGGTGTCAAATGGCCCCTCCTCAACCGATTCATCATGCTAAGCAGAGAGGAAAAGCTGATCTCAGTCTCTCCCTGTCTCTCTCTCTCTCTCTCCCTGTCTCTCTCTTTCTTTCTCTTTCTCTCTTTTCTTTGTATGTTGCTTCTTTTCTGTCTCTTTCTTCTAACCTCAAATAACTACTTTGTTGTGACCTCAGAGTGCCCCGATGGCATGTTAGCTATGTTTTATGACAATGTTTGGATGTATGCAGTCAGAGCTTGGACCACAACTTGGTTCATGCTGTCCAATAACAAACTGTTGTATCATGTGCCTATTGAGAATAAGTCAATAATGCATATGTTTGTGCTTAACAGAGAGAGTAGGCAACTAATGATTGTTTTCAATATCAACTATATTTTTGAGTGAAAAATGCCCTTAAAAATATTTCCTGAAGCCCAAGGTGATGTCTTCAGATCACTCGTAATATTTAGTTTCAATTCACAATGAGAGAAAGTACATCAGCAAATCCTCATAAGTGAGAAGCTGGAATAAGACAGTGTTTGGCATTTTTACTTGAAAATGACTTAACAAAATACTTCATCACCAAAATAGTTGCTGATTAATTTTCTGTCGATCAGCTGATCAGTAAATCAACAAACCGGCTAATTCAGCTTTGACAGAGAGAGACAAAGTTACTTTGGGGAAATTAGATGTCAGAACTTTGTGCAGTGGAATCGTCATAATCATCGTTAGGGCTTCAGCTAGCAATTATTTTTAAATATCACTTAACCTCTTAATTGTAAAATATCACAAAAGAGGGAATGCTCATTCCATTTTACCAAATGCGCATCCATAATTGCTCATTTTGCCCAACCAACAGCCCAAAACCTAAAGATATTCCACTCACAATGATGTAAATAACAAATGATGAATGACACAAAAAGGTCTCACATTTCAGAAGCTGAAACTGGAAAATGTGTTTTTTTAATGACTGAATTTATGTATTATAAGTTATCAAACATTTCTGTTAATTGAATAGTTGAATAATCGTTTGACGGTAATTATTTCTAAGCCAAAGTTCCCTTGAAGCTCGAGTCCTCTTTCTGTGCAGAATAACTGGCAAGAGTTTAGCAAGTAACCAGGTGAAAACAATGAGCTGAAACAGTGGGCGACCACCGAGCCACTGACAGGCAGGTTAGCACACTGGCCAAAAATCCTGCAGCCCAGTAGAGATGTGGAGAAAAAAATACAGTCTACATTGTGTGTGTGTGTGTGTGTGTGTGTGAGAGAGAGAGAGAGAGAGAGAGAGACACAGAGCGAGAGAGAGACCACACCCTCACCATGCCCGCCTGTCTAAGCAGAATCCCATAGGGACCTGCCATACACACGCTCTCTCACACACACACCCCAGTCATTAATTCCTGCTTTGCATCTCCACACCATGTAATATTTATGGGTCACCGCAGCTTTGTATTCACAAATGGAAACGCCAAGAGAAAAAAGGGAGAAGACACGATACCTCAATCAATCCTGTGAATAAGGTTCAGATTGTCACATCATGGCTTTTTTTCTTCCACTAAGCCAGTGCTTATGCAGCATTCTTTTCTTTGACCTCTAAACAAGTGTTTTGTATGACGGATTGTCAGACACAACCTTTGAGACGGAGTCATATTTAACTCCTTTAGAGTTAAAAAAGCTCAAGGCAAAGTTATTATGAATGTGACTGAAAAATTTCATAGCTGCAGAATTTGAAGAACAACAAAACTGCATTAGTCAGTAAAAACAAATGCAGACTTAATACGTTTTTTGCAAGATATGACAATGGAGTATAAATGACATACAGCACTCTACTGCAAACATTTGCTGCTACTCAGAATCGCCTCACTAATCAAGGGAAGTCTTTGGTGCATTTTTCCCCTTCTACATCTGACAGATCATAATTGGGGGCCTTTTTTTTTACTTCCTAAGATGTTGCCTGAAACCTGTGATGCAACAGTGGGAGTCGTACCCTTGCTGCCTTTCAAATCAACAGTGTTGTCAAAACAGAGCCCTGAGGAACCCCCAGTAGAGCATGGCTCACCAGACCCCTGTAGAGATTTGAAGACCACTTTGGAACTCTAATCCACTCAAAATGTGCTGATAATTTTCCTTGCCAGGACACTCTCTGCCTGGTGTCACAAGAGTGGCCTCCCGGGAGCAGATCAGCCAATGATAACAAAGTAGCCAGATGTCTGGCGCTGGCAGAGTCCCAGAAGCCAGACAGCGGCACGCAGCAGCATCCGCTGTGGGCCACAGATCAAAGATACCTGAGAATTACTTATGGGCACAAAATATGTGTTGCTTACTCTACAGTTCCCATTAATAACAATCTGGGAGAATTTGTATTTCTAATTAACTCTTTTCTTTCGGCATACAAAGTGCTGTAGGTTGTCTAAGGCTGCAGCAGCAATTTTTTCGTGGCAACTGCGAGTCAACAACAGGAAGTCGGATGCAGCACTGTCTGAAGGAGCCAGATCAGCTTTAAATGCAGTTCTGAGACTCAGAACACCCCCTGACTTGCCTCAATAAACACACAAACAGTGTAAGAGTCAGCGGATTTAGATTTAATCATGCTGCATGGCGCCTCCTTAGACTGGCCCTTGATGCATCCCTCGAAAGCTTTAAGCGTTGACACTGAACCGATTCAACTGAGGTGTAATTGTCTTTAGTGACTAAATTCTTGGCTCATTGCTTTGTCCTAAAACTGAGGAGATGATACTGTAAAGAGTAGGCCAGTCACACCAGCATTTCCAGTACATTTACGAATTGTAGCCACCAAGCATCCGACTCGCGCTGATTTATACTTTGTACGAGATTTGAAGCCTTGGCTTGTTTTTCACCATGGTTGTTTGTGTTAGTCAGACTGACATTAAGAAGCATTGCAGTTCCATGTTGTTTTCTCCTGCAGGCCCTGCACTTCTTTTAGAATCCTCCATTTATTCCATCTTATGTGTTATGTTTAATACACAAATATTTAGAGTAGACCCCTGACTTTGAACTGAGAAGAATAGTTAAGCTCTCTCTGCCTAGGGAGGGCGTTTGTTGCTTTTTTTTTCATCTTTATGGGGGGAAGAGGCGTTTTTCATCTCGCTCACATTTGTGCATATTTTGTCAGGCTCACTATGTTCTAGTGCACTTAAAAGTCATTGTTCAATGGATGGATGATATGCATCCCATGCAATATGTGTGTGCACTGTATTATATTAATTATTAAGTACAGAAAGTGTTGCTTCATGTCCGTATTTGATGGAGAATCCCCCCTCATGCCTCACCACCCCTTCCCCCAATTATGTATATTACCTTTGCCGGTGCATGGTTCATGCAAATTCTCATTTGCATCACTCTCCTGAATGTGCTATCTTCTGGCTGGAATCCCTTAAAGCCTATAGTGAACACTGCCCTTCATCAGATCTTGATTGTGACCTTTTCTCTTTTTATCTCTTATTCTACTATGACTCTTGCTGTTTGAAGTGCACAGATGAACAACTACCAAAACAAAGAGAATTTTCTCTAGAGCCACATTGAGGTTTCATTGTTTTTGGCTTTTAATGGTCATATGTGATTGTTGATTATCTTGCTTTCCAAAGGTATTCTCATTTTCTATATTTCTGCTCAATGTATGTCTACATTTTAAGCAAGAGATGCTAAATGAACCCTACATTAGCCTGTCTCTAATGTTTCATTGAAGCTGAGCCTCTTTGTTGGTTAAAATATGCTGACAATTGACAAATGAACCAAAAATGTTCCCCATTTGTTCTGAAATTATCACATTACAAACCTCTCACTGAGAAGTTGCTCCACAGAAAGTCGTCTTTTATGAGTGTATTTAAAGCCCTGCACCAACATCTGGTCCCAGTACCTTTCAGGGTTACTCTGGGTCATTTTGTAATGCCGTTTACTTGAAAATGTAACTTTAAAACAAGGCTTAAAACTGCCTTAGTGAGATCCTGTCTCCCAGCTCCGGCAGCTCATCACTCCTAAAACAGCCACTCTCATCCACCCCGGCCCCGACCATTATTAATGTGCGCTGAATAATTTAACGGGGTAAAATTACCATGCTCTTTTGAAAAGATTTTTGCCTACACAATTAAAGAGCATTATAGTGATTTTTAGTTGAACAAGAATTATGACTGTTTTCCCTCCTCTCTGCTACTCTTTCTGGCTTCCTTGTTACGAGCCGTGGGTGAGCAGAGTTGTAAAGGCCGGCTATTCTCTACTACTGTCGGACTGCTAGGAGAGGTTGTGCTTCGGTCTGACCTATACCATGATGAGGCTAATGGATAATGGATGAAGTAGTATATGTTCAACTTCCACCAAAAGACCCCCGTAATGGCCTACTGGCCCCACCAAACATGGGCTGTATTTGGGCTGTTTAAAAACTGTAGGCTCAGTCTATAGGTGTTTAAGGCGCCTTGCTTGAAATAGCTGCTTACACTCCACGTGGCTGCAGGAGTCGAAAGGTGGACTGTGTTTAATAATAATCCACATGCAAAGTCAAACTGAATTTATTTAAAAGGGACGGTAATGGCTCATTTTATGAAAGTTTGTGGGCTAACAGTGCAATATTATATCGATGTTGTGTGATATCAGCATCAGCAGCGTTTGCCAGGCCTTCACTCTTATTCCATGCGGACAACTGTCCACATCTCAACCACAGGCCAACAATTGGCAGTAATTGGCACGTTGCCTTGGCTGTCCTGGGAGAGATCTGAGGGTGCATACGGCCACGGACAGGCTGCCCTTTCCACCAATTAGAGAGTTGTCTCCTCGTGGGGCGGGGGCGGGGGGAGGTCTACCCCACTGCTACCTTGTCTCTTGACCAAAATGATTTGTGGAGATCCTTTTTCTCTTCACTCCTCTCTTCCTCCCTGCCTGCCTCTCTCTCGCCACTGAGGTATTACTGTTTGTGAACTGCTAGTGAGAGTCTTCAGTCAAGGACCCCAACTAGCGACTGACAGCCTTACAGTAGCAGTCAGTGGGACGTTCACATTAGAGGTGCTCTGACAGTCAGGCTGTGCTAGACAGGCCTCCACACTGCTCTTTGCTGCTAGTTTCCTAATACATAACTTGCTGGCTCTCTTCTCCATATGAACTTTTTTTACTACCAATGGATGTGATGCTGAATTGGGTCTGGCAGAAGCTGAAGTTTCTCCGACTAGCTGAACTTGAGTCTTTTCTCTTGTTGCTGGTGTATTGGCTTTTTTTTTGGTGTTGTGTCTCCAGGCATAAGCAGCGTGTTATAGCTGCATGGCTTTATTATGATGGCTTTGACGCAATGATAGCAAGTGTCCCATGTGGTTAGGAATGTGCAGGCCACACAAGGTACCATGGGACCTCAGTCCAAAGGATCACAGGCCTCAGTGCATGCTGCTAACGCTCCCCAGTTTATGCCACAGGGAAGGCTGCGGAACCAACACCCAACCCCCTTATTCTCTCCCCTCTCTGTCTCTCTTGTCCTCAAAGCCTATGTCTCTCCGCATTTCACTTCAGTAAGTATGAGGAGGCGAGGAGATGCTTCCTATACTCAGAAATATGTGTCAGGCTACTGGGTTATGTTGTGTTGCAATGTGATGTAGAGGGCAACAAAGCAAGTGCGCACAGAGAGGGAGAGATTGAAACAGGCTTACTTATTCTCTTTAATCCATCGAGAGATATTCAGAACTAGGTTAAGTTATACCTCACATTATCCAACGCATAGCCATTTTGAGCATATAATAATAATAAGATCACTATTTACACATGTTGGGCTAGAGTAATACAGTGTTCTTTGTTCAGACAACAATTAGCACAGGTAATGCCTCGCCTTCACCACAGGTTGACAAGGCTCACCATAAAGCAGCTTTATTTCTCTGCAAGGACCTTCATGAGGGGGGCCTACCTAATATGCTGTCTGGCCCCAGGGCCTGTGGGAGTGTGGTTGGATTATTATGTTAATGCATGTGCCTCCTGCCCTCTCCTCAGTCCCAGCTGGCTTCGCTGTCGTTAGGAAGTGCTTTGCTCTGACAGAGGAGTAATATGCTCCGTGATTGAGGGGCCAAAAGATCGAGCTCTATAAGAGAGGGGCCACCACTGATAAGCATATGATAAAAGTGCCATTGTACGGGAATGCCTCAGAGACATGGAAGATGACTTAGCAATTCCTATGGATTTCAGTGGGAGAGTGAATATGTATAAGGGCTGTGTGGTCCTTTTCATGCAGCTGAATTTAATTGCCCATAGCATTATATCTCATGCCATGTATTTTATTGTGCTTTTATTGCATGGACTCTTTCATTATGAGCCAGTGACACATCTACCTGTAAATATGTTGGCTCCCACTGAACAAGCCAAGGTGCGATGCTTTTAATCATCCTGTAGGAATCAATATGAGTCTTAAGAGAAGATTTTGTTACATGCACTTCATAATGTAAATAAAGCAATTAGGTGAGCTCTAATTTTGAGCGCTGTCAGTGAAAACATTCAATCAAACCCATATTTTAAGATATCAGAAATGCAACAGAGGAGCTTTTGTGAGCGTCTCTGTTAGATGCGGCAACAGCCTTAATATTAATTGATGGAGAGTTGGTTAAGTCAGTGTAACTCCATCAGGAAAAATGATGACACTGTTCTGCCAGATGGCATTACCCTACAGATCTATGTCACACACTCTCATTTAATCAACTTGACACCAAAGTAAAAAGGGAGGTGAGAGAGAAAAATACAAAACTTCTTGTGACTTGTCGAGAAGGAGAAACCCTGGTTGCACTGCTTTGGATCCTTCACATAATTGTGTAAATATGTCAGCCAAACAGAGGAAGATCTCTCCTTTTAACACTTGTCTTTTTCATCCCGCCTCCTCAGGAGCGCTCGGGTAGCTACATATTAGCTTTGTGCGGGGCCATTCACAAAGTGCGTGGAGTGTTTGTGTTTTGTATGTGGTTTGTTTTGTTTGCTTTTTAATCAAGTTCAATTTCGTCTCCGTCAGTACAAGCTCTTTCCACACCCCTCTTTCTCATGTCTGCCTGGATTATAATGTGTCTCTTTTCGCTGAAGAGCCTTCACTGTTGTTATTGTTTGTTCCCTTTTATGGGGCCCCATCTGTAACGAGAGGAAGGGTATCTGTGGGTAATTGGTGGGTAAATACTTTGCTGTGACTAAACGTCAGAGCAAGAGAGGTTGTTGTGCTGCTTTTGAGGAGAAGGCAAAGAAAGACAAAGAGTAAATGGAGAAGCCATTTAAGCTGTGTTTTTACCTGATTTTCTTCCAGATCATCAAACAAAATATCTTCAGTCATTGTTTTTCTGGCTTCTCTTATACGAAGATCTGACTGCATGAACTTATTTCCAAAGTTAACTACATATAACACCATTTGGAGATGTGACTGATTCAGGCAACATCCACTTTTTTTGCCTATCTATTATAATATTAATCGTCGACTCTTTTGATAAACGATTGATCATTCTGCTAAGGTAGTATAAAGTCCAGATATTGTCTGGTTTAAACCTCTTAAAGGAGAGGATGAAACCATTGTAAATGGATTAGGCCAGCAACTACTGATTATTTTCATGATTAATTAATTTGCTAAATATTTATTGATGAATTGCTTAGCCTATAAAATGTTGTAAAAGTCAAAAGAAACTTGCGCGGCTAAACAAAGCAAGAAAAGAAAGACAGAAGTAGGCTATGATTAAAAGAGGTTGGATAAAGCAAGAGTCAATATCAGTATGTCTATTGAACAATTTCAAGAACTGTGGGAGTTGAAGGGCCTGAAAAGTGATGCCATGTTGGACAGGTAATTATCTGGTTTGTTTTGTTTTTGGTGTAGTTTGTCATGTTCGTTGTTTGCATTCATTATGATAATGTTACGTGTTTTCTTAATGTGAATGAGGTAAGACATGAGGTAGTTGCATAGTGATGGTAAGGATGCCCTGGGTTTGTCTCTCCAACGTTCTCTCGTGGACTCGTCCTCCAGCAGTAGGCAGTGTGTGTTCATGTGTTTTGGGGGAGTAAGTTGGAGGAAGGCCTGAAGGGAGGGGATCAGATTTTTTCAGTTGGATGCTTTCAAAATCTATCTTACTCTTGCTGGTTTCTCCAATCTTACCAACTCTAGCTTTAATTATTTTTCAATTGATTATAGTTTTTGAACTGTTGGTCGGATTAATTCATAATCGAAGTAATCTTCAGTTGCAGCTCCACTTTTCTACTATTATTTGTTTTATCACTGTTTCCTCATACTGGCTTGTCTACAGTGAACAAAATATTTTGATTCCCTGATAACCTCAAAAATACTTTGCATTACTCCAGCATAACATCAAAGATGTCCAATATGACATTTACTAAACAAAAATAGAAACAGAACTGCAACAGAAGTGCAGAAGTATGAGTCGTTTGGTTGAGATGGGAGTGCAGTTTGTTCTGGAAACACATTTCAAGTTTCTCAAGTTTTAATGTGGTTTGTCATTATTATTTTTCACTGTCATTTCTTCCTACAAATATTATTTTCACCGTGATCTGATTGTGATACAATTTCTTGACTTGAGAATATAAATTCAACAAAACTGTCAGAGGAATGCAGAATGAATAACCAGTTACATTTTTAAGTTACATTCAATCAGTGGCATGTCTTTATCTTGATGCAAGCCCTCTGAGGCACAATTAAGTTGACCTCACTTTTCACTTATATCCATTTAGATCCATTTGGGCCTCTCCAGTTGTCATGTAAATGTCTTTTTTTTTTTTATGAGCTAGTGACTTTTCACTCAAGTTTGGCAAGATGGAACAGGGGCACTTTGATTGTTACCCTCTCCTTTGTTGTTTGCTAAAGGCCTTGAGGTTTGGCAGCGATTGTCTTTATAAAACTCAAAGCTGTGTTAAATGCAGCCCCAGCCCAGCTAATGAGGGGGAGCCTTCAAAACCTCCATGAGATGATGCTGTCAAATGGGTGACATAAAAACGTTGCATGTAATCCCCCTGTGCAGACCCTGGGTGTAAATATGCCAGCTCCACCATTTTCACAGCGTTTACTCCCAGTTCAAACAATCCCTCTCCCTCCTCTTCCCCTCCCCGAAAACACAATGACAGCTCTGCGATATTCTCCTGCAGAATCCTTGGCTGCCTGCGACCAATGAAACAACCAGGAACAGCTCTGATAGTCTCCTTCATCCACATTGTGGGTAAGACACCTCTCTCTTCTTCTTTGTTTCTGTGGACTGAAACTTGTGCCACTCACACATTTTGTACTGCACGTGCTCAGAATTTTGGGTGTGATGCCTGGAAATGAATTCAGTCATTTTTGAGCTATGGATAGGTGCTGTTTGTTTGCAGGGTTGTATGTTTGTGCACATAGAGTATTAGATACTTGCTGTTGCTGGCAATCAAAAGAATTTTAAAATTATCCAAAAGTTGACCTGTATAGCATTCATAGTCACTGGGAACTTCCTAAATTAACATCTTAAACTATAATGTGAATTTATTGATACAGAGTTTATACAAAATGCCCTGAGAGCTCATGTTTGGTAGCTGTTAATGTTGTTTTGTGTCTTAGCTGTGGTCCCTTTTAACCTCTAAGAAGGAAAAATAAATGGTGATAAATGTAAAGTCATTCATCAACATCATTCCTACAGAGAACCATACTGTGTCTGTCCCAGTGGGACTGGCCATTTCCGGGATCTGACAGTCTCTAGTCACATGGGAAAGTGGTCATTGAATAAGTTTAATAAGTACAATAGCTTTGTAACGACATAGATTTGTTGCTGCAGCAAATACAAATACAACGGATACCCACATGACTGTTACAAAAATGGCTAAGTTTGAGTTAAAGAGATCCTGTAGAGGAATTTTAAATCTGCATTGTTTACATCCATGTTTACTTGGTGGCAGTCGTCTTCTTCTTCCTTGCCTTTGTTGGAACATTCTGCATTTCTTTACTGTGACCAATGATGCAGTTTATCAACAAAGCAGCAACCCACAAAATGTTGTTCCATAGCCTTACTAGTGGTCAAAAATTTCAGAGTACCTTTAAGTTTAGGCAACCAAAACTACTTGGTGCAGGGAAAATCATGGTCATGGTTAAAAAGAACACATGTTGACTGTTGGTGATACAGGATGTGAACCGCGGTTTCCTGATGACCCGACCATCTACCCCAACCTCCACCCTAACAGCTTTTGTGGTGGGATGAAAACATCAGGCTACTCCCACCTTTGCCACACAAGTAATTCCTTTCATGATTGCAAGAGATCAGTTGTCTGGAAACAGGTTGGTTTTCAGTGTTTGAACAACCAACCGGTGCTGTTGTTTTTCTGGTGCGTACAATGTCAACCCTGGAATGGTTTTTGAACATAGTGCATGCCATGATACATTTACCGTGTGGTTGCTGGGGCAAAATACTGCTTAAAAGATGCTACTATGACAGGTTGATAGGAAAAGGGAGAAAACCTGCCTGTAGGGCAATTTTGATTTAGTGATGAGTACTGTTATTATTTGTACAGTTGACTGCTTTTCTTGCATACCTTGATGTTGCCTTTGCAATGTTGGAAATTGTGTGTCGTTGCATTTTTTAATAGGTTGCCACATGAAAATTCTCACTAAAAAATGAATTACAAACAAATACTATTAATGATAAACATTCAGAATTCAAAAGTCATGTATTCCATAAGCACCATTCAACCAAAATGAGTGGTACAGTTTATGTCTCTCTCTTTTATTCTTCAGCACTGCACCAGCACACTGTTTAACTGTCCTTGTAGACGTGACCCACACATGTTCGTCATCCATCCCCTTGTCTCTGTCTAGTTTGGCTGCTCATCATGCAGCAATCCATACTGTGGCTTCTCATTTGCAGGCTCCGTGTTTTGTGTGGTCCCTCCTTTGCTTCCCATGGATCTCTCTGCAGGGAGCTGAGCTGACAGACTTGCCTGATTGATGTATTGGGGGGCGTCTCGTCAGCTATTGTTTTCCTCGCCAGCATTCAGTGGCTTCACTCACCAGCCTTATCTGTCCCTCTTATGTGGATAGGGATGTGTCAGATCCACTGTACTACAGGGAGAAATGGGTTGTATGGTGACCTAAGAATTCCCGTTACCTATGAGTAGTAACTAAAGCACAGGATTTACTTTTTTTTTGTCTAACATGAAGATTTTTAGAGTTCAAGTTTATTGTGGTGTGCTGCAAATTTGTATTTTAGCCGATGTACTTCTTTCTTCGCAACTTTTCTTTGGATGACTTTCCCAACTTCCATATCAAAATAGTCATGACTCCATGCAAGTAGAGTACTCACCTTAAGACCATGAATAGTTTTCTTCTAGTTTCAGTGTGTGCCTGAAAACTTTCCCACAGAACTTTCCTGGATGTCAGTGTTCGCTCCCCCATCTACCCCTGCACCCTTTGATAATTCTGCCCAAAACTCCTTAAATTCACAGGAGAATCCTTAAGAATTCTTGAAAAACTCCTCTCTGGCAGTAGATGTGTTACTGCCAACCTGTTCACCTGCTTGATGAAGTGGGCAAGGCTGGAAGGTTGGAGAGGCTGGATGTCCGATCACGGCTCAGGCCATTAAAGATGAAGGACTGGTGTGTGGTCAGAGGTAGAGGGGAAAACCAAGCCAGGCGTGCGGACTGTGGGCGCTTGCACCCTCCCTCATAGCATCACAAACCAGGCCGACACTTCCCCCAGTAATGAGCAGGGGCCCAGACTATGGGGTCAATTATTCATACCCAGTCAGCTGGGAGAGATGGAGCGAGAGAGGTGGGGTGTTGAAGCCTCCTCGAATCCTGCAACTCTACCACACTCCGCAGTGATTTTTTTGTAGCAGCGCTGCCTCCATCCACACAACTAAATCTAAGCCCAAGTCTTGTCTGGATGGATGGAGTGTAACTTTAAAAGGCATACATGAGTGGCCACTCACTCCAGTGGCCATCCTGCAGCAGTAGCCTTGGCTACTCAGTCATTCTCTGGCCTCACAATTACTGTGTTGAAAGGACAGACATTGATCGTCAACACACTACAGCTGTTTCCAAGTGCTGTCATTATGCATACAGTAGACCATGTCGGGTCAGTTATCAAAGAGAATTACTCAACGTGGAGAGCCTCCGTGTCAAGCATTGGTCCTGTTTGTGCTACATGTGAATTATGTTCCTGAATTAGCATTGTAGATGCTTCTGTAGGTGTAGTCTGTGCTGAAAATAATGGGGGAGGTCAAACACAAAAGGAATTGCTTCATAATACCCAGATTCTCAAGAACACAAGAATCACAGGGGATCGTGATGGCAGTTTTTTTTTGTTTTTGTCAGAAACAAACGAGCACTTGATCATTGGCAACGCTGCAAAGAACGATCAAACCTATTGAGATGCTCCCCTTCACATCCATTTAAGACAGGACTGTAGACATTGATGGAGCAACCCATGGGAATGAGAACGACGCCTCCTTTCAAGGCCGTTTTGCCATAGCAGAAATTTCCATGTCTCCATGTTTAGTGGCAATATCTCTGACGTCAGGATAATCCATTTAGGTGACAGATTGCTGAGCTTTTCAGTCACAAGTTGCACGTCAGTCTGCATTTTGATAGTTCAAGGGGAGGAACAAAACTAGTTCTCACTGTATTTACACAAATGATTGGAGTCTGTGCAGTGATGATCCTTGTAAAATCCCAGTATCCAACAGTCAACCCCTGTAGGGTGGAAAGATGTCTATAAAAAGTCTGTAGTCTTCAGCTTTAATTCATTTAAGTTGCTTTTAATTGGATTCCAATGTGACCTAGAAAAAGCATCAAAACATCCGAAGAAACTTCTCAAATTGCTCTTACTTTTGGGGTACTTGTACTTCACTTGAGTATTGTCATTTTCTACCACTTACTACTTCTACTCCACTACATTTCAGAGGGAAATATTGTAATTTTTAACCAACTACAAATAGTTACTTGTTACATAGCATATTCACATTTACATAAAACATACAAGGATCTTTTAAATTATTAGCCAGTGCTGTAGTAGCATCGTGAATAATAATAATGATTACCAGACCTCTGTAGCCGATCCTCATCTCTGCTTGACACCAGCGACTCAAGGCTACATTTGCTGCTACTAGCAAAACACGCCCAAATCCCTGACTTGCTTATCGGCAGTCGAATGGCAGAGGTGAATATATGGAATAAAAAATGACAATATTTTCTGGTTGTGCTGCAGTGATTCTGATCATTTTCAAAAAACTGCCCTTTGTGAGTCCAGCAGTGTTTTAGAAGTGCAGTGCTAAATCAATGTGTTACTCTTTCAAGTAATTCATTTGAATACTTCTTCCACCACCGTTAACTCGTCACTGTTAAATTCCGTTATACAAGATATGCATTCAGACTGACCACAGACCACACCTTTTTTCTGCCTACGGAGGAGTGGGGGAAGATTTTGGAATCTAGTATAACTTACAGTGACACTTTTTATATAACATCTGTTTAAAATACTATTATTACTGAGTCATAATTGTCCATGAATATTTTATGCGTAAAGGTTGAGTAGATAAGATCCTTGGTGCATTCATTTCCGAATGCATAATAATGGACCAAATCAAATCATGTAATAAAAATAAACATTACACTACCTCTCTATTAAAATGGGGTTCCCTTGCAACTTAATAGTATTGTACAGTATATCTCTGTGTTCGTCCTGGAGGGCATGCTGTGTACATTCTGCTGCGAGTGACTGTGACTATGGAGAGACATCTATCAAAATCACATAATGGCCACCATCAAGATGCACCATGAAGTAAAAACACATGGAAAGAAGATTCCCCTCTTTATTAGCTGTCATCATTTCCATGAATATATGTGCAAATAAATGGCTAGTATCACACTGGGAGCAAATGTGTCCCCAATGAAGCCTTGGAAATGGGAGGGTGGAGGGAGGCGAGGCAGTGTGTGTGTATATATATATGTGTGTGTGTTTGAGCGAGAGAAAGAGAAAGAAACAGAATGGTGGGGGGTTCATGGATGAAAAATCATCACCAGTCCAAATGCAGATATTGTGGCGGCCTCACACTCTTGCCAGTGTCACCCTCCATTCGTCACTGTCCGCGAGCCTGCCTCTCATTAAGTGGCCCCGCTCCGGCGACAACTTAATTTCCTTAAGAGGACCAGACACCTGATTCAATTGTGCGCCCATTACAGATTTGTTTTCCCTGTCTAGGCCTTGCTGGGACCACATGGCTGTGAACAGAAATACACTCCCACTATATTAAATGTTGTGGACATAATTCCCAGACATATGATTCATGTCTGCCTCCCAGTATCCATCCCTCACAATGCCCTTAGCTCAAATGGTGGTGTAGCTCCAGTCAGCTGGGCTGGTTCAGCCCTGTGCCTGCTTCTGTAGAAGTGATATCATCACTGCTGCCTTTTATTTTACATGTTCAGATAGTAACACTTTATCTAACACTCTCATCTGAATATATTGTTTCAATTTTCAATAACTTCTTAAATTGAACTGTTGATTTTTGCTTTTTAAAAAAGATAATTTTCCCTCACATGATTATGAAGCTCGTCAGTTTGTTATCACGTCATCAGAAGACCCGCAGCTCTTCAATAATTCAGAAACACTTTTGAACCGTTTCAACATGACTGCTCCTCAGTCCTCTGTCTTTGAAGATCAGACAGCGTAAGATGTTTTTATCTGTTCGTCAGCGCGGGCGAGACTTCCATTGTCCATTTGACTGCTGGTCTCCATAGCTTACCTCTCACCTACAGCTGTCAGTCAAGCGATAGCCGTTGGAGACCGGTGAGAAACAGCTTTTCCTCTTGTACAGGGTTTAACTGATTGTTGCTGTAATTTTTCTGTCATGGCTTTTATCCGCAAGGTGTGAGTATGTTTGATACCAGATGCTCACCCAAAACCACACAAAAGCCTCATGTATTCATTTATTTATGCTTCTCTCTGTTTTTTTACAAGCATCCTGTCAATTACCCAAAAAAGTTATCCTTTGAGGAGTCATTTTTGATCTCCCAATCGTCCAAATAGGATTGTGTGTGTGTCTGTGTGCATTGTTTGGAGTTGGTATTGGACGCTCTGAATTCTGAATAAAGAGATGAACACCCACCAACCCTCACTTACACACAAATACACACACAGTCAGAGTGCAGTTTTTGCCTTAAACCTATCCAGAAGATACCTCCAAGATATAAAATTGCTGAGTGTGGGTCTGTTGTCAGCAGCCAATAAAACATAGAGAAAAACTAAAAGTTATAGAAAGTATTCACTCCCCCTTACTGCTCTCTTCTTGTGATTCTTTCCCTCTGATCCAACTGTGTGTGTGTGTGTGTGTGTGTGTGTGTCCTTGTGCATTTATTGACAGTATTGGCAGCTTTACCAAAGCAAACGGACCCTGTTGTAAAATGCACAACTTGCAAGATTTTTTCAGCTGTTCAGTCTGCTCAACATTATGAGAAGGGGGCCATTGAATCATGCACAACTACAAAGATGTCAAAGATGAAGTCCAAGACTTACACTATTGCTTATGTGCACGGATGGAACCAACTTTCTGATGTGAAATCCAAATTAAAAACTCTGGTGTCCTTCTGTGCTTTTGTTTGGTTGGTTTCTCTTTGGGCTCTTTTTCATGTAAGGTAATATAAGACCAGGGACTGTGGCAATAAAACTATGTCATGAAGTCACTGTCACTGGATGATGGTGAAGAAATAGTGCCACGCATAACCATGTAAAATCACAAATTGTCTTTTTTACGGCAATTTTCGCTCTTAATTCTTTATTGTTAAGGTTAAAAGAGCTGGTCCTTTTGTACATAAGCACATTCCAGGTGTTACTCAGGTACAGGGTTGTCATGAAAAGCTAGGCTTGGACAGATATGGAATGTTATGAATGTGGAGACTAATACTAGACAAATCTGCAGTCATTCACAGGGTCAACTGCAGGGTAGCCACATAGACACACACAAAAATAATGCTCAGACTTTCACCCATAAGCAGTTTACAGTTCTCAGTTCACTTGGCCAGCATTTGTTTGGACTCTGGGAGTACAATCTGGAGACAGGGAACTTACCAGACCTTATATACAGATCATCCAAGCTTTGCTACTCTGCCCATTTTTCTTTCTGCTTCACACATATTCCAGCTGATTTTGTACATTTCTATTTCTGCTGCCTTTTTTTTTTTTTTTTTTTTTTCCTTTTTCAGTTTTCCTCTCCCTCTTTATTTCCTACATTTTTCCCCCATCTGGTCCAGTAGAGCTCAGCAGCGTGTGTGGAGGAGTGTCTCCTGTTCCCCCTGTCCTCTCCCTCTCCAGGAGCATCAAAAGGAGGAGGACCCACGCAGGGTGTTTGAAGAGCCCACCGACACTCCCCTATGGGTGGTGAACTGGCAGATGCTCAAACCACACAACTCTATCTAGGCAGGAGGAGCATCCTTCTCATCTGCTTTTGTACCCCTGCCATTGGTTTCCCTTGCAGCCACGAAGATTTCAACTGTATTGTCGCTTGTAAGATAAGATAAGATAAACCTTTATTCGTCCCACAGTGGGGAAATTTACAGATTTTTGTTCTTGCACATAACATTGTGCAATCAATCGATGCCATCCATTCTTGCATTTACAGTACATCCTTCAGTCTTGGTATTATGACCATTTCTCCTTGGTTTTTGTATATTTTGAGTTTGATTTGTACTTTTCTCCAGACTTGTAGTTTGAATATTTCATCTTTAAAAGGCCCAATTACAAGAAAATGTACAGCATTTTCTCTCTTATCTCCAGTGGTATTTAGAGATGAATATGTGCCGTTTTATGAGATATCAGTCTAAGACTACTCTTAATTTGTCGTGCAACAGCATTTATTTATTAGAGAACTGAATGATAAACCCCTGTCCATCTCATTTTGAGCAGACCCAAAACCCAGTTCCCAAACCGGGAGTCGAACCCGGGCCACCTGGGTGAAAACCAGGAATCTAGGACCTCCTTGTACAAAATTTCACAGCAATACGTTCAATAGTTAGAGATATTTCAGTCTGGACCAGACATTCATGGTCCTCAGAGGATGGCACTCACAGACTTTGTTGATTCTCTGTCGTTTCCTCTAACGCCATCATGAGACCACCATCATTTAATGTCCAATACTTTATTACTACAATACACCACTATACCTAAGTACAACCTCAGAGAGCTGCTAGGGTGGCTGTAGTAGACTCTTCATCTTGTTTAACTGTTAAAACAAATTAAACCAGAATTATTCGCATGGCCAGAGACCACTGTGGGGGAGTGAAAAATGGTTTTTGGTATTTTTCATAAGCTGACTTTAACAAGAAGCCTATTATTTAGCACATCTGGCACAGATACATATGGACTTAGATTAGGTTTCTTCTCTCAATAACTGCATCTCTGACTGGGTTTTTTTCCCATCAAGAACATGGACTGCAATACTGTTTGCTGCCAACACAGAGAGATACACTGTATTGTCAGGATCTTTCCAGTAGCTCAGTCATCATAGCATCACACAGCTGTGGTCCCTGCCATGCTGATTGTCTGGCCTTTAGCTTCCTGGGTGGCAGCATTGAAGCTTTGACCTGCTCTTCCTCGCTGTACTTCACCTGCTCATTCAGACTGCCTCTGTGTGCTCGACAGCACTCACCTCCTCCGACAGGCCTCCCAGAACGTCAGCTCCTGAAAGACAAGCCTTTCTCCTCTCTCTCTCTCTCTCTCTCTCTCTTTAATTCTTTATCCCCTTCCTTCTCCCAATTTTTCCATTGTCTCCCTGTATCTCTTTCACTCTGCCTGTCCATCTATCAAAGCCAACTCCACTCCCAACTCCTGTGCTCTCATGTCAGTGAGAGGTGAAAGAGGTGTCTTACAGTAAAGAAGAACCTGCAGCTTTGTTTCATATTACACCTCACAGGGTGCTGTAGCTGTCTGTGGCTATCAGCCTCTACTGCTGCCTCCCCAGAACCTTTTCTCCACCTCACACAAATACCTTTCTAAGACTTGTTGGTATACTCCAAATCCATCTCTTCAGTGATTTCAAATGTAATGGAAATACAGCATTAATATAATATGTAACAGCATCAAATTAGGATGGTACCATGCATACATATATTGTATAATTTAATGTCAGGCGTAGGGATTAACACTGTGATGTAGAATTATTTTCTAATTAATTAAAGCCTTATGCACAAAGCCCTTTAAAGTAAATCAAACCAAATCCCAATTAGGAGTATTATTTTAATCTTAGAAGATTGGAAACAAAGAGGCAAAATTCTTAAATGTTGAAGCCACGTCACAAAAATTGCAGTTTCTTTAACGGCCACTAGATGTTGGCTCTACAAAAATTCAAACTGAAGGAAAGTGAATGGGGAGACTTTTTCCCTTAAAAAAGTCGATATTATTTTCTTAACAGTAATGTAGTCATAATTTTATATCTTCTGTTTTCGTCACAGTTTTGAACTCTACTCTTAAACAAATGCAGGCCAAGTGAACAGAGAACTGTAAACTGCTTATTGGGGAGAGTCTGAACATTATTTTTGTGTGTGTCTATGTAGCTTATAAGTTATTTAGACTTATGAGTATTTTGGGCACTTTTGCATAGTGGGCAGGTGTCTCAGCCCACAATCAGTTGTGGTGGTTGCTCTTTCTGCCTTCAGAGATGTCATGAGCATGAAAATTCATCCTTAAACCAGAGAACACATATCTTTGACAAAACATTTGAAACTCCAGGTTCACTTTCTTGCTTTTTTTTCAGTGCTTTTGACTCTTGCAGCGGATGTTGTCAGTTAAGGCGTATTGATGGAAAAATGCAGTGTGCACTGCAGGCGCTAAAGGCATCATAGAATGAGGAGACAGAAAGAAGATGTCTTGAAACTGCCTGCAATTTAAAAGTTAGCAAGAATGCAGATTTGTCTATGACACATGGTTGAACCTTGGGGTTTGAGCAGGAGAACATTGCTTTTTTCTTCACAGTGTTCCCTGCCCCTGCCTGAACACTATGAGTCACAGTCGTTCCATTGAAATACATGGATATCAGAGGCGTTTCTCCTAAGCAGTGCGTCTGTGTGTGAACGGGCCCTTAATCAGCTGAGGGATGCACTACAAATACGGACACTTTGCATCATGTTTGGTTTGCAATTCAGCAGGGAAACAGAAAACACAGTTCTGTTTTTACCCTCTTCATTTACAGTGATCCTACTTCCCCCGAGCAAGCTATTACAACTCCATGGTCATATTTCATTAAAGAACTGTTTAAAATGCAACATTCTTAATAGGCTCGTTGTAACTTTGTGTGTGTGTGTGAAGCAGCGCACGCCCATTATACTAGTGTGTGATTCCTGCGTTTGTTCGATCCCTTTATGTGGTGATCAAAAAGGGACTGCGTGCCCATGCTGAAGGGGGTTGGCCCAATGAAGGAAGGGAGAGGGTCTCTACACATGTAATCCTTGTCAATGAATTTAGGCAATTTTTTTTTTTTTTTTTTTATTAATGAATATTTCAGTAGTTATTGCAGCGAACTACTCGTGTGAGTCTCTCTTTTCACTGCTCCCTTTGCTCATAAGTGAATCACTCATCTAATGATTTAATTAATAGCATTGTATCCACAGATGAAAAGCTTATATTTAATCAGCAAAATGAAGTGAACTGAGATCAGGGGCCTTGACTGTCATCAAAATGTGCTTGAGGTCCCACTTGCTCACTAAGCCACTTTAAGCCCTGGGACACCCATACTTAATTGAGAGTTAATAAATAAATGTGGTTAGAGTAATCCCTGGATCCAGCCCCTCAGAGCTCCCGTACAGCTCCGTGTGTGTTTTTGAGTGTGTCTGTGTGTGTGCATACATGCATACCCTGGCCAAGCTCCCCGTGTCACTACAACAGTGCCAAGGCAGACTCGACTGTAGTGTGCCAGATACTGGTTTATTTACCTGAGATGCCCCCTGTGTCAAGTGCCATATGTTAGATCCCAGGACAATTGGTCCCAGAATGCACCATCTCTCTCTTTTTTTTCCAATTTTAGTCGCATACAATACTGCATATTCATTAAATCATTCATTCAAGGCCTTATTTTTTAAAGGTTCTCTTTTGAACTGTTTCTTGGGGAAAAAATAGTATAAATTCTAAAATACTAAAAGTAATAGTGGCAAACAAAGGGCACAAATAGGGATAAAAGTTTAAACAAAGACAACTGAGAAAAGCAGACAAGTTATGTAGATGTGTTTATCATCTGTAATGGAAATTACTGAACGACAGCAGGAGAAAGGTCTTGAGCAAAGACTGTAAGACGAGACAATTAAGTTTGATGTCCTATGTTAACCTTTATCCTGGCCTGCGTGAAACCCAGGATGCTGGATCAGACAGGGCCCGTATGGAAAAAGTCACGTGACTGTGATTGTTTTACAATGTTAAGAAAAACAGTACCTGCTCCCGCTAACTTGACATTCTCCTTCCTCAGATCAAACCCGGCATTTGCCCAGAGGCGTTAGGATCTTGAAACATTGGGGGCTTAGCCCAGCCCAGAAATCTTTAGATTTTCACCCGATTGCACCATTTTCCAGTTATTTCAGAGTAAAATGAATATAAGATGTGAGACACTGTTCCGGTCAGGTGCGTAGGCTGACTTTCACAACATGAAATCAAAGTAAACAAAATGAGTGCAATCTGAGTCCTCAATAAACTTTGTTGTTATCTTCATTTCCAGCAGCAGGAGTAAAACTGGAAGAAAAAAAATCAGAGCATTGACGTTGATGAAGCAGTCATTTGCTAGATTGAATGTCATATCATATTATTAGTGAGGGCATGAATGCATGATCAGAATGATGGATGAAAAGATCTGCGCTATTTTTTAATTTTAGATTTCTTTCTATTTTTTATTATTATCTTTATTTTTGTGGGAAAAATTGAGATTGCTTTGACCTCACACAGCCCTGCCTAACAACACCACTGCATTTGCCAGCTGAAGCCACATTCACACAAAGCATTAGGTTATGGGTGAAGCTGATCTGGGGCTGATTTTTGTATGAAGATATTCAGGCATAGATGGTCAAAATAATGAATAAAATACACAGAAAAACAGTACTGGCTTTATGAAAAGTAAAGTCCGACAAATGTAACAGTAACTACATCACTGAACATTTACACATCTGTAAGATGAATCCATACAGAAAAAATTTTATGTAATCTTAATGATGAATAAATTTACACACGAGGGGTAGATCGATAAACTGACCAGGCCGATATCAATCAGTATCATGTATTGTATATGTCGGCCAATAAGTAACAAGAAATTGGAGTACAGAAATGCCAAACTAGATTAAGGTTAAAGATATTTAGAAATAGTGTCGCCATAACATAGTTTGTCCACCAGAGAACACTGACGACTTGACCTTTACAAATGCAGTCGAAGTAAATAAATAAATAAATAAATAAAAATGTCCCATTCAGTTTGTATTTGGTTACAATTCTTTAAATCAACAAATGTAAGGAATCGGTGTCAAGATTGTTCGCTTATATTGTGTGTTTACTGTATATTTTGAAAAAATATGCTATTGACTGATATATCGTTTTCAGATTTTTTAAAAAACTGTCAAATATCGATATCAGTATCTGCCTCAAGAATCCAGTATCAGTCAGGCCCTCTAAAATCATTCTGCATCTGTTCACCAGATTACATGTCAATAAAAGTACAAAAAAAGTACAAAATTCATGCCAATCTAATTTTTGCTAGTACACATTTAAAAATGGTTAAATTGGTTATTATGAATTTAATATAATATTAAATACTACTAGAAACATATTTCCATAAAACTTTGTCCCAGTAATTTCTGTTAAGATGAGTGTGGAGTTGTTCTGCAGCCAGCCCGTAGACCACGATGTGCCTTTGTCCCAGCAGACATTTTGACTTGTCATAGTTGGAGAAGCACAGGTGTGACGATTAACAAGTCCCAGTGCCAGTAATACATGACAGTGAGTCATCATGCACAATACCAGGGCCCTGAAACTGAAGCAGCTCAATGAAATTCAGCCATCATTCATTTTCTTATGTACACCTGTGCTTTTCCTTGTGTGACATGTCAACATGTCTCCATTAGAAAGGCCTGTAGAAAAGCTGTCAGCCATGACTTCAGTGTTAAGTGAAAAAGCCAGCTCTTAATTTTGGCTTTAAATGCAGAGACTCTAACAGGAGACAGGAGCTTGTTGCCTATACTGAATTAGGGCCAAGGTCCTCCAATATTTCTTTTCCTTTCTTTTCTTTTAATTTTTTTAAACATTTTTTTTCTTTTGCTTTACTATACTTCACATTTGCTGCTATGAAAGAGAGGGAAAAAGGAAAAAAGAACTGGAGAGAGAGAAGTGTGTGTTTAGCTAAGCAGGGGCAGCCCCTGGTCCATTGCCCATCATTTATTGATAAAGGCCCTGGAAAATGCGCGGGAAAAAAAAAACTAATGAAATTATCAACGTTGTTGAATTAATGATGAATGGGAATAAGAAAAGGCTGGGCTCTCTGTGGAGCCAGAGAGGAGCGCCGCTTCATTAGCCATGCAGTCTCATCACATCCTCTTTTGGAGCTGCAGACACTGGGGCTCTCCACTCTCTCCTCTCCTCACCATCAGGACCTGCCATTGGATTCCATTCAAAAAAAACTCCCATCTTCCCTCATTCCCTCAGCCCCTACCTCTCTGCTTTTTCTTTTTTGCTTTTTTTTTTTTTTTTTTTTTTTTTTTTCTTCCCCATTACTTCACCTGCCACCTGCCACCCCCACCGTCATCGCTTTTGAGAAGACGGGAACTCTTTGGTGGCTAATTTCATTTATCATTTCTCTCACTTTTCCTGAAGATGAAGAGAGAAAAAGCTGACCTGATTCTGGAGGTACTCGTGGTCAGGGAGCACACCTCTCTTTTTTCTTCTTCCTTTTTTTTGTTCCCCAGCTCTCCCTCCTGACTGCCTCTCTGTGGATATCATTCCTGATTCTGCACATGCAAATGATATGGGAGGGAGGAGGGGGTGCTCCGTTTGGATTCATTGCCCCCCCTCCTCCTCCTCCTCCTCCTCCTCCTCCTCCTCCTTCTCCTTCTTCCTCGTCTTCTTCTTCTTTTCCCTGGGTGGAGCAGGAGTGGCGAGCCGAAGCACGCTGAGAAATCACGGGCATGGGGTCTCATTAGGTAAGCAGAGGCCAGGGCAGCAGGGCTTCACCCAGACACTGATTATTCTGAGAGCAATATCTGGAGGATCACCTCAGCTATACACCTTATTAGAGCTACTGTCTCTTATAGTTCAGAGCCCTCTTTGACTCAAGAATTAATCTAATCTGTTGTGTGGGATTGTGTTTGAAATTTACTGCATTTGAAGAAGCTATATTTTAGCCTCATTTAAGCATTGTCTGAATAGATTTTTTTAAAATTATTTCTTGAGCATGAAAGAGCATTTAACTTTCTTCTTTCTCCTCGTAGTCACTCCTCTCTTCAATCCCAGCTGCTCTCTTCTGGTGAGGCCTTCCTGTTTCATTTATCTGTAGACAAATGCACTAAATGATTCTTCTGCCAGTTTGATAGATACAGTAATTATCTGTCAGCACTGTATTTACTCGAATTCATTTTACAGCAGAATGAATGACTTAACTGTGGTTTTGGAGCTTCATAATCACCCGAATAGATCGTCCATGCATGCATGTAGCCCACTCATAAAAATTGATGGCACAAAGCGCCGTGCATGACAGACAGCAGTGACACGCATAGTATAACGTGCAGTCCTTTACATGGTAATCTGATCTGAGAGGGATTCAATTATTTAATAACAACACGACAGACTATCATTAAAACAAATTGTGTGTGTCAATGCGAGCACGCAGTCGGAGCTGCGAGGTCACAGGTGTAATGTTATGTTTTGAAGTCCTGATCCCTCCCACACACACACACACACACATACATACACACACACACACACACACACGCACGCACTCTCCGCCCGCTGGTTCGTTTCTTATGAATTGGCTGAATTGATCCCCATACAAATTAGGTCTGTCCTCAAAGGGCTCCATCAATACATTGACTCCTTTTATGAGGGTCATCAAACAGCCATTACTGGGCATCAGGGGGTCCCGTTTGGGGAGAGACTGCCCAGGGTGACTGATGAGCCGGATGGGGATGGTAGCTCATCTGGGGGCCTCGGAGCTGTGGGCCTGTAAGCAGAGCAGAGAGGGGAGGGGGTGCTTATTGAGTGTTAGATTCATTAGTTAAGCAAAACCAAATTAATTTGCTGTGCAACAGAGCTGCTGCTATCAAAAACCTGCTACTGCCCAAAACGTTTCAGCTTTGGAATACTTTAAACACAATATTCATCTGTCAGGAAAAGCTGAGACAGATTGAACACATGATCCTCTCTCAGAGTAATTAGGGTGATTTTTAAATTTCTGGTACAAGGGGAGGTACACATGTACTGATGAGTACTATGAGTTTATTGTTGTCCATTAACGTGCAAATAATTTGGCAGCACAAATAAGCAGAAAAGCAGTAATAAAACAAATTTGCTACTGCATAAAGTCTTAAATTACATCATATAAAAGCTCCATTTATTCATCTGGCCTGATCCTGCTACTTGAATGATTTTCTCAGAGCTTTGTCTTAATTATTGTTGAGTGTTTGTGACGGGATAAATGATTCCTTGCAAGCCTGACATAAGGTTTTAGCAGAGTAGATTGTTAGATTAATAAAGGGCAAACTCTCATTTTCCTGATCCTAAAAACAAGGGGGAGGGAAAAATCAAACAAACAAAACACTTAAAATGTGTGATATTTTACTCATGACAAAAAAAAAATAATGTTGAAGTACCAACAATAGACAAGCAGAGGAAAAAAGCCCTGGAGTATTCCCAGTGGTTGCTCTCAGGTATTACGAAAGAATCTTTGAAACTGAGCACAGACACAGCAGGATGTAAACAAACTGTCACTGCTGTCAAACACTTGCTTCAAGAAGTGTCAAAAGTTCAGACTTTTCAATTACAGCAGTTTTAATATGCATGTAAGCCTCCCCTGACTGATTAAAATGCACCATTTTAAGTCTAATTGTTCAAGAAAACTGTGTTTTATGTTGCTGCAATGGTAATAACTAATGATAGATGCATAAAATTAGCATACATTTCCCAGACCAAGAGAATATCTGATCATTGTGCCATAGAGAATTGCTCTAAGTTAGGAAGTTAATTTCATTATCTCCTCCTCCTCATTTAAAGCCCGCCACTTTACAATAATTGGAAAACAGAATAAAAGATTAGCTTTTGACTGGATGACGGGCGTTAATAAAGTGTGATGGAATGTGAGTGTTACAGAGTGGGTACCAATTACAGCAGCCAATCTCACACAGGCAACCATTGATGGTGGTGGTTCAATCTCTTCATCTGCCGTACAGTACCATCAGGGACCCACTGCAGAGACCTCTGCTCCAGCTAGCAGGCTAATTGTCAATTCTGCTTAAGTCATAAGGAGAGCTATTTTACCAGGGCTTTAGAGAGGAAGTAAACTGTAAAGTGACAGTTAAAAAAGTAAAAGTATAGCATAAATGTAGAAATAAAGTTCACGGAGAAGCACAGGGAGGTTTTATGGAATAATTTGAGTTAGATAATGTGGAAAAAATGTCTTTGGGAAATAATATTGCAAAATGATATTATCAATCAACTTTATGAAATGTGGCACAACCCGGTGTGTTAAAATTGCCAAAGTTCAAATAAATGTAATTTTGTTTTTAAAGAATTTAACTATTATCTGCGTAATGGTTTGAAACATTTCTCCTGGCACATTTTAGTCATATACCAGGAGGTCTATGTTGAAGTGTAGTAGAAAATTCATCATATGAGACTCTTCCAAATTCTCATGGGTCACTCTCATCCCTCATCATGTCACTGCTTTTGTCACACTAACCACATCAGTCACAGTGACCCAGCACATTGTCACTCATTTGCTGTTTCAGCTCTTCTAAACAAATGGCAAACACAATGCAATTTTGCTTGAAACTTGAATAGTACCCCATTTGTAAAATTTAAAATCTAATATAGGGCTGATGTGCACAGGTCAGGTTGCAGAACATAATAGGGAGCAGGTCAAAGTCACTGTGTATCTACATGTAACCAGCAAAAACAGCACATGATTTATTAACCCTTGATCTTGATTGAAATGTGCATCATAGTAGTGGTGACTTCTGGCTTGGCCTACAAAAAACTGAATGTTCAGGCTAGTGATCTGGAAAAAATATGCCATTATGATATCAGGATTCATTACATTGTTATCCAGTGCAGTGCTGATTTTGCAGGCTGTATACATGCCGTCCCTTACGTCTGGTGGTTTAGATTTATGAGGTCTGATCCTTTGGGGGTTTATCAGCCTGTGTTTCTGTTGCAGGACAGTCATGACAAATGAAAAATACATCTATGTTCTGTTTTTTCATGTTTTTATTTTCTTAATAATGCTGTTGCAAATTTACTGACTAGTAATTCAAGACCATGGCATCGTGTAGAAAACAAATCAGCTGTTCTAAACACCATTCATTTTTCTCCACTTCTCTAATTTAACATAATCAGAGATGTAAGTAGGACAGAATGGTGGAAACCTGCCGATCTGTACACACATATACACACACACACACACACACACACACAAACACAGACAATCTAGCCTCATCAAAAATGATGTGGTGGGTCCTTTGTTGTCAAACTCTTCATACAGAAATCGCATATTCATGGGGGTGTATTTAAGCCATTTCTGCTGGCATAAGCATGCAGCGCAGCAGCGGCGCTCTGAAATGACTGTCGTTTTCTGCCGTGCTTTGCCACTTAACCTACCTCTCTGTTTGAGAACGTGGCACCTTGTTTTTTGATGGCTTGCACTGCATCGCAGCCCCATCACAGTAAAGTCTTCAGGTTTAATAGTGGCTTGGAGGCCTGTGGTAACACAAGACGCTTCCCGATTATACACTGAACAGCGAGATTTGCAGTTATTCAATTGACATCATTTTGTTGTGGAGTGGCAGTGGACAAACAGAAGTGCTTTGAATTAGTGCACCGCCGCTGCAGTGGTGAACTGGTGTTTACTGCCTTATCTTACAGATGTTGAATGCAGCTGTCTCCTCACTCTAACAATAAAGAGCACGCTTCACACACAAACCAGCCTGCTCACCTGAACTCAGATATCTATATTTTATCATGTCTCCAGACTCCCCTGCATCATTATTTTAGACAACACCACGTTAAATTGAATGCTTGCATCATGAAATTCTTACAATTCTTTACTGAAAGACAGAAAATATGACATTATTCAAAATTTCTCGTACTTTGGTGAAGACTATTTAGGATAAATTAGCTGCTAATGTAGCCTAACATGGTATCTATCTGTGAGTAGTTTGTGCATTTGACATGTATAAATTTATGTAACCTGATTTCTCAATACATTCAAAAATGAAATGGATATCCATAGGTCTATTGTGATATTAAAATGGGTTTGACACTCTTTCCATAAACTTTCCAAGAGATTTTCATAAATGAATTAATCAGAAACTCTCTATGTACTATCATGTAGGAGACACAAACAAATCTTTTTCCCTCTCTTGACCAATGGAGTCATGAGGTTTTGTTTCTCTGGTGAAGACTTATCCACCTGCTGTCAAGCCTCTTTGATCCTCAGTAGGTTCAACATTTGCCGTTTCCATTAAATCTCGAAGAAGCTGGAAGAGCTGCCAATAAAAAGACGGGCTTTTCAGAAGTGATGTCCCAGACCTGCAAGACCGGGCCCTTAACACCCTGTCACACAAACACACACATCTCCTGTCGCTGTGTGTCTCAACAATGAGACAGACACTAGATCTGTGTGTTACAATTTAGCAGATATTGTTGAGTTTTAAAACAATACTCACGTTCCTATAAGTGCATGGAGAGAGTTATTGGTCTCTTTAATCGGACCATACTGGCTGTGAAGAGATCCCATCCGAATGCTGTTCCAATGCAAGAGATGGGGACAGAATTCATTCATATTAAAGGTAATGTAAAACGTGTGTAAAATCTTACTAAAAACAGAATTTGATGGTTTGCAAATCATTTAAACCTTATTTTTAACTGAAAAGAGAGCAAAGACAACGTATCAAATGTTGAAAGTGAAAAATTTGATTGTTTTATGAAAAATATATGCTCTTTTTTTTTTTATTTGATGCCAGCAACACGTTCCAAAAAGTTGGGACAGGGACACCCATATATATATTGTTGCCATGGACACTTATGCATCCCCATACCACCATGTATGCTGGCTTTTGGCTCTCCTCTTTAGAGCGGAGGATGTGGCGTCCACGATTTCCCAAAAAAAAAAAAGTCAAATTTTGATTCGTCAGACCACAGGACAGTTTTCCACTTCACTGGACTGCTTCAGTCCATCTTAAATGGGGGCCCGGAGAAGTCGCCAGTGTATCTAGATCATGTTAATACATGGTTTCTTCTTTGCATGGTACAGTTTTATCCTGCATTTGAGGATTCAGCGACAAACTGTGTTCGCAGAAAAAGGTTTTTGGAAGTGATTTTGAGCCCATGTAGTGATTTCCACTACAAGTGATGTCTGTTTTTCATGCAGTGCTGCCTGAGGGCCGGAAGATCACAGCCATCAAGTCTTGGTTTTGGGCTTTTCCCTTTTGTACAGAGATTTCTCCAGATTCTCTGAATCTTTTAATGACATTATGGACCGTAGATAATGAAATCCCAAAATTCTTTGCCATTTTAAGACAAGGGGGAATTCACATATTCACATTTTACACTGAAGAACATCATTCTGAAATTGTTGAACTATTTGCTCACATGACTGGTGAACCTCTCTGCAATGCTCCTTTTACACCCAGCCATGTTACTAACCTGTTGCAAATTAACCTAATTAGTTATTTTTTTCAGCATTACACAACTTTTCCAGTGTTTTATTGTCCCTGTCCCAACTTTTTTAGAACGTGTTGCTGGCATCAAACTTAAAATGAGCATATATTTTGAAATATGAAATATAGGCTTTAAATGATTTGCATCAAAATCTGATTTTGTCAACATTTTACACAGCGTCCCAGCTTTTTTGGAATTGGGGTTGTACATGCGGATAAATGAATACTGTTTTAAGATAGACCTGAAAACATGTGAGCCTTTTCTTTAAAAAGAAAGTGTAGAGATATAGTGTAGAATGAAGTACCTTTATGTGTATGACAATTCTCAGTTCTACTTCTATTTCTGGTTTAATCAGGGCAAGTGCAAAGTCAACGAACTCATAATCATTCACATGTATTTTATAGTTAACAATCTAGACATACTGACCAAATTGACTGACTAGATAACAGTTGGATTACAATCCTGGCCTGCAAATGAAGTACCTGATACAGGAAACATAAAACTGGCAAACTCAACTTAATTGATGGGCATAGCACATGATGTGTATCTACATGTGCAAAGCAATTTGTAATTTACCCATATCAGCCACACCATGAATTACCTTAATTAGAAACACCACCCCAAGCTCTTTCTATTGATCGCCCAGCACGCTAAATCAAAAGTAATGTTGGACAGTTACCCGAGAATGCCATCGCTGATTAATCAGGCGCTGCTCAATCATTACTCTTTTAAAGAATTTCCTCTTCTTTTAACACGTCTTCCTTCTCGCCCCAGCGTTTTTGTATTTTTAATTTTCTTTTCCCAGTGCCTTATTTGATGTTTTGTAACTTTTCATCTGTTGCCAGTGGATTGCTGCCTTTAAAAAGGAAATGCTTCCTTTCTAGGGTGGCAAGGGTGTATATGCATATGAATATTTTCCATTGATGAATACGATAGACTGCCGTGGCGCCTTTGATAGTCTTCTGCTCTGGTCCTGAGTGATGTCATAATGGTGGGACGCCGACCCTGGGCAAAACATCCCAATCCACAGCAGAGAGGAGCAAACATAAGAGCCCTTTGACGTCCTCTGTGTTTAATATTACAGTGCTGTTTACTGAGGAGGGAGTTGGTTCTCGTGTCCACCGGGGAGCCCAAATATGTTTAAGGTCAAGCCATCTCAGTTCCTCTTCAGTCAACTTCAGGATCTTTGATCACTTGTTGTTTTTGACTGTGCTGTTTTCAATCATGGCCAGGCCTTTATAATGCATGAGGACATTACATAGTTATGAACAGATTGGCAGGCAAGTCAGGGCGGGGATGGAACTTGTTAGACACTTTCAGAAAGAACTTTGTGTTCTTCAACGCACCTTAAGGTTAAAGGAAGAGTTCAACATCTTTGGAAATACCCTAATTCACCTTCTCAATGTGAGTTACATAAGAAGGTTGATACCACTCTTATATCTGACAAGACAGCAGGAAGCCACTGTGTTCAGCCAATAAATAGTACTGCTCGTAATCCACAATTTTTTGTTTTTTACACTTCAGTTTTTGTACAGATTAAAACAACAAAATATAATGTGTTAATTAGTGAGGTTTAGAGGTGTTGGTTGGTGGATTTTATTAAAATCGGCGCGAGCCAGGCTAGCTGTTTCCCCGTTTCCAGTCTTTATGCTAAGCTAAGCTAACTGGTATCCATCTTCTCATCCAAGTCTCAAGGAAGGAAGCAAATAAGTGTATTCCCTAAAGTCTATGTTGTTATTGCCTAAGCATCTCATACTGTGTTAAAGAAAGATGTTTTCATGCTCTTCTGACCCTATACTTCATCTGTCATAATTATTATCAAAAAACAAACTCCAAGAAAGTGCTTTTGAAGGATAAACGATATCTTTATTATATACCATCTAAAGAAAAATGTTATACTTATCGCCAAGAGACAGAATGAAATCAACAATCAGAAGCTGGAAGAAAAAAGCACAAAATCAGAAAGGTCGTTTGTGAAGCCCAGACAGTTTGGTTACTCAGGAGACAAGAGAAGAGGATGGACCACTTCCTCAAAAACCAAATGACCCCTTTTTGGTTTGACACAGTAAAGATTTAGAATTTTTTATTGCTTAATGTATAATGCATATGGGCTGAAGATTTGACTCATTACTTACTCAGGAATTTCCTCTTTTCTGCAAGGTTAAAAATATGGAGGGGAAGCATGAAAGTCAAAAGCATGAGCTTGTTTTGCTGGTTTCCGCCACGCTTTGTTTAAACTTACCTCCCGAGGTTCTGAACAAAGGCAGTAAACATGTCAGAGTGCTCAGATGTTAAACAGGATGCTCATCTGCTGTAGCTCTTTGTAACGTATCCAGATGTTTATACAGGAAGTGTTTATACATTATTATTTCTTTGCTTCAAATCACCAAATTTTAGTTATCTGAAATGATTTGACCTCTAGAGACCATTCACATGCTCTAGTGGCCTTAATGTGTCATAATTTAAGGTGGAAATACTTTCATCAGGCAAATTGTGTTGCAAAGTAACACAGTTTTCTGGTAATAAATAAACAGCACTGTATTTTAATAATAACAGTATGAGTAAATAATAGTAAGTTAAAAAAAAAAAAAGCTTATCACTTAATGGCCCAAAATAATACTTATTACATCCACTGACCTCTGCAAGGCCTGTACAGCTTTCTACAACAGTGACAATGTACTTATTTCAGTCATAAAATTAGCCGACCAATATGAGAATATCAACCTTTTAATTTCTTGTAAGAGCTCTACATTTTTAATACTCACCTGTGATACGGCCACTTCAACACTCATGTGATTTTCTGGTCTAATTGTAAAGCAGAAGGTAGATAATAATTTTCTTTGCCAACCATTAATTTCTGATCAGTTTTATCTTCAGTAAATATGTTAAGTAAGACTTTGCGTGTCAGCTCACAGTCTTAACTGAAAGCTATTTCAAAAGCGCACATGCAATGACATTTTAGGCATTTTGGACCTTTTTGTTGTGTGTTTATTTTCCGTAGGGGGTTATTTTTACTTGTAATGGTGCTTTTAATGCCTGATGTTTAGACCTGAAATACACCTCACATTTTTTAACCGTTAAGGTGCAAAACCTTTGCAAGCGAGAACCTTGTATTCTGTTTTGAAAAAAAAAAAAAATGTTGCAGGTGTTGGAATGATCTAACAAAGGTTGCTGCCGGTGGAGGCGGGAGGAAGTGAGGGAAGCTATCGAACTTGTGTCCTGGTTTCCCTACTAGATAATGATCTCTTGAAAGTGTGTGTTTTTTTTCCTCTTCTTCCAGTAACAGTGTGTGCGAGATGAAAGATAGTTCCGGGGCTAGTGCACCAGCACACATCTGACTGAGGCAGGTGTTAGAAATGTAGATGGCTGGCGGAGACTAAAGACAATACAAATTTGAAGTGAAAACGCTACTGGCACGCCTCCTCTGTTCTTAACACGTGAAGCCCCAGGCCGATCAATTATTCATCCTATTGTGCGTGCGCGTGGCATAGTGTTAGTTCTGTAGTCGGAGAGGAGGTGTCTGTTGCACTTAAAGAGTGAGCGCCACGTCGCTTGGCAGGCCCAGGTCTGTCAGCCTGTCTCTGTCTGTCTCTCTCTGCCTCTCTTTTACACACACACACACACACACACACACACACACGTAAAAAGCCCTTGTTCTGCCTGAGCCTTTTTAATGATGGGATCAGGGGCGAGAATTGGTGGCTAAAGTGCAGCTCCAGTTATTTCAAAAAAAAAAAGGAGAAAAGAAAGAGAAACATAGAGCATGAAGAGTGTGGAAGAGAGAAAGATGGGGTGGGCGAGAGAAGGGGGAGGAGGTGGTGGTGGGGAAGAGTAGGGGGGTGCTTTGTACACTGGGGGTATTTTTCAAAGCAGTGCAGACTTGAAGCCATTGGGAGGCTCCTTTGACTTTAATCTTGGCTGCTTCTTTGAAAATTATGACCGAGGACCACGGTTGCTTCATTAAAAGACATGTTCTGTTTCTTGTGTAGTTTCAGCCAGATTTTCTTTTTGTGCATGTGATGCTGATTTCAGCTTTCCACCCTCTGTGCTTCCAGCGGCCTCCTGAGCACCTTGCCGTGTTAAGGGCCACTCACTTTGGATGTGTGTATGTAAATAGACCAGTGAATGCTAATTGAGCCGACACGCTTGATTTCCTCTCGCCTCTTACCTCCTGAAGTGCCCACTTCACTGTGGCGTGCTCAGCATCCTCCTTGTCTACAAGCTATTGTCATTTGTTACGTGGTGATCAGACTGTACTCTACATATGTAATGTACCAAATGAGATGGAAATCTTGTATTACAGTTGGTGGGATGGGGGCATAATAAGTGCAGTGTGTAAAGTCCTGTGTGCATTTGATAAATGTCCTGTCTACAAAATTGAGCCACAAGTCTACTGCAGGAAGTTGGGCCAGAAAGGAGGGTATGCTTGAACAGGACTACTATGTATGGGGGGAAGGAGTGGATTTTAAATATGGGGCTAACTGTATTGCTCTCATTTGTTCACATGAAAGTAAGAGAAATAGTCATCCAAAATGAAAAAAAAAAAAAAAACAGAGCCAGTGAAGATCGGCCCCTGGTTCCTGTCTCACCTCCACACCTGGCGTGAAGTGGGTTTAAATGTCAGATTATTGTTTCAGAAAGTGTGATGGTCAGATGCAGCCCCCCTAATTGTGACAGCAGAAAGGTGTGTGTGTGTGGGGGGGGATCCCTCAACTGGTCAATATTGGGTTAATTTTATCGTGGGTTGGAGTTAGTAAAACTATGCAGGATTTTCACCCACTTGAAGTGTGTGATGGTGTCTGTATCTGCAGAGACCCTGCCCTCTGCCTGTATTTCCTTATTTTCTTATTATTGTGCTGTGTTCAGGATGTCTCCGGGGGTCAACCTTTGTGCAGTGAGTGTGGAGCCCCCAGCCAATAACCGGTGAGGTGAGGTAGTGACTCCATAAAAACGAAGTGAGCAGGTTACATCGCTGTCTCCACCTCTCGGTCGGTGCCATGGATGTATAAAGAGCTGCAGGTCTGTTTGACCGAGGACGGGCCTGACCTACACACATGCAGAGCAGTGTACAGGATGAGGTGTGCGCTTCAGCTGCATTCACACAAAATCCGACAATGCAGTACCTTCCCGCAGGGTTGTGCGGAGGTGTGGGCGTTCATTTGTGCTTTAGAACATAACCTCCATGAAACACTCAGAGAATAATGTTCAGTTTCTCTGATTCACTGCTTTGTTCTTGCTAAACTTGCTTGCTCACTTCATTTACTATCTCGCTTGACCACTGCTGCTTTCTTAGTCTCGTTGAGCCAGGTAGGAACTTTGAATGGTTTTCAAACAGCAACCAACAATTCCTGCATAGGACAACTTTAAGATCCCTAAGCTCAACCAAGTAGTTTGTGTTGCCTAAAGTGACACATACCTCAACTGCAGGGGTGGCAGATCAGAAAATGCTCATGTTTTTTTGTCATTTCAGAAAACAAGACAAAGATTTTACGATTTAATTATTTGGGCTTTCTGATTTTTGATTTATCAGAGAATGTTAGCAGTTAAATCCTTGGAAGACATTAGACCCGTGCTGTACTTTTTTGCCCAGTTGGCTCATTAATTTCTGAATCAGAAGAAGATGTTTGTTTTGCAAAAGAAGAAATAACATAAAGATAAATTAGCGATTTTACAACAATGTAACTTTAACTACCACGGCAGGGCAAAAGAGACAGCATTTAATCCTGTCGACATTCCCTATTAAACGGGATTTGATGGAAAGTGCAGACATTCTTTGGTTAAATGTATTTTGGAAGAGTTGCCAGCAAACTATTAAAATGTTTTCCAAGTCTTTTAAGATGTAGTAGCCAAAGGCAGCAACACAAACAAACATAACACATCTTTATCTTTTTATAGTTCCAAAAAGAATTTTAATGCTGCTTGAAGATGATCATCTTACTTGGGAAATATAACACTAATATTGTTTGTGCTTGCATGCCTCTTGCCAGTGTATAGATAACATTGATACTGTGGGTCTAATGTAAGCAAGAGTGCAAATTTAGTTTAGCTCTTTATGCAACACGGTCGACCAACATCAAGTGTCACAGTTCAGTTTTGTTGGTGAACTGACTCATCAAATGTTTTTACGGTAATTAACGCCCAAGACTCTCTGAATGATTTTTTTAGTTTCAACAAGAACACAAGGTGCCATTTTGACATTGTTAACTAAACTAAACATTTTTGACAGAATATAGACAAAATCCATTTAGCCACTTAGGCACACTTGTAGCTCTCTCTCTCTTGTTGTACCACACATACACACAAACACACACACACATATGCACACAGTTGTGTTTCCATCACATCAGAGGCCTATAACTTACATTCACTTCCTGGAGACTTACCCTAACCACGACTTGCCTAACCTTAACCCCAGTCTTTGCCCTAAAATGTAAAGATTTACTTATGTGGACGTGCATAAGGAAGGCAAGTCCCCACAATGTGACTGTGCAAACAGATTTATGTCCCCACAACATGGGTCATACACATACACACACATCATATATTGCAGATTTGATCCAGTGGCAGTTGGAAATGAAGGTAGAGAGATGAGACCTGTGTGAAATGCCACACAAAGTACTAATCAATCCCTTGCTGTGTTCACATACTGTGAGTGCACAAATCAGGGCACAGCAAGCTGCCTCTAATGACCTGGACCAAGACACACACACACACACACACACACACACACACACACACATACACACACACTCACATACATGGCTGCAACTGCAACCCATATATATATATATATACATGAATACATGCGCACACATAACCTACCTGAACACAGACACAATTGTGCCAGCTGCCAGCAGGATCTTTTGCCCTCTGCTCCTTCGTCATCCTCTAACCCTTCTCCCCGTCTATTGGGTGTTTTCTCCCTGTGAATATACGGTTCATACAAACGTTGACTGGTAAATGCTTTATGAAGTGCCACTTGTACAAATCATGCCACTGCAGTTCCCCAAAGCCCTGCCAGCAGGAAGCATCTGTAGGTTGTGATCCTCTGTAAACCGTATGTGTTTTAAAAATACTGTACATGCAGTATTCATGCTCTACCAGACTGTACCAGAATATGTGTGTGTGTCTCAGACAGAAACTGACAGACTTTTTCTGCTTGTGTGTTTTCTAATATATCTTATTCCTCCGTAGCGTAGACCTCCAGTCTTGTCCAAAAACTATTAAAGACACACAGTGTTGTACTGGTAGACATGTTCCTTCATTAACAGTTAACATTTATTTTGAGCTGATGCCACATACACCGTGCTGCCGCCGTAAACACTCACTAGAGCAACTAATCTGTGGCTGAAAATAGTCCCCAACAAATACACTGTTTACTCCTATTTGAGCAATGAATGCTGGAATCTACCAGCTGTTTTTAGGAAATTATTCACACTTGTTTAAAAATGAGAGTATGTATTAATGATCTTTTGTTAAAGATTTATGCTTTTTGTACAGAACAAATGGGCTTGGGGTTGAGAGCCACAGACTGGGTGAGGGCATGTCAGACAAAGAACTGTGTGACACACTATTTGGGTTTTAGTCTTTCCGTGGGATTTTTCAACTAAAGTAAAAAATCACCAGCCTTATCCTTTAGTAAGGTTTTTGTTTTTGTACTCACCACATTCATTTCTGAGATATGGGATTGCGAAGGCATTGCTGCAAATGTCAGAGTTGCAAGAAACATGAGATGATTCTGACAGGTTTTAAACAAACCTCCAGGTAACTTATTTGGAAGAGAAAATAAAGATAAATGGTAAAATTCTGGCCTGAATCTCTGTTTAAAGTGGTTTGTATAATCTAACAGAACTGTTGGCTTGTTTACAACCTGTCTGATCATCCGACCTCTCGTGTTTCTTGCCCCATTTTTCCAGGTCTTATCAATTTACTTGGTAAGTGCAATGGCCTCATGAGCAATAGAAACTATGGCCAAAGCTAAACTAAGACCTGAGTTGTAGTTGTGTATTTGTTTGTGTTTCTTCATTGGCAGTCTGTGGTTCAGGATATTATCATTACATTAGTTTTCTGCAGTTCTGGTGCCGGATTTTTTTTTTTAACCCAAAGTCAGTTTACTCCAAACTTCGATTTTTGCGATCAAAAACACACATGAACACAGTGTGTAGAGCTTCTGTGTTTCCTCAACTCACAGTTCAAACTTTCTTTTCTCATTTGACAATTCTTTATAGCGCACTAAGTCAAGGTCAGGCCTCTCGCAGTACTTGGCGTTTTATAAATCTATTCAGTGTTTATCAAATGGACTCAAAAATTACAATTTTCGCACTCCGGTAATAAAAGCCAAACTGTCCCTCTGTACGTGTACATGAAACAAACAAAGAGACATGCGGGGGCCCTTTGATCAGTCAATCCGTAAACAAACCCAGATGCAGAAGCCCTGCAATTGGGTATGTGCAGATCAAACTGTGTCAAATCATCAACGGGCGAATAATAAGCTCTTGTTCTCTGAAGGGCAGCAGTCACAGCAGCACCATCAATTAGACTGCAGAGTTTGTGTCTTTTTCCTTTCTACTGATCGTGAGCCGAGCGAGTCAGACTCTGCTTTGTCTTGCACCGTACCTTCAAACTTGGCTGCTTACATTATTGTGAAGAGGATGGAGAAATGAATGTGTTTGAAAAGTGTTGAATTCTGAAGGGGTTAAAATCACAAACGCTGCCATGTTGATGGGTGGAAACATTTTTTTTTTATCATTACCTGAAGTTTGTACCCATATCGTTGGCAATCGGGACGTTCTTGGTGAGACTGTGTGGCGTATTTTAAGATATGGTTGTCCTGTCGTCGTTTGAATTGTTTATGTTTTGTCCCTGATTGTGCGGCCACATAGGTAGAAGCTTTGCAACTATGGATGAAGTTTGCAACATCTTTCTTTTTTATTTTTTTCTTTCTGCTCCTTCTTGTTAGTGCATGCCTCACGCTGTGCACAAGAGTATTACCCTCAAACAAGTCTGTCCTCTTTGTTTTTAGCTCTATGGGGACCCCCCTTGCAAAAAAAAAATAATGTTTTGGAAGGCAAGCCAAACCAATGTGCGGGAGAGAGAGCATGGAATCAATAGTGTCTTCTTTTCTTACTTGATTTAAATGAGGGCTACCAGCTCTGAAGTTCCTTCTTGCCATGTTCATCTTGAAAGAATGTGCGCTGGTTGCACCGACTCCAAAGCCCAGCACAGTTACCATTGGCATATTAATAATTTAATGCAAATAATCATTGAGTATGCAGTTTGTGTGTGAATTTGAGCTGAAAGACAAAAGTAGAAAGTGGGGCCTTACATTGCGTTGAGGAAAATAAAGTGAGATGTTACACAGGCCTCTTTCTAGCGTCTCCGCGGGTGAATGCTGGAATGAATCCCCTCAAGAGCTGTACCATCTCATCTAGCTTTCTCTGATTTATCTCCTATCAACCCTTGTCATTTCACGCTGCCGTAATACAAGATGTCAAAGTGTAATCTGACAAGGTTTCTCCGAGTAAACAGGCAACAGAGTTTCACTCGGCGCTTTAATTGTGCCCTCAAAGTCCCCTTTTTATATTTTAGGTGAGGTTGCTCTCTGGGTTAGGTGTTGCTTGTGGTGTGTATGTGCTTATGATTGTGTATTTGGAGGTGATATAGTAGTTTGTTAAGGGTGTGTGGAGGTTGGTTGGAGTTGGGGGGCTGTTAGACGTCACACAGACACAGATAGATATTATGTTAAAGCTTCTTCTCGCCGTGGTTGCTCTCAGGCTTCAACTCCAGCACCATTCCCTTAGTCCCATTCGACTGTCAATTATTCATGTCAGGGATTTCATGGGATTCAGCAGATACTTTTGCCCGTATTGATGGCAAATTTCTTTTATTTACACGGGGCCTATAATGAAATAAGAAGCCTCACATAACTCTGTGCTTAGTCTGTAGGCTAATTTCTGAGGGAGAAAACAGGGGATGGGTGGTATTGTGGAGGGGAGGAAAGCCGGTGGGGCTTTGGTTGTACTAAGGGTCCCAGAGCTGTTTTCCTCCGCCTCCTTGCTTATTGCTTATTACAGGTCGCTCTTTTCTTCTTCACTCTTGTCCTTATCTCTGTGTTTTTGTGGTGGCGGGCACTTTTGGTTTGTCATTCCACAGTTTGGTTGTCAGCCTTGCCATCAAAAGAAACATATCTACTTTTTCTACATCGAAATATATTTTTGGTAACCTAAACCTAAAAACCTAAGAATGCACTAAGAAACAGAAATTTGCAAAAGGGCTTGTGAGGACGGGCTCCAAGGATTTACACAGTGCAGTTTGGTGAGAGATGCTGAATGTAAACTTTGTTAGAAACTGAACAGGGCACCTTTAAGGTTAAGGAGCAGTTGTGGTTTTTTATAAAATGTCACATCTTGCTACATGCTCAGCCGTTGACACTGGCGTTTTATTTAATCAAGACCGCAATCTTTTCTTTCCTAACCAAGTGCCAAAATAAAAATGTTAATCATGATTTAGTTGCCAGGGGTGTATTGAAAGAAAACAAATGAAATACAGTATATTGGCACAACATTTGGCAGAAACATTTTGTATTTGCTGTGAGCAGTATGCAAATATTTTAAACATAAACACTTTCTCATTACATAGATTGAAACTTAATCCGTGTTTGGGTTGTGTTTAAAGATTATTTTAATCATTATGAATTTGTCTTTTTTTCCTCGGTTATCAATTAGTGCATAAAATGTCAGAACAAGAGTGAAAAAATGTCACAATATCCAAAAGGCGAAAGCAGTGTGATCAAATTGCTTGTTTTGTCCAAGCCAAAGATATAAACCCAAATTTATTCATTAACAAAAACATTTTGAATCATTTAGGATGGTGTAGCCAGTTCAGCTTTTGGGGAACATCCTAAGTTATAGACGTATTATTTTACATTTTTTGTTTCAGTTTTAGCTTTTAAGTGAAGATTCCTTCAGCCCACTGAGAACAATGCAGTCGTTTAGTTGCCTACAACCAGAAAATCACCACATTATGAGGTTTTCACATGGCAACGGCAGCATTATGGGCTCATCAACTGGCCCCAGTCCTGAATTAGATGTTATACAAGTGCAATATATGTGAAAATTACCCTTTCATTAAGTCTTCCTGTAGGTATAAAGGTTCAAGTGCTCTGTGTTTTGCACCTTTCAACAACACTAAGTAAAAATAATTAAAATGCAAATGTATAAGCCCTCATAAGTCCGAATGATCAAAAGGTGCTCTAACCAAGCAGGAAAACAGTCATAAAGTGGTTTCATCACCTACTATAACAATCAATTAAAATACAATATGCAAAGAATGTGTGCGTGTGTGTGTGTGTGTGTGTGTGTGTGTGTGTGCTCGCCCACGATGGTGTGGAATGAATCAGCGAGTGCCCGTGGACATTGTCATATGGACATATTAGCAGCCGCACTGGATTCCTTAGTGTTTTATGTGTATAATTTCCCCCTGATAGTGGTGGTGGTTATGGTGTTTTGTGTGTGTGTGTGTGTGTGTGAGAGAGAGAGAGAGAGAGAGAAAGAGAAATAGAAAGAGAAAGAGAGAGAATGAGAGAGCTAGAGAGGTGATGTGGAAGGATGAGGGAGGCTGAGACAGGAGAGCTGCCCCCAGTAATGAGGCCCTTTTATGGGCTTTAATTTGTCCCGCTCCCCCGGGAGACTGATGGATGGCTCTCTTTATGCTCACTCTCTTTCTTTCCCCCATCTGTGATACAGAGGATTTATTTATACCCTGATATTACCTCTCTAACAAGTGCTGCCTTGCCATTACAGCTGCCTGACTCCTCCCGCATGGATAGATAGATAGATAGATAGATAGATAGATAGATCCTTGTGTGTTGACTCTGTTTTTGTGTGAAAGAACTGTGGCATGCGCTCTATGTGTGTGTGTGTGTGTGTGTGTGTGTTTGTGTGTTAGGATGTCTGTAGGCTCACCTTGCTGTCTGTACAATTCTTCCCCTATTCTTTTTTTTTTCCCAGTTTATTTGTTTCTCTTCTGTGCGAGTGGGCGCGGAGGGGAAAAAACAAAACATTTCTGCCCCTGGGCAATTCATTGCAAATTCTGGCTGACTCCTGCTCGGTTTGACTCTAGGGAAATGAAATTTAAAAGCTAACTTAAAAGTTTATCACCAGTTGGCAGTTTTGGCAAGTGATAAAAATGACCAGTTGGAGAGGCAGATTTAGGTTGACAGCCACGGAGGGATGAAAATAGCATGCTGCATACGTTTACCTTGGCGGTTTCAAAGGAATGGGCACCATGCTGGCAGAGCTGCCGATGCCCATGTTCATCCATTCATCCACAGCTCAGGGGCCTGTCACCGCAGAAACTTCAAGGGAGAGTTTCAAGCCACAGCACTCATTCTGCATCAACAAACAATGTACCAGCATACATATATGCATATACTATATAGTATATATGGTTTGTTTTGGACAATGTAGGCTAACAAGTAACAAGTGGAAAACATAATATTTATACATCATGTTAACTCTATCAATTGTCACCTAAACTCCTTGAATGTGACATCTGTGATCTTACTGTAATGTAAACAAAAGATTTACCATCGAAGTTCCAAACATCAGTTTCCCAGATTTATTAATGAATATATTTGATCATTAACACCAGACAAAAATATTATTCATGTTTTCTGGGAAAAAGGTTTGTTCACATTTGTAGCGCTTGTAAACACATATCTCTATTTTCGATTATTTTCATTATTGATTAATCCGTCCATTTTTTTCTTGATTAGTTCATGAAGCATTGTCTATAAAACACCAGCAAACATCCCAATTTTCTCGAGCCTAAGGTGATGTCCTTAACATGTTTTACCTGGTCACCAGTCCAAAGCTCAAAGACGTTCACTTAACTATAGTGTAAAACATGGAAAATAATTATTGCCTTTATTGTTTTAAAAATCACTTTGTTATGATGACATCAAAAGGAGCAAACATTTTCTACTATTACACACACAACACATGTGGGGTTTTTAAGGCTGATTCTGACATTTGTTAGTCTAAATATCGGAAAGTTTTATGTTTTAAGGCAAGTTACAATTAAAGCTGTCTACCAGAATTACATACCGTGCTTGGCTGTGTAGAGAAGCAAAATGTTGACCATAATTTAGGCAGATATGATAGAAAAGTTAAATAAATAAATTATCTGCACACACCAATGACCTCCACCTCCTCAACCTCCTGAAGTAACATCTAGGTGTCAATGAATGTTTATCTTTCTTTAACAGTTTGTTCATTTTTCATCAGATGTTGTGTGTTTGGGTTTGTGAGTTCAGTGACTGTCTGCGTCAAACTTACTCACATTTGTTTCAGATTGTCACATGAGCAGAGGCACACTAAAAAACAACCTGTATTATTGTTGCATTAATTGGTTAAAACCTTGACATGAGGCTGAAATTATGCTTAAACCGATGATGCAAACTAAAATATTGGTACAATAGGATGGTTTAAATGATCTACATGTAAAGTACATTTTATTACACTTCATTTTCCCTACTTTGGAAACAGAATTTGGTTCGCCGGTTTGATCCTTGCACTGACAATTTAGTCTTGTTTAACAGTAGAGTGTGAATAAAGAACAGCCACTGGCAATCTACACTATTTAATCTACGCCACACTACTATTAAGGAAAAAAAAAAGTTCTTTACAGTCTCAGCTCAGTTTCCTTGAAGATGAATCGCTGCTTTTTACCTGTTTCTATCCATCTTCCATCCATCCCGCCTCCCTTCAACTCACATAAATGAAACAGCAACACAGGAGAAGAAAAAGAAGAAGAGCACTGAGAGTAAACAGAACAAAAATATTGGTTTGCTTTCTTTCTGCTCGCTCTACCCCTCTGGATATGTGATCACTAACATCTATTGCATGTATTGAGGGCTGGGCGATGGTTTGGCACGTAGATTGTCAAATCACACCTCTGAGTAACTCTCAGCACACTTAGCTCAAGGCCCCTCCAGCTTACATAATCCTCTGATCTGTCTGCTGCTGGAGCAGGGCCAGCAGAGGATTGACAAACACACTGAGCTAGAAATGAGACACGCCACGCTGTCTTACAGGGCTGAGAGAGAGAGAGCAGTGACGACAGCCATAGTGAGTGGTAACCCTGTCTACATGGATGTCTATTCTAAACAAAAATCCCACAGCACCGTCAGCTCCCAGGTCAGAGATGTAGACGAATAAAAACATCAAACTTGTCCTTCTCCGCGTCCTGAACTCTCTTTTTTTCTCTTACAACCTCTAAAATAACTATCAATCCTTAACACAGCTCCCATTCAGGATAATTTTTGCTTTAATAAAAGAAAGCAGGGTGGTCTCCTTTCCACACTTCACCTTTCTCACGCACACATCTTCTATTTCCATCCTTCCCCCCCTGACCCTCCACCCGTTTGGCTGGTGAAGAGGGAAGCCCACTTGCAGTGCCCCCTTTGGCAGTTCTTTTCAACTTCACAGTGTCCTGTGGTTGAGCTTGGATCCACTACAGAAAGCCATCTGCCCACTGTGATCACTCGCTAAAGTGTCTTAATTAAGCCTCATTGCCTTTGTGTTATGTGCCCCCTTTCAAATGGACCTCGGAAAACGCCCAGAGAAAATGAAATGCTGCGTGAGAGGAGGGGAAGAGAGAGCTGGACTTAATATTTACACGCCGAGCCATGTGATATATCTCAGTGAGTCATGTCACACTATCTGACAGACATTGTCATTCTATGAAATGGCTGTGCTGTAGGGATTTTGTTTTTGTTCAGCGGCTCACAGGAGGGTGCAGGCAGAGACCGGCCTCACTGATCTGCTATCATTTGCATGTTGAACACACCCATGGCTCCTTGATGTTGACGTGAAACACTGGCTCTGCGATGTGCCACAGCTGCAAGGTCCAGAGTGCCAAAGTCGCCCCGCGCGCACACACACATGGATGTACACGGTCACACGCTAACGCACATACACATACCAAGGGAGCCTCTGTCATCCGGTGTCCTGTTCCATGTCTTCATTTTGGGGCTGCTGATGAGACGTGTTGTGTCGGGGATACTCTCAGGACCATCAGATCTGTCAGTGGTTGTTCAGCCTTCATCACATTTTGATCCACAGGAAAAGGACTGAACTGCTGTTGTGTCACTGCAACACTCGCTCTTGGCTGGTCCAGTCAGTCAGTTCAGCTGGTTCCCTTCTAGTCTGCTATTGGTTTCAATCTATGTAAAAGTCAACTCGCAGACATGAGAGAGGTGAAAGTTGCGTCATCTTTGTTATATTTATTTATTTATACTGTAGTTCTGTCTAATAATTGCATCAGTACAGACGGTCTCATGGCTCATCATTTACATCCAATGCCAACATTCAGTCCAAATTCAAGAAGTGTGTCTGATATGTAGCGAGGCAGAAAGTGAGAGTGTGAATGATCAGGATGGTGGATGACTGTATAGTGTGCCTGACTTTCATGCAGGAGACACAGATGTGCATTTAATGTTTGCCTTTTTATTAACATTAAACCGTGGTGTTTCCCTAACCTTAACCAAGTGTTTTTGTTGCCTCACCCTAACCATACCTTAACTGTAGTATATTTGCCGCAGTCTTTCCCTAACCTTAACCATACTGTAGTTGCCATCCTCAGATATTCTATACAGATATGCTTTGGAACATGTACAATTATAGTGTGTAAGTATGCAGGTTTTGTTCAGGAAAAGGTAAATACAAATCCAGCAATATAGAAAAAAGAGAAAAAAAAGGTAAAGTACAAATAATAAGTCTGATTCACACTTGTTTCCCTGAAAACAGATGCTCTGCTATCATCGAGTTTCTAATGTTTCAAGGCCTGATTGATCCCTCATCTGTCACAGTCACAGAAAAAAAAATCCCGAAGTACGTGTAACTGTTCTTTTTTTTTTCCACTTCCTCCCCCTTTCTTTTCTCCACAGTCTTTCTTTCACCATCCATTACAAGTGTGTGACAGGTTACAGACGGGTTGAGAGGGGAGAACAATGTGTTGTGACCCTCAGTACTGCCCTCCAGCTCAGCGCCTGGCTCCAACTCCCCCTCCCAGCAGGCCGTGGGGGGCCTGGCCGCCGCCCCTCTGCCTGCCTCTCCCTCCACCCCTCCACCGCCCTCCACCAGAATCAATCGCTCTGCGACACCATACAAACGATCCACTGAAGTCCATGCATCACAGTACAGCGCACCACCAACAATGACCAGCCATGTGGTTCAGGACTGAGAGAGAGGGAGCGAGGATAAGATGGAGAGTTATTACAGGTACTATGAAATTGAACTGGAAGAGGAGAGTGAAAAGAGAGCGACAGGGAAACAGAATAATGAGAACAAAAACACAAATAGAAAGACTGTGCACATATAAGGGCTGAACGACTTGAGGAGGATATCTAATTGTGATTTTTCTCACCAATCTTGCAATTATGAATCAAATCATTTTCTCCCATTAAACCCCAGGCCTATATTTTATGATCTACATTGTTTAATTATGTTTGCATCATGCATAATCAGCAACTTGTATTGTTTGTACATGAGTAGAATCAGATAAAATAATGCAGTTGATTGGTGTTGAGGTCTTCCAGGGTTCAAACCAGTCAGTTAGAGAAAAGTCAAGCTCTAAGTAAACTTGCCTAGTTTATTAAGATATTGCATTGGTACCTATATATATATCAGCCTATATGTAACATTACCCAACAATATTCAATCATTACATTCCAAATTATAACTAAGAAAATAACTAAGTACATTTACTAGTACAGTACTTAATTTCCACTTTATACCTTATACTTCTACTCACCTTCATTTTGGTGGCAAATGTACTTTTGTACTTTTTACTTCACTACATTTATCAGACACATATAGTCATTAGTCACATTTACCAGTTAGGCTACATCATTATAATGCTGTTTAGATGTTATTTGTAATAATGATCTGATGATGTTGCAGCAATATAACACTGACGGGTCATTCTGCTTCCTCATGATAATTAAACTACATTTTATACTTAAGTTTATGTGCTGCACTATTTCTAAGAAAACTCCATAAAACTTCAAATTCTTGTTTTTACATTTTTGTTTTTGTGCCTATTAAACAAACAAGATCTAGCAAGTTAATTAGTGATCATATTTGAAGGCAGTATCAATCTTCTCATCCAGACCCCAAACGGAAAGTGAATAAGCACATTTCCCAAAATGTGGAACTAGTACATTTGACTGTGACATACTTTATGCTATTATAGCTGGCAAAATCAACGCTGGCTTACTTGAGCAACCCGCAGCTTGTTAAAACACTGTTAATTGAGTAAAATTGAGTGAAAAATGTGGCTTTAGCAAGTTTGAAGTGATTAATCATTCAGCCTGTGCAGAACAACTAAAATTTGTCCGAGCTTTAATTACATCCTGGTAGATTCAGTGAGCATCTGAGGTCCTCTCTGGTCAGCTACTGCTATTGTTTACTTCAAGTGTTACTCTGACTCTCAGAGGTCCCCTGGGAGCCCAGTGCCCTCCCTCAACCCCCCCTACACACACACACATACACACTCTCTCTCTCTCACACACACACACACACACACACACACACACACACAGTCTACTATGGCAAAATTGTGTTAATTTACCCAGCCAGTAGTATTAACCATATTATATCAAATAACTGCCACAGACAATTGGGCGGCCAGCTCTGTGACTTCATTTTAATTGATTTTCTTACATGCTCTCAGCCGCGGATGATTTGGTTTCCTTCTGACACTATGTTTATTAAAGGCATATTGCATAAAGGAATAAATAGATATTGTTGGTCGGATTTATATGAGCTTTGAGGGAATGCAGAGATTCGCCCCTTGTTTTAATATAAGCCAGATTTTAAGTGTTTAGTTTGATTAAAGTCAATATGTTTGTTTAACCTCTGGGCCAAAGGGACACCTTAGTGTGTGTGTATTTAATGATGTGTACTTAAATGCGTGTGTTTGCGATGGAGAAAGTAAGGGAAATGGGGGGATGTTTACATTCATCCCAACCTGTCCATCACAGCGATGACGCTCAGCTACCTGGGTGAGCTGACTTCATTGGAATATGTAACACAGAAAATGAATAGAGCCGCTGTTATTTGGCCAGAAACAGTTTTTATTTTCTGTCTTTTCTTCAAGTGGAATGGCTGCGAGGAGACCCCAGGACCATTTCATCTTGAACATCCTTTACCAGCTGTCGCAGTCTTAAAGGCATGCTGTTCAGCCCACAGAAAATCCCACTAATCATCTTTTTGTGTTTGAGGGCACAATATGCTGAAACAGGCAGGGTGCACACACACACATTTATACACAAAAACACACACACACATACATGCACACACACATGCAGACACTGCCAGCCTGCTGCTCTCTTGTCCCTGAGCCCTGAGGGGGAGAAAAAGAGGGAGAGGAGGGGGGTTTCGGTATAATCACTTGTTAGAGGTCTGGCTCCGTCCCCCCACTCTCCTCCTCTCCTCTTCTCTCAGGAACCTCCTCACTCCTCCACCAACTGTTCTGTCCATCCACCAATCTGTACAGTATCTGTTTCTCGGTTTACCCCGCGACTTCTTCCTCCATGTCTGCTCTTCTTCCTCCTCTGTCTGTAAAAGCCAGTTCTCTCTCTCTCTCTGACTTTCTGCAACTTTCTGCCTCATCCACTAAAACTCTCTCCTTCATCTGTTTCTATATATGTGTGTATAATGTGTCAGCTTTAGAATGTGTCATTAATTCATGTATTATTTGGTATTTTTGATACTTTGATCATGCAGCTAAAAATTATTACAGGTCCAAAATGTAGTGAGTTTACACGGGAATGTGAGCTCCATTGGCTTTAAAAGTGATCACAATTTGAAGGCAGCTTTGGTTGAATGTTTTGCTTGTAAAGCAATTTTAAACATTTGTATCAGATATGCCATCTGTGAATTTTTTATTTATTTTTTTCCTAATACATTAAGTTGCTATCTAACAATAAAAAAAAACTACGGTGTCTGCATCATAAGATATATTACGTGAGATTCTACTGTAAATTTTCCATTTTATTCCTATATCCATGATATTTTATTTTTCGTTTTTTAAAATCTAAATCAAACCTAACGTTACATTTTGAATCTTTGAATAGCTAAAAAGCTGCGAAAGCACAGAGTTACTGTCCTGACAGTTTTAATGTCTTTACACAGTTGCATGAACTGGACTGAGGGATCTGAGGGAGTGTATTCTGACATCAGGAGGAGGGCATATTAAGTTCAACCCACCTGGTGACGAATGTGATCAAAGTGTCAGGTGAGTCTGTGTCTTCATTCTTGTTAAGAATATGCTATTCCTATCCTAATCCTATTTTAAAATAATTCACTTATTCTCTAATTTGCCACTGAAAACCTTACTAAATTATGCGTTTTTTTGTTTTGTAATAAATCCAATCCCACAAATTAACCTTGATTTTTAAGATTGTTTAATAGAATTATAAATGGACGTGACAGAGAGTAGAGATTATTCAATGTGGGTTAACAGCTAACTGTATTAGTTTTCATAATTTAAAGAATAACTTTACCATCAATTTAGTGCTTTGAACAGAATGCAGAAAACACTGCAACTCAGAATGTTAAATTAGTCCAAATCTCCCACACAGTTTTTATAGGAATACAAAGTAAGAGAGGGACTTTTTGTCCCATTTTATGCAGAGTGTACCACTGTAAACAAGGACATTTGTGTCAAACCATCCCGTGTCTTTGCACCTCGTTTTGTACTGTACTTTAATACTTACACAGGGAGTCATGTGAACAATAAGTCCTTACTCTAATTTCTCCACTCAATGACTTTATGAGTGGACAGCTAATGCATCATTCTTCTCATTGACTAATGTCCTGGTTCATTTTGTCCTTTCCGCTTTGCCGTCGCCCGCCGTGCAACACTGATTAATGCCATCACAGCAAATTAGATAGCCAAGGAACAACATGTTTATCATTTTCAAGCATTAAGAAAAGTACTTTCTTGCTTCATTTCCTTCAGTGCATTCAAAGCAGTGGGCACATCAAGGTGATGTATGTATGTACAGTATAGAGGGGAAAATATTAATTGGAATATAGCCAGAGATGTGGCCTTTCTTCTAAAGGTTGTGAGACGGAGGACAAGAGCTGAGTGTAAGGTATACCTCCAAGTAATGATGTCATTCTTTACTGTACACACACAACTGGCTGGAAATGCGTAAGGAACACGCTTGAATGTAAGACCACGGTTTCCATCGATCTCTGCCTTAGAAGTTTCCGAACATTGACGCCCTCTACAGCAGCAAGATGGCTGAATATCCAGAATCGTGTTTGTGATGTTGTCTGGTTGGCTACAGTTTAGCAAACTTATATTACTGCTGTACCTACATGGCAAGCACATTTTTGCAGCAATGTTGAAATTTGTAAAATGGACTTACTGCTTGCACAAATTGCTGACTAACGAAAAGCAAGAGTGACAGGGACAGTCAGAGAAACCATTAAGCTAGCTCTTTTTGACTGAAAAAGAACCAATAGCTGGTATTCATTATAATATATGTTCATAATTATATCACAGTGAGCAGAACAAATTTGATATTGGTGTCTTCATTATATGTCTTCTTCTGAGTAAAGTAGTGGTTCTCAACCTGATGATCAGGACTAACCAATTTGTGATAAGTTAAATGTGAGGAGTCACTATGATTACAAGATAACAAGATACAGTACAATAAGGAAAGAATAGCACCCTTAAAGTCTCAAAAACTATAGCAACACTTAAAGTATGAAGTACAACTTTATTCTAAGACAAAGGTGTTTCAGATTCTGGCCAGTGAAGGTACAGGCCATGAAACCAAAATAACTCCTGAATTCACATTCTACATTTGATCCATTATTAGTATAAATATTGATTAGTGGTATTTTTTTTTGTAATTGTTACATTAAAAATTACCCTGTATACATTATTAATTCATCAGTATTGTCTTTTGTGATATTGTTATACAGAGAGTATTATACCATACAGCTGTTTATGACCCTAAACATTTTCGCCATTTCTGTTTTAGCTGTTTGTTTTATTTTTTCCTAAATAAGCAAATTGAAAATTGTACAAGAGCACCTTGAAAACCTTGATAGCCCAATGAGTTACAATAGCAGCCTCAGGTATTGACAGAAAGAGAGCAAGTACTCAGATATTCTCATATCATTTTCATCCTCATATCATGCTGAGAACGTAGCCTGGCATTGGTATGTTCTTACCCAATGTTCCCTCTCCCGGGCTGTATATCACATCATAAAGAATACATAAACCCCTTCTCCAAAAAAAAACTACCCAGTCTCCAAGGCATCAGTGCCTAGCCCTGTTCTCTAAGTCTGAACAGAAAAAGAGCTGAAACAAAGAACTTTCCTTAGAAAGAAAAAGAAGAAAAACAACATCGCTCAAACAAAACAAAAATCGAGAGACAATGCTAATAACTGTAAAATATGAATGGTGACTTGACATATTTGCAAATGCGCTGAGAGGCGCCCTACTAAATGCAATGAAATGGGAAACCAATGGCATGGAAGAAAGCGGTTGTGGGCCCCCATCTCTTGCCATTAGATGTTCAGTGGAAGCTGTCAACAGAAGGCGCATTTGCCTGCCAAGCTCTCTCTCTGACTGAGCTCTCTGCCTGCAGCACGCCCCAAGCTCCTCTTTGACTCAAAGGGTTCATTTCACTTCTTTTAGCCTCATTCGCATGTGGTGCTACACAAAAACCCGGCTTGCTCGCAGCCTGCCTCTTGTGTGTGTGTGTGTCTGTGTAGATTTGTGTGTCTATGTGTGTGTTCTCGTGTTTGTGTGTATGCCTGTGTGGGTGGGTGTGTGTGTGTGTGTGTTTTTGCGTGTTTTTGCACAAGTTCACGTGTACATGCATGTGTGTAAATGACAAGGTGATGCCAGGATTCTCACTATTTGCGCTGATGGCCAAAAAGCAACAGTGACAGGAACAGGGAAAGAGACCAGAGGGCAGCATCCATCATTACACATTTTCTAGTGCTATTAGCATTAAGCTAGCTCTTTTTCACTAAAGAAACACAGTCAACTGATATTCATATATCCATAGTTTTATCACAGTTAGCAAAATAAACTTTAATATTGGCATCTTGATAACATGTCCACTCTTCTTCTTAGAGAGCAGTGGTTCCCAACTTGGATCGTCAGATAAATGTGAGGAGTCACTATGATTAACAGAACTGACATATAGTTTACAACCTGTGACAAGGATTCACAACTAGACATTGCTTTACTTTAAAGGGTCATAAGCCAAAAGGTTCAGGAGTACTTGTATAGAGCATTGGTAATTAAGACTCATCTGCCTTGGTTTTGTTTGGATTACATGGTATGGACTTAAACAACATATGCAGTACAATAAGGAAACAATGGCACTCTTTAAGTGTCAAAAATACAGAAAGAACATAAAGAGTCAAAAATTTAAACTGAGCAAACAAACAAATTTTCTTTTTTTTTTAAGTATTTGACTTCACAACACCGCGGCTGTCCTCTGACCAGTCTCTTTGGCTAGCAGCCCGAGGGTCGGACCAGTGGAGTGGAAGTTGAAGAGGGCTGTTTGAACGTAATAGGTTTTGACTGGCATGTGTTACGCGCTTCACTGCACCATTGATTGAGCGCTTGTTTGCTAAATCACTGCTGGTTTCCCCTGTCTGGTAGGCCTGTGACACGTGTGGTGTGTGGTCACTTCAGCTTGGAGAGAGCGAGAGAGAGAGAGAGAGAGAGAGAGAGAGAGAAGAGCAGGTGCGACCCTGGTGACCAAAAGAGAACATACAGAAAGTTAAAAATGACAATAAGAAAAAAAGTAAAAGAGAGAGAAAACAGGTGATATAATAATTCCTGACCCGTTTTGATGAAACTCACTAAAACAGGAATCCCCCCCCACACACACACACTTTGGTCTTTCCTCCATGAACACTCAGCATAACACCCCTCCTCCTCCTCTTCCTCCCTCCCATTTCACTCCCTCTCTGCCCCCACCCCCCTGTTTCAGACATGCTTTTTACAGCTTGGAGGATGTGGCAGTGGAGGGAGGTTGGTGTCATGGGTCAATGTCACTCAGCCAGCCGTCCACTCATCGGATGTGGATCACTGAGATGAGATGGCTGCCTCCTTGCGCTCTTCCAGTCTCGCCATTGCCATTTTCAAAGATAAACAACAGACCCTAAGTAAGAAAAAAAGTTGAGAAAAGACTTGCAAACACATTTACTGAATTACTTGAATGAAATATGTAGTTTAACATCCAAAAAACATCTGTTATTACGTGATTAATGCGATTTCACAAAGTGCAGTCCTATTGCTCATAAAACACTTGGAACCTCTCGACTGTCCTGCACTCGCTTTCACTGAACATACAGGGGATGTTAATGTCTGTAAAATGTATTCAGTGCTCAAGGTGGACATTGGGACTGGGACTCCTTCTAAGTCTGTAAAACCTGCTGCTCTTCAGACTTCCTCAAAAACCAAAAATTATTCATTCCTGCTACACTGAGGGTGTCTCTGTGAGCTTTCAATGTAACACTCCAAGTTTATCCCCAGAACGTTACACTCAAATGAACAAATGAATATAGCTTTATTGCAAATATGTCTATGTAAATTCCATTTATAAATTTGAGTTTATATTAAGAACAAACTTTTATTTCTGGGGTTTATTTCTGGCTTTTTTTTTCACATTCTGACATTTCCATTGGTTTAGCTCATTTTATGTATTTACCAGTGACTGATGACCACCTGACTGAGAACTGGAAATACAACATGATTCCCTCTCACACCTGAAAAGTTCAGGACCATTTCCTGCATGGGGTTGTGTGTGAATGGAAGCAGGAATGAATATTCAGGGAAATCTGCACTGGCAATTCCCCACCTCATGACCTAGGAACATTTCAGGGAAAACGCTACTACTATGAAGAACTACATTTTGAAATCTACATTACAATCAAGTAAACATGTTACATAAATCTTTTAAATCTGGAAAACTTTGTACTGCTCTATGAAAGGCCAAGGCGTAAACCATGATATAAACCAGCTTGTTGTTTTACGTCATTCTCTTCTATTTCCCTCTCTTATTTCAAATAGGTGGTTGAACGTAGCACAACTGGCCTACCCAGCGTCTGGATTCCTCCACCCCGCCTTGGGAAGACTTGGCGAGTAAACAGTGTCTTTGCTGATTACAACACCTCTCTCTCTCTGCAGCCCAAGGTAAGCTAAAACACTTTGATCTGCTATTGATTGTCTCCCTCCTCCTTCTCAACCCTACGCCCTCTTTCCCCGCTACTGTTAAAACATACCGTAGGTGAGTCAGTCAGAGGCCTGAGGCACTGAAGCAGAAACTAGCCGCACGCTGCTGTGTTTCTGATGCTGACCATCGAGGTTAATTGGTATCCTCTCTGTGGTGTAAAAATTATAATTACTTGGAAAGCAGAGGAGCTGTTTACAGAAGGGAACACAGATACAGCTTCAGATACAGACCCTCAGAATGATATCATCACTGGCTCCAGCAATGCCATACAATTGTATTTGTTAGACATTAGATCCTCAGAGTATTTGAATGTTATGTGTGGAGAAATGCAGAGGACTAAACAATTAAAACATTACATGAAAAAGAACTAAACTAAATGAAAATAAATTGAGCATCTGTGCTGGTGAGTCATGTTCTCAAGAGCCAATTAGCAGGATGTGTGAGCTTTTAAAAGAAGATGTGGCAGTCACCATTTTTAGGAGCTTTTAAAACACCACAAAGCAATTAGTGTAAATAGGTAAAAGTTGGTTACCCGGTGCTCTTTTGAGGTTGCAGGTGCGTAACAAAGACTGTACAATTATTTAATAGACCAAGTCAAAACAGCAATAAAAAAAAATCTACTGGGCTGTTAAAGAGTCGAAAAAGTTTTACAAGTTGGATGTCAGCAGGAAATCCTTGGCTCTGTCCCTGTGGAGATGTCGTGCTGTCTCGAGATTGATGAGAAAGCTGTTAAAGACAAATTCTCAGAAAAGGTACTTAAATGTTGTTTTTATCATTTACACCTCAAACAATTAAGCCAACACATGTTCTTATTTTCCTAAACAGCCAAATCTTGCCGTCTTCAGAATAAATACTGCTCACCAGAAAAATGGCAGAAGTGGTCTTTTGTTGAGACAATGTTCAGTAAGTATCAAAAAGTAGCATGAAGCTGTTGTGCAATCACAAGAAGTTGTTAAGAGGAGGTCACCGTGGATGGATGGACATAGGAAGAGCATCAATTTGACACAAGTTTGTGTCCAACAAGATCTCTCCTTGACCTTAACCATGACCACCATCTTTTGTTAAACTTAACTTTGTTAAACCAAATACTTTTGGTTGCTTTGAGATGGAAATATACCTTTGAGTATCAAATACTCACCACCTCTCGGCTTTCTAGGTGACTCAGGGAAGTTCGTAGTTTGCTCCTTTGCATAGCTTTCAATGGATAAACATTAATATTAAGTATGAAACTACTCAATCCATTGCTCTTGTTTTGCAAACATTCATAGTTTCGACCCACAACAGTGTTTTCTGACATAAAGGTAGGCAGTCGCAAGAGAAATCATCGCGAGATGATTAACAGGATAAAACTACAGTAAAATTATTATGTTAATGATGATTAAAAGAAATATACACAAACTTTGTGCTACAGAAAAGTCTCTGTATTGTTTGACATTTTCTCTGAGCTTTGCTTTTTGCCTGTGAATCACTGGATAATTTGACATCTTCAAGCCCCCAAAATGTCAAATAAAACAACCTGACAAGGAAAAAAAATCACCCTTTGGTTTACCACCTGTGGATGTGTGGAACCTGTGACAAGGGCTCATAAACAAAGGCATCACAATTAAAAACACATGGACAGTAGAGTAGTGATTAAGTACCCCAAAACTTCAGGCATGCACTATAAAAATAATTCAATTTCAGCAACGAACTCTTTATTTATATTTCTTATCCATGTTTTGTTAGACAATCCCATCATTTTTTTTCATCCCTTGAAGCTATGCAATGAAAACACAGAGCAGGACCCCAAAGGACCGAGGCCAGATGAAGGAATTAAGGAATCAATCAAAGCACCGGTAGCAATGAGCTGAAGCAGGGACCTATCCAATTTTTTGGTTCTGCTTGACGTCGAAGAGTGATTTAGTGGCTTCAGAGTGCTAAGTGTCATGTTCCCACACTCTCCTAACCTTAATGAGAAAGTGTGGAAAAGAAGTCACTATCCGGTTAGTCTGTTTTCATTTTTTTTTTTTTTTCGTGTGTAGCATGTCTGTTTCATTTCTCTCACACCTCTTCGTGAGAGAGGGGGTGCAGCTGTGAGATGATGAAGTTTCAGGGAAAGGTGGATGTGCCATCCATTACAGGAGGTGGAAAGGTGCAGATAAATCACCTTATCAGCCCTGCCTTCTCCCCACTGAGCTGAGGGAGCAGAGCATGGGGGAAATCCATCAACCTCCACAAATGGGACATGACTCAGAGATCACTCTGCCTCTATACTGGGCTCTGTACATACCTCACCCTGGCTTTATCATTGTATAATAACTCAGACTAACTTCCATCTGGGTGCAGGTGGACATCATTGTACAAGATGCAAACACACCCAGTGAAAATTCTCAACCAAATACACTCAAGTCTATTAGTAGAATGCATAAGATAAAACCTGGAGGATGTGTTGGAGCTACTTGGATTATCATTGATGTTTCATTCTAAATGTTCAAGGAACTGTTTTCATGAAGAAGAAGACATTCAGAAATAGCTAACATTGTTGGTAAGAATGAAAACCACTACAAAGAGAGGTAATTACAGAATACATACACAGAAAAATGTAGACTAGAAACATTTGTTGGTGAAAGGCTGAACTTTAACTTTAAATTGCTCTCGCTCAGTTAAATAATACATTTCATCTGTCCACACATCATGGATTTTTTTTTTGGGATGAAAAAGGCATTGAACAGTGGTCTGCAACAATACACTGATAATATATCTACACTAGTGCCTGAAATCAATTATCAGTGAAGCTCATCTCTCTCATGCTTTTGCACAACTTATTTTTCTTCTTTTTGTCTTTTCCACCTCAACCAAGGGAAAAATTTCATGGGAGGTTCCTTTCAGAGTTTTTGAATCGCAAATTCATAAAGAAAACAGGTAGATACACTCAGCAGCGTGTGTTTGACATCAATATATCAATGTCATCTGGTTCATCATACACTCAATCTCACTTTCCCATGATCTTCTGCATCTCTGCATTCGCGTCCACAATTACTGTACAGTGTTCACCTATGGCTCCCCATACAAGGTTGCTAAGCAACAATAATGACAGTGACCTTTTAGAAGTCAGTGGGATATGTACCACCAGTCGAAAAGACTACAGCACACACTATAGCACACTTGTGGGGCCTCGGTGTTTACCTCAGCTCATACACTGAACAGGCTGACAGAATAAGCCACACATGCACAAGACACACCCTCGCATAACATCATGCAAAAGGCATTAAGCGCATTTTTGCCCTTGAGGAAACCAGAGGCGTTAGCATTTCCCCGCTAGCTCTGAATGTAGTACCTTGTCACCACACCCCCTTAATGTAAGAGCAGTCTATTGGTATTCAGCTGCACAGGTATCTAAGAAAGCAAAGCCTTTTAAACATCTTAACCGCTGTTTGTTCTGTCTCTAGAGGGCACGTGCAGTACACTGGGGGTTTGGGAATAGACAAGGAGAATTGCAAATTTGTTTTGCCAGCTACATTTGCTCTGTAATTCCATGCCTGCTGCATTGTAGCAGAGTGTGTAAGATTTATACATAAACACACACAAAGGTGGGATGTTTTGTTTAATTCTTAGAAGATTTGGGATGTTTAGTTATGATTAATGACTTCTCCACAGGAGAAACATCATGCAGACAGTACATATGATGTACCATTGTGTTGTTTTGTTGTTGTTTTTTTCTTTGAACAGCTACAGAGCAACAAGAACACACATGTAACAGGTTCTCGTACTTCATCTTGGATTGATATTAAATGCTGTACATAGAAGATGGTCATGATTTTTCTGCCATTGTGACACTTTTAGTGACAGAGGAAAATGTGACCAGGCAGGATTGAGGCCTATAATCCCGCTACCATGCTGGTCTGTGACATGACATCATTATGTATGTCTAACTTAACTCTCTGTACTGTAGCTGTTTTTTTTACAGTACAAGAGTCTGATGCCTCACTTAAGTTCAGCGCAACAGGGGATGGCCTAAATGAAAGAGCAGAAGAAAGTTCCCCAGGCGGGAAGTGTAAGAGAACAGGAAACCTTCTCTGTGTCTGTCTCTTAAGTCCTGGGCATGCATCTGAATGACAAACCTGTGTGTCTGTCCCCCTTTTAAGAAATCCTTTACAAGTGGTGAGACACCAGGGCCTGGGCTGTGGAGGCTGTATATTTCTATTCATAATTGATGACCGGGACCCAGACAGACAGCACACTACACATGTAATATGGATTCACTCTTGGTTTCAGATGCATGCCCTCGTCTGGACTTGGCTCTGAGCCGTCATTGTGTGCGGAGGGGGAACGGTGTATGTGAGAATGTGTGGGTCTGCATGTGCATGTGTGTGCATGCGCATGTGAGTGTGATGTGGTTGTTGCAGCCCAAAAATGTAATGGGCCGACCTTGTGTCTTCCAGCTCCAGTTTGGCTGGTTATGCATTTGACTGCTAATTCCTGGTTTGGTTTTTCAAATTTCTTGTTTTTCAAATCCTACTTTGATTTCTTACAAGTTGTTTTTTGTTCTGCACTTTTTGGTTCCTGTGCACCTAAGGACATTTACAATAGAAAGACACACAGTGGGTTAGCTGCTACCTTTGTGGATTCCTGGGGACTAATTGATCAGGTATCCAAGTCCTGGGGCGTTTGTTTGGTCTAACCTTACTGCTTTCCCCGATTTCAGTGAAAGGTTCGTTTGAGAACACCTTGTATTTTCTAGTCCCTGGTGCTTTGTTTGGCCTTGCACGTGATGTGATCCACTACGTCTTTGAGTACTAATCTGTGAGTCTTACCACATGAAATATTTCATAAGGGAGATGAGAATAAATATAACAAAAACTGGTTCTCAAACTGATTGCGTCATGGATACACTTAGACAGTTTAAGCATGAGATAAGAGGTTAGTACCAAATAAACCCTGCTATTAGCCAAGCTAACTACCAGACAGACCTTACATCAGTCATCAGTCACATGAGAATGACTGGGCAGTGGACATTGTCGAGCCATTGTGCTAGATTGCTAGCAGATATGTTGTTCTAACTATAGTGTTTATTAGCACAGAGCCTGTTTTATAACCACAGAATTATTAAACCCTTATCGTCATTGTAAATTTAGCCATGTATCCAAATTCACTCCAGTTATTTTTCACTAATTTATGCTTGCTGGTGCTGTTGTGCTCCATTGCAGGAATAGAGAGCTGCAGGGCTTTTCACTTGTTTGTGTCCCCTAAAAACCTTTTGAATGACACCAAAGACCGTATGGTCATTTTTTTCAGCTCTTTCTGATTGACACCTAAATTTGTCAAGTTTAGCACAACATAAATCCTGGTTCTGGACCCTGCTGGCTCTACTGTCTGACTCACAGCTGCACAACCATTTTAGATTTAAGATATACCTGTTTTACTCATACAAATGAGCGTATGAGCACAGAAAACGCAATCACATCTCATCATAATGTGGTAGCAGATACAAATGAATACTATAAAAGTGACACATTCCACAAATCATAGGATATAGGATGGTAACAAATGTATTATTTCAGCTGATACTCAACTTGTGTGTAGATTATTTTAATGGCTTGAATCACTTAATTTTTGTTCAGTAGTTGAGTCATGAGTCACTTGAGCCTCTATTTGAACGAGACTGTCACTCCTCCTCGTGTCCCGATTGATCCAGTGGTTTAATGGACTTGTGTGGTAGAGTCTCACTCTCTCGTCTGGGCTCAGCTGAAGTTCACAGAGGGCAGAGTTCATACCCTGTGTCCCCATAGCAACATACAACATGTTACCCTCAAACAGAGACTCCCCCTCAATCCTCCATAATGGATTTGACCTCTGAACTCTGTCCCCTACTGCCCCTCCAACTGACACATAGCCAAGTGTGAAGCCTTATTGGCTGTAGCCTGCAGCCATGTCCACCACATTACACTCCACATCCCTGCCACAGAAGGGTTAATGATCCGCTCTGCAGTGGCATATGTCATCAAAGAGAACAGGCTTGCACATAAGGTTAATACCATCACTGCTTAAAAAAAACAGGAGCACAATCTCAATGATGAGACAAAGTAAATGAAGACTTCTTTTACAGCTGTCATGGTTTTGGTTGAATCATAAGCTTCACCAGCAGAGTCTGACTCACCGCGACCTCACACAGGTTCCCTGTCATCGTTATGCAGCTTCACCCCGCTGCAACCAATCCTGTTCTCCAACCAGCCTCGCCTGCTGCATTATTTATGAGCACTAATCAGGATCCCAGCTCTGGTGTGCTAGCCACCCTACCGGTAACATCACTACCCTGACCCGACCCTGCCTGTTTCCCCACAGCATTAACGCGTGTTTACGCTAACGCCTGCTCATTAGGCCTAACTATGCTAGGCCAGAGCCTGCTGCCTGAGCCGGAGCTGGGGGCCTTTTTAACATGCTCTAACCAGCCCAGGCATCCCCCTAATGGGGTACAGAGAACAGCTACGTGCTAATCTCAAACAACAGGAAAAAGCAGCATCGGTAGCTAGTATACATAGAGGTAGTTTACTGGGAGACGTGGCCTGCGAGGACCTGCGATCAGGCTCCATTATTGTTGTAATTAGCGCGCCTCGGTGGAGCCCGGGCTCCCAGGCAGCGTGCCTCGACCTCCCTGCCTCTCAGTCTGTTTACAGCCAGCCAAGGCAACAGGGAAAGGGCAGGGGGCTGGCCACACGGCTCGATGCCTCTGTTCAGCTCCAGCAGCAACACAGCTGTTTGTTCATTTGAAGCGTGGACACAGGAGGGTTTTCATTTCTCTGCTGTCCTACGCTGTTCAAATGTTTATTCTACCTGCAGTATAGGCAAAGGCAAACTAAATGCCCAAGGAGGTTCATGGGGGTCAGATACAGTGTGTATGTTTTTGATCAGCTATTCTGAAAGACTGCTGCAATTAGCCAGTGTACATCAATCAATGTCAGCATCAAGCCTGTGGAAACATCAACTAAACATTTGAATTACCTGGTATCATTTAAAGTCTGCAACCATCTAAAGGTGTGCGCACCCATGTGAAATCATGCATGAGCGTGTTGTGCCGCTGAGTCTCGGGTCTCTTTCCGAGTTATCATTCACATTCAGCTTCAACCTTTCAGCAAATGACTGCTCCCCTCACATTTACCCCAACCCTTTGCCCCCCCTCGTCATCAAGAGGCCACCCCCCGGTGCGACACCCATCCCCTGATCACCAATTAGCAAGGCCGGTCCCTTTTCCTGCGCGGATGCAGAGGTGGAAGCGTGGAGAGGCAGAAAGGTAGAAAGGCGCTATCAGGGCAGTGTGAGGTGGAGGTCCCATGAAGGACACGGCTCCCTGGGTGGCTGAGCGATGAGCAGGGGAGCGTGAAGGGCTGAGGCAGGTCTTTCCCACAGACCATCAGTCCTTCAGTCAGCCAGTCAGTGTTGCAATGCTGAAGCACAAACTGCAATCAGACAGCTACTTGCACAAGAATTCTACCCTTTTTAATTGCTTTTTTAAACTTTTTTTTAGTCATCTTTTTCCAATTAAGACATTATAATAATGTGTTTTTCTTTGTATGCATGTCTGTTCCTGCATGTGTGTGGTAGTTTTTTTATTTTTCCCCATGTGAGCCCAGCTGCTCTGACATAATTTTGATTAAGATAAAACATTGTTCTCTGTGTGTGGATGCTGAGAAGGATCAGCCTTGCCGTTCAGTGGCCTTTCCCCAGTGTTTCTCCTTGTTGTCTCACTTCATTCCCTCTCTTATTGTATCTGATAAGAGACCCCGTGTTGCAGTGTGGTAATGAAGCCTGTGTTAGAGGAGCAGCACCGCCGGGCATTCAGGCCCCGCACACCTCGGAGAAGCAGAGAGGCGCGTGCATATCGATCTCATATTGTTTCCTTGAAACCCAGCTGCCTCGGTGTACTTTGTGCTCTGGCTGCACCGCATGTCAGTTCACTGTAGTCTAATGTGCTGTCATGAAAAGTGGCAAGTGAGGTGTTGCTCTGTGTTTTTATGTGTGTGCGTTTATACTTGTGTATTCTTTTGAATTTATCTGTTCACTCCAACACAAAAAGAAATTCTCTTTCACATTCCACAATCATTTGTGGGCCATTTAATAATCTCATCTAGTACCGAGTAATTTTAAAAATTAGCTGTTATTATAATATTCACAAACAAGGAGCATTATTAAATTTTGATCTTGACTGAGAGCATAATTTGTTAATGTTGCTGCACAGATAGCATTAAAGCAGAAGTGTACATAATTTTGCGCCAAACATAATTATGCAGAGAATTCTACACCAAACCCAATAAATAAACTATAATGCTAAATATTTGACAGAATACTAATAATTGTAATATGCATTCATTAGCAACTACAGGCATCCTTATAAATAAGTGAATGGGAGGTCCAGTAACATCACGCCTGAGCTTCTCATATAAATCTAATGTTATTCTGGATGCAGCCTGTTTACATGGGGCCTAATCTATTCATTCATACAGGCTGTGTGTGTGTTTTTGTGTGTGCCTTTTGCATGAGAAAGTAAGAGGGATCTAAAGGGCTAAAGCGCCATCTGGTGGTGATGCAACATGGTGCTTTGTGCTGTATCCATCTGTGCACTGGTGATCCTTCATCACCAGGTTAAGATATAACTGCAGAGAGCAGTATAAAACTTCACTCACTCGAGAAATCGCTCTGAAAACTCCTGAAACTTTGGGTTTTACAGTTTCATAATGCAGGTTCTTTTCTACACACTTGTTCAAGTGCCTCATGAGTAAAAGGTGAACTCTCTATAAAGGTAATTTTAGGTCATCCAAGAGTGTAAAGTTTTAAGATTTTTTTTATTGTTTGACATTGCAAAAAATCTTCAGAGTAAATTCCTTGTACAAAGTGCAAAGCAAATCTGTCACATTTTGGCATCACTACAGGCACTGCAGCTCATTTTGTTTGTAAAATAGCCAGTGAAGCTTGTCCGTGCTTTTTACAGCAATTCTTTGTACACAAAAGACTTATTTGGAGTAATGCATGTAGAAAGAGCTCGCTGTTCTGTCCTCTCTAATTGGTGCTGTCAGGCGTCCCTTCGCTGGCTTGTTTCACAGTCTGATCGGATAACCCAGTCCACATGAAGAGAGGAGTGAAAGACAGCCTGAGCAAAGTAAAAAAAAAAAAAAAAAAAAAGAAGAAGAAGGCAGAATGAAAAGAGATGCAGGTGGTTAGGAGGTGGTGAGCTGCTTAAGAATGATCAGCTGCCAAGTAGACGACAGGCGCTCTCTTTTATACATAAATAGTTGTCTTTCACTTGGTATCTCTGCAAACAATCGCTGATCAGAGGTGTGTAAGCAGGTAGAGGGGGAGGGACTCTAATGCAACATGACAAAAGTGCTACTTTGATATTGCTGATATCATTACCCTCGTTAGGAGGTAAATGCCACTGATAAGATAGACTGGGAAAGCAGACAAGGAAGGCCTGCTTTTAAGTGCAGGGAGGAGCATGATGTTTAAGTAAAGAGAAGAATGCAAAAGAAAAACAGCTGATGTCTTTTATTCCGTCTTTCTAACTCACACGTCAGTCTCTCTCAGTCCAATGTAATTGCAAATTTCCCCACTGTGGGACGAATAAAGGTTTATCTTATCTTATCTTACTCATTTAATATCACCTGTTTTCAATTTTTTGTTCATATATATCACTTAATTTTGGGTGTATTTGTGCATGTGTGTTCTGTTTTTCACCAGCCCTGCTTCTGTATGTTTGTGTGTGTGCAAGGCAGTGACTGCGTTTACATGCACACTCACTTTCCACTATTATTCCAAATGTGACAATACTTTGAATTTGATCTGAGTCATGTTAACAGCGTATTCCATTTGGACAGTCAGAATTAGGCCTTATTCCAAATGTAGCATTTTCCGATTAAGACATCTGGGATATGCCGATGTTATTCAGGCTTTAGGAACCATCTTTGGGCATGTATGCAATTGGAATATACATCTCATTTGGGGGTTTTATGGTCAGCTCTGTGCATTGCAAACGAACCAACTATTTTGAAAGGTGGGGTAGAGATGCATGCACAAAAGAAAAGCCCACGTTTCTGTCCAGAAGGAGAAACACACTCACTTTTAAACATTATGAAAGGATGTCAACAGGCTGGATATGTGCAAATATAGCAACACCGACCTTTTTAAGAAGGTGGTTGAACGAGTGAAAGAGTGAGGCTGTGTTCACACACTCAACTAAGTCCTCCACCCGTGGACTATTTTGAAGAAGCAACAATAGGACAACAGGATGTACGTCATTACATTAATCAGAGTGTGCACAGCTGTATGTAAATGGGAATATTAGCAGAATATTCATATACATCAGCCATATAAACAGCTTCATAGGAATATAGTCTTTTTTGGAATAAGGGCAAAAACCATATTATTTTGTGTATGTAAACGCAGTCAGTGTGTGCATGTACAATTTGTATGCCTTCTTTTGTCTGTGTGTGTGTGTGTGTGTATGTGTGTGACAGTAATACCTGTGTTACAGTCAAAAGTAAGTAACTTCAGAAGTCAAGTGTATCATGTTGCCGGGATCTTCTTTGTGGTGACAACAGTGATTAATAATGGAAAGCAGATGTTGGCATCTTGAGCTGAAATTTTCATGAAACTTCGCTAACGTGATTAAAGTGTATGTCTTCCTCAAGTCACTCCGAGTCTTTTAACTCCGCTCTCTGGGGAGTGGCAACAAATCATGGTTGAGACAACATGTCAAATCACAGAGAATCTTATGCATGTCAGGAACAAACTCCTCTTTTTTCCTTTCTAAATTTTGAACTCCTTCTCTGTTCATTGACGCCTACAAACGTCGCCCAAGTTTGATTATTTTACAGCATTTTACACTTCTTGTCATTTCTCTTTCATATGTTTTATTTCCGATTGATTTTAGCTGTTTGCAGCATTTCAGACTGGATGTGGCTAAAAGAGGAGGCCTTTTAAATATGTTGTCTTTCTTTTTATTTTAGGCCTATGTTTGAGTTAAATTAGGTATAAGACATAGAAATATATGTTAAATAAAAAAAAGAAATAATTTCTTTTGTCATGGAAATGTGTCCAAAAAGCAAGCAAATTAGCTTATATATATTTATATTAACGTCTGTCATTTACTTAAATATGAGTAGTAATGGGTTCAACATCTAAATCCAAAATCACGTAGGGAATGCTATCAAATTATTTCACTACCAAGTTGAGATGAATAAACTTGACTTCCAGCGTGCCAAGTGTCTTTCCTGTGAAAAGTGATCTATATTTCAAAGGAATTTAATGACATTTCTATTTTCTCCTCTCAGAAAGACTTCAGGATTCATCCTTATATTTTTTTGTATGGGTGGATAAATGCATTTGCAGCTTCCGCTCAGCAAAGTTTATTTATATCTTAGGGATGCATTTAAAAGCCCGAGCTGCTGTCACAAGGAGATGGCTTTGCTCACTTTGGATTACGAGGTGCAAATGTATGAAAAAAGGCTCGAGCTGGAGATTCAGCGCAAAGTAGCCGGGAGTGTTGTGGCAGCAGAAATATCAGATTACTTAAATGCTTTCTCAAACATTTCTTGAAGAGGCACCACGATCAACTTTTATCTCCCTATTTTTCTCTCCATTTTTTCTTCCCTCTTTTATCCCTGTCCCTCAATTTTATCTCTCTCTCTCTCTCCTCCATCCCTAAAATTACACCTCACCTACAGTGCATCTGTGCAGATTTTCCTCTGTGCTCTCCTGAGAGACCAAAATCTAAATAATACCAGTGTGATGAGATTAGTAAGGTTAGTGTAATTGTTCTATCTTGAGCATTTATTTCTCTCATTTCCTCTCTCTTGTATGCTCACTCACAGGTGTTTTTTTGAGGGGGATTGATTCAGATTTGTATTTCTTATTTAAAATAGAAAAAAAAAGTGGCTGGCAAACTTGAAGAATAGTTCTTTGATGTTCTTTATTTAACAAATCCCATGAAAAGACCAACACCAACAATAGACTGATACTAGACAAACATCATCCTGGTGCTATAACCACTCACTCACACACCAAATGTGTATTAATCCACTGCTGAAAATAGTCCCCAGTAAAGGCACCATTTACTCTTGTCTAAGCAATGTTTGTTGAAAACTACAGTGCCCACCTGCTCAGGGAAATTACTTCATTAAATTGTTGCTATTTTTAAAGGTTTGCATCTTTAGTAGAAATGAGTTGGCGTTGGGGTTTAGTACCACAGTACTACAGTACTAGTACTACATAGACAGTAGAGAGAAGTGAGAAAGTTCTCAGATTAAAACTTTGACCGGAGTATCATTATTTGTCTTTGCAACACTAAAATATTACTCATATGCTAATCAACCGGCGACTAAACAGTCTGAATGGGGCTTTCTTTAGAGCAGTACCTTGCTTTTCATAATTTCATCCAATGGTAATACTATAAAGGAATATCTTATCTTGCTTACTCGAATGGAACAATTAAATTTGTTGTGTTGTGAATGTAAAAAAGGATTGAAATGATTTTTTCTTAATTACAAATGCACACAGTGACATCTGAAATTTACAGTAAAAAAAGAAGTGAAACTAATGCGTTGTTGACAATAAGAAAAATATAGATTAGCACCAGTTTTATTGTTTGACGTAAGAGAGAGGTTGAAACTTTGACCTCTTGTTGGCTGTTGCAGTAGGAAGCAGTGAGCAGATTGTAACGTTGATAATATCATCCTCACCATTTTTCATATAATTCTTGACATAAGCCGACCACACTGACAGCTGATTACTTTCCAGCTCCGTCAAAATCTCTCTCCCTTTCCTCTGACAGTTGGGTGACTTCTAAACAGGCAAAGACAGCGAGCCTACCGACGAATATGACACGCTGTACCTCCTGAATTATAATGTGATACAACAATCGCTGCTATAATTTGAACAGAGGAGAAGGGGGCTTGTGCTGACTCAAATTTCCCTTCTCATTTGACTCTCCCTACTTCAGTTCGACTCTATTTGGGCTCCATAGAGCAAGCACCATAAATTGCATAAAAGGATGTGTGTAAATGAATATGAAAAGCAATGTTCTTTTCAGCAAGGCAATGATAGCTGTTTTCACATTCCATCTCATTTTTGTGTTTTCTCTCCTACCTTTCACACTCTTCCCTAAGGCCATAAAACAGTACTTTTACATATATTACCTTTTGATTAATGGAGCTGTATTCATTATTCTGCCCTATTGCTAATTAGAAAACGCACCCTGCTAATGATATACAGTTGGAATAATACTTGCCCACGAGGCACGCTATCACATCAGGTTTCATGCTCGCGCGCTCCTGGTACGAGCCTTTACCCATAGATCCAGATCTGCCTCTTTCTTCCCCGCTCGGCTCGTCCATTAGCAAAAGAGTCACGGCTAACACTGGGTGTCATTGTTTTTTTTCTGGCATAATGAGGCCTGTTTTCTCCGGGGAGTTGTCGCTGAGGGTTGATGAGGTGTGCAAGCACTGAGTCAGTCTTAATCAGGAGATCCGTGTGTGCGTGTGTGTGTGTGTGTGTGTGTGTTTTGATTTTGTATTGTGCATGTGGATATCTTCATTTTGTCTCTGCTTTACTGCTGTTAAAGAAACAATCGTATCCAATATGATCCGTCAGATCCAGTGTAAGGGTTAATACAACATAGTAGTAGTGGAGTACCAGGTGAATCCATTGCTCTGAAAATGTTCCTGTGTGACTGTCCTGTCATGGTCCAAACAACCGATGGCAGTGACAACCGTCAATATCACACCAGCGGACATGTCTGTACTAATGCAGCTTTATTCCCCTGGCCGGGCCCTAACTGCGTTAATGGCTGGAGGGGTGTGATGGAGGCATCAAGGGGAGGGAGTGGGTCATTGGTGACAGGGTAACACCAACTTTTGAGCATGACATCTGTCATTTGTCCTCTTCAGCCAACCAGCCTGCTGATACTTTGTGCCTTTCTGAATAAAATGCCTTTATATACACCACATGAAGGCTTTTTAACCCATTTTTCTTGGTAGCATTTTTTTTAAAGATAAGATAAGATAAACCTTTATTCGCCCCTTAGTGGGGAAATTTGTAATTTGCATTTAGTGTGGCATAACATTTATACTATGATTTTTTTTCTCTGATATCCACATTTACATTGAATTCAACAGATTTAGTGTAATATAATTTAAGTTTATTATTGCATTTTTATTCAAATATTTCTGTTTTGTGACACTTATATACTGTATATACTATATATGCTGATACTTACTTTTGAATACTAGACTTTAACTAGAAACATATGAGAAGATCATGAAATCTGATGCATTTGTCTGAATTGAATTACTCAACATTATACACTTGGACCACATGCATTCATATTTAAATACATTTCAAATTATTTCCTGTTTCTTCATTGTGAAGAGTTCCCTAAGCGTAAAACAGATTTACTAGATTTAAGTTTGCACAAAAGTTAAAGTACAGATTTAATTATTTGGGCCATAATTTCTATCACTTCCATCATTTCCATCAGACTCATTATTTGAAAAGACTGTCAAAACAAGCCCACTGTTTTGCTCAAAGGTAACCCAATTTTTCTTCTAGCTTGAGAAAATTTGAAATTAAACTCATCTTTCTAGTCCTTCTACTAAAATTTCAGTACTTTCTCCAGGCTGTGTGTCACACGGAGACACATACACATGCACACACCAAATTACCGTAGCAAAGATTAAGCCCCTAACCAGAGGAAAACAGAGAGTGTGTCTAAAAAAGATTTATCTTTGGTTTCATTTGACCCTGAAATAAGGGCAGTGAAAAGGCTGTAGTAGCTACACGAAGTGGATAAGAGGAGGTCTGCTCTCTTCAGTCTGCAGAGAGAAGAGGCCAAAGGTTACAAAGAAAACCTTGGAGTAGTGCCAAGGAGCCGTTAACACTTCTCACCTACTTTTTGTGGCTCAGAGGTCAGCATTTTCTGAGATTACCTCTTCTTATTTTCTCTTTTCCACTCTCTCCAAGCACCATTACAGCCCAGCACACAGCCATTAGAGATCAACAGCCCATACGGTTGTAATAGCACCCTCACATAGCTCTAGGGTCTACTAACCTATAGCCTCTCTGTGCTGTATGATCCTGCTCACTAAGTTCTCGCTAAGGCCAAGTAGGTTAGTATTGAGGTTAGGCTACAGGAGTACAGTCTGTGTTACAACCGTGGTCACAATCTGTCCAAGCTCTCGCTCAATAATGATGATAATGTATTGGTTTATTCTTCCTAAGGCAGTTCAAAGTGTGCAGTCAGCTACACAGCAGTGTACCCAGTGTTGGGTGGATGGTTGTTGACATGAGGCCTGAATCCACATATTTGAGTTAAAGGATTTACAGTGAAAACATCTTTCAATTTGATGCAACAAATTTACCTCTGGAAAAAAACACAACAGTGCACTGGCATTTTATCACTCACTAACTACACAGTCTAAGTTCTTCTTTAATGGTTTGATTTTTCACATCGTGGCCATGAGAGGCAAAAAGAGTGGTAAAAAATTTGATGTAATAAAAGTGATGAATAATAATAATGATAATATATTTTGACGCACTGTTTATTAATTACTCAAAGTCCAACAGAATTAGTAAATAAAAGAACTAAGACAGAAACTGATTTAAAAAATTGAAAATGCATGATCGTCATCAGCCCCCTGCGACCCTGCAAAGGACAAGCAGGCATAGATAATGGATGGATGGACTTAGATGTAAGAGCTTACAGTTTTCAAATGATTAGTCCACAGAAGAAGTAAATGCTTTTCAGCTCCTAAGGCCTGTTTGAAAGGACGCTGTGCACGTGGAACATGGAGAAATGTTTTATATAATTTGAGTCCGATGAGCTAAAGTGGTGAGGGATTCGACAACTTCCCCAACTTTGTCATTTCAAAGTGTTCCCTACTGTACTTAGACTTATCCTGATTCTTTGGGCAGAAGCTCTACAATTCTCAACATGGGAAATAATCGCTCTGGATTGACACAGAATTGTTTTGTCAACTAAATCATAGCTGCAGTTGGACAGGAAGACTTAAATTGGCACCGCACAAGCCAAGAAGAAAATTTTAGCTCCTTTGTCCCTCTAGACCCTCCAGTTGGAATCTCTCTTTTCCATTTTGATAGCGTCACAGACACAGTACTTACCGTGCCCTCCAGAGGCAGTGACGTGTCTGTCAGAATGACATGAAGTCAAAATACAAAGTCACAGGAGGTGGCAACACTGTGGGGACAAACAGAAGGCAGCACGTGTTTTATCATCAATCAACGCATTTGCCGCTAGTGTCGTTGAGATTCCGGATGCTTCCCAGCTTCTTTTTCACTAAACTTCATTCTGATGCAAGTTATTAAATGGTGTGAAACCTCTGTCAACATCTGTGTGTAACCAGCCAAATCTGCAACATCTGACACAAAAATCCTGCAAAGGTGCGGACATCACACCGCTTTGCAAGTCGTTCTTTTATATCAGAATAAAATATCACCCTGACTCATAACTTTGTTTTCCAAAATATTTGCATTTGAAAATGAATATCGAGTAAAGAATAGAGTAAGCTGCACTGCTCAACAACCCTATAAATATATACAGCAGATAGGATATGACCCATTTTGTTCAGTGAGGCAGTAAGAATCCCATTTACTGTATCCATTCCTTTAACTTGCTGTGCACAGGTGTAATTTACAGCCAGATATCGTGTTGTTTGCCATTTATTTGTATGGACACACATGGAAACGCTTCATACCGTCTTGTCGAATCTTATCTGGGCCAACATGCCACAACGTTTCCAAGATGCTTTGGAAGAGTGAAAAAGTAGTGACAAAAGCAGAAATGCTGCTGAGCTTACACACTGTACTTCTAATGTTGAAGCTAGTGGGCCCACATTTAATTAACTTGTATTCCAGTTTCTGACTGAGAAGAAAAACCACATTGTAGCTCTGCTTTTGCAGAAGAAGGAACCGAATTTAAAAAAAATCTAATTGAAGCTACATCTTTTATATCCATTAAAAGTATGTGTATTAAATATATGCCTTGAATCATCCTATATGATGAGCCCGTATCACCGCAAACATGGCAATGCTTATATTTGATAAAACATATTTCACAATTCAAAGCCTTTATAATGAAAACAATTAGGGATGTCTTCTGCTATAGAATGAACCTTTGTGGGGAAAAAATGTGTTACCTGAAATCATGTCTGTATAATATTGTGAGCGATGTTTTTCATTGGGCTTTATAAACTGTATGTCTTGCTATATCTTTGATGTTTGACATACAAGACTGTCCTCTAATCCCAAATGGTTAGTGTGACATAAAAATTAACTGACCAACATTGTTAAAAGCTAAAAATACATTTAAATGTTTTTTTCTCTTTGCTCTTAAGCACTGACGCCTTTCTCTCCTTTAGTTGATGTTCTTTTTATTAATATTTCATAACTGTGATAATGAAACAGTGTCCTAAACTTTAAACTTTGTTCTCTGAGCGTAGCTTTGTGCCTTTCTCCTGCTTCGTGCCCCCACACCCCAAAAGCATCATGGGAAATCTGGCGTCACTGACACTTATTGTGCATCCCTACAACCAGCCTTCACATGAGGGCCAACCTCAGGCTTTCAAAGAGTTAAGTTGAAGGTGTAGGCAAGTGCACTGGCATGGATCCCCAGGACAGCAGGCCAATTATAAAATTATGAGTGAAGAGTTCCTCTAGATCCCCTATCGCCCCAAAGAACCCCATTACCCAGAAGCCTTGGCTTTGAACACCTCTCCCACACCAAGAGATGATACAACCTCCAGTGCTGGCGCCTGTCAGGCAAAGGTTTTGCAACAGAAGCCTTTTTTCCCCCTCTTCTTCCACATCTCCCTGGGTGTTTTAAAGCAGCGCTACGGAGCCACATTTCCTAACAGTGTTGGCTTAAAGGCAGCACTGGCAATATGACAGCAAGAAGAAACAGTTAGTGCCACAATTGACATATTCCCCATCCTTTTGGCATGTCATCTCCCTTTTTCTGGACACCTGATTGATTCTGACAGCCTATATTGGGTATTTCATATGAAAGAGAATTTTGTGATTAAATGTTAATGAGTTGGAATTTCTCTCAGTGCTTTTATTACAGGCCGCCAGTTTTGAACATTTTTCAAAGTAACACACCCAAATTCCACTGTTTGCAATGAATTAATGATACAGTCTTGTCACTGAAGTATCATGCATTCTTTAATCAGGCTGCGGGTCTGAAACAGAAGCTTCTTGAAAGGTATTTCTTTATGATCAGAACAATTACAAACTTAGCGGCAATCATAAAGGGCTGCTTCACAAAGCCATGCATACATATATACAGTATGTGTATGTGTCAGAGACGGAGAGAGACCCTCAGGGTGGACTCTGCAGCTTTCTTGTACTTGTTATCTGAATTATATGTCTTGACTGGCTCACATCAGTCATGACTGAGAAGACTGAGGCCAAAGGCTGTGTGAACTGCGAGCACAAAAGAACAGAACCACATGTCTTTGTTCCATGTTCTCAAAGTGGTCGCCAAGTTGTAGAATAAACATCCCCAAGTTTAGCTCCCACCCCACAACTCCCCACCACCACCACCACCACCACCCCCACCCTCCCTCCTTCCTACAGCCAAGTCTGGAATCAACCCTCCATTTCTGTTCTTGTTGTTGAGGACAAGACACAAATTTGTGTTGGTAGTTTGTGGTGTTTGGTCTCCTTTGTGTTGAACTGTATCGGAGCTGACACATCTCTCATGTCTGCGTCTGCCTCCTACCTGAAATCCTCTGCGGCTTTTCTACAACTGCCAGCAAGAGAAGAGATGGGAGCAGCCAGACTGTTTTATTTCATCATCTCAGATCATGATACTGCCTGCCTCTCCCACACTCTCTTTACCACTTTACCACCCTCTGCCAGCTGGGTGTGTGCATGTGTGTGTGTGTGTGTGTGCATGTGTTTCTGACTTAGCCTACTTTGGGGGACACATTTCACACATGTAGACCAGTGGGGACAGCTTGTCCAAAGCCATGTCCTCAATTGGGGAAAAGCAGATTTTTGGGTCAGTGGTCAAGGTTAGCATTACAGAAAGTCTCCGCAAAATCAATGATATGTAAAGGTGTGTGTGTGTGTGTGTGTGTGTGCACTGACATGGTATTAAAGAAAAAACAGGAACTGGTAAGTCCAAAAAAATAAAGAGTACTCAGCAAAATGTCTGAGGTGTACTCACCATCAAATGCTGTAATCACAGTTGGGGCTGTTATTCTCTCAGAAATGTGCTCCAGTATCTGTATTGTAATTCTCTGCTTGTATCATACGCGTGGTGCGTGAACGCTGACTTTAACTCGCAGGGCAGAGCGAGAGACTATGACACCAGTGTTTAATATTGTGTCGAAAGAGTGAAAGGCCTTTGTGGAGGGATTGACTTTCTGTCTCTTTGGAGTTTGTTTTTGCGAGTCTCTTCTGTTCTGTTCTGCTGCAAAGTACAAGCTCTGTGAAACAGACCTCTGCGCTCTCAAGTCTCCCTCTGTTCCTGAGCAGAAGTTAGAACAGTTGGTGCCCCTCAATAAGTTATACCACCATCATCCCAACTCAGGAACACGCAACAGTCTGGAAGAATTTCAGGTAAAGGCCTGCCTAATTAGTTCCCATCAAAAATGTAATTCTTTTCTGGAATTACGCCGCAAGGGCTGAGTAGCCAAAAGCGAAGATACCTGGTGGATGAAAAAAAAAAAAATAATGAATGAAAAGAGATATTCTAACCTCGAGCCATAAGTACATTTATATGCTTGACATGACTCTGCCATCAATGTTGGGTCGAATTCTAATTTAATTTCTGAGATGTATGTGTAATTTTGCCATTAATATGAATGTTACCACCCTAAATATTTTACGCTTCTCATGGATATTGTGAGCGTCTCATATATCCTTCAAGAGTGTATTAATTAATAAACTCTTTTCTGATACTTTTTTCGCTGGAAACTTGTAATAAGAGCAAGCAGGTAGGATGATATAGTGAGAGGAGCCAGAACATAGTTGTCTGGTGCCTCATTAACATCCCCAGTTCATTAGGAAGAGGCTTTTTTCCTGTCATCTTTTTACAATGTGCCAATGTTGTGTGGCCTTTAAGGTAATTAATAATGAATTAATTAACCAAATTAATTCCTAGGTTAGAAACGTTGTTCAGTAGTGAGGCCAGTCAGTTTGGATTTGGGCCCTGATGGGTGAGGCCCTTTACAAGCTGATGTTGTTCATGTTTCTGACAGTGCCAGCCCCCTGTCTAAAAGCCCTAGCAAGTGCCATTTGTCTCCGGGTTAACAGAAAGACGAGATATAGGGCGGGCTGAATTATTTAAGCTCCCACAACACATGCACTTTTGCTTTTCAAGCATGAGTTATAATTTAATTAGAAACTTCTGGTGCGTTGCTGGCTATTTAAATATTAAAATCTTCCGCTGATCACATTGGATTAGCCATCCCTGTGAAATTCCCTGAGATGTCAGTTGTTGTCTTTCTGTCTCCCTCTCTCGCTATCTCTTCTCACTCTCGCCGCTTTCTTGCATTTCCATCTGTGTTTTCTGAACTCCCGCACTCACAGATTGTTTGTCGACTGCAGCATTAGAGACAAAGGAGTCGTCGGGGACCTTTGGGAACCTTAATGGGTGCCAGCGTGCGTGAGTGTGTGAACAGAGAGTTGACCTGATATGAATGAAAAGAGAGAGGTTATGCTCATTATCAGGGCTGGATTGAAAGATGATTACATTAGGCTTCTCCCCTGACAGTGGTAAAACAAGGGGTGTGGGTCGGGCTGTGACTTCCTGTCACCGTGTTCAGGCCTGTCTTCCAGCTTCTTTTGTCTCCCGAATGCAAAGGACCTGTTGACTTGTGGCGCTGTGTGTGTAAACCAGAGCTTCCAGTTTGTTTTCCAAAAATAAGAAATGTGACGTTAATTAATTAATTCAGCCCTACAATATAACCTACACTCTTCAGCATGTCATTCAGTTCACTCCAATGTCTGAACAGAGGTAGTAAACTAATAAATTATTTGATATTAAGCCTTTAAGATAAGATGACAAGATAAGATTTAGTTGATCTCAAGGGAGGAAATCTGCTGTTACAGGAGCACAAGATGAACAGAAATAACTAGATAAAGATACAAAAAGGAAAAATAAAATTTGAATAAGAAAGATATATAGATCAAAATAAAGAAAGAGGAGTCATCAATAAGTACAAAAAAACACTGAATGTACATAAATGTGCTTTTTTTGCATGTGTGTAAAAGCCAATTTTAATCAATAATACAGTTGTTTCATATCCCTGTGTAAAATGGGATAGTGCGATATATATACCTGTATATATATTTTACGAACACCATCTCCCACAAGCCCAAGACTGTCACAGGTTAAATGTCACTGTGTTGACAGATCCAGTCAAGTGTCTGGCTTAATGGGCATGTCAGTCTCTCCAGTCCAGACGTGGCTGTTACAATAGCAAGATGGCACAGACGTTTCAAGACAAGCAGACATTATAGGTTAAAAAGTTGGAAAAGATGACATTGCTGTGAAAGAGAGTGTGGGCTGATCTCATGAATGAGGGAGGAATAGATACAAAACGCTGCTGCACTGGTAAAACTTCATGGTGGCTGTGTTTTTTGAAAACTAATAGTTAATCGTTTAACAGTGACATTCTTTCCATTTCGTTCCTACTGAAGAAATAAATCTTTACAGGTACATGTTTTTACTTTTACAATAGTCTAATTAATTTCCCAAAACAGCAGGGCACTGCAGTTATGTTATTCAAGCAGGAGTGAATAATGTATTTGTTGGGGACTATTTTCAGCTGTGGATTAATACACATTTTTTGAGCAGCAGCACAGTGTATGTGGGATTGACAAAAATGTGTAAACAAAATGTATAGTGCCCTTGTTAGTTGTAATGAAACGTGTCAGTCAGTGCAATATTGTGGCTCAGTGATGTATGTAATGATATGTGTAGGAATAAGCTCAATCAGATTTTGGTCATTTGTAGTATCAGTCTTTGTGTGATAGACACTGTGAGATCGCGTAGAGCCGATCCTCAGTTTATGTGTGAGTTATGGGTGACAAGTTGCTCAATCCTTCCCCCAGTCAACCCTGTGACACACACACTCTATCACCAGTGGCAAAGATGTACTAGTGATTTCTAGCTGTGGGCCAGTCAGCTAATTATAAACCAGCATCTAAGTTAATCTTCTCATCCAGACTGGTTATTTGTCCTTTCATGCATTAAAGCTATCTGTTAGCTTTAGCTCCTCTTTCCTGCTGCAGAAAAATAGATACCTCACCTGTCTTTGATTCAGAAATAGCTTGTACATGACAGCAGTAGAATGTCTGCCTGTGTGTGTTTACGTCTGTCTGTGTATTTCTACCTGTCATTTTGTGTGCCTGAACAGGTGTATTTGTCTGCTCGCAGTGGGTGCGTATCGTGCTCTGTTTCTCCAAACTCTGGGAGGGGCCCTGGCAGTAGAGCTGCGATTGTGTGTCAATCAGGCAGCGCTGCAGACGGCCTCTCAAGCCCCCCATCGTGTGGGGTCCTGTTCTTCTCCTGCCTCATCCTGTCATTCCACATTCTTTTCATCTCTTCCTCTGTTCCTCCCAAAATCCCTCAATCATCATCATCATTTATTCTCAGAGAAACATTTCTGGCTTAAAATCTCCTTTATATCTGGGATTTGCTGCACAATTATTTGGGAAGTGTGATATAATACTTTTAGTTTCAGCATTTTGGTGTTAAATCCTTATGACGATGATGCACTGGTCTGGACAAAAACAAAATCTTGATATACTTATATGGCCAATGTTTCTTGATAAATAAAAAATCATTTGATTTACATATTTCCAAGACATATCTGTGTATCAGTTAATTGTATATGAATTAATTACATATATATACAATATTTATTTCAATTCAGTATAACTACACTGCTGAAGTCTATCTTATAACTTCTCCTGATGAGGTTACTTGTTTGCCTGGTGCAGGAAATATCTTGGTGGCTTGATTCTCTCACAGAGAGATGTCAGTGCAGATCTTTCATTGAATAAATTCCAATTTAAGTAAATCTTTAAGCATCAGACCCTTTTTTGCTAAATCATCATCTTCCTTAAATAGCCATTTCATTCGTGGAGGTTATTTTCTGGTTTTGCACATATTTCAATTCCCTTTCACACTAAAAGTGACTTTAGTTTCATTACTTTTATCAAAGCTGGCAAACCCTTTTAATATGTCATTAATACGTAAGAGGAGAGAAGATAAAATGCCATCGTGTTTTATTTTGTTCCATTTTTAGAACAATGGACAATGGGAAAGGTCAGGTGCTTTGTTTCCTGATAAGTCCAATTCAGTCAATAACCTCTCTCTCTCTCTCTCTCTCTCTCTCTCTCTCTCTCTATCTATCTCTCTGTCTGTGTGTGTGTGTGTGTGTGTGTGTGTGTGTGTGTGTGTGTGTGTCTCCAGACCTCCCCCCAGATTTGCCTCTTATTTGCTTTAATATTTCAGCAGTTTGCACAGTTAGAAGTGCTGGATTCGCTGCATGCCGTAATAATGTTGTGTCTCTGTAAACACTGTTGTATTTACTGACGTCTCATAATCACACTGGGGTAATGTTGGCTAATCAAAGAGAGATGAAGAGGGACAGTGAAGATACTCTCTCTTCAGATTCTCATACTGCTTGATACTGTAATATTACAATGATACTGGGAGAGAAAGGGTCAAAGAGAGGTAAAGGTTTGACATGTTTTCAGATATGCTGATTGCATTAATGTCTTGGGAACTTAAATATTATGAACCATCACTTCGAGACAGATTCGACTCAGTGAGGTCAACAGCATGTAGCAGCTCTCAAAATACGTTAGTGAGTAAACTGACCTTCAGCTACCTCAGACTAAGTCTTTTGACCTTTCAACCCTGCATTCTTTTAGATCTATTGATTATTTTAAGCTTTTAATATGTGTGAAGACACTCAGAGTACAGACATATTCAACCCTCCATATTGTATTTCTATTCATAATGAGCTCATCTGCAGCCACATGTTCAGTTCAAATATGTTAAAGCAACCTCTGAGTCAATTTTTTTTTTTTGGCAAGAAGACTATCAGATGGCTCTGACGATTAATATTATGGCGAATGGGGCACTTTAATTATTAACTCTGCGTTACATTTGAAGAATGCTCACCAGGCGTGAGATTTAAAAGAAGCTAATGTTTCACTATCAAACCATTTCATCCAATCTTCATAACAGATGTGTGTGCAGAGGAGGGCATTAGTTTCCTCAGCAGGCGCTGAAAATATGCCTGCTTTCCCCTCATCAGGAAAGAAGTCATGGTTTGTCTTGAGGGGCCAAGTGTCTTCGTGTGACTGGCCATTGCTTTTAAGTGGCTTGTGCATTTTTCATGGGACAGTGGTCGGTGGGAATGTCTTGTCACTCTATTAAGGCCTATTCAAATGGTAGCACCCATAAAACGAAGCAGGCACTGAAATATTAATTTGATATTGCAACACACCACAGTGTGTGTGTTAATTAAGGAAAGAGCTATATGCTTTAGATGGGACAGGGCTTTCAACGTACCATAATGGTGGAAGATGAGTTAAATTAAAGTGACATTTGGGTTTCCCGGCTCTCAGCTGATGTCAATATTTAGATCTTATTTTATAAAGTGCTTGCATGTTAATAAAGTAAAGTTAAATGTCAAATTTATGAGGAAAGCAGTCATTGACAGCTGCTGTCGACGTCAAATTAATGTTATTATGTTGTTATTTATCACTGAACTAATTCAGCAACAGTTGTTAATGGAGTGCTGTAAATAGAAGTCTCATCTTTGTAGAGCAGATTGACATAAAATTAACCAAAAACTATTTTAATAATCAGTGAAGTTGTTGGTAAAGCATATATTTTTAGCATTCATTTATTAATCTAAAAAATAACTGTATAATTGCAGCCCTACAGTTTTCATTATTGACAAGCATACCTTATAACAGACTGTAAAATTAACAATTATTTATTAACAGTATATATTTCTTACTTCATAATGCAGTTTAAGTGTCGTTCTTCTTCCCTCTAACTTCCTTCTTTCGGATCCTTTATTACTGCTTCACCGTTCCTCGTCTCTCTGTAGGACAGGCCAGCGATTATATACCCTATCCTCCATCTTAGAGCTTATTAACCTTTTTGTTGGAATATCTGGAGCATAAAGACCTCATTAAATATTTACATATGCACTAACCACTATGAAAAATTAAGAAACCCAAAGTTTTATTAACCTGTAGTAATATAATGTCTACTCTTGGCCAACAAAAAAGGTCTTTTTTGCACATTAAAGCATTCTGTAGCGCATAATAATGTATGGTAAGAAGGCTCCCCTTGCATTGATTAACTCTGCTTTAATATAACATTAGGTTTCCCTAAACTAGCTTTATCATAGAATTATGCTTTTAATACAAGGTGTGGAGTCGAGGGTGGGGGAGAGATGTTTTGCCTGCAGAAATAAAGCAATGCGACAATCCTTAATTATCCATGGCGCTGTGTGTTGTGACATACGTGAGGACTTCAGGAAAATACATACGCTCACATTTAATGAATATATTAGAAGCTGTAGCATAAGTGCCTGTCCCTGATAGCCATACTGACCTCATCCCTCCATAGGTGTAGTTGATCCACAACACTCAACCATTCAAATGGGACTAAGTGGCCTTTAATTATTCAAACATATATTCAAGAAGAGGCTGTATAATGCTTGCTATCACCTGCTCCTGGAGTTCCTCTCCTCTGGAGTCTTTGGATCCAAGTGATGCCTCGCTGCTCACAACTGAGTCAAAGCTCACTGAAATGTTGAGATTTTTACCGGCAGCTCTGTGGCACTAACATCTCTCGTCACCGGTGTCTTCGCTGCCCTCTTTAGTCCTCTAAAATCATTCCCCCTTTACTCTGATAGGTACTCAAACACTGTGGTTCCCAGAGAGCCGCTGCTTTGATTCTGTCGGCTGTGCATGCAGAGCAGACTGTGCTTCATAGCTGCATACCTGCAGGCACTTACACCTGCATGTCACCGGTGCAGTTCAGCTGAGGGGAGTATGATTATAATTTCAAAGCAGGAACAGGATCTTGAAGGCTAGATAGATAGATAGATAGATAGACAGGCATATATATATATATATATATAGAGAGAGAGAGAGAGAGCATTTTCACATTGTTGATGAATAGATAGAGTTGATGAAGTAGACAGAAGGAGTGGAAGAAAAGAGTCGGAAAAGAATTGGAGTAAAGAGTAAAAAAATAGATTACAAGAGTACAAGACATGATGAAAATCTTGGAGAAACAATCCAGCAGAGAAACATGGAAATATAGAAAGTGGGAGATGAGAGGTGACTGACAGCTGTAAGTTGTGTTAAACTTTGATGCCTCTAGTGAGTGATGCAGTACAGTGTGGTCTGTGAGTAGCAGTAATAGAGTGAGGCCATACCCAGGAAGACGGACGGGAAGAGATGGGGGGAAGGTCGGGGGCGGCGGGGGTGGTGAGGGGGAGTATTGTAGAAGTAACAGAGAGAAGAGGCGAGCCATACATAGTCTGAGTGAGACAGAGAGCAAGTTAGGGGGTGCGGATAGTTAGATAGCGCGAGAAACGAGAAGGTTATCCATGATTTAACGCCTATGGGGCCGTGAGATGAGCCTTGCCAGTTCAGGCTGCTGTGATTGCTGGCTGGTGCTGGTTGAGGCTGGGGCCTTTCAGCTCATTTCATCATGGAGCTCCTAATGAGGCCTGGGCCGACTCCCTGAGCACGGGGGCTCCAGACACACCTCTGATGGAGGGTACTGAGGGGTTCCAGCCTCTACCAGCAGCACCGTCGTGTCCTGGGTATCTGAAGGGGGGGGGGGCATGAGGATGGAAAGTGGTGGTGGTGGTGGTGGTGGTGGTGAGTGTTGCTCCAGGGTGAGCTGGGAGACCCACTTTGTCCCGAGGCTGTGTGAAAAGGTCACTGCCCGTGAGGAGTACCCACAGGCCCCCGCTGCAGGGTGTCTGGAGGGAGAGTTGTTTTTGTTCAAACAGGAAGTGGCAGGTTAAGAGGAGCGTGTCCATCAAAAATATGTCTGCTGTTTGCTCATACAGAAGTAGAAGCTTTTGTTTTTGGAGTTTGTTTCGGGATGATCTGAAAGCACTTTTGCCACTGGCTCATGAGTCGTCACCTCCTTTGTTTAAGGCCTTTTCTAATAGTTAAACATATTGAGCCAGTTGTTGCTGCCTAGTTCTTGTATTTATTTCATGTTGCACCTTAGATCTCTCTCAAATCTGTCTGGGGAAATAGTCAAGGACTGAGCCGTACCGTATGTGGCAGTATGGGTGCCTCCCTAATGAGAGGCGGCTCTAGGGGATATGAAAGGCAGAGCGGTAGGGGCGGGTGGCAGGGGGTGGGGCAGCAGGCTTGCTGGTAGAGCAACCTGTCTGTTCACCCCGGCTCTGGCCTTTGTGCAGAGTTAATGATGCCACTAATATGTTCTTTAAAGACCACACTGTGATTCATGGCTTTCATTAGCCCCGTGTGCCAGGGTGTCTTTCTCCCTCTCTCTCTCTTTCTCTTTTCTGTCGCCCTTTTAATGATGGCCTGGAGACGAGGTTGGCACGCTTGACCCTTAATCATACGAGCGAGAGGAGGCTGGGGTTGTGACTGAGGGGCGGTGATGAGATGGGAGGTTTTGGGGAAAGGCAGGGGGTCGGAGGAGGAGGAAGAAATCAGATGGTTGTTCTTCATAATCCCGCTCCCTGGGGCTGGTTAAGCATGACTCTACTGCTCGGGCAGGACGGTATAGCATCCAATGTTTAATCCTACCAGGAAAAACACACATGTGTGAACACCATCTTGTCTTCACCTTCATCCACTGCTGATCAGCTTCTTTTCCAAGTCTTTCCTCATAAAGACACCTTTGTATTTGTTCTCTGTTCACTTTTAAGAGCAACACTACGCCTGTTGACTAGAGCAGATGGAGGCCAAGTGTGCTGGAGAATATCTCAGTAATTGTTGTCTCCTATAAAAAGATCATTCGGGATTTCTTTTACAACTTGGATCTTATTGGCATAGTCTTGGCCATTGTTCCTATAATAACTTTGTATTACCAAGTTAATTGCTAAGATCACTAGTCAAGTTTTCTTCTTGTGTGTTTGTGGAGTCTCAACTTTCCAGGTCTCCATGTTGATTCTGTGTGCGTCTCTCTCTATAGTTTTCTCCTCCTTCTCCTCTCTTTTCACTCAGGTTTCTCTCTGCTGGACCATCAGTCATCCTGGATCCTCTCACTCCTGGTTGTTGGTGCCTCATCCAGAAGTTTGGATCTGAATCACATCCTCCAGAAGACCTCTCCTCTTCTCTTCCTCTCTCCCTCATCTGCACACTGTCATGTCTCTCTCTCCCTTTGTGTGTGTGTGTCTGCCTCTCTTCTCTGTGTGAATGCTATGCTGTGTCTTCTGTGTCTGTGTGACCTGTCCTCCTTCCAGGTCTGCATGGTGGAGAGGAGGTCAACGCCTGCAGTTGTTCAACATCCTCCTTGATCCATACTCTTCACTTGTTTCTTACAATCTACGTATATCTTTTTTTTTTTCATAAAAAATTTGCTGATCTATCCTGTGCATCTTTTGCATGACTGTCCATCCTGGGAGAGGATCCTTCTTCTGCTGCTCTTCCTGAGATTTCTTCCTTCCTTCCCCTGTTAAAGAGGTTATTTTGTGGGAGTTAGAGGGAGTTGTATGCTGTACAGACCGTAAAGCCCCTTGAGGCAAACTGATTTGTGATTCTGGGCTATTTAAGTAAAATGGGCTCAACTTTACTTTGACTGTGGCTCAGGTCTGTTTGGCAGCACCTGGATATATTCAATTCATATTCAATCTAATCTATTGTGGAGCAGGAGACAAACATGGAATGAAACAAAGTGGAAAGCACATGGTCCATTTAAGGAAAATAAACAGACAAGAGTTTTCCGATGATATCGTGCTGATCTTTGTTTGAATAACATGAAACTCGTATTTTTTATTATTTGCTTCCCCTATCATTCTTAGTGATTGATAAAAAATTGTGGGTTGTGAAAGTTGAAGGATTATCACTGACATTTTGGGTGCACTCACTTTCACTTAAGTCTAAATAATGACGATGATGATTCTGTTCCACGATGCTTACCCCATTGGACCTGTAATGTCGCTGTGTTCCCAGATCTCTGCAATGACCCCAGTGAATATAACGTTATCATAACTCATATAAATAATGGCCGAAACTACAAAGCTAAGACCCAAGTTGTAATAAACTAGAATGATCCTGTAAGAAACTAGTTTGAAAGTGGTCCCTCAATCACTCTGCCTCTCTAACCTTTAGGCTACTATTACCTCTATTCACATTCTCCTCTTCATCAGAAAAAGGCTGCAGTTAAAGAAAGATTGGGCGTAATCTGTAATGGAGAGCAGTCATAACTCTGACAATGGTGTTTGAGAGAGTGTATGTGTGTCTCGACGCGCGCGTGAGGCCTGAGTGCGTACGTTCACAGTGGGGTAAACATACAGCATCTCTCACCTCCAGCCGCCTGTTGGGAGCCGGAAAAATAAATGATAAATAAATTACACGCAGACATACTGTACTTGTGTTTGCTTTGCAGAGAATTACAGTTGTTTACAAGTGTGTTAAGGGGCAGGTAGAGCCACATCATGTCTCTGTGTATCATGTTGTGCTGTCTTAGACCACTGACACTGGGGATAATTTCAATAATTTACACTCTATGTGATTGTAGGAGACGCCTCATGTGTTGCTTTTTAAAAATGTAAAGCAGGCCATGTTAGTCCCTGCCCACCGACCACAACCTCCAAGCACACACACACACACACACACACACACACGTAATGCGGCTTTGGACCAGATGAGCGCCCAGATGATAAAGAGCAGATGTTTTCCCAACTGGGGGTATGCTCCTAATGCTTCTATACCTACCATCCTATAAAACCCTCCCCCCTTCCTCCTCCTCTTCCTCCTCCTCCTCCTCCTTTCTCTCTGGTCTCTATCCGAGCCATCCATTTTTCTGCAGAGTAAAGACAGATTAGGGTCTAAATCCCCCGCAATTTGGGTCGTGGCCTTTTGTGTGCTCCGTACGGTGAGAGGAGTAGCACACGACCGGGGCCCCATTTGCCAGAGATCAGGGGGTTAGGCCGGCAAGCGATTGAGGGGGAGCCGCACAGTATGACCATGTTTGGAAAAATAATGAGATTGAATTAACAGAGAGTCTATGGTGGAGGCTGGGTATCAGAGAGAGGAGGGGTGGTGGAAAAATTAAAAGGAGGGTATGTGGCAAGAAGACCAGTCAGAGCAGCTGTGTGAGAGCAAGAAAGCTGAATTTGTGTGAACCTCTTCTCAAGCCAAGTGGAAGCTCTTTTTTTATACATAACACTATTAAAGTTATGTGAAAGAGGTCATTCATAAAGCCACAGAGAATTACCACCCAACTCTGCAGTCCCTCTCAGCCCTACAGAGTGTTTTAGCATCTTTGAGCTCATTGTTTTGGTTTTACAGTCTGAAACCTTTCTGTTTTGGTTAATCTTTCTCAAACCTCATTTCCAGCCACTTCAGGCAGCTTCAGTGAGAAGCACCGATAAACTCACTGTAAACGACCTGTCCAGCAACAAACAGCAGACAGACAAAGTTAGCAACTACCTGATGAACATAGTGGAGCATTTAACAGCTAAAGATAGACAGATTTTTCTCTCAGGAGTTGGTGAAGACCAAAATAGAGCTGAAAGGAGAATAAATATTGGACTGTGTCACATGACCAGAAACACTCCAAACAAACAACTCCAAATGAGTGTTAATTTAGCTCTATGTCTGTTTACATGTGTCTAACACCTTCACAATATCAACTTTAAAGGTGATGTCAGTGTTGTGTTTACAGTTTGTTGTGAAAAAAATCAACTAATGCAGTTTTGAAATACTTCTCAATGTGGTAACTGAAGTTCTGGAGTTGATGTGACATGAAACAGTTTCTTCATTACATTTTGAAATATTTATTATACTGATTATGACATTTTATAGCACGTAGTGAAGCTTTTTAGTTCTTTCAAACCGGTCCAAACCTCTCTCATTAGCATTGAGCAAAGTGACTGAATGAGCTACCACTTGATAACAGGCCCTGCCCTTGCAAAGTCAGGCCGCCAAGTCAGCAAAGTTACACATTGCGCATGGATTTTGGGTTAATCTCATCAATTTCAAATCCTGATATCGAGACCAAATTTCTAGAAAATTGTCTTCTTGTGTTGTTGCTCTTGTGGGATTACCCAGAAGCTCCAGCACTTTTCCTGAAATATTGTGCAAAAACAGGAAACACCATCAGAAAAAAAAACAGCACATTGCTGCAACAATCCAACACAGCGCCTCTCTCCTTAACTTCAGTTTCGTCTCTATTACCATCTCATCCTGAGTTCAAAGCAGCGTGATGTTAATGAAGGTTCCCATGTACAAAGAGAAGCTTATGTAAATGTTACCTCTCCAGATGTTCTATAGCTCTCAGAGCCAGAACTCCAACTAGCCCTGAGCCACATACTACCAGTTAGCATTTAGACAAACCTTTGTACCTTCACTTGCCTATAGGGCCTATCAGATCGTCGCAGCCTGAAAATCAATATCTGCTGCTAATGAAGTTTAGCCACACATTTTAATGAAGGACCCAATTTGCATTTAAAAGTAACAAGAGGGGAAATGGGTTCATTTTCCCCCATATCTTATTTAGTATGTACATTTGAACAGAAAGCAACGCGCCAGTTTGTTGTGTGTGGTAACGTTTGTCTGTTTGTGAGGAGTTTTATTAGTAATAGGCCATTGTGCACATGTTGTTATTAAATGTCTGAATGTCTTCAGCTGAAGCATGTGCTCTGTGTGTGTGTGTGTGTGTGTGTGTGTATACATGCATGTTAAACAATCTATCATCTCTTTTGAAAGAATACAGTTATTAATAAAAACCGATGGAAATTTCTGATTTGCACATCAACACACACTTTTAACATGCAGCTACTCACATGTTACACTTTTTAAAATTTCTCCCTCTGTTCTCCTGTGTCCCTCTTTTTCTTTTCGTTCCACCATCACGTCCATCTGTTTAATCCCTCATTGCAGCTACTGTACATCTCTCAAACAAACTGTCTTTAATCCTTGTTTATCTGTGTGTGGATCACACACCCAACCTGTGTCTTTTTGTTAGAACTTAAATTGCTACAGTAAAAAGACTGAGGGCACATTTTCTTTTCTTTTCTTTTTTTTTTTTAACTAAATCCCACTTTTGAGAGAGGGATAAATGGTGGTTACGCCTCCAGACTCTAGACTTGATGATATGATTCAGATAAACAAGCTGCATGCTGCACAAACTCTCACATGTTTTCTGTGTAATCCTCTTGTTGTAACAGGAGCTTTGATTTGTGTTCTTGTGGGGGGATTCTCTCCTGGACCAGGTAAAACATTAAAGCCTCATCGCTTCACTAAACAGCTGTAGTTCACCCAGGGCATTTTATCCTTTTCTTTCTGCACCCATTTCTATCCTTTATTTTTCATATTTGTTTGTTTCTGACAATACTGTTTTGTTTTATTGTATAAAGACACATACTGTGCCCCTGTTGAGATCTTGGTTGTATTTTTCATAAAAGCTAAACACCTTTGAAAGATTTATTGTAGTGGCTGCGAGGGCTGAGTGTCAAACATCAGCACTTTCTTGGTACCAACTACAATGTGTCTGAAGTGCATAACATCGAAACATTTTAGTTTTCTTGTTTACTTTTCTTTGATCAGATCATTAAAATTTTGCAAATTAAAACCATTGATTTTATTGGCTATAAGCAAATTTATTTTTAATATAATGTAGAGCATGTAAACAGGCCTGTACTTAAATTCATACAACAATAATTGTGACATTTTCTCCAATCAGTTTCAGAATATCGGCTTCCTTTGCTAAGTAAAAAACAGGTTTTGGATACACCTGAATATAGAAAAAAAACAATACCACAGCTCCAGTGGTCACTTATGTAACCGCCTTAAAGTTGAAGGGAAAAGGAGAAAACTTTTGCCAAACACTTCTTCCCAAAATCCTCATCTCTGACAGTAAAACTTGCCTCTATATGAGCACAGAGCATCTCCACTTTGTCATGCTGCGTTCATGATCCTGTTCTACTGGAGCGGCTCCCTGCACATGAAAGCCAACCTGTTCGTTTTATGTAAATAACAACAAGGCAGAGTCTCCTGCGTGCCACACTTGGTGAGAATACTGTGAGATCTTTGCAACCATTTTCACGCTCTCCCCTGCCGGCAAAGTGTGCCACAATACCAGCTGCAGCAGGAAGGCAACTTAGCCTCCAGCAAGACTAAAGTGTGCATCAGAGTAAAACAGTTGTTTACTTTGTTTGAACTGCAGTATCTCACCCACGGGAGACTGAGCGCTTGAAGTTTTGCATCTTTCAGCCTCAACTTGTGACAAAGAGTCGGATGAATAACAATGTCATTTTCTCTACCTCCCCCCCCCCCTTCGCCTGTTGTCTTCTTTTCTACGTTCCATCTATTTCTTTTACCACCCATCCCACCGCCGCTGCCGCCACCCTTCTTCCCCTTTGCACTCCTCTCAAATTATTCATCTGCTCTTTTAAAGTTTCAGCATGCAGTAAATTGATGGTGACACACAAACTACATTATATTTTTTCACTCCTTTTTTTTTATAAACTAACAGCACTGCTCATCTCTCTTTAATTGCGCAGCAGTTGGGGACGCAGATGCACACAGATGCGAGTGCAGGAGGGTGAGATGAGAGGAGGGAAAAGCAGGGATGAAAAGACAGCGGAGCAGAGGATTGTGTAACTTAGTTAAAGTGATGAGGCAGAGGTCCTAAGTGACCCGGCTCAGATGTGAGTGTTGTCTGTGCGCTGAGGTGGATACAAGAGAACAGGAAGAGAGAAAGAGCTGATACTCATTCTTTGCTTTGCTTCTACTTGAAATTCAACTCCAACTACAAGTGCTTATGAATATGGTACATGCACTTTTTGAAAGTTCCCACCAAATAAACTTGTGTGAAAGATGGTCATAATTATGCAAATAGTATTGAAATAGTTTGTTACACTTCTGGATATAAATTATAAACTCAAGATGCCTTGCAGTTTTTCCTCCACTAAGTTTATACAACATGGAAAAGTACGTAGAGGAGTATAGTATTCGGTGCCATCAATACAGTATAAAAATCCTCTGATGCATTCAAAGGGAACACTTCAGGGTCTGTAGTTTTCTCACAATTTCCTCAGAAGCTTGATACTAATTAGTTCTGAGACAGTTGTTTTAATTTAGTTAGTTGTGTCAAGTTTGAAACAGCTGTCGATTTACAGAGAATTCTTCCTTAAAAGAACTGAAAATCTTAAAAAAACTGACAGAGATCCTTTAAACCCAAATAAATATTAATTTATTACTAGAAATGTCATCCTCCATATTTGTATGTCTGTAATTCAGTAACCACATAGACAAACAAATTTTACATATTTGCATGTTCAGCTGACCTGCTGTGAACTCTCCATGTCACGCTACTGTAGCAAATAATTAGAAATAAACTAATTGGAATTTAACACTGTCTACATTTTATTCATGCACTTTGCACCAAATTATGTAGCCCTTTCCAGGATTCATAAAAATGTTGCACATCAGTTTGTCATAAACAAAATACATGCAATCCATTTGCTCAAATGTTCACAAAACAAAAAAAGAAAAGAATAAAAACCAAAACAAAAAAAACAAGACTCAACTTAATGTGGAGCCTGCGCAAATAATGATTATAATTAATAAATAACAAAATGCATAACAGTTGAAATAACCCACAAACAAGGGGTTTTGCATAAAATTGAATTTCTTTTCTCAGCAATCATTAGTCCAGGGACCCATAAAATATAACATTACTCATTCAAGCAATTTATGCACTGTATTAAATTATCCAGTTTTTATCCAGGAGTTTTGTTTTCAGCACCTTTTTAGATACTTTTGGACATCTGATCCGACTGCGTCTCCTGATTGCAATATTGGGCTTCTCAGGTCAATATACAATAACATCCTTAGTAACTGCAACAGCATGTAAGTTCACTTCAACTGGTTTATCTGGAAAAGCCCAGTCCCTCCTGCACACGCTGTGGATGAGCAGTTAAATTTGTAGTAAAATACAGTAAGGTAGCTTTTTCTGAATTGCTCTGTAGACTCTAAACCCTGTCTAGTGAAATATGTGCACAGTGATGGTCATTTTCATCATTGTCCTCTGCACACACATGTATTATTGAAACACTCTTTAGTTTTTTGTTGACCTGTTTGCTCTTGCGAAGTGTGTATCGGTTTTTATTCTGTATTGCCATGCTGAAAAAAAGCTTGTTTGCCTCCATTTCTTTGAGCTTAATAAACATATAACATGGAAAGAATAGAGTCAGTCTGGGGACGTGTCGAGCCGAACAGAATCAAAGATCAAAGCCACAAAAGATTATTGATCGGAGAGAAACGGCAAAATACAGTTTTGGCTCGGGATCAGGCTGCGGTGTCCATATCCCTGTCCTCGATCCAGTCTGCTCTCTTATCTTAATGAACATGTCTTTAGGGAAGGGGATGTTATGCAGGATGTACTCTGAGATACTGTATTTGTGTGTGTGTGTGTGTGTGCGCGTGTGTGTGCCTGTTTATGTGTCAAAACACATGTCAATACACCCCTCAGCAGCCACTTTGTAACCATATTATAAATCAAAAAGTAATCTGTCCTCAAGAGAAACGTGTAATAAAAGAAGACATGAGGCACCAAAACATGACATTCCTTTTCTCTCTCTCTCTCTCTCTCTCTCCTCCTGACACACACGTACACACACACACACACACACACACACACACACACAAATTACCATGATGAGGTTAAAAAGAACATCAGATAAAATAAAATGTCATGGTTGTACCAATGTAAAAGTCAAACAGTGGAAGAGATCAAAGCCGTATAAAATGTGTCAGATTTTGTGCATGTGTGGATGTTTGCATGTGTGTGTGTTTGGGTGTGTGTGTGTATGTGTTTGTGGCGGGACGGGACTCCCCGTTCACCTTCCTGTCGCTTCCTCCCTTTTTTTCCCAACCTCTGCACCTCTCCAACAGGAAATAAATAAGTAATACTTAATATCATCATATGTGATTGAAGGGGCTCTGAAATGGAGGAGTGAAGAGCATCGCCAGATGAAGTGAAGTGTTGAAAAGAGTGATTATTTTTGCTTCACTGAGGTCTTATTTTTCAAAGTGCCACTAAAAGCATGAGAGACTTGTGTCACTTTGCGCTGGGAGGATGGAGGAGCTGAAGGGTGATTTGATAAGAGATGAAAGAAAGGTAGTGACACCCCGCTCCCCCGTTTTTTTTTCAGACCTTTGCTCGAAATCTTGATACTTCAAGCGACTCCAATCATATTCTCCACGAGGCGGTGCGATATTTATGGCCGAGTGCCCACAGCCAAAGCTAATATTATGAGCTTCCACAGTGCCATCCATATTGTTTTACCTCCCGTTGCCTGCGGTGAGGAATAAATAAAGTGCCTGCCGCTGTAGAGTGGCATTGGCAGTCTTGGCTTTCAAAGCACTCTTCTAGCAGGTTGGAGAGCGGGCTGGGCTGCAGAGAGGGGAGAGATGGGAAGAAAGGGGGCTGTCACTTTAGGTTGGGTAATTTTTGACGTGCACGTCAAGGCCTTGACAAGGGGAATGTGGCTGGCTTGTACATTAGAGTCGGGCTCACAGGCAGTGCAGCACTGGGGACAGGTAGTAATGCAGTCCCAGAGAGTGCTGCTCATCTGCTCACACTATGTACTTGTCTGGTGCCACACAAGGATGCCCCCTGTCGCCCCGGCTCCACTCCCCCATCCCTCTGCAGAAATGACTTAAGACAGTGAGGGAAGAATCCATTTACAATGTGTGCTTTATAACATCTCCTTGACAATGCAGTAGTGGATTAGAGACATTTGTGATGAATCTTTTATGCAGACTTTTTCCCCATCTTTCTTTTCCTTGTGCACAGGCTTTCTGGGTCCTGGCGCACCGCATGCACATGTGTCTGTTCGGATGTCATCGCAGCAAGATAGGGAGAGGAGATAGCAATGGGTACTCACCAAAAAAAAAAAAAAAAGAAAGAACGAAAGAAAAAGGAAGAGGGAGAGTGACACAGAATCGTCAGAGTGGGGCATTAAAATTTATCTCCAAGTCACAATGGCTGCCATGATAGCGGCGTGAAACTTTCCTTTGAAAATGAACGTCACTTGTCCTCTCAGTCATCCACTTCCTTCGCAACCAAGACAAGCGCTCTCTGTCCTCATCAATTCTTCACTGCCATTTTGACATTTATTTCATTCATTTGCATAACTGCTCCCCGTGTCTCGTGTTTCTTCTCGGTTCGAGCGCAGCATTCCCTTTTCCTCAACTTTAAAATGCTGCTTTAAAATTAATGCCGGCCCAAAGAAATATATAAATATATCCTAAAGTTGACATGATGTTGTTCTACATTATTCCCTTTGAAAAGCGATTTTGTTCGTACTAAGCTACTCAGACGCGGCGGGTGTGGAGGTGCGGGCACACACACTCGGGCTAACAAACACACACTTGGTTGTCTAGCCTCGCCATCCCTTCAGTCTGTCTACTCTGTGGTGTTAACATGGAAGGATGCATAGCTGCTGAATGTTACAATCTCGACCAACTGAAACGCTGCTTTTTTAATGCGCGGGCCTCCAGCGAGTTCTCAGCAGAGAACTTTACTTTAACCAGAATTTGAGTTTGTGGCTGAGGCTGTTGGTTTTTTGGATATTTGTGGACACTTTGTGAACTTCTGAAAGTGGCCTCTGACTTCTCACAACTTTTTTTTTAAACAAAAGATGACTCTGAATAAGCTGATCTCTTTGTCATCAGGGTGAATTAATTTATCAGCTTTTCAGTAATGATTATAAAGGTCACAATGGAGCAAAGGATGCTCTCTTTCTAGCATTTATTTTCCAAAGCAAAGCCTGAATAAATCCTTTTTCTGCCCGTGTCCAGTTTTCAGGTGGCTGCAGCACAGATGGCCTTTCTCTTTCCTTTTTCCACTTCAAGCTCACCTGTCTGCCCTCATTGTCCGTTTGAAAGGCAGAGGCAGACTCTGAGAATGAGTCAATGCAAATGCTGCATGGAAAAAAAAAATATATAAAAAATTGATCACCTTTCCATTTGAATTCAAGGAAGCCATCATTCTCCATAAGCAGGCCTGTCTCTTTAAATCAGAGGAACTGTCGCTTCTGTGACTGCCTGTTTACAAAATATGAGGCTGAAAATGAGACCTGCTCCCTGCGGACAAGCTCCTTGTATAAATATAAATAATGAATATTAGATAAATAATTTCTGCCCTTTAATAATGCATAACTCGACGAAATTCACTTACACTGTGAAACTGGAGAATCTAACTAAAAGTAGATAATGCAGTAGTACAATGGGGGTTAGAGTGTTGTGTGTGGCAGAGAGGAACAGGACAGGTTAGAAGCCCTGTGGTCACCTCACTGAATTCATACTGTGCAGGTGGTGATGCATGGTCATACTTCTACAGCCAGGCTGCTAGTGCGTGTATAAAATCATTATTTAGTCATGTTTAATTAAAATATCCTGTTAAAAGAGGTCAAACAAAAATGTATTTACAACCCAAGCAAGGTAATCAGGCGACTTTGATGCAAGTCCAGTTCCAGCTCCGCTCCCCTGGGGGTGGTGGTGGACTCTGGCGGAGCAGGAGGAAGCCTCTTCTGTTTCTGCAGCCTGGGTGTCTTCTGGAGAGAAAGAGGGTGGAGATTTGATAAATGGTTAATTATGAAAACCCTTGTGCCAAAGCTAAAACTGTAATTAGCCTTAATTGGCTAATTGGATAGAATTGGTGGATGGTATAAGCGTAATTGCCCCTTTTTTTTTTCAAAGCATTTAGTGCAAAATCGAGTATGTAGCTGTGGCAGTGACAGTGAAGTCATTTTATTGCTTTTTTGACAACATAACCTGTTGTCACGCCGACTCCAAACTTTCTTATTTGGTCCATTTTTCTGTCAAAACTTAAATAACTGGTTCTTTTGGCCAGTTTTGTTTTTTGTCAGTGCACAACTCCGGTGCTGCATTGACTTGTTGTGTAGCTGCCAAAGGGCTAATAAAGCCCTCAGTGAAGGAAGTCCAGCTTTTGCTCCAACCTGCTGATTCACACCGCGGAGATGGATTGTGCAAAGACCTTCACTGCGGTCCGAGACAGTCGACCGAAACAAGAAATCTCTCTCTTCCTCTCACCTCCTTTCTCTCTCCGACTCACAAACACAAACTCGCACTGAGTATTAGAGCAGCTCAGCTCAAGGTGCTCAGACTCCCTGCTAATAACACCATCTAGAATTCACGCCCTCCAAACAGGTTAATGTGTTTTTGCCCAGAGGGCCCTATCTACCTCTGCAGCAGAACTCTCTCTGCACTTCCATTAAGCAAGAACACTGCCACCTATTAGGTGCTTTGGTGTGTATAGAGCCAGAAGTGAGAATGCGAGCGAGAGCCTGTACAGACACAGTTTAATGTGTGTGTGTGTGTGGACTGTATTTGTGTGCGTGTGTGGACCACGAAGGTGCTCTACAGTGCACTGAGGGTGTCACTACCTGGTACTGTTGCAGGAGAACAATGTTATGGCCCCTGACAGCTTGTTAAAGACTCCACCATGTTGGAGCTGCTCCCTCTACGTTGTGTGTTAGCACTGTGCAATACACAACACGCATTTCTACACACATATACAGGAAACACTTCAAACTCACACAAACACATATTTTTGTTGGCTAACATTTGAGAGTAATAAGAAATAAGTGGAACAGGGTAGAATATCATGCAGTGTAACTTCTGCAACTTTCCCATCCTCTTAAGAAATGTGCAGCTGTCACTCGTCAATTAGACCAAATCTCAATTGCTTCTCCTTTTAATGAACTTCTGGATTGTTTGTTTGCTCTTTTTTATATTCATTTCATTCTGCCTATGATTATGTTTGTTTAGCAGACTGTAAAAAATATCCTGCTGTTATGGACCAAATTCTGGCAGTACTCACCTTCATTAAAAGATCATGTAAATAAGTATAAATATAAAATATAATTATGCATTTTAATTACCAACTAATTGTAAATATCTATCCCTTTCTGCTTTAAATGATAAAAATATCCCTGAGAAATCTGAACTAGTTTGCTGTACTGTTCAGCTGCAGTTTCTCCAGTATATTTAATGGTTTTTTTTTGTCTAATCACATATTAAAATCTAAGCATTTTTTTTCTGTTGTCTGGAACATGACAGCATTTTAAATATCATCTCTTGTCAAGATTCAAACAAGCTGTTAACATCACATTTGACCCAGACATGGTGGACTTCTCTGTGAGTTTTATCAACAGAATGTAACAGAAAAACTGTCACAATAAGAAAACTGCAAACAGGAGGAAAAGTTAACGAGACAGTTTGAGTCAGTTTCACCGAACTATGAAGCATGAATGTTTCAGTAACAGGGTCGATTCAGTGTATTCATATTTTAGATATGAGATTACATTTATATTTATAGAAATGGTATATTTTACATGACAGATATTTTAAAAATTCCTTCCTTACATCTTGAACGTCACTGCTGTCAGGACGAGTTTTAGTTTAAATTTTAACTGTGAATTTAATCATATATGATTATTATTTGATTAAGAGCGTTTTAGTTTCAGCTTATTTCTACCTGTAGGTTTCATCTTTAATCAAATACTGGTAATAAACTTTTACCAGAAACAGTGGTATTTTGGAAAATATTTGTTCTAATGATACATTTTTTGCTAATTTGGTTTGCATATGTGATTATAGCCATGGGGGTGTTATAAAGAGAGCACACAGTAAATAAGATACAGCTTAAGGTGACGTCTGGATAGTAGCACTAATGGCACTATAGTTGAGGTGAATGCACAGACTGTATTTAAGATCTGGTCTGCTTAAAGGTGATCAACGTAGTGTAAAAATTATTTATCTGCTTTTAATTCATCAATCATACGAGGATTTTACTTGAATATATTTATCTTGATCATTTGTTTTGTCTCCTCAAGTTTTTTATATAACACTTATTTCTACAAAATATTTTTTTAAGTTTTTAACAATTGAAGAATATATATAATTGCATGCATCATGCTATTTTAATTAAATTATTTTGGATCAAATTAGTGCTTTATCAGTAATGGGGATGTTTTTCTGTGGTAATCTGGCTTCACATTGTTTCACAGTGTTCAAACATCTTCAGCATGTGTGGAGTTATTTCACCACACACAGCAGGTCCTGAATGTTTAGTGTCAGCCTGACCCCTAGTGGACACCCAGTCCACCCACTGGTGCACCACTCTCCCAGTTAGAGAAGCATCATCCAAAACAGTAAAAGGAAAACATCTATAAAACTTGTATAAATTTTGTTAAAATGAATAAATCATCTATTAAGATGTTTTGATTGCATTTCACAAGCAACACATGTCCTGAATTGTTTTTGCAGAAAGTATTCAAGCTAAAGTGCCTTAGGCTCTTTGCACTGGTCTGTGTCTATGAACATTTATTTGTATTTAAGTAGACAAAGCCATTATTCATAATGTTTGATGCCAAAGTCAATAACGGGCTGTACAGAAATGTGAGTTAAATTGCTCTCAATTCTCTGAACTGCAGTTCAGTGCGTCTGTCTTTGACAACAATAACTCAGACATTGAATATTTAAAGCCTGAATACTCCTCAGAGATGCAGTGCATATATTTGATGAATTCCATGACGGACTGGACGAGCCTATACCATCAAGTGTAAAATACATGTGACCAACATAGAGACAGCAGAACTAATTAAATGGATAAATGATATATATGGCCTTCTTAGAATATGTAAAATTAATAACAGACCAAAGGACTTGCTTCTGAGCCACTTCATCCAGTCTTCAGCACAGAGCCGCTACAGTGTGCTGAGGCTGGATGGAGGACAGGTGAGACTGCGTTTGTGTCTGTGTGAGTGTGTGTGTGTATGTTCTTATTGTGACTCATGAATGACATTTTCCTGTTGTCTATCTTATTTTCCTGTTTGCATTCATCTGTTTATCATCTTCTGTAAGTCACTGTGTTATATTGGCTGTGCATCCGATGTATGAATTGTTGCCTACGAACATGAATTATTTTACAGTTGTGGACTGAATAATATGAACACCTGTGCAATATGAGCCAATGCTGAGGCTGTATCAAAACTTGAATTCAGCTCGATGGTAGTTTTGAGCTCGTGGTGTTGTTGCATTAAGTTTTATTATATTTTAAAGATATATTTTAAAGTATAATTTTGTTGACCCCAGTGTATGTTCCCAGTGTGGAAATGCAAGTGATTGTGTAGGTAGGGCTGCAACCAAAAATCATTTTCACGGGTCGGGTAATATAATAATCACTTTCTCAATTTATCTATATAATTTATTATTTTGTCTATTAAATGTCAGAAAATAGTGAAAATGCCCAGAGCTCAAGTTGGTATCTTCAAATGTCAATGGACAAATCAGTTAATTGAATGATCATTTCAGCTCGAGTCTTAAGCATGTTATGGATGTGTCAGATGATTCAGATATTCTCTTTCTTCTCTCTCACACATAGACTGGTCGTCTGCTGACCTCACTTCTTCCTGAGAGTGACTAAGCCTGAGCCTGTATTAGGAATATTGTCCACTGACCCACTTTGACTTTACAGTGCCCTCACTTCCACTTTCCTGTCACTTAGCGAGGCTTTGGGTGAAGAGAGGAGACAGGAAGATCCCAGCCTGATATGAAAGGGTCAGATAAAGACACTATGTTTTATATCAGCTCCGACCTGACGTACAGCGTGTCAACAAGAGATCAAAGCCCTTATAAAGTGCACTCTATCTTCAAAAGACATGTTAAAGAAGGGATGAGTATCCATTTGCAAAGCCGCAAAGCTGAGAGGACACAATGACACGAACACCTGTACAATGGAATCCAATACAGCTTTTAATGCTTTTTGGTTTATTTATATGAAACCAGAGATTAGAATGTGCTTACAATAAACAAGTATGTGAGAGTAAACCATAAAAATGTTCAATCAATTCATTCATAGAAACATATATGTAACGCTGTATGTATTACATACTTACATACAAACTGCATACACATACAGTATAAATACACACATGTAACCAAATTAATGAAATTGAATAAGGTTAGTGAAAAAACTTGATTTACAGTCTGGGGCCATGATGTAAGTAAAATCATAAAAACCATTTTGCTGACGCTGTGTCAGAGAAGGTTTGATTCAACAATGAAACACTTGTTTTTATAATGTACTGAAATGCATGATATTCAACAGTATTTCTGTTATTTCTGTCTACCCGCCTGTGCATGTGTCCCTCCTGAAGTGTATTTGTAGTTAACACAATCCACCAGTAGAGGGCGTGCTAGTGAGAAGTCACTGCTACAGCTCTCACAGGAGCCGCGGCCCTGCCAACATGCCTGGCCTTGACCATGCACTTGGGAAGCCATCATTTATTTTTGGAGCCCTAGGCTGCATGGCAGCTGTGAGACTGACGGAGGGTGAGGAGGTGGGAGGGTAAGGAGAGGGAAGAGATGCAAGGAGGAGGGGAAGCAGGGCAACTTGCAGGCCAGCACCAGTGACACAAAAAGCATTGTCCTGATTTAATGGCTGTGAAGTCTTGCCTCCCCCTGGTCCAAGAAGCTGCTGATGCTTAATTAGGACGAACATTCATTCAAACACACACGCAAACGCACAACAAATACCACGCACACATTCACACACACGCACACACACACCTCAGTCCCAGCCTTGCCAAGCTTTCTGCCACCAGCCCCGAGCAAAGATGATTCAATCCAGCTCTGCCATCACAGGAGATGAGTTATGAAGACAGAGAGGTCTCTGTTGTAGCACGGCACAACTTATTCACTTGTCTTCCAGTATGGAAGCTATAAAAAAATTGTCACCAGGCTTTAATGTGAAGAGTTAAACCTCTGATGAGTCATCAAGTGTAAAATCAAACAGGCCCATGGTCTATGATTCATAACTGTACAGGGAGTTGGAAGCTAGTTTCTGTAATGACAACAGGGGAGAAAAAAAAAGCCAAAGGAGCAGCAAGGGAGAATTCATCCTCAAATATGGTTTTTATGTGGTCTGGTATAACTCTGTCAGATGGAGGTGGTGACAGGTGTGACTGACTAAATTTGTCTGATTTATGCATTTTTAGATCTATAATTTTTTACAAGGTAACTGGAGAGAAACTTTAATCAGACAGCAGGATTTCAGTCGTTAAAAAAGAGAAGCTCTGTTATCGTTTTACTGCAGCCATGATTGTGTTTAATCACACATATATGCAGTATTTTGTATATTTATATAGTATTTTATATATTCACAGAAGCATTCGGCATCTTTCAAATGATTGTATAATCTATTAATTACAAAGTTTGATTCTGAGCTTGAGCTCTTCCTGAAACAAATTTAATTTCTTTTTAATGTTTAATCCAGCGTGTTTTGATTGAATGACCTTGTTCATAATGTAGAATATTGATCGCCTTGTATTGATAATGTGAGCCCCTCAGCAGCACATTGAGATGCCGACACAGACGGCATTAATATGTATTTGTATCAGATTGGTGGTCGGATCTCTGTTCATATTCTTTTATTGCAGGACCCAAATGAGCATATGTCCCATTTGTACAGGTTTCTGTTTTTTAAAAAGTGATCCTGCTCATTCTCTGTGTATAACATAAAGGCAAACTCAGTGTGAAATGCTGGATGAATATTTTACCATCTCTTTACACAGAGAAATAAGGATACAAGACAAAGTCATGTACAAGCCACACACAAATATATGCCAAAGTGTTTCTTCTATGAATTTACATCCAAATGTATTAAAATTCCCTTCTCCATTATCTGGAAATGCATATTTCTTAATTATTCATTGCAAGGCATTGAAGCACCCAGGTCTTTTAAATTTTTTATTTCTGCTCAGCTTCAAACAGTAGATCTTGTAAAGGGGACCCAGTTTTGGGGTGTGGGAATTGCTGCAGGGCGAAGCTGACAGGATTTTCAGTCTCGAGGCACCTCTCGCTTTTTCATTACAGCAAAGCAAAGGAACAAATCCAGGTCAATTAAAATAAGGAACAAGAGGGCTGAGTGGCTGTGAGTGAAACCGCCACCTCGATCTGCCACAAGAGGGCACAAGGGGCTTAGATATGTCTTGAAACTGGAGAAAGCACATACGGTGCAGCAGCCAAGGGAGCGGTGACAGCCCAGATAACATGCAAAAACCCTAAACATCACCTCAGACATTTAACTGAATATTGTACAAGCTTTTCTTACAATGAGCCAAAAAGAATCTGTTTCAAGTTGCAATTTGTATGCAGAGTTAAAAGCAGTGCCCCTTCACTTTTGCCTTACCTTTAAATGTGTCTTCTTTATAAAAGCTGCTCCTCCAGTCCTACCAGCACCTTCTGCCGGAGGTGTGTGTGCGTGTGTGTGTGTGTGTGTGTGTGTGTGTGTGTGTGTGTGTGTGTTAGAGAGCTTGAGAGCATCCCCTCTCCACTTTCAGTGACGGTTGTTAAAAACTCTCAAAGTGACACGCCCACGTAAAAAGCATCAGTGGCTAACCTGGAGAGTGTCACATTGAATTTAATGGCCTCTTGTTCCTGCGCCGCCATGCACGGGAAATCATATCTTGATGTGAAAGGTGCTCTCCCTCGTCTGCCTCATAATATGTTGTGACGCAGATGTTCACATACGTTCTCTCTCTCTCTATCCGTCTTTCTCTCTCTCACACACACACACACTCACATAAACAGACAGAAAAGAGACCGAGCTCAAGCTCAAGACTAAAAGGCTGTAATTGTGTTTATGACGGTGCCCTGACTCTGATACTGGCCCTAGTCCAGTATACGAGTGTGTGCAAACGTGCATGTGTGTGTTTGTGATAGATTAGGTAGCTCAGTGTGTGTGTGTTCCTGAGTGTTAGGTAAATGTGTGTGTGGTTGATTCTGTGTGACTGTAGCCTCCTTATGACCTCCCTGATGGCCGGAGATGGGCTGAAGTCATAACTCTTCTGTCTGGCTTTACCCTTGAGCAATATCACAGGCACTCTGAGTGCGGCGAGTCAAACCGCTGAGCTTTCTCTCCATGACTGAGGACACACAAAGTGAAACACAACACACATACAAAGGCATTCTGGTGTGGCAGTGTAGCTCTCTCAACCATCCCGACGATCTTCAAAGCTTCTGAGAGCCAATGCTGTGACGTGGGAAGGATCGAGTGGTTAATTATGAAAGGCCAGTATAATAGGCTTACATCAGAAGCTGTCAAAGAAGAATCAGTAAAAGAGAATTTCCAGTTTATAACAACTTGGGTCTTATTTTCATAGTTTTGACAATTCTATCAGTTATAATAACATTTAAACAAAGTAATTGCTGGCATCAGGGTGCACTGCAGTAACACTACAACGAGACTGAACATGAGCGGTCAGGCAATCAGTCAGGTTGTAGAAACATCAGCAGATTTGAAGCACTTTTAACAGTTTAATCCAAAATTAAGCGCACCAGTACGTCCGAGTACGTTATTCAGGGAAGCAAAATGCGATTGCTCGTTATTGTTTGGGGGGAAAAAAGTCAGTGCTTGACATGTCAGATAAAAAGGCCCATTCTTAATTGTAACTGTCCCTCCTTCCCTGCAGTCAGACCTGACATATTGGAAAACCCCTCGTATTCTGTCAGTGAGTGAACCTCAGCATAGTTACCAAAAGGTCAAATCTACCTTAATTAATCACTGATTTAAAGCACCGCCTGGTGACACAAATCAAACACACCCAAGATGTTGCATGGCCAACAGGTGCATGCTGGGTTTGGGTGAATGCTAAATGCTGAAATGCTCATTTTGGATCCTCCTGTGGTGACTATGTTTGCTACAGTGCTGTTTTAACCTGAGTTCCAGTATAAATCATGCCCACTTCTGATCTTCTATTCAAATACAGGGACAAATAATTTTGTTGGTTGAACAGATACGTATAATGGCCTCTAAAACACACCCAAAATGTCAGTAATAATTGCTCATTGCACAGGAACACTGTGAGCACAACTTCAGCCAGTACAAAAGGTCAAAGTTTGAACCAAGTTCAGGCAGTTTGGGTAATAATTTTACCTTTCACCATTGTTTTATCTTCCAAATAAGTTTGAATAACCTCTCTTTGGCAATGTTGTAACGTTCCCAGATTTGGGCCAATAACACAGGGGAATACAATAATGTCCTAACCAACAGAAATAACCAAAACTACAAAAATAAAATCAAAGTTGTAATAAACCAAAATGATCCTTTAACTGATTTTTTGGACAGGCTATAAACACAACACTGAAATTTATCACATTCGAAGTGACAGCAAACAGTAGCTTATTTATACATCAAATACATACAGAGCGATATTGGTTTTTATTTGCAGTTGTGTTTCCGACCTCCTGATGAATGTAAGTCCAATACTCACTCTCCTCTCCTAGTTATGTTTTGCACTTTATGTTCCCCAACCAGTCGCTAACTAAAACGGCTACCAAAACAGTAAAATTGTGGGTCTTAAAACCAAAACAATGAGCTGAAATATGCTGAAACTCTCTGCAGAGCCGAGGGGAACTCCACAACTGGGTTATAATTATTTGTGGGTTTGTCACTTAATCCATTGTTAATATAAAAATACTGATAATAGCTGCTTTTTCTCTAACCCTCCTAAAAACCCATGTATTTTTCAGCCTTTGAAATAAGAGGCAATGTCTCCACCGCTTAATTCTCCGAGTCAGAACAAGACCAAAAAACGCAATAACAGAACAAGACAAAGACCAACCCTGAATAACTCAGTAAGACCAAATCGTAAAAAAAAAAAAAAAAAAAAAAAAAAAAAGACTGCAGCCAAAAAAGCCTTTGGACTGGAGTGTTTGAGGGCAAAGGTTCATGTCTTAACTCCTGACTGCCGTGCAAACATTTCCACTTCCTCAACATTTCATCCAGTGACACACCAGCCGCCTGTGGCCGTTAGTCTGAGAGGAAACAACAACAAAAGACTCTTGCAATACCATTATTACCATTCTGGGAGCTTGCCAGCAACACTCCGGATTACCTTGCATGGCAGACAAATTGGCAATTGGAACACCAGTATAATGGAGGCTAATTGCCTGAGTGCAGGGTTAGTTTGTATTTCATGCAAATCTCATGTGCATAGTAGTGAGACTTGGCTGACAAACAAAAGCCATTCTGAGGCAAAAAGGCGATTGAAAATGGCTCTTTGACACGGGCTGTTTACCTCATATTCACTAATTATTGCTCACAAGCGCTGATGACCTCATTCTTAAACATACTATTTCAACTCAACTTTATTTATACAGCACCTTTCATACAAACATGCAGCCCAAAGAACGTTAAAGATTAAAACAGCACAGACTAAAAGGTAAAAACAAAAATAGATAACAATAAATAGAATTTCACAACACTTAAAAATGACATCAATAAAATAAGGCAATAGAATAAATAAAAAGGTATGAAAATCAGTGGTTAAGACTTAAAAAATAAGACAGCAATGATGAGACAACATAAATAAAAGCCAGGCTAAAAAGATATGTCTTAAGCAGTCGTGAATTTTATGCTACCAAGTATTTTGTGGTTGTAGATTTTAAAGCAAAGCACATTTTGACGGAAGCTTTTCTTATTGTGATCATTTTGTCACATGTACATTTGTATTTCAGGTTAAGACACGCGTTTTAAATCTTGCAACTCTTTTAGATTATCTTAACTCTGAAGACTGATATTTAAATGACACAGCATTTGGGCATCTTTCATTCAGTATTTTATTCAGTGTTAACACAAAGTCTTCTCAATGATTAGGCCAAATAATGAAATAATCAAGCTGTACGGCGGTGCACAGCCGGCCGGGTCCTGCTGTTCCTCTCTTATTGTTCAGTATTTAGTGGGTGAAAACCAGACTTGAATTCGACCAACATATCTCACATATCTCTGGTCAGTTTAGTAGCTCTTCTGGAGCTTGTTGCATAATCTTCATCAGTGGGAGGAGTTGGCTCAGTTGTCCTGTCATCCATCCTACAATTGTAGTTGTTCAAATTTCCATTTTTTTCTGAACACTTTCTCATTCATGTTAGCTAAAAAGTTGATTTTTAGAGTTCATTGTTAACATTTTAACCAGCAGCTGACAAAACAGTCTCACCTCCAGGTCCATTAAGTAGCTCCTCTGGTGCTTCTTGATCATATTGCATGATCTTCATCAGCAGATGGAGACATAAATATCAGACCAGAGTCAAGTCTCAATCCTCATTTTTGTGATTTAATTTCTGACTTGAGTCTCACTCTCAAGTCTACAGCAGGGTGAGATAGCCTCTTTCACAAAATCACATATATATTTGGAGGCCCCAACCCAGAAGCCTCAACCCTTTTTGTTGTATGAAACAGTTCATTAAGACACACCAATAACACAGAACACACAATCAACAAAACAACTCAGCCCTGTTCAGTTGAATAGTTGATGGTGTGCTTTGTATTCACACCCATCCATCCGGCTCATTGTGGTGTAAATGGGTCAGGTCATGGTCAATAATACAATATGGTTATCATCTAGTCAGAGATTCCAAGAAAGTGTGTTTCCAAAATAGACCATGTTGTTTAGGGACAGCTGGAGAGCCTTTTGGAGGTCAAGGTTCAAGGTCTCACATGGACCGTGTTACTGTACAATGCAAGACTTTTTTTCCTGGCTGTTGTCTGTAAGTCTGTTGCTGTTCGTAGCATCAGAGCCTGTGCAACACATGAATGCTCCGTGAGTGCAACAGCGCTGCTCTCTGGCCTCCTGAAGGGTACCTAGTTATGCTCCCCTAACCTTACCATCTGCATCACGCTGCCATTTGGAGCCAAAATAAATCACGGAAGCCCTGTCCATGCTGGGAATAGCTCCTTCCAGATAAGAAGGTCAAGGGTCACATTTCTGGCCAAGGTTGACTGTCCTCGGGGCTAAATAAAGAGCCTAGGGGTTGCAGAGCAGCACGGGCTAGCACAGGCTCTCACACCCAATTAGGATCAAAACAACCATCAAAGTTGAACTTGGATTTAGGTTACTGAAAGACAAGGAAGTGGAGCAGGGAACCTTCTGGATCCAAACACCAGTAATGCACGCTAACACACCCTTCATCCTGATATATTTTGAGGGGGTTAGCCACCGCTGATTACTGGATTAATAGACAAACAAGGTTCGGTTTATTAATCAGTGGCAGCTGTTTTCAACATTAGTCTGCCATTGTTACGCTGCTTCTAAGGTGTTTGTTTATTTTGCACTAACCTAACAGGACCTCTGACCCAGCCCGTGGAATGTGAGAGCAGAGACACAGTGTGGGAGGTCACCGCCATCATTTACATCCTAAACACATGACAGGCTGTCAGGCAGAGGTTAAAGCTGGTCAAGTACACACAGGACAGCACGGATCCCAATGAGGAGGGAGGTCTCCTTACACAGGCAAAAGCAAATTGTTGCTTACATCTACACATGCAGGCAGTGGATGTAATGATAGTGTAATGTAATGCTTTGTTTACCTGATTCTGCTTTGTTAACCTGAGTCAGAGAGCTCATGATTAAGCCAAATGGTAAGTTATGAGGCTGTAATTTCTGGTGGTTGTGTTGTGTTCTAGGTGTTTTTGATATTTTGTGCACCTCCACAAACTCACATTATTCCATCTATGCACACACACACACACGATACATGCGTTTATCATGTGGTGATTCGCCTTGACGCTGCTGAATATGTGCAACAAGATGGGAAAAAAAGGAGGGAGGAAAAGAATTACTTGAATGTGTAGTAGACTCTGTCAACCCTGGCAAAACCATTCATATGAAAAGATCCACGCTGAATAGATTTGCATAGAAGAAGACAGAAATTTGTCCTTGTCCAAATAAGAACATGGTACAGCCAAACATTTTTAAAAAACCCACTGATTTTCAGGTTGTCCTTGTCATCCTTTGATCCCTTGTGAAAAGGCGAGACAGTCATGCTGCAGTGATCAGTCAGGGTCAAAGTCATACTCCACTTTCCCTCCCTCCCTCCTGTGATTCTACTGTAGTTTTGTAGCTCTGGCAGCTGGTGGTGCTGTAAGACTTGAGTCTCCCCGTTGCTTTTTCTCCTACATAACAAGACTGTCACCTATTCTATCCTCCTTTGTCCTCTCCCCTCCATCACTCACCTCCATACGTCAACATTGAGCCACTGCAGCATCCTCCGCCAGCCCCTGAGCCGGTCTGCCTTGATAGGGTGAGGAGGGGGGGGGACCAGTGGCCTAAACAAACTACGCCAGAGAAGGGGAAAAGGCATCTTGAAACAAACATGAAATAAAAAGAGGATTATTTTTCACATTCATCATGCACATTATTCCAATCATATGTAAGGAAATATTTATGAGGCTGAAACCAACTCAGATAGTGACACAAACATGCAAAATGAAAAAGTGACTGCATCAGTTCAGTGTTTTCAAAAAAAGAGCTCAGTTCAATAGCATGACGTCTGCCACCAGGTCATTTGTGTGAATGGTATTAATTGGGTTCCCTGCGAGGCCACACAGCCAGCGGCTCAGTTATGATTCCAGTAGGTAAATATTTGCCTGTACTAACCCTCACTAGGTTCCATGATTCTTTGTGTGTTGCACTGTGTACAATGCAATTCTGTGTACACATCACTCAGTGCCTATGTCTGCCTGCGTGTGTGTGTGTCTGTGTTGCAGCTCAATCCCCCCCAACATTCCCTCTCCACAGCTGCAGCTCGGCAGAGTTTGATCAATAACGCGTCCTTCATTCTCAAGTCGGGCCTGACCTTGGCAGCCTTTTGTCTCCTTCCAGGGGCCAGAGTGCGCATGTACAGGTTGGAAAACAAGGCTCTCAAAAATCCACCCTTGGAAGGAAAAGAATTCCCCTCACTGCCTCTACACTACAGCATTCTCATTAAGAGCCTAATGAATCATCATATATTTATAGCGTTCTTATCTTAGCGTAATGAGGTGATGCCACTTTTGAACTCATTTGCTAAATTACCACAGGCCACACTGAAATGGAATAAACTTCCAATTCCTTGCATATGCAGCTGCATTCATTTTCACAGGGCAACCATCAATGGAGACAGCAGAGCCAATCCAAACCCGACTTGTGAACAAAGAGCATCTATGTTGCAGTCGCACATGACAAAAGGTGAGCTGTGTTCCGAGACATTTAAAAGCACTGAAACATGGACGTCTGCTGCAGAGGGCAGTGGGGGTTGATCTGACGGATCTGTTTACATGCTAATGCAGCCTGACGTAGCCTGCAGGTGGCACCATTTATAGATTGGTCCTGCAGTCACATTCTTTTTGTGTCATTCAGTAATGGATATTTAAATGGTGGTAGTTTTCTGGCACAGGCACATATTGAATTGTTCTATAATACTGCATTAAAACAAGCAACAAGTTGCTTTTGTATGCATGAGCACTCCATCATGCAGTCATAGGCTCTATGGATACCAGCAGTATAGAACTATAGGAATACTTTCAGTAACGCTATTCATGTTCAATTAAAGAACAAACAAGCTGAGGATTAAAGCTGAATGATTTTGAAAAAGTTGAGCGTCCAAGTAGAAATTCTGTTTCTTCATGTGAGACATTACATGAACAGTTTTACTTTACAAACAGTCGCTCATCAAATTACTTATAAAGTAAATGCAGAATGATGAGTACATTTGTACACAGGCCATTCAGTAATGGGTTTCTGCAGGCAAGCCGTATCAAGATCAATTACAAAATTAGCACATTAGTACTGACAAATTACAAAATTATGTTCTAATCCTTTTTAAGCCTTGTGGTAAAACGGTGGTAGATTTGCTTGCTTCAGGGATAAACTTTGAGTGAATGATTTAGCCAAAAAATGCCCATCTTTATTCCACTGCTACAATCCCACTGGCAGTGGAGAAGCCTGATATATTCAAGAATTAAATCACAAGATATTACAATATAAACTACATCTCACAAGAAAGACAATCTTTTTCAAAATGAGGCCTGTTGAAATTATACTGTTACTTCAAATCCTACATTTACATAGACTGTATGTTTCTATTGTTTCTCTCGTGATGTTTATACCAAAATGTGTAAATAATATTCACCAAATCAGACATAAATCAAAACTCAGGATTTATTAACATATTCCATTTTTTTTACAAAAACAAACATTCTTCAGGACTTTAAAGAACCAAAAAACATAGGGCAGTTTTTCACCGACGCATCAAACACTGGAAAATATAAATGAAACAACAGAATGATCTTCACTACACTTTCCTCTTCTGGGTGCTGATGTACAGTACTGTGGGGAGAGAGGAAAATAAAGGAGAAAAAACATTAAAGTTTGTAGTTTGACTGAGCAACACAAAGACATCGCAGAGACCAATCTGAAATTTCTTGTTCTGCAGTGATTTGATCCAGAGACAAAGGGTTCTCTATGAGGCCAATAATCTCAGTAAGAAATTGCTGAGAATATCAAGATCTAAAATGTAATTTATAAAACACTGAATGAATTTGTGGAATTTAGTAAAAAAAAAAAGAAGAAAGAGAGAACATGGAAAAGAGCAGTAAAAAGTCTGATCAGTCACTGATTAGTCACTATAACTCAGACAACATTCATAGTGTGTTGCAGCTAAAACATCTGCTGCAATGTTGCATTCATATGGAATTGATAGTTGGCTTGTGAATGCAATGTTCTTTACAGCTGACTTGATGCTCAGTGCACCCCACCCTTCACTTCCCTTGGTAAACCACAAGAAAATCCTCTGTAGGAAACACCAACTCACTGAAGCAGATCTCATTCTGAAAAAAACAGTCACATTTCTCATCCCAGAGATAAATTGTAGACATGTTTTGCACAGGTCATTCTGGGTAGAGCTATAAGGCTGCCGACTGTATAGAAAAGCAGTCGGGTAAACCAATCGTTACTTTTATGTATATCTTATTTTATCAACCTGCTCTGTTTTGACTAAAATAGCCCCATCTCTTTGGCTGTTGGGCTTTTTATCACAGAGAACTCCACTGGGCAGCATGACTCACATTCAAGAGGGAATCACACAATAAATACAATAACATGGCTGGTGCAAGGAAAATCTAGACAGAGGGATGAAGATATAAACTACAGATTAAAAAACAACAATTTTCAAGCAAATGTTCTGACTGTTCTGGTGAATACAGTGCTTATGAAGCATTTACTACAATCCATTAGTCATCAAGATTGACAGCAGACAAATTTAAGAAAAAAGAAAAAAGGAGGAGAGTCGGTTGCTTTAAACTTCCCACATAATCAATATTCAACGTCAAAGCCTGTTACATAAATTTAAAGTGATAGTTCAGACTTTATGAGTTAACAAAAACATTTTAAAACTAATAATAGACCAGAATACAATGTTAGTGTATTTTTGATGGTTGATTTACCCATCAGGTTTTTCTATACCATAAGACTATTGTGTTTGTTAAAGAGTGGAACTTTTTTGTGACCTGGCACCATTTTAAGCATTTCATTTCTATCTAACACACTTCCAGGGATAGCTTCACCCACAAGATCTGTAGACTGACCTGATATATAGGCATCAATGTTTTGAGCCATTTGTAATAATAGAATAAAAGTGCCCAAATAATATGTGCTTTTGATTTGAGCCTTGTTTGCAGACTAAGTAAAACAATTGCATTGCATCCATCCATCAATTTGGCTTCCCTCCTGTTCTCCTGTGTAAAACTAAATCTTCCCAAAGAGCAAATTTACTGCTATAACCTAAATCGCACATCTATTCTACTGAACTAACAATCATGAGAAGAGCCACCCATTTAATATATAGATATAATAAAAAAATTGGAGTTTCATACCATTGTTTCCTCTGAGAAAAGCATCTCCATACTTGTTCTTGAGCTGCCCATTGACATACTCTTCAGTCTGCTCTATGGCAATATTCATGTAACCATCCAGGCAAGCCAGGACACCTGTAGACAGACCATGTAGATGCAGTGTTTTGTCTGAAGGGAACATCAATTCTCAAATCACACAAGGGAAACAGGTGCGTGTGTTGACACGCCAGCTGCATTAAGTTACCTCTGTAATCGACCCCAGAGTTCAGTTTGACGACCACGGGTCTGCCGATGATCTGCTTCAGAAAGTCACTCGGGGTCTGCTTTCTCAAACTCATCTTGACTGCGATCTGTAAGGCTTGAAGATAAACAATAACTTACATGTTATGGTTGCAGTTTACTTCAACTAGCTACATTAGCATCTTACTAGCATACCAGCTAGCTAGCTCGTTGATATCGTTCATTTGTAGAATCTAACAGTAGGAGGCTCTTTACAGTGATTATATCTGTAGCACCACATAGTAACGTTTCTGATTTGACCAAACAATGAAGTAAAAAGTAAGAACTAGCTGAACACTGTTTAGACAAGTCGCGTTAGCTGCTTGCTAATTAGTGGAGCTAACAGCTAACTGCCAGCTCCTCAATGAAAATGCTTGAACTTAATGGCTCGCGAGGCTCGTTATCCTTGTAAGTACTTCGTGTACGTTTATTGGAATCGAAACAGACTGCAATGCACGTCAAGTTTGCTGTTTATATTTGTTATCAGCAGATACATGTTCGGCATTATTACACTTACCCGTGAACGTCGTCTGAACGATTGTATTAAGCATGGACCGCAGATTGACCAATCAGAGGCGCGCACTATACGGCATCTGAGTGAGGACAAAAAGCTGAAGAGCGCAGCGGTGCAGATTCTGTGAGGTGACATCCATCAAACTAGAGAGACACAATGTATTGTCAAGCTGATCAGAGAGGAAAAAACACTATACATATGTTCTGGTTTGACACAATTTAGTCACAAGATCACCAGTTTAAAACACAATTGTATTGTACTTATGTAGATTTCCTTGTAGTTGCTTGTAGACTTCACAAGCAGATTGAAAAGATTGGGCTTATGTTTCTACCTAGAATTGGATATGAGAAGGTGGATCATTTTAAATTGGACTAACATTGGATTCTTAAGTGCTGAAAAATATTTTTAATCAGCAGTCTGATCCCAACTCCACGTGGACATATTAAGAAAATCTACTGTAACTTGGAAGTGTGTGTTTCATATTCTCTGTTTTCTATTCATAAAGCCAATTATCTTGTGAGATCATGACTACAGTAATATATGACCTGAAACAGAAGTAGTCAAGGCTACATACTAAAATACTGAAACTAAAAAACTAAAATAAAAAGAGCTATTTAAAAAGTAGGCAATATGGGCTAAATTGTTATTGTGTTTATCCTATAGGCACATGTTGTTTTTTTTATTTCTTCTTGTAAAATCCTTTTAAAATGCTGATGTATGATCTTATACACAATTCTTTTAAATAGAAATATGAACATTAACATCTCAATATGACAAATTTGTTGTTGACCTTTAATATGGAGAGACATGGACAGAAGCTAATATTACATTTTGTTTGCTCTATTGTACCTACTATCACAGATATGTGCCACAGAAACTGAGGGAGAATATTGCTGTGAAATTTGGTCGCTGTTGGACGGTCGGTCGTTAGATGAACAAAACTGGACTGGAAACTGGACTTTGTGCAGACTGTAAGTACAGTAGAGCTGCAACAATTCAGTGATTAATTGATTAGTTGATTAACAGAAAATTAATCCACAACAAATGTAATAGTTGATCAATCTTTCTAGTCAATTTTCAAGAAAGAAATGTAAATGTTTGCTTGTTCCAGGTTCTCAAATATGGGAATTGGATGCTTTTCTTTGTCAAATGTGATAGTAAAGTGAATTTTTTGAAACAACAAACTCAACTCAAACAAACTCAACTCCAGTAATCAAGGTCACTAATTTGTCATTTTATAACACAGGGTTGCACAATGATATGAATGATACTAACACTGAAGTAAATTATTTTGTTCTCCTTTGTCAGGGATAAGGGAAGAAGACATTGATGATTTCAGTATAAAATATATAGTAAAACTACAGAAAATGCCTCATTATTTGTCCCCTTGACAAATTTGTCCTGGCATTTATGACTATTATTACCCATTTTTAGGATTGCTCACTAATTTTAATCCCTTTATCAGAAATCATTATAATAATGCTACAGTAATGTTGGAGGTACTTATAGTGTGTATATGATTCCCAAAAATGAGTTAAGTGACCTAAGTGCATTTTACATATTTCTGTATGTATGTATATATATATCTTCCATTATCTTCTATTATTCTTAACGGGACGTCTACTTTACAATGTATATAGTAAAATATGTAAATACATTACAGCCTGTGGAACTATGGTTCTTATTTTTTGTGACTGTAATTTAAATCGAGCATCCTAGAGGTTCCAGATCTTTTCATTATTTTATTCTGCCATGGCCAGGCTATGTTGTGAAGGATAAGAGAAAGTCTACCATCTGATAAAACTCTTGTTGCTGGGGTGCATGACCCAAACACTGCACAGCTTGGGAGGTACATGAAAAATGGTGTAGGGGGGAAATAGGGATGAAATGGTGAGGTGAAAGATAGAAGAGGATAGAGGGAGGGAGGATGTGCCAGTACGTGTTAACAGAGACAGAGAGGTTGAGAGAAAGAAAGAGAGGGAGAGAGACAGAGAGAGAGAGGGATTGTGAGAGGTGGAATCATAAAGTACTTCTTGTGTGTCTAGACAGGTTGCTTGTTAGCAGGGCATGGCTAGCCCTGTGGAGGCTAGAGGTTAATTTGGTATCTGCTGCTGTGTTAAACTAAGGTCAGTACTACAAGTCCTTAAGTCATAAACAAGAGTAGTTAAGAGCCATGTATACACCTAGGCACCGGTTAATGAATATTCAATGAAGATTTTTTTTCCCCTTGTCCCCTGTTCCCTTCGTTGTTGCTTGCTTTGAAGGAAATTTTTGGAAAGAAAAAAACCCCACAGTTTATTTTTGCTGCCTTCAAAAATGACCTTTGTGCACTTACATTTACTTGTCCTTTGTTATCATAATACATGGTCTTAGTCTTAATAGAAAGTTGCTTTTTGCTATTTGAACCATGGCACGCTCATTATGCAGCTCCGTCCCTGAATGCGCCAAATGTAACTACCCATAATTTGATTGCCTAATACAATAAATGTAATAATAATGTGATCGTTTTTTTCCCCAGGTCATAAAGTTTGTGGTTAATATAAAACTTATGACCAGCGCTACATCCTCACTGGCATTTGATGCTGATGTTTTAATATGCAGCTTGGCAACTGGGCAGGCAATGAGAACTCGAACTGAGCAGTCACGGACAAATCGTAGTATCCAGAGGCCGTGAGATAAGTGTGTTTCACTGGTAACCTGCAGAAAAAAACTCAACAATGATAATTCAGCTGAAATAGGGGTTAATTGTAAACACTGACACTGGTCTAAAATCATCATCAACATCACATCCCACGGGTTACATGTCAATGGTGGCCACACATTCTGCAGCCTATACATTATTTAGAATTAAAGTGTGTAGGAGTAAAATGCCAAGCCTTTTTTACATTCCCTGTAATAGCTGTTAAATACATAAGCATTAGCAGACTTTGCTTCTAGGTCAGTCTGATGGTTGACAGTATTTAAAATATATTATTTCAGGTTATCCCTGGTAATTAGGCAGATTTTCTTGTATACCAATTAATTTCATTTAAAGACCAGTTTACAACCTCACTGTTAAAATGTTCATTACACTCAGATTTAGAGATCATGATTTTGCAGGTGTTTTTACAGTCTGTAGCAGATTTTCAGGTATTTTCTTATGCCTTAATGTGTTATAAGTTTTGTATTAATTGTCAACAGGATATGTGTTTTTGTTTGTGATTTCATTCATTATGTCAGTTTTTAGTTTCATTGTTTTTGTCATAATTTAAAGGTGATATAGTCAATTTTTTTATTTAACAATGGATTAAATGACTATGTTTAATGTGAACCCACAGAGAATTATTATCCAACTCCAAGGTTCCCCTCAGCTTTACAGAGCATTTAATTGTCTTTCAGCTCATTGTTTTGGGTTTATGGCCCACAACTTTCCTGTTTTGGTTCAGTCTCACACTGCTGCAGGCAACTGTTCTCAGGAAATATATGGTTGAGCATTTAGCAGTGGTGGAGACCAAAAACAGAGCTAAAAGAGTGACTGGACATTCATCAGGTGCTCAGAAACATGACGCCACAGGAATTAAAATTTTGCTCCCTAACTGCTAGATGTGTAAATAAGCTTTGCTCATAACTTACACTATATCAACTTACGTAAAAGGTAATAATATGTCAGTGCTGTCTTTACAGCTTGTAACCACTGACCCCAAGTGGCCCAAAAATCACTTAATGCAGGTTTAATGGCTTTGGGTTACAGCACTTTTTACTGCTTAAAAAAAATACAGTGTTATTAAATGGTTCCCATAATAACCAACAACATGTTTTTATTTCTAGCAGTAGTAGTGTCAGTATATTTGTAGTAGAGGTATTAATAGTAGTGGCAATATTAGTGCAAACCTTAGGTTTATTAACAGCATCATTACAATCAGTGCTTGTTTCTCATGAATTATATAATTATTAGTATAATTGATAAGTTATTTCTAGCTCATTTTCTTCAGTCTGGTTCTTCCACTCATTTGTTCTATGAGGCCACATTTCCTAAACTTCATTCAAAAACATGTCAAACATCAACTGGACAGACAGTGAGTGACTTCTCTTCAAAAATGCTCTGACCACCCAGTATAAGAGTGGTCATCCAGAAAGCACAACAGCAGTGCTGCCAATTGAGAGACAAATCCTGTCTCCATCTCCAGACCCCTTAACCCCAAGGGGCGGGCTAGTGAAATAGAAAGATTATGGTGACAGGAGATGCTATTGTAGGTGGGAAATAGGGGACTGGACCAAAGGAGGCAGGGGCTCGAGATGAGTGGGAATAAGGAGGAGGGGTGCATCCCTCTTGTATACTAAAGCAATATGCAGGATGGAGGTGAAGGTGGGGGTCAGCTGTGCAGGATGAGGAGAAAGTCTAGACTGCATTGACCCTTCTGAAGCCAGGTTTTCTCTTCAGGTCAACCTTGATATGGAGAAGATAATGGAAAAGCTTGGGGGAGTTTTCAAATAAAAAACAGATTGGTAGACAGAGTGTCCCTGTTCTTGCTTCTATGTAATCCCTAACTGTATGGAGGTAATAGCTTGGAAGTGATGGGAAACCTTTCTTCCATCAAAAAGGGGCCAGGGAACCTCAGCTGCATGGCCTGATGCTTGGATATGTTGCCTTTGTGGCACTGAGGGTTGTTTTAAATGGCTGACTTGTTCAAAGCTCTTGTGAGTCCTTCCATGCTGCCCTCTGTTCATTTCATTGGACAGCAGCAAAAGTGCTCACCAAAACAGGTGGTCAGACCTGCACATCCATCCACTGCAGTACACCCCCTATAAGAGTTCTGGCTCCCTTCGTCATAGCCTGTAACTGTAAATTACCCATAAGGTGCAACGAGTGTCCCTGTGCCTTGGGTTTTGCTCCTTATTATTTCCTTGCCAATGACACATTGCTCAACTTTCACTTAATGACTCAGCTGTGAGCCCTGACAGTTGACAGCAGTTGGTTGCCTGGGGGCCCCATGCTGAGAGAAGGGGGTGTTGCAAGGCAGAAGAGGTGGGACGTAATCAATCCCTGTAATTTGGAGGAAATCCACTGAGCTGCTCACAGTCAAGATGAAAGTACTCCTCTTGTACCATCTCTCCTCAACCACCAAGCTCCACTGCTTGCAAAAGCCTAAAAAGAGAGGTTCAGAGAACCAATTCTGCCTGGTTGGTGTCCCCCAGGGGTTAGTCTTGGGACCATCTCAAATCAGCTACAGCCCTGGAGCCGTGTTCTTTCCCCAAGGAGTGGCACGGCAGACAGACAGTCAGGCTGCCCATCCTGTGCTATATGGCCCAGGCACAGTCAGCCAGCACACAACTCTCCTGAGATCCTCCTTAGTGGAAAGGGAGCTCAGTGGAGCTTATGCTGAGGGCTCTGCTTGTATCTGACTATCTGTCTGTCTCTCTGTCTGACACCCTCCCATGTCACCTTATCCTCTCTCACTTCCCTTCAGTATCTCAATCTGAGTCAAGGAGGGAATGTAATTTAAAGCTCCACATCCAGTGTTCCTTTTTGTCGCATTAAGGAAGGAAAAAAGAGCATTATACAACGCTTAAAATAAACAGTTTTCAACAATATGACAAGCCTGTGTGGACAAGTTTGCCTCAAAGCATCCTGTCATAAAAAATAATTATGTGCACAGTAACTAATAATTACATTTTGTTAACCTCAGCATGCTTTATTGTCTTGACTGTCAAAATGACAGTCAATTTCACAAGAAAATTTGGCTCAAGCCATGAGCAGATCGCCCAGTTTGATCACTTTGTCACACAACACTATCCTACCAAGTTGTCAAAGAGACACTGTAGTGGTTTTGCTTGATAGATGGTGAATGGTGCTTATACAAGGAGCCACTCCAGTGCGCCCATAAATATGCATCGTGACATTTGGAACAAAGCCGCTCGTCCTCTCTTTCCTGATGAGCTCTGCCTGCATACTATAACATATTGCAATACTGTCACACCTTGTGTTTCATAGCCAATCTCTCTGTTCATCAACTTGGCAGATAACCTCTAGATGCTGACAGATGATATGGGGGATGGCATTAGGGCTCTATTGTATGCAAAACCAGGAATTGAATTTCCAACAGGGATGCATATACAGGTAATTAATAATTAATCCCCATTAGTTTATGATGCGTGTAATGTATGGTTGTATGGATATTTAAAAAGAACATACATAGTGTATTCGGATGGTTTTGTTCTCCAGACAGTTTGGAACAAGTCAATCAAACTTCGCTGCTGATCAATAACAGGTCAGAGGCGAAGACTTGTTCTCACTTTCACAGACCATGGTCGGTTCGGGTGCAAAAGAATGCTCCCTGTTCTCACTGTAGCATTAAGAACATAACTGGCTTCTTTCTCCAAACACCTCATTGCTTTAGAAAGGAATAAATATCCAAGACAGCCAGGAGCAGTTCCTTTCAAATCCCACACACACGCATATCTCTCTCTCTCCGCCATGTCTCTCTCTCTTTCTCTCTCTCTGTCATTTGACCAGCAGTGCTTCCTGCCACTGAGGACCTGTGACTCAACAGCCAGAATACAGCACCGTTCTCTTGCCCACCCTCTTGAATATTCATAGAAAGAAGAGGACTGAAGCTCAGACCCATCCATCTTGTATTTATCCACATTTATATAAAATAAGGAAGTGTGTATGTGTGTTGCTATAGGGGGTTACAAGTAGTACTAGATATCCAAATGGGTGCTGTGGGAGAGGGGGCGTGGGGGGCTGTTTTACACTAATTTCTTTATCCCTTTCACAGGAGTGCCATGTTACAAGAGAATTCCTGAGGCGAGCCAATGGCCCGATAAATCTGCCGGAGCCTCTCTCTCAATTTGTCTCCGTGGAATGTCAGCTGGCAAGCGCCCAGACACTGAGAACCTCTTTTCACAATGCGCCAATCTAACAGACGAGATCCCATGTTGGAGCTACAGTACAAGGACTGGCATGGATAAATTGCCACGTGCCTTATCTAGGTCTCTTTATGTCTAACTGTCTGAGGTCTTGCTCCTCGCAGGGCCTCTGAAGGCCACTTCCTCCCAGCCCTGGCGGTTAACCTGAACGGCTGAGTGGGTGACATTGACAAAATGCAGGTGTCACCAAAGAGGAACCTGTGATATGACACAGATGCTGTGTCAACCCGTCTTACTCCATATGACCCACAGTGTGAACAGAAATTGTCCTGTTTGGTGTCGTTCATCACTGTGTGGCGCAGTCTCCCACATAGCTCGGTCCAGGTGGTGGAATGGCAGAGTGGGAGAACAGACCATGTTTGTGTGAAGATGCAACAACTATCTCTCTCTTTTTCTCTTTTTCTTTCTCTCTCATTCGCTCCCTCCCTCCCTGCTGTAGTGCTGTAGCACTCTTTGTACTCTATTTAAAGGTTGTAGGTTAGCAAACAACAAGATGCCATCCCACCTGTACCCCTAAATGAGTCATGAATGAATTCATCCATTTATTTATGTGCAGTATTTGCAGGAAAAATACATACATATATATACAGATGGGTATGAGTATAAAGTTGTTCTTTCCCAATCAACATATCAAGTTTTAAATCACTGATTATATAAAGCACTTTGCTGAAACTGAAAGTTTTGTTACAAGGTTTTATTAATTTTATTATAAATGTGATCACATCAGAATAGTAGTTCAGTTTTAAAATGGAATCATTAATGACTTTCAAAAATACTTACAGACACAGATGTAGTTAATGTTATTCTCTAGATGTATTGCATTAATGACCATGTATAACTCTTCAATCACATTGTGCTAATCTGGGCATATTAAAAGATATTTATTTTGTGAAACAAATCAAATGATGCAGGACAAAATAAAAGAGAAAAAAACAAATGAATACCCCCCATCCTCTACAACTCTGAAATTTCAACACAGCCAACCACACAAGCGTATTTAAGGGGCTCATGTTACTGCCTGACAGTTGGCATGACTGTAAAAAAAAGGCATGTGCCAAGTGGAGCTGCCAATGCTCAGCATGGCCGGTTTTAATATTTTAATGTGTTTCATTACAACAGTATGGGCCAGATAGCCTTTCTGACGTCCAGACAATTGTCTGCAAATGAACAAGATTACATGACAAGCCCTGAATGACAGAGCTATCCACTGCTGCCTTACCTTCGCCACTTATCTGATGGTAGCCTAGCAACAGATCCCTGACCTGGCTTTGACCTCCACCCGATAAGGTCAACACCTGAAGGCTCTCCCATTGGAGGGCTGGCTGAGAGAGAGGTGGAGCTTGGGGATGTAGGGAGACAAAGGACTCACAGAGCAAGGGCAGCCTCCTCTGCATAGAGTTCCCTGCTCCCTGCTGACAAAAAAATGTCCGTACAAAAGCATGCCAGACCTCTTTACTAGGGTTCATTATACCTGTGTGCGCGTGTGTGTTTGTGTGTGTGTGTGCATCAGAGGCAAGCCAATCATGAAAGAAAGCACTTGCACAGTATCCCCCTTAGCAAAATCAGACAGCAGTGCCTTATTTTACAAAGGGTCAAAAATGCTTCCTCCCTCAACGCAGCATCAATGAGAGGAAGAACAGCAGCTGCAACTGTTCATAAGGAAAACTATTGTGGTGACAAATACAAGAGACATATTATGAAGGAGGTGAATGTGAAATTAATCGACCAGAGCAGCCCACCCTGATAGACATCCCCACTTCTCCATCGTTTGTGTGCGCACACATACAGACCTCAGTTGGTTTAACGGCAGTGATATGGAAGTTAATCCAAATTGTGATCGTGGCAATATCCTATTAGACCATGGCAGTAAAATCAAGCTGAGACTGGTAACACATTACAGATATCAGAACATGTTCAGCACGCTCCATTACAATATGAAGTGACATTAATCAGCAGGGGTCCTCTTACACACACATAGAGGCATAAAACAAACATGCAAATCATACACGCCGACGTGCACAAGCCTGAAGTGCTGCTCAAAAGAACACACGTCGGAGCGTTGAACTGCTTTTTCATTTGATATTATTTTAAATGGTGAAAAGAATTTATCACTGGCCTTTTGCTAGATAAATTCAGACATATTGTAAAGGAAAAAAGATAGTCAAGCAGCCAAGGGCAGAGAGGTGGACAAATGAATAGCTGTTCATAACACTTTTTGTAATTAGTTTTGCTCACCCAGCCTCTGGAATAAAAAAGTGATTTAGAGGCAGGTGGCAGACAGTGTCACTGTCCTAGTGCTTTGTGACTTTTTGTGAAAAATGTACTGGATGCAAACTGCTTGAAATGATAAAAGAGCCCATTGTTTTTAAAACTGTGCTTGCGAGGGGTGTGTCACTGATCAGCTCACTGATTCCTCTCAGTTTAGAGTCAGTCTTTAGTTAGACTGGGCTGCATTTTATACATTGTATGCCTCTCTTTCTTTCTGATGTGCATATTCACTGAGGTGTTGGCACTGCGGGGATGATCATTCAGCCTGTCAGGTTTGGCACCGCTAAAATAACTCTTGTCCCTGAGTCGAAGGACCTTCGCTTCCCTCCAGGGCCTTTTTGCGAGACCTCTGCCCCAGTTCACCCGGGGCAACCTAGGCTCCTCCTCGGTGTGTGTGAGTGTGTGTGCATGTGTGTGTTTGCACTGTCTCCTTACTGCGGGGAAACTGTTGAAGGTCAAAGGGCAGGAAGTTGGCCACCTGCCTCTGTCACACTAGTAAAAGTAGTAGAGCGGAGAGAGGAAGTGGTAGCAAGAGAGTAAGACATGGCAGAAAGAGAGAAAATATGAGTTAACAGACAGTATGTGTGCTTGCTTTTCTCTGACAGTTGAATTTACAAGAAGGTCGGGTGAGCATAAAAATCCTTAAATAAGTGAAAGCAAGTCATATCCTCTAAAATCTTCTTGCACTTTCTGATATTTTTTTCCACTAAGCATTTTGTTGACCTTTTTGAAACTTAGTTTATCTGATCCGCAGACTTTATGCCTGATTAAAGGAAGCGACTGCTATAGGCTTTTGAGTTCCCAAGGACCACCGCAGAATAACCTGGTACAGGGATCTCTCCGTCGGTATTTGCTAGAGGCGACAACCCTTCTCGCTCCCTGCATAAATGTGCCAACTGAGGACGAGAGCATAGAAGGCCAGAGGGCAAAAAGGGAGTGAACCACCTGCTTCTGTCACACTGTCAGGATGAAGGCGGACGAGTGCAAATAGGGTGAAGTGTGTGTGTGTGTATGCACAGGGGTTGAGTTGGGGATATTGTGTAGGAGGGGGACAGGTGGCACGCCGGACAGCGCTGGCACAAGCCACCCCAGGATTTATCACTCAGCGACAGTCACGGCTGGGCAGGGGACAGATGTTTCTGTTTACCCCAGGGCAACATCTGACTGGCCGAGCCTAACGTTACCCCGACCAGCCTTGCCCACACAGGACAGCGCCTGAGAGGATGGAGGAGAGGAAGAAAAAGGAGACGGTGAAAAGGAGAAGAAACTGGAGGATGTTCAGTTTGCCCCCAAGGCACATAAGCAAGTTAGCTCATTTCTCTCAAGTCTGCTGCATCCTCCAGTGAAGCACCTGAAACTCATTTAGCCCCCACTAACTGTTGTGCCACTTTAGGGAACCATTTTAATAAGTAGTAATAATGCCAACTGACAATATGAGCTGTTTTCAGAGCAGGGAATCTGCACCAGTTATTGGGAAGTGAAACAAAACAATCGTAATTGACCTCAAATATATTCTACATCTTCACTTTGTTAGAAAAACACAAATACGCAGCACTCGTTGTGGCGTTATATATTCAAAGGCTGGAGAGATGAGGAGTGACCTTTAGGTTCAACCCTGAGTGAGGTCATGACAGCGCTGCCGTGGCTACTATCAGCAGACTGTACTGTTGCCAGCATTACCTCAGCTGCCTGGCATTGTCGGGGTCAGAGAACAGGCTGTGACCTCCCCATGGTGACCAAACTCAGCTGGGAACGAAAACACCACGGAGACAAACACGAGCGGTGGAGTGCAACTTATTTTCTGTTAATGAAAATGTTTATTGGACATGATGCAGATGTTTTAAATGTCTGCACTGATTGATGTGTGAAATAAGTCAGCCTGGTGATTTGAGTTTGCTGTCATTAATTAGGGTGCATACACAGAGCGAGATGTAGCACTGACTAAGCCATCCAGCAAGCTTAAAGGAGAATTTCAACTTCTCTAGGATTGTTCATACAAAATCTGTGAGCATGCACATTACTCACAGAAATCTAGAAACCCATTGAACAAAGACATTTATCTGTGGTTTCATCAAGACATACAAACTAGAGCTGCTTAGTTTGCACTGCATTTTATCGACATGGTAACTGATCTGATCCAAATGTGTATGTATGCTCTCAAAGTCACCTTTTCCATCTTTTACAACTTGTTTCTTGCTTATCTGCGTACTGGCATAAAATCACATGCAGTGCATATAGCACAAGCTCTTTGTCAAAATTGAATGTTTTACGAGCAGAACTGTAGTAGATACGTATCTGAGCGCTGAAACAGAGTACTTTTTCCCGGAGGTACTTCAAGAAATCTTCTAGAGGTCTTGCCTTATGTATATTTTGTGCTGTCCATAAAAATATAGACAATGTGCAAGAAACACAGAAACCAAAAAGAATGTAACTTTTCCCTTGTAGCAGCTCTTGCACTCTCTGCTCAGAGCACCTGTCTGCAGACTGTCCATCTGCAAGTGCAGGTAAGAAACACAGCTGTCAACACACAATAAGTCTATTAAAATTGTAATGTGAACCATTATAATATTCAGCATTGCAACCCCACATTATCCCCTCCACAAATGAAAAACCTAATGGGGTGTCTTAATCATTTCATGCAGGAGATGCAATAATATATAACTCTTTTCTATTTGTGGAACATGTTTGTCCACTCTCCTCCTGATAGGCCCCATTTAATCATGTTGTTCTGTTTCCTAATTAGCAGAAATGCAAAGTGTCTTTGTCACCTGTGGACAGCCAAGAGGGCTAATTTGGGCTTTTCACTAATTGCCACGGTAACGAGCCTCCTGCGCCTCCGCTGGGGGTGGGTGGAAGGCATGGCAGGAGGAGGACTGGAGGATGGAAGGATGGAGGGATGAAGACACAGCTCTCCTCACACACGGCCGAGGTGTGAAAGAACGCGGCAGGCCAACAGAACGCAGCCTGGAGGAGTCCAACAGCAGGGAGTGGGGGACAGCCTGCGCTGTGAAAAAGCCCCAACACCCAGCTGAGAGGGAGGAGGATTCAGCTCTGGCCAGTTCTGCTCTCTCAACTTTGATGAGGAGATGACTACATTGGGTTGGATAATTGTTGGACATTTTTCTGACACTGACACCTGTTAATGCCCCCACCTGATTTAATACCGGTTCCCACACAATGTACCTTTTTTTTTCTGCAGTTCTTTTAATAGGCAAATTTTAGGTATAACTCAGCAGGCAGTTTTTAAATTAGCAGCCTGACATGTATGAAGCCTGTGTATGAGAAACGGAGGTATGTGGAGGAGGTGACAGAAGTAAAACAAATTAAAACATAGGATGTTTGACCATGGTGAGGTTCATTGTCTTTAACTAATCTATAGTTCAAACTGCGGCTTTTAGTTGTTTTTCTTCATGCAACTTTAACATAGTTTATAAATTATGGTGAAACAGTAGCCGAGTAGAAACTTTTCAAGGGAAAGAGTGGGTTTAATAATCCAACGGCTTGATATGTCTTTCTCTTGAAGTATATAAACACCCTGAATGCACTATTATGATATTAATACTAATATGCTTAAAAGTATTATTTATATGAAAGTTAAATAGCAGCATAGATTTAATGCATAAATTTGCAAAATCAGTTTGTAAAAAAAATATATCAATATTAGCTTACTAATATTAATTTTATCATTTAAATGTGACCATGCTGCAAATGGGATACTTATTTTTAAATTGCAATAAAGATTTCAATTTTTGCATAATGAAAATAAATTCATCTTAAATGTGCTTCTTCTTTATGTATTTCCCAGCATCTAAATTGACATAAGCGTTCTTTTCTTTCTGTGCATCAGTCGCATAAATTCTTTTTTTTTTTTTTTTTTTTTAAAGGAAATTAAACAGATTCGATGAAGGTAACTCGGCTCCATCAACATGGTCTCTCTGCTGAATTCCATCCTCAAAAATACATTTTCTTTTTCTTTTTTTCCCACCAATACACCCTGAAAGCTTGGGGGGCACCTTGTCCGCACGCGGCTCTCGGGGGCGAGCTCCTCGGATGTGTGCGTGCGCGCAGGAGCGTGTGTGAGTGCGCGTGTGCATGTGCGTGTGTGTGTGTTGTGAGAGTGTATGTGTGTGTGTGCGCGCGTGTGTCTGCTCTGCTGTTGCTGCCCTTTGATCCCTGCATTAGTGTTAGTTAGGGGCTCGGAGACACACTTGCACCGAGAGCAGCCATAGTCAAGACACGGCAACAACAACAGCGGCGCCTCCTCCGCCTGTGCTCCCGTTCCCCAACAATACACTTTAAACCGAGCAAAGCCAGGTGCACGACCGAGTCCCTGCCATCACTGGCGCCTCCGGTCTCAATGGGAAAAACCTTTTTTCTTCTTATCCCCAAACAAGGACGAGAATGTGATTAAAAACGGGGGAAAATGCCAAGGAGGAAGCAGGAGCAACCCAAGCGCCTGCCTTCACGTAAGTCCTGCCCGGGATTTGCTCCATTTTAACGGCGTGTTTTGCGCAGTAGTTTAGGGTTAAAGAGGTGAAACAGACAAAAGACTCGGCGTAGGTTATTTCTCCCTTTTTAGGTCCGAGCGAGGCAGCCATGTTGTTGGCGATGGGTTAACGTTAGCTCAGGGCAGCGGGTGGATGAACGATACGTGGCTTTTTTGTTTTTATTAAGAGTAGAATCGATGAAAGGTTCCGCTAAAAGGTGGCGGTCAGTTGGCTAACGTGTGCGGAATAACGGCCGAGCGGTTTTTCCGCTAATGTGTTCGCCTCTTGCTAGGTCGCTTTTTCGGGTAGAAAGGGGAGGATCTGGGAGTCTGGCCGCAATAAAATGAAGGGTCAGTCGGATCAGACAAGCCAGAGTCTGGCTCTCTCCCCCCCGTCCGTACGCTGTTTCCTAGTTAGCAATAGCGCTATCTAGCAACTTCATTTCCTCCCTTAAACGTCCAACTTTCGCCTCGTAGTTTTGCTCGCGAGCTCATTTTGTTCGCGCTTGTTTGTCGTCGACTTTTTTTTTTTTTTTTTAAAGTGTGTTTTCCCCCCCTCTCCAGTGTGTCTTTTCTACCCCTCCCAGTGTGCATGCAGGCTGTGTCAGAGCCATGGTCGGTCACCTGAAGTTCAGGGTTTTCCCCCCCTTCCCTTTGCAGCCATTCATTGCAGACAGACTACGATCAATAACGCGGTTAGAAAACGGGAAGCGACAGTTTTGCTCCACTGTGTTGCTTCAAATAACGCTGCGCCTGCTGCAGACACCCATTGTTATTCCCGTGGAGTTGATTTTGGTTGGAGGTTGGTTTTACTTTTGTACGTTTGACCCTCAGTATCTTGGATGTATTGTACCTTTATCAGTCCAGATAATGAAAAGCTGCGATAACACACTCCGGCCACTAGAGGATTGCTTGGATGGGCAATGACAGCCATTATTAAAGGAGAGTGACATTATTGTTTTTTTTTGTGTGTGTGCTCTTGATCATTTCTGCTCAATACATGCGTAAGCAAAACAGCTCAATTAGTCATATTGGTATGCAAATGTAGTGAATAATTGAGTGATTCATCTTTAAATCAACGGCCGGCTTGGTGCATTTATCTTATGACACTTATCTTCTTCATTTCTTAAATGTCAGGCCGTGCCAGCTGTTCAACACAACCAGCCATGATCATAAAGCCACTTTAAGTTTTCTCTTTTTTTCCCCCCATGTAGTTTATTTCAAAAAGGGTTTCGAGGAATGAATGAGCTTCTGCACCTGTCACAGTTGAACACACGTTAAATCAGAGTGTTTCCTGTCGCTTCACACAACATGCACAAATGCTGTTTTGTGTATTTCTTAGTGGTAATATTCTGTGATCTGCTGCTCAGTTGTTTGACCTAGGGTTGAACTTGGGAAATTGCAGTTGTTGGCTGGGAGGCATAGAGGTGGAGGCTGGGTGACAGTGGTGAGTGACTGTATCTCTGTGTGTATGTGTGTGACTGAGTGACAGGAGGGTATTTGGACAGTGAGCCCTCCCTGATATGCTGCATAAGGAGTGTGTAAGCCACATGGCTGAAATGCACAGGGTCATGCTATATAACCAAAGGCAACCCATTGCAGCCTTTTCACTAACACTCTGCATACCGAGGCTTCTTTTAGGGACTGTGTCCACGGAATGCGTTTTCCTCATTGTTAACCAAAATCTGCATCTTATGGAAAAAGTGTGCAGTGCTATCATGAAATATGTTTAGCAGTAGTTTGTCGCTTCAACATCTGAATCACGTTGCTTTTTCCTGAATTTCCCACCTTCGTTAGTGACGTTCATCTGCTTCATTTGTAATATCAGGAAAAACTGATTTCCAGGGTGTTTGTACACTTGTTTGTGATTAGTTGAAAAAATACAGTATGACGTACTGTATGGCCCATTGATACTTTAATAAGTTGTGCATTTTCCTTCCAAATAAGAAAATGTGTCTTGGGTAATTGGAGTGACTCACTGTGTAGGATTTTTATGACATGTCACCCTGTTAACAGGGACACATGTATTAATAGTTCTTGAATATTTTTGTGATGTGAGTCAGTCGTCTCAAAATAGAGCAAAATTGAAATAGATTTTATGTTTTTGTGTAGAAGACATAAAATCATGTTTTAGCACCTACTGTAGTTGCCCACCTAGGGAACAGCAATTGATTGTCCATTTCAACATCCAAATATACCCTGGAGTTGTATTTTCCCTACTAGGGGTTTTTTTTTTTTAAACAAGCACTGCTTTATAATGATTGGAATATTTAAATAACCAATAGGCTAAACCAGCTTATGGTGTTTTTAAAAATCATTGCAATGCATCAGAAAAAAGGTGGGCAAAATAATTGTAAGCTCTAACATGATAAAATGTATGAGGTTGTATTCACTGAAGCTTCCTCATTTTAGGCAACTTGTGTTTCAAAAGTGCACAATTTATGTGTGAAAACTATATTTCACAGTGTCATCATTGTATAGTCTGGATCAGTCAAACATGAAGTCCATTATTTTCCATCTTTTGGCCAAATTTAGCCCATGTCAACCTTTCAATTAAGCTTTGTAATTGGTCTGCAACAAAAATACTCTTCACCCACGTATCTGAAATTATGTACTCCCGTGTAGGCACTGTACTGGAGCACTGATGTGCCTGTGTTCCTGGGTTTAAATGAAAGCCTTTTTCTGATTTAGGAGTTGTTTCCCTCCTCAGTCAACAAACTGTCACCGAAAAGTATGAATTTGTCAGAAGCTTTTTGCGCTTTGTTTTGGATCTTCCCACTCTAGAATGGAAGTGTCACCTCATGCCATTCGCTGTCAGTCTGTGTGTTTTCATTATTCAGCCAACAACACCCTGGTGGTGTGCCAGCCAACAAGCACAATATCGAGCTTCAAATCTCTTCATCTGTGGTGAAAAAGGGCAAGCTAATACACTGGCTTTAATGCTGGAGGTGCTTTATCTTAGCACAGACCCAGATATATGGGTTGTGCAGCCCAGTGTGCACTGTCCTATTGTCTGTGGCACAGCTTGTGAGAGGAGACTATTCTTTAAGTGTGTGTGCACGGCACGCACATGTGAAAGTGAACACACAACCCTTGTGTGTTTGTGTCTGTCTGTGTGTGTGTGTGCGTGTCTTTGGGTACATAAGCCGGCTATGGAGGTCACAATACAGTATGGCGCCTTCACTCTGACAAGTAAACATGACCTTTGGTGCCACAATGAAAACTGCCATTCTTTATGACCTTGCAGCATGTTATTGTTTGTGTAATTTTGCTGCCTTATTACTCACTCTTAAAAGTTTGGGTTAGTGAAAATGCTTATAAGGTCTAATATTTTGTTTATGTGACAAAAAATGACATATTGGGTTCGTCAGAATAGGGATAAATATTCAGTGTGGTTGGGCATATTCTTTGCACTCTTTGTATTATAGGCTGTGTTTTCATTAGATTGAACAAGCCCCCTTAATATTTCTCAAACCAGTCGTCATCCTTGTCCTCAACGTCTTTAAAGCAAGTGTGTGAGTATGTTAAAAATACAGAGTCCATATCATAAAGAGCATAACCTTAAGTGTAGTGGGAGGAACGCTTGTATTCTGCTCCCTTCTCTCCTGGCTATCTACATTTGAAATGGAGAGATTTTTTAACATTTCTGGACGGATTTCTGCTCCTCTTCATCAACCATACCCGACTGACTGGGTGGCTCTCTACCTTACTGTAATGGCGGGTCACTGGCTGCCTTCCACTTGCTATGATTATAATGACCTTGGTGGGGCTGGGGCTAGAAAACATTGGTTTAAGGGGAAAGGAAAATGAGAGGAGGTTTCCATTTCGCTCTTGGCATAAAATTTGTGGGGAATTTCTGCCAAGAATCCCCCACCTCCCCACCAACGCCGCGTCCCCCCCACCCCCAAAGTTGATGGGAATTGGGTGCTCTGGCGGTGTCGGGCGAGTGGAGCTCAAGCGAATAATGATACACAGGCTTTAACTTAGAAATGAATTAAAGGGCAGGGGAAAGGTGGTGGATGCCTCACTCACCGTACACTGTCATAGAGAGCAGAGAAACCTGCTTTCAGTGAACATTCATATTCAGTGGCCAAAGTGAACTCTGTCTTTTGTGTTACTTGAGAGTAAATGAGAACACCGAGACTGTGAATAAACAGTTGGGTAAGGTCTAATTGGCCTGGTTTCAAAGAAGTGGCTAAGCCTCAGGGTGTGGATCTTATACACAAATGTTAACCTTACTCACTACTTTAGACAGTTGGCAAGGCACAGTTGCAGCACAGTGGTTTATCATGTCAGTGATAAGATTCAGGGTTAATACAACTTAAAAATAAATGTTTTGAAAGTATCAAAGCTCTCTCTGGGTCTTTATGTTGCCCACGGATAACATGTGAAATAGGAATTTTCTAAAAATAACTTCTTTCACATTGTCATTGATGATCCATGTGAATTTTTGTGCCTGTTAATTTCCCATAGCACATTGCAGTGCCACTATAGAACTAAGCTAGAAATTGCAAATTGATTCTCAGCTCAAAAATATTGATCAGAATATTTACTGATTAAGTCACAGCTTCAGTAAGATGAGATTCTGGTATATGTCAGGACAATAAGTTTGAAGATTCACTTTCATTTTCAGGGTGTCGTTTTTGTCGGGGTGGTAGCAGTATGTTTTCATGTCACATTGTTCTGTGCAGGACTTCAGCCTCAGTGTACTCTGTGAACTAAATAAGTGTGGTTCATGTCTTGGCAGAAAAGCTGTGATGGTGTGCTAGTTGTTGGCTCTTAGCTAAGCTGTGCTGGTGAAGGTATAGCAAAAGTAAATGAGAAGCCAGAGCTAGAAGACCCTGACATTTTATTTAGATTTCTTGTTTAGAAGCATTGTGGCTTCCTAATGAATTATAGCCAAGTAGTGAATCAGACAAAACTTCTGTTTTGTGCTAAATGGTGGCAAGGTCTGAGTATGTCTGTTATTGAAACTTTTAAAAAAAAACACAGACTGTGGTACGCATCGTTCTCTCCGTGGTGTTCAGGCTGCCTCCCGCTGCACATTTGGGCAATAATGAATGTCAGTATTTATCAGTGTGAATATGGAAACATACTCAGTCACACACAACGTGGTATTGAAGCATATGATCAAAGATCTTACTATAATGCTCCTTCATGTGTTGGTGCAGGGTGTTGTAGTAAAGTTGGATTAATAGGGACATATTACGTCTTTTTGAGAACTTATTAACTATAATGCAAATGTTTGTGTGACTTAATTTTAATGGTTATAATAAGGCTCATTGTATTTGTCTTTATCAGTTTCACAGCATAATTCACACAGCATTCATTCACTTAACATAAACCTATGTAGATGCTTGGATTTTCTTTTGAACCAACAACCAAAAAAGTTATGCAACCTTAGTAAGATTTAAGATCAATGTCTTGGTTTTCTGTACTGAAAACATGTGTAAACTTCGCCTGAGAACTGAAGTACGCTGTGGAATTTTGCATGCTGTTGCACCCCTAAATTATTCCTCTTATTTTGACTTATAACCCACAAATTTCCTTTCTTAAAAAATGTTTGAGGTCACTGTAAGGAGACCTGAGTGTTTTAATAATTTAGTATTCAGCAGAAGAGCTGATAAAGTGTTTACATGAGCATGTAAGAGGCTTGTTGAGCCCCAAAAGTATAAAGTAGCTCACCCAAAGTTTTAAAGTAGCTGACTTATTCAATGGAAAAGCAAGCATTTTTAAACATATATTTAATATATTTATTTGATTTTTGCATTTGTATTATTATATGCAGTGTTGGAAATGAACGCTCTTATTTTTTGTACATTTTGTAATTACACTTTTGTGTGTAACTAACTATTGTGTAACTTCTGTCTTGCTTTGAGAAAAAAAATCAAACACTTTTTTTTTCAGTAAAAAGCATTATTTAATTTATTAATTATAATAACCATGAGTGAATAAATTATTCACTCAGTTATTCATTCTGGTGGTGTGAGGGAGAGAGAGAATTTAACACACACACACTCTTCAAATACACAAAAACAAAATACAGACACCCAAACCGTAGATCCATTTGAAGTCAGAACTTTAACGGTCTCTGAACATCGAACTTTAACAAACTCAGAACACACACACACAGTCTCTGTCTTGTTAATGCTAAGTACTAACTTGTCAGTAATCAGAACCGTTAATGCATAACAATGAGTTCAACATTTCAACAGTTTGCTTTAGCAAGCCAACATTTTTTTAATGCCTTACCCCATCCAGGCTATTATTGGTGACGAAAAGTGACACTGATGACAGCATCGACTTTATGAAAACTTGAACTTTCAACAAAAGGCGCACGATATAGCTGAATAGCCAACCAGCCAAACCTACAACTTATCTTATCCTTATTGTCTTTTGTCTTCAGCTGCAAAACATCTTGACACTTGAACTGGTCTCACTGGTCTCACTGAGCTGCTCTCTCTCCTCTCTGCTGCTGGGGCCTTCAGGCTCACATGTTCAGATGATTGACTGGAAATGGCGGTAAAGGTGGTGTGTTGTCAACGTGGCCCACAGAGCGGCTGTCCCACTGGGATTTCTTCCAGTGATCCCGATGGCCAGTCCGACTGTGCACCTGACGATTGAGTTGACTTTTTCACAGAACGGTTCAGTCGTTTGATAAATGCCCCCTTTGTTTACCTGTAGCTGGTAGGTTGATCAAATTTACCCTCCACTTCACAAATTCACTCACATTTGGCCGATGGCAGGTGTTAATTTCCAATAATGTGTAAGTCCAGCAGGAGTTTGACATTCAGAAGGTTTCTTTTACCTAGGGCTGGGTATTGAATCTGAATACTTTTCGAATATCAACCAAAATAAGTTCCTATAGGGATACCATGATGAGGAAATTTTCCCACAGGTTAGTAAACTTGTGACAACACCTGTGTCCCTGATTACACAGACTACCGTGGCAAGCATCGGTTCGTTGCACCAGTTATCAGAGACAAAAATTGCTGCTGAATACTTGGTCAGAGTGTGTATTTTATTCTATCAACTTTAGCCCAATGTAACACAGTGTCAATTTTGAGCAGGCATACAGCTGTAAACGGTAAACAGTGATGTTATTTTAATGAACGATAAATACATATATTTATTCTCAACCTCAGGTATTATCAATGCAGCTCGCAGAAACTTTCACAAAGTCCTGTTTTTACCGGTCACGGTAAAGAAATCTTAAAATACTTGCTCTATCCAGTTTGTGATTCATTCGTTGTCTGCTGGCATCTTTTAAAAGTGAATCCTGGTTCTCTGCACCACAGTCTAGTTCAAATTGTAACATTAAAAAACTTAAACTGAATTGCTCAACTTTTGAAACGTTGAATCTCAGGTGAAAACCTCTGATTCATCTAGTTCAGTGTTTGATTACAAATTACTTGATTCAATATCAGTAACTTTAGTTGAAATTCACTGTGGAAATGTAGTTTTTTTCCCCCTCAGATGTTTGTTATCTAATAACTTCAAAGTGCCTTTTCTAAGCAGAGAATCCTCTGTAGCACAAAATCAGGTAACAGTAGTTGTCCCAAAACCTCCAGTACAGTACCTGCCTGTCTGCCTGGTCTCAATCAGACCCCCTCTGTGTGGAATGGAAGTGCCTCAGCCTTGGTAACGATTTTTCCCGTGTTGACAAGTCACAACATGGAGATCTACAGCTCGGAGAGCAGCCCTTTGGCTACGCAGAGCCCTGCTTGCACTGAGTAATAGCAATCTCACAGGAGTAGCAGGCTTTCAGCTGGCAGCAGTTCATACGGAACAGCTCGCCGGTGCAGCTGGGAAAGACAGAGCAGAGTGGAGAGGGAGAGAGGAGCTGGTGGTGGTAGCAGTGGAGATGGAGGGAGGGAGGAAGTGGAGAGGAAGAGCTGTTAAGAGCTTTGGGCGGTTTCTCTGTTGTTGTACCACACAAGTGCATCCAGGCCCTGCAGGACAAGCCTTTAACAGGCATGAGGGATGGAGAGCATGAGAGGAGAGGAGGAGGAGGAGGAGGCGGCGATGGAGGAGGAGGTGGTGGTCTGGGGAGCTGAAGCCGGCCAGTCGTGCCAGACGCCCGCTCTAAACAGGGATGTGATTTATTGTTGGACTCTGTCTCACGTTTCACTCCTAGAAAGACACTAAAATTACATTGTACCGATATAAAGAACTTCCTCAATTGTCTTAGAAGAAAGACTATCGCCTGTGGGCTGTGAAGAAATTTTGGAGCATGTGGTACATCTTTAACTAGTATGTGAAATTGGGAAGTTTTTGGCATTAGGGGCCATGTGATTTTATTTTTTTTGGCTGTGGATTCTGCTTTGGTTGTTGCTTTCTAACTGTCCCTACAAAGCTACTGCTTTAGCATATTATGCATTAACTGTCCTGAAAGCTGCTTTTCGGAACGTGGTCATTCAGTGCAGGTCATCAGTGTATGTATATTTTGCTAGGGGGCTTAAAATGGCTTTTGGCCAACGCGTTGATCTTTGTCGCCCTTGCTGAATGCACTCTGCACGGCGCAGTGCTATGAGGATGACCTCACTTCCTGTGTGGGTAGAGGAGGGCAGGAGGCCTCTTACACACACATGCACACAGATATTCTCTCTCAAGCACAGCCTGGCTCTAGTTAGCCTTTAGTGCACTAGCCGGGCTAACCCCTTTCTCCTCTTGGAGTGGAAGTGTTTCCACATTGCACATTTAGGTAGTCAAGAGCAAGGCACAGGCTAATGTGTTTAACTAGCCGGGCTAACAGCTGTGTGTCTGCAGCTTTTTCGGTCTGTAGGATCAGTTTTATAGGGAGATTAAAAGTACAGAGAAGGAGGGGGGGCTGTTACAGACACAGGATAGTAGGACCATAAGGCAGTGACAGCTCTCTAGGGAAACAATATATCATCTCTAAAAGGAGAGTGGAAGTGTTTGGCTGCGGGACAAAAATCCTGAGAAGTTAAAATCATTGATGTGATGTCATCTCTGAGAAAGCCATTGTCAGTGCTGTGTGAGGTTATTTATGATGCTGAAAATGCAGGTGAGCATCTTGACTAATTTAGTGTTGGAGAGGAGGCTTCCCCATTTGCGCAATGTAGTCGGAGCATCTCCGAAATGCATTAAAGGAACAATGTGACTCGGGTTGCATCCTTTCATTGTTTACCAAGGGCATTTGGTCACTTGATTTTGCCCTTGTGATGCTAATGAGATTAGCTAATCACTGGGCATTTCATGGTGAGTGAGGGGCCCTGTCATTTATGATACCTGTAAGAACCATAACCGTAAGTAGAAACAAATGAAGCTGGACTAATTGGCAGAGTAAGGCTGTGAATGAATGGATTTTAGGTAGGAAGAAAAGAACTCAATCAGATGGCTCAGTTCATGATTGCCCGTATGTTCCCACTGCCCACGAGTGTTTTGAATGGGGGCCATGTTGGTTCAGATTGCCATGTCATTAATCCCTCGTACTCTACAGGGGAGTGGTCAGCGGCAGATGTATTTGCACTTCCTCCAGAAGGTTTTCTAGATTAGCACAAATCCTCCCAGAAAAACCGTTTAAAAACCTCATTTGGCACGCACGGCCAGACTTTGTGCTCATAGCTGGCCAAAGACAGGCATCCCTCCCTCTACATCTCATTCTCTCTGACTCCCCTGATTTTTTTTATTTTTATTTTTTTTTTATCCCCCACCTTGTGGTTCTCAGAGCTTAGCCCTGTGTCGATTTGGACAGGACAGTGTAATTGTTTGGAAACTCGCTTCTGTCATTTGCATGTAGCAAGCAGCCACTTTGCCAGTTTCAGTGGTTTGACCTTGTTGTACCTGCCAGCCAGAAATGAGATCATCAGAAAAGTAGACGAGAAGCTGACATCTCTCCTCCACCTACCCGTGGCTTTAAGTGATGGTTGTCATAGCAATCATTATGCCACAGAACAGACTCAGTGGGTGAAGGATGGCTTTGAATGCGGCAGCCTCAGGTCACAACCTGGTTATGACAGAACAGATAGACCTATGAGGGTTGCAGTACACAGTCTGCACAAAGTAAACAGCCGCATACATCGCATGTCAGGTTCATATAGATTTCAGGTGGAGATTGAAATTACTGAGGCAATATCTCTTTTAATACCTTGAAGAAAGCGAGGCAGGTATTGGTGTAACGGAGAGGGAAAGAGCAGCATGGGGCGAACAATGCCTCTCATTCCCATCAGCTGCCCTGGCCAGCATTTAACATGGAGATTGGAAACGGAATAAGCTCACCCCCCATTCTCCCTGGACCTGCATGTAAATGAGGTTAGCGGTTAGCATTTCCTGCTGTGCCACAGCAATTCTTCTCCCTCTCTTGCTCCCTCTTTTTCCTTTTTTTTTAAATAATGGCCTGAAAGTGCTCCCCCTTTCCTGGGGTAGGGACCGGGACCAATGCTGATTAGTGTCCCTGTCCTAAGTGACAGGCTAAAATCCAAGCAGGCACTGCCTTGGGCGCCTCTGCCAAACAGCCGTCAAAGCAATACCACCATTAAAAAAAGGCATCTTCCCCACCCCCCTCAGTTCTCCAAGATTCCCTCCCTCTTTCGTCTTCCTCCCTGCTCTGCTCATTCTCCCTTGTCGTCCATTCGGAGTGTCTCTAATAGACACTGCCTCCCTCGCTCTAACACACTGTCCCCATCCATACATACATGCACATATAGAATTACCTCTCACTCTATCCCCACCTCCCACCGGACCTCGCTTTGTATCCCTGGGTGGACTGGCTGCTATAGAGCCGAGTGTCCCTTTTGCCAGTAGGGCGATTTACAAACAATACATGGACGCTGTACACACTCCCACCTTCCACCCTCCTACTCTCTCTCTCACTTCTCTTCCACAGACACATAATCACCTCTGTGAGGAGCTTCAGTATGCCAGAAAACTACACAGCAGGGTGATGGCCTGTTCTTTTCGCACTTGTTCCAAAGAATGTACCCTGTCTACTTGAGAATGCGAACGCGACATCCACGTCTTGGTTGAATGAGGTTACTTTGTCAGCCGGAAGGAAAAATGATGGGATCTGACTTGTATGTCAGGTGGCTTATAATTAGCAGTTTTCAGAACCACATGAAATGGTAATCTAAGCTGTATTCATGACAGTTTTGCCTGTTATAAAGCAAATACGCAAGGGAGTTATGTTAGCTGAACAGCCGGTAGTAAAGTGTAAAAAAAAAAAAAAAAAAAAAAAGCACTGAAAAAATGTTACTGTTATGTCTCCATAGTAGCTGTAATAAACTGGTTATCATCATGCTGTTTTCTGGATTTGTTACTATGCAAGTCTGTAGGAAACACTTTATATACAATACCCTATAAAACAACCATTGCAGCACGCCAAATTAATCTGGTTTTGTCAATCAAAATGCAATACTGCCAAGTACATTTTAAGTAAAACCTCCAGCAATGGACATGTATTGAAAAAATTATTTGGTGTTGTGAGCGATTATGTGTTGGAGGCATAATTTCTTGCATTTTTCACACGTGCATGGAAAAACACTAAAGTTTTTTTTCTACCATATGTGGTGTTTTAAAGTGTGCTGCATGTGTTTGCCTGTATTCAGTTTTTACAAAGAAGGATGCCACCCACATATGCCTTTTCCTATGAGATAGAACGGCTGAAGTCTTGATGAATATGAACAGCTCTTTCTCACAGAATCAAGAGATTGGCCTGTGTTGTATAGCCTTTAGACACTACACTGGCAATGAGCCCTATTTATCAAACAACCAATGAATTTATTTTTTCTCTTAATCTGTTACAGGAAATTTACAAAAAAAAAAAAAACATGTTAATATACATCAGCAGCAGTTTCTAAATCTATTGTGTGAATCAGTCACAAAAAATGTGAACACAAAAATTTTTTTTTTCAGTATTTAAGTCAGTCATTCTTAATTTGTTTGAGGGAACATACCATCTCAACAGCATCCTTTTGAGTAGCCTACTTCAAAAATGAAAGGATTGTGTTTTGTCTGGGTGCAGACAGACTTGGCATCTGGCTTTTATACATAATAAATGGAGTGTTATATTATGATTCATGATAGCAATGCAAATTATTACAAATTTTGGATGGACTCTGTTTGTGCTGTATTATAATTAATGCAACGTTGTATTGTCTTTAGCCTACAAGCAATGGTACAATAGAAAAATTAAAAGCATGAAGGCCTTAAAAAAACACTGAAAGAAGTATGTAAGTAGACTAAAACATTCAAGATTCTAATACACAAAATGAGACAATGCAACGTGAAAATATTTAAAGAATTGTAATACTTTCCAACCCCATGTGACCAGATAGCTTTTCATGAGCAGAAGGGCTGGTCAGCAGTTTTAAATGCTGGGATTAGATTTCTGCTACTGAGTAATACCCCTCACCAACACCTTGCTGTAAAAGACCCCAGCACACTCCTCTGTTTTGGGGTTATTTCCTTGCATTCCTTGGATGGAAACCTTTTGCTGCCAAACATTTCCTAAATACACAGAAAGTTGTGATTTTGTCCAATTATGCCAAGACATGTTCACTCACTTACTGACAAACCAATAAATGATATCTAATGAATGAGAGACTAACTGTGTGAAGGCACTACATATTAAATTTGCCCTTTTTAGGTTTAATACTTATTAAATTTATTCTTCTGATTTTTAAAGCTGTAGTTTTGTCAGTTTTATAACACAGTGTAGTGGTGATCCGCAGATTGTAGCTGTTATTGTCAGTCAAACATTCTTGTAGTTTTTCTTATTCATTCAATGGAGAGCTGTACATAGAATTGCTTTCAAGGATAAGAGGACGTGTGTACAGCCTTGTCGGACATGAGGTCTTCTTTTCTAATGGCTGCTTAGATTATGTACCAGTGTTTGTAAAGCAGATAGAATAAAAAAGCATGACTCATCATTACCAAAAACGCTTAAAGCAGAGAGTAACTCATTCATAATAAAATAAAACGTTTTGGCAGAGTTTGACAGTAAAATCATCCAGTAAGATGCCGACCCAGGGCCAGGTGATTGTCAGAGCAGTGCCTTTGCAACACTAGTATGCTAGTTTTCGTCTTTCTCACCTTGTAATTAGCCAGTTAACCATCGTCTCTATGTTGTGTCTCTGGCCCACTGTCCTTAAAGTTGTGTTTTCTGTCTCCAGTCAGAATCAGTGCCACCTCAGAGCCGGTCAGGGATCCAGTAGCGTGTAGAGCTATATAGAGTGGCTCATATCATCTGTATTCAGATATGTATCATGCATATTATATGTTTGTCAGTTATATTAGTGGGTGTAATCTGGCTGATTTTAAACAGCACCTTCACTTACCACAAATGCACATAATATCCACAGTCGACACAAGCATCAAATTCATCCATGAATACAATTAAGTGAGCCACTCTGTATCAGTCATCTTGTGTTGTATGATATGACAATATACTGTATATGTTGTGGGCGCTGTTGAGCTGTACTGTGGAATATTGCATTTGTGGCAATGTTAATGATTTTTGCATCAATTTAATGGTGAAGACAAGGTGATGGGATACCTTTGCATGTATCAGTTCAGCACCTTCACTTTCACTTACCACAAATGCACACAGTAAGACTGGAGCTTGCAACACCGAGCCCACATGTTGGCAAAATGACTTACTTACAGTTTTGATCTGGTCTTAAAAAGATGCATAATTTCCATCATGTTTGGCTGCTATTGACAATCTTTATCGCCGTTGACTATTTGGAGACAAACGGTTAATCTTTATGAAGGGGAAGCACTTGAATAACACTTTCACTTCCTCCAGAGTGACAGTCAGCATTTTCACATTCATAACTCAGGTACATTGTGTAAACCAGCTGAGAAAGAATTCGGGCATGCTATTAAAGGTGAAATAGAAGAGATGCGAAGTGTTGTGATCCTTTCACATGGACTGTATAACATTATCTAACCAAGCACACACAGATTTCTTAGCAAAACATGTAATAAAATCTAAATATATTTTTTACTAAACTGTCCACAGACAAGCTGAATCTATCTGTTGAAGTTGTTTTGGTTTTGGTCAGGCTGGTGTCTATATGCCTTCAGGCTTTTTTTGGCCAACATTTTCACACCACTGACTGACTGGTATCTTGGACAGATCATTGTTTTTTTTCTCGTGGCCTAGACTTATTACTTTGTTTTCCAAAGGTGTCACACTTCTCCTCATTTATAGCAACTATAACATGTTTTGCTTTTGCCGCTTGGGTAGCACATGAAAAAGTGACATTTTTAGTAGACTTTTGAAGAAGACAAATATAGCAAATACACAAACATGACATTGAAAGTCTGATAGTATGGTGCAGTAATTAGAAAGTGACTGCCCTTTGTCACTCAGTTGAAATGGGGACTGGTAGACAGAGATGGGATTTAACAGTCTTGTGTGTAGTAGATGTTTCAAACATTTTGATGCTGTTTTTGGGACTGTGACAGGGAACATTGGCCCGTTTTCACTCACCAATTAGTGTCATTAGCTGGGTAATGCAGTTTGCTTGAAGCCTGGGATGTAGATTATTGCTAGAATGATAATCCTAATCATTCAGTGAGATACTCTCTGTGTTCAACTACAGGGGGTGCTCTAAAGTGAGATGGAAAAGTTCTGAAATTGCAATATACATGTCTCTTCCTGGGCAATTAGGTACTCACGCAGGCTTTGCTGTAATGGTCTCACACCATATTCCCACATTTACATCAGGATGTTGTTGCGTGTGGAATGGAATTTGACTGTCTGTTCAGGAATGTTGGAAAACCTTTGAACAGCTCACTGCAATTGAACTACATGTATATACTGTGATACTTGACAGCAGAAAAATCTGAATGTTGATAACAGGTTTGTTGATCCAAATTTTTATACTTTAAAACCTCTTTCACACTGGAGATAAAACTACTACTACCCACTCTAACATCTGGCTTTTGTCTTCAGTGACAAGGCTACAATCAGCATTCATTGAAATGACTCTGCAGTAGGCATGGGTATTTATCAGCTCCAGCTCCAATCGGCAGTGATGGAAACATTACACCTGGGTTGACACTAATTTTCGCTGTTTTTCCAGGGGGATGCTATGACATGTTGAAGTTCCAGACCCTTGCATGTAAATAGCCGGGAATATTACTTCTTATTTTTTTTACCATCTAGGAACAACATGAGTTTGAAAGAGAGACTGAAGTTAACAATATTAAAAAAGCAAGTCACAGACCGCTTTCTCTGTTTCCTGTCTGTTTGTGACATCGAACGTGACACATCAGGAAAAAAAACGGAGAGGCAAACCCGTTTACTGGCAATGAGAATGTCAATCGCCTATTTTTAGTGGGTTTACTCGCTTTTATAAAATGCTAATTTTGGTGTAAAAATTGTATAAAAATGCAGTAATACGTGTAACACCCATATCCAGATGGCACAACAATACAGGCACACAGTAAATTATATTTCAGTGATGCAATCATTACCATAATGCCATAATACAAACACATGTACAACAAAACATGGCCTGTTTGAAGCACGCTCAGAAACCTTGGAGTTGAGCACTAACTTCCAAAGCAGATTCAATTATTTCAGGTTAGGACAATTAAGTCACTAATCAGATTCAGTTGTTATCTTCTCTAATCGCAGTCTTTGTAATGTGTCAGTTTGTGCTGCAGAGTAGCAATAGACATACCAGTTCTCTCCCTCCAGCAGTTTAGATCCATAGCTTTGATGACACATTTGAGGTTATGAGCAAGTTTTTTTTTTTTTTTAACACGAGATGCTAAAAATGGAAGGGAAAAATAAACCAGGGGGTAAAGTGCACTTCATCTGCAATGAGGAATTTCAGAGGTCTGGGGCTCTCAGTCGTCTCATTCTCTTCCAAGAACACTTCTCCTTCCTGTTTCACCTCTGGCACGCCGCCCAAAGTACCCACAAACCACGGAGGCCAAGGCCGAAAATACACAGATGGTAATTTGCACTACATTTCAATACGACTCAACCGCAATTATATATAGCCCTGCTGCCTGAACCATGATCCTCACTGAGAGTATCGCCTCACCTCAGATTCCAACTAAAAGATGGGCTCTTTATGTCTTTGTCACAGACTACCAGGGGGATGGGATAATGGAGATAGTTGGACTTGAAACGGAGCAGTTGAGTTTCACATTGTTTGAATGTCTAACATGAACCTTGATCAAGGCACAGGAGGATTTTTTTTTTTTCCTTGGATCAAGACGTCATGTCAACATAATTAATTGCTAGAGGGATGTTTAATGTTTAATTTAATGTTAGTTCAATCTTGCATACATACATCTCGCTGCATATATGTATAAGGAAGTGTACAGCTTGTCTAATTGACACCTCATTTGAATATGTTAATTTAAAGGAGTGGTGTTACTTCCCAACACAGGGCACAGGCCATCAGACCATCACCAAGTTCTTCTTCAAAAGTTAATAAGTTACCTTCTCCATTATATGACATTTTGCTTCTGTGATCACACGCCTTGCCCATGACCTTGTTCGATGTCATGTTTCATCAACTTCCTAATGAAAATAACATGATGGATAAACTTTGGAGCAAAGAACAACATCATTTAACAGATTGATGGCGTATAATTATTATTTGGGGGGGTCTGCTAGCTCCCACACACCCAGTTGGATTTATTTAGAGCATCTGTGGTTTATTTATTTTTCATATTTATATTTTAATATTTCCCCATATGGAGACAGGACACGTATACAAGATGAAAAAAAATCACGTGGGTGTGAAAGAGATCAAGCAAGTGAGAGATTATGGAAAAGTGAAGGGAAGCGATCCTGATCCAGTGTGTCCCAATTAATGGAATTACCTTCCTCCAAGGGAGGACTGTTGGTCATTTGCAGAGATGTGAGCCCGCCAGTCGAGCGTCTCTCCCACCATATTGTCCAGCAGGCGCTAATAAGGCAGCCCTGACCGCCGGGCGTGCTCATTAGCATAGCCCGCGGCCGTGGCAACCCCCACCAGGGCCCAGCCGGACACTTAATTACCGCTGTGGCTCCTTCCTCACTAAATCCATACTACTGCCTTCCTTCCTACGTCCTCACCCTCTGCTCTACCTCCTTAACCCACCCCCACAGATACACACATGCACACGACACTGCCATCTCCCCCTCCCAGCCATAGCAGGGAAGATGTAAGACTGTAATCGTTTTGGCCATGTAGATGCGATGGCCTTAGTCTTGGTATATTTGGGCACTTTTTAGGGCGTTGAGATTTTAGTGATTCCTTGACCTGCACTACCTCCTTCTAGCTCCTCCTCCCTCTCTCTTGGCCTCTCTTACTCTCATTCCTATATTAGCTCATGGGCATGACTCTCATTTTGACATCAGCACAGTATCGATGCACCCCTGTCCAGCCTTAATCGGCTAATGGCCTCCTCTTCTTTCCTGCCCAGCCAAAATCAACCCCTCCCTTAACCATCCCACTATCTGTCCCTTCCTTCCTTCGCCTTCCCGTCTCCTCTCCCCCTACCCTGTACAGGCCCAGGGTCAGTGAGGCCAATGTTCATGCCTGGCTAAGTCACAGAGTAGCTTTGTGTGTAAATGCGTGTGTGTATGAGAAAGAGAGAGAGATGTTAGTCAGCAGCCTCGCACAAGTCATGTGGTGGGTGACCTCCTGACCTACCTTTACCCCAGTCCCTCGCTCTTCCCTTTACCAGCGATCATTCTGTGTGACAAGGAAATCTGGCTGACTCCTGTACTAAACTCATATGTATGTGCATGCACACACACATACGTGCAACCCCCTCACTGACCTAGAAAAGCCACGGCCAAAATAATCCTGCCAAGTTCACAAATGGAGATTGTTGACAGCACTGCGTGGTGAAACAATGAACAAGTACACTACCTGTAATGTCCAGCAGTTTTTAGCTGTACTTACAGGCTCTGAGCTCCCTGTCTCTTTTTTTGTGACAGGTTAACACAACGCACAGGTTTCCAAACACTGTAAGTCACAGAGGTGCTACATCCAAATATTTTTAGCTGCTCAGTGTGCATCTCTGTTCAAGCTCAAGGCAGTTTATTCTAGCCAGTCTCGAAGCCCCGCAGTCCTCTCTTCATGTAGCCTCAGCTTGCACTTTGACTTGGTGTGTCTCTCTCTTTGTCTATAATGTGGTGGCGCTATACATCTCTGTGGCCCAGAGAGAAAATCCCCGCCACTGCACCACTGAATCACCCATGTGTGAGTGATAACAGATCCAGACTGCTGAGCACCCCGCAGCTGTTTGTCTCAACATGCAAGTCATCCCCGCCATTACACCGCTAAATGGTTCCCTTTCAGTGGCAGACGCTTGCCGCCTCGGCCCGTATCTCCATGCCTCCATCACTTGGGGTTGCAGTTACTGTCGCCGAGCCAGCCACCGTACTGGAGGCCAAGCAGTTGAATGTGTGTAAAAAAAAAAAAAAAAAAAAAAATGCAGTGTGGGGGGAGGACTCCGGCATTAAACCACATTCTTAGCTGTGTAGTGTAAACATATGTGTGCACGTGCATCTGTTTGTCCCCATGCGTGTGGTGGGCATACAGCAGCAGTCGCGAGTACAGAGCTCAGACGAAGCCCCCTCAGAGCTTGGGCTGGAGACCATGACCTTGGGAAATGTCATTCCGCCTACGGGGGTGGTTCGCCTGTGACACACAAAGCCATGGCAGTGGAGTGCATCAGTGCGCTGTGGCGCTCTGGCAGAAGCCTAGTGGTGTAGTGTTGCGTCCAGTTGCACCTAACCCTGAGGTTTAAGAGTGAACCTTGGAAGCAAGAGAGTTCAGCCTCAAAGCTGAGACCTTGGGTCGGCAATCTAGCGATTTCCCTCTAACCACATTACAGCCATTAGTGGCTCTTGCTGCTTTTCGCATGTCACATGGAAATGGGTCAAGCCCTGCCCTGCGTGACTCACTGGCTCTTTCTCCATCTCCCTTGCTTTCTTTCCTGTTAACCCTACTCAGGTGGCAAAATGGCTTTAAGGAGCATGGGAAATTGGGTTCACAGTCGGTGCATTATGGCGTTTTCATTCACCTTTATAACAGTCATAAGAAATGAGACAGGTCATGTGTGCTGTTTAAGCTCATCAGTCTCTTACAATCTTGCATTGTTTGTCTAGGTGAAGTCTATTAAGACGTGGGTTTATAGACAGTTTGCAAAGCCCTGAGGACAACATTAAAACATAATCCGTAGCGTTTGTTTTTGCCATCTGACATTTTCTGTCAGCTTTTGGTTATGTGTTAGGGAAAAAAATGTAAGATGGGGAGCGTGTGTGAGTAAGACAGAGATAAGAAGATGTTGGCAAGTGTGTAAGCCCTGTTTGATATCTGTTGCAGCAGGAGAGTATCGGTCATAGCGGGTTGTGATCGTGGTCACCTTTGCGGACCACGGTGAGGCACGCTGGCCAGATGTCAGCCAACTCTAATGATCCCAACAGGTTGCTGGGCTGGGTTGCGAGGCAACCGTTTTGCCTTTGCCTGTAAACAGAGAGCAGACTCACCAGGCCTCTGTCCGGGGTCGCGAGGGTGAAGACAGCCTTGGTGTGTGGATTTATGTATGTTGGTGTGTGAGACGTTTTAGATTATTCTTTCATTGCCTTATGTTGTTGCAACTGTATGAGTGCCCATTTTTGTCAGAAATCTCAGCCAGTTCCCTTTTATCAGATGTTTTGCGAGGTTGTGTACAGTAACCCAAAGAGGAGGGGGAAAAAAGTCAGTTTTGACATTTTGCTTTGCCCAGGCTTGGTGCTTTTGACATATTCTTATGGAGGTTTGTTAATATGTATCAGGAATATTCACTTTTCTTTGTTCGCCCTTGTCTGGCAAGCTGTAATGTTTTGCTTATGAATATTGATACATGAAGTGTATATTAATGACCCCTGGTGACCTTAACCCTATCCTTATTGGCTCCCCGGTGGTATCTGCAGGCTCATGAATATTAATCTAGTTCTGTAACCTCCATTACCCTAATCTTTGCTGTCTAGCCTCCCAGAAGGACCCGTTGTCATGGTAACCCCTTTACTAGACTCTTCCAGACCAAGGGTGGGAAAAATATGGTTAAAAAAGGACAGAAAAATCTAAATTACTCAAACATGTTGGATGCGCCTTGTGGAAAGCTGCCATTACAGTATAAGAAAGAGGTTGAATTTGTGTTGGAAGTCATTTTAGTGGTCTCCTTGCTGAGCATGTGACTTGGGTTCGAGCAGGCATTTGTGTTTTTGAGTGCATGAATTTTGCTCACACACCTGCGCAAATAAATCGGCAATTGCTGGTTGTTGGGCTGAAGGTGGCTGGTTGGAAAATTTCAACATATCGCCCAACGCTATAAGTGTTTGATGTTCACAGCTCTTGCTTGGAATACTCAGGTGTTTAGCTGAACGATAATGCCCAACTGTAAACTAGAAAAACATGATGACATCTAGGGCTAGGTATTTTTCAAAATTTTGATACCAGTAGCAATGCCTTGACATTGGCACCAGCTCCTGAATGATATTTTTTCAATACCAATTTTTTAAAATCCATTTTAGCTCAAAGAAAATTACATTGCATATGATGATACAGTTATTCACTTCAAAGGAGGAAGCTGTTCAAAGACCTGGGAAAGACCATGTTCTGTGCACTTTACTCAACCTGGATAACTGGACTAAAATGAAGAAAGTGATGGAATATCTGTACACTATTGGACTATATAAAAAATATAAATAACTGTCAAAAGGAACATTTATAACAAACAGTATGACAGCAGTAGACCATTGTAGCATCTAATCTGCCTAATCCAAAGGAGGAGAAGAAGGGAATGACAGGGAATGTGTGGGTAGCGCTTGTTGGTGCCATAAAAGTGTTAAATTTTGATATCTTTGGCCCAGCATTTGCTTCTGTTCTCTCACAGTAAATTGTATGTTCTCTCTCCTCTTCCAGATGTGGACAGCAACGAGGAAGGAGGGCCTAATGATGGTCCTGTGGAGGAGGAAGGCTGGTTTGGGAATGCTTCTGACACACGCTCAGAGTCGTCGTCCTATGGAGACACCCAGGATGAGCTCCTGCTGCCCAGGGGCTCCTCACCCGATGAACGGCCTGGAGTCAGCACTGGGTCCGGGGACCCCGATACCTGCGGCGGTGAGAGCTCATTGGGTTGCCCCACACCCGTCCATCGTGCCTCTTTGGAACTTCTTGGACTGGATGGAGGTGCATTCTCGGCCCAGGACACACTCTCCTCTGTGGTGTCATCACTATATGGTGAGGCAGCATCTCGTGCCCTGGGAAAACCCCTCAGCAGCAACCTACGGCGCCTCCTAGAGGCTGGGTCGCTGAAACTTGACACTGGGGAGCTCTTGGGTCGGTCATCCAGGGGAGGTGCTGGGGGGGAGTCTCCTCCAATAGGTCTTGCCCCACCTTTGACCCTCTCCCCGTCTTCCCACCATGCCCAGCAGTTAAGTGCTCTTGCCCGAAAACTAGCCAATAACAGCAACAGCGGCTCAGCCTCACCGGCCTCCTTGGCACCCTCAGTCACCAACATTAAGCAAGAGCCCCTTGACCCCTTTAACTCTGTCACCCCTAGCAATGGCAGTGGCTTTGTATGGGCAGGTGTTGCAGATAAGTGGCCGCCGGCCAGCTGCTCCACGCCCTGCGGCTCCAGCCTGTCCCCAGACTCTGCTATCCAGAAGTTAAAAGCAGCAGCCAATGCTGTCCTTCAAGACAAGAATGCCGTGGCCTCCTCCTCAACAACTTCTTCCTCCTCCTCCACCTCTGCCTCGTCTGCAGTGCCCGCTCTCGGAGGCGGTGGTCGAGGAGATGATGTGGTGCGCTTTGATGCCTTCAACTCTCCGTTCAGCCCACAGTCAGCTAGCTCCACCCTCGCTGCACTTTCCAAGAAAGTCAGCGAGCGGAGCCAAGCCTCATCAACGGCCAGTGCTGCCACTGACCACCAAGCCTCAGCCAGTTCCTTTCTCTCACTTGTGTCAATGACCTCCTCTGCTGCCTTGCTCAAAGAGGTGGCTGCCAGGGCGGCAGGAAACCTGTTGGCAGAGAAGAAGGATGGTTCCTCCTTGGCGACAGCTGGGGTCCTCCAAGAGGATGTGAAGCCCCTGCTGGACAAAAACCAGAAGGCTCCTACACCTTCTACACCCACCCAGAGCCTAGAGTTGTTGTTGCCCTCTACTCCAAAGGCTAGAGGCAAACCCAACAGCCAAGCAGGTAAATCTTGTGAGAACGCATGCATAGCAATTACTATATGCATAGTAATAGTGAGAGTACGTTAATGAAAATAATGATCACACCAGTGTAGATAAAAAGAGTAGAGCTTAGTTCAGCATAGGTTAGGTTCGTGTTTGGATATGTTTCCAGTTAAAAGATGTTTTTTTTCTCTAGTGAGACACACTTACAAAACACTGAAACACACTCAATTGTTGCCTTGTGTTAAACACTGAATCAGGCTACTTAAGCTCAAATGAGGTTGCTACAATGAAATAGAATGACCTTATGTCTGTATAGAAGAAAGAGACTACTAAGGTTCAAGATCATTTCAGCTGCACTTCATTTATGGAAAGTTTTCATCTTCCTCCCCCCTGACCCTTTCTTTTGAAAAATAATCGTACAAATTTACCTGAAGTTCAAGAGAAATATTTCCCCTGTCATTATACTTTGTCCCATTCAGCGTTTACCAAAAAAATAACACCACTTATGTCCTGAAATGCAAATTAGAACTCTTAGTACTAATAAAACTAATATTGCAATGGAAGTGCGACTCCAAAAAAGATAAAATGTCTTTGCTGTCATTGTGTGGGGGAGTAGCAGGTTTACTTGTTACTATCAGAAAAAGCACAATTCTGTACTTCCATGACATGTTTTCTCTAGTTTGTAATGGTTTTGTTCTCACCTCACTGGCGCTGAAGTAGCGAGTAGCGTAGCCTCGGCTTAACTGTCAGCCGAGCAGAGAGCATAGCCGAGAGAAAACAGCCCTGGCTGGCCTTCTAGTCTGGGAAATGGTCTGTGGGCTCAACGGGGGGTTCCGACTGAGACCTCACTGCCTTCCCAGACCAGCTCGTTTGTGCTCGGATATGCGTGCTGCCAAAAGGGGGCCGTCAGTGTGTGCTCGGCACAGTGGGGAGCCCTGGAGTCCATATCCATCTCGGCAGCCTCCTCCTGGCTTCAACCCCCACTAACCAGAGCCCTCTGCACTGATCAGTACAGCAGACTTAAGGCCAAACACATCATACTTTCCACTGACTGGATACAGATGCGTGCACACACACACACTTACTCTCTCTTTTGCTCTCCCTCTCATGCTCTCTCTCTCTCAGTTACTCACAAATGGCCATGCAGTATATTCTGTAAGTGTGTACTCAGATGTAGACATATAACCCAAACAAGGGTGCACACAGAGATCTCAGTCTTGTACAGGGAGAGAGAGAGCTTCAAAGTGCAGCCTCTTACTAAGTAGCCTTTAGGGAGAACAGAATGTTTTCAGGGAGATGGATGGGCACTTTTGAGGGATTGTGTCGCAACCCCGCCAAATCTAAAATGGCTGGATCAAATTGACTTCAGACAGATGAGGCAGTCGATGTAATATTCTGTGATCTGCATGCTAAAAAGGGGGTCTGCTCTAACCCGTGAGACGTCAAGGTCGAGCAGCGCTGTAAAAATGCAGGTAGTTGTTTGGTCGCCAGACTGAAAAATGTGACCTTGATTATTGACTGTCATGTCTTGTTTTATTGTCGTCCCTTGCCAGCTCCACTATAAAACTGTACTGCACGGGCATGTTGTGCGCTTCGAATGTATAAGGAAAGCTTACTCCCTTTTTCTAAAACATGGTTGTGATTACATGGAAAACAGATATGTTAAGTACTAAGACGAAGGTACTAAACTTGCACACATTCCCTCTCTCCTGTTTTATTTCCGCTCCACTCAGCTCAACTCAGACTAAGCAGAAGTCATTTTTGCATTGTGATCTGTGCTGTGCTTGGAGAGGTTGGGCCGCAGATGGCGGTTTATTGTTGCAAATAGGCAGTCTCGAGGTTTTACACCTCAGGTCAATGAATGGCTGAGCACAGTAATTTCACCAAACACTGATTACCAGATGTTTTTCAAGGAACGGCACTGGAATACTTATGAAGCCATCCTGACAGGCCCTTGTAGAATTTGTAATGCAATCATGCCTCTTTCTAATCAGACCAATTAAACAGTAATGGATGCCGGATATGAAGCCAACAACAATAATCGAGATACTAAAACATGCTTGAGTTTTTACTTCCATTGTTCCATTGCTTCCAGCTGGCATTTCCCTTGATAGTTTTCACCATTAGGTGTGGAGTCGTTGTCTCTTCCAGATCTGTGAATATTGTGGTCTGTATTTGGAAAGGCATGGTTCTTATTTCATAACACTAACAAAGGCACATTTCAGCAGCATAGTGAAAAGTCTGATGATTGGCTTTCCTTGAATATTCTTTGTAAACGGTAACTTTGTCCTTTGGTGTCCTTAAGGCTCTCCTGAGGATGGTGGCAAACCATTCCAGTGTCCTGTGTGTGGACTGGTCATCAAACGCAAGAGCTACTGGAAGAGACACATGGTCATCCACACAGGCTTGAAAAGCCACCAGTGTCCCTTGTGTCCCTTCCGCTGTGCTCGCAAAGACAATCTAAAGTCCCACATGAAGGTGAGATGATATGGATTTTCTTCATCTTGTGACCCCTGCACCCCTTGTCACCCTCACCCACATCATCTTTAATTAGTGGCTATTATCACTCTTGGAATATAATTGTTAGCATTAAAGGATATGCATGCTTTAGTTTAACTCGCAATATATCCTCTACATGCCATAATTAAACACTACAGCATGTTTGTCGTAGCCATTCACTTATGAATTTAACTGAGATGAAGCCAAGAATCTCATCTATCCTCTTGATGTCCTGTAATGATTTGACACTTAAACCTTTCCTCCTTTTCCAGGTACATCAGCACCAGGACCGGGGTGAGACGTTTCAGTGCGAACTTTGCCCCTTCACCTCCTCCCGTCACTTCAGCCTGAAGCTTCACATGCGCTGCCACCAGCACTTCCCCCGCACAGACGTCAAGGTGAAAGAGGAGCTCACCACCGACACGGAGGGCGAGGGCTCCCTGATGGGTGACAGCGGCTCCACAGACCTGAGGGGGACGGAGGTGTCCCCGCTGCATTCAGACACTCAGCAGCAATCGTCGCCTCCAGTCGATGCTTCCTCCAATCACGTCCACATCAAGGAGGAGCCACAGGAGAGAGATCTGTCTGTGCTCTCCCCCTTTAGCATGTGCAGGGACCGTCCCAGCAGCAGTGCCAACTCCCTGGACCTACCTGGAGTTGGGGTAGGAGTCGGGGTCCGATCCAGTCCTAGTGGTCCAACCACAGCCTCCCTCTTCAGCCCTGACATCAGTACCAAGACGGCCACTGACCTGCTTATGAAGCTGTCAGGTCAGCATCATTTTTCAATTGGCAGTTATTTTCATTATCAATTAATCTACTAAAATGTCATCAAATGCCAAAAAAACATGGCCATCATTGTGGAAAAACTCAAAGATATTCAGTTTGCCATCAGAGAAGACCAAGAAATCGAGTAAATAGTCACATTATGAGTCTATAGAACATAATACCTAAGTTTTCTTTATTGCCCTTAGCACCTATAAAACAGGATAAACCCACTGTTTTTTTCAGTTAAAAGTTTCTACTGTCCAAATGCAAGACAGATTGCATCAAGTAAAATGGTTTTGAGAAATACACAGAAAAACAGCTTTCACAGATACACCAGCTTGACTCCTGTAATCCATAATTGTTTTGTTTATTGTGCTGTTTTCTCAACTTGACTCGGTAACTCCAGTCATTGCAGTCACACTTTAATCAAAAGTGTTTCACTTTTTCTTCCAGACTTGAACGTGAAGACATCCTTTCTGATCATCAGCTAGATGTTGTCTCCCCTTTGCCTTAAGTTCTGTTTTGATTCTTCACTGTCACCAGAAATAACATTCGTAAGAAGTGTAAACAGTTTTATGTTTATCATTTCAGGTCAAGGCTGCAGTATGTCTCTGCGAGCTGTTTTTAATGGATTTTAAAACAATGAGAGCCTAAAATGTCTGGAGTTAGTTCAAACCTTTAATGAATAGACAGTTTTTGCTTTTGACAGTTGCAAATACGTTAATGTGTTTAGACTTTTTATGGGCATTAACCTAGGGAAAAAATTGCAAAATCCCACTGGTGTTTGAGTAGAAATAGTTTACACAATATGTGCCAGATGACGCTGCATGGGTCTTAGATACCTCTCCAGACAAGTATGTTTGAGTTGTTGGTTTTCAGACTTTAACCATTATTGTGCATATTGAGAATATCAGGCATGCCTTCACTTGTGCACAGTGATATTCACATCCTTGGTTTCTGTGTCTTTCCCATGAGCATGGTAGGAAAGTAGGCCATGGACTTTTAGCCTTTTCACAAGCACCACATGCCTTTTAAACAGGTTAACACCCAAGGAATTCAAAACTTGCCCTTAGGACACTGATGTGAGGAAGACAAAATACTGTATATTTGACTAAATAGATCTGGTTTATAGTAACCTTTTGAACAACCACATTTTATTTATATATATATAGATTACTTTCTTAATAAACAGCTTTTTAATAAGCATTTAAAATTTTAGCATGACATTGTTTAGCAAGTACACATATTGTTTGTATATACTGCATATTTTTATTGACAACCAGTCACAGACACAGTAGCTTAAAATATTCCAATAACATCCCACAAAAACCTGCTCAGCTGATGCAACATTGGCATAAACACAGGAAGGATGTCACCTATGAGATCTGATGTTGCAAATCTACATTCAAAAGATGACACATCTCTCTGATCGCGGCTCAATCCAAGTACAAATGGTGGATACTGTTAAGCCCAGCACATCGAACTGATTTATTGGCACCCTCCTTGTGTCGTGCCACTTCTGCGTAAAATGAAAGTGTGTTGGAATAAGAAAAAGCGAGGAGACATTCTTCACATAATATTCTGAGTCTTCATACTCCTTCATGGAATGCTTGGAATCTGATGTTGAGCATTTTTCTTGATTTTTAAAAATAAGGCTTGAGTGGCTTCATGCCTTTAGACATTCTTCTGCAAAATGGTCAATGGAGAGGATTTTTGTTTTTTATTTATTTATTTGTATTCATCAGTTAAAGTGCACCTCATGCAGAAACAGCGTATTACTGTATGTACCATCATGATTAGTAGCAGCAGAGTAGCAAAAATCAACTAAAGTGCCACAGTGCAGCACTAAAGTCATGACCTAAATCAGAGCAGTACAATTTGTTCACATCTAACCTTATAGATAAATGGCCTGTTTTTAAGTTTGAACAACAACTTATTTGCTTAAAAATGTTGTTACAATACCCAAATGATATTACATTACCATTTTTGAGATTATTTATCCGTCCAAGGATGAGTGCTATATGATAGATTTCTTTTGCTTCTTTTGCACACAGTTGAAGTGACACTTGATGGCTGCCCAGTAGCGCACCCCAATTCCTCTGCTGTTGGACACTGATTAGCTCCATTGAAGCAGTTGCAATGAAATTATTTGCTCAAGGGCACCTCAACAATAGCTGCTGAGGGATTAATTTTTCTCGCGCACATATTTTCAGTTGTCGGGATTTGAACATCTCTAACCTCTAGGCATCTTCCTCCTGCTTGTCGGTATTCATGTGGCTGGCAAACTGGTGACAAATTTTATTCTGAAGGTGTTTATGAAACTGAAAATGACACACGAGTGAAAGAAGTCAGTTTGTAGCCCTGCATTAAGGATTGTTACATAGAGCTACTGTACTTAAATGAAAAGCCTTATTTAAAAATGAATTTGTTTCCCAATTCTTGCCCTTTCTTGCAATTGATGCTGTGCACTTCAAGCCCTATGACGAGTTGTAGTGGCAGCAGTGTTTCCCATATTTCCCATCCATGAAACAATTCAAGACTTATTACGATAAGATTTATTGTGTAATTCAGCATGTTTTGTTTTGTCATTGCTAAAGTTGCAGTGTGACATGGAATTTTCCTGAGCTTTATAACATGATACAGCATTATTTTAACAAACTTGACAAACATGCTGCTCTAAGGTATACTTGGTCCAGACCGTGTTTAGATGCATTTCACCATGTTGCAAAATATCAAAGGACGAGCTTGGAGACGATGGCAAGATTGATGGAAAAAGGTTGACCGAGGTTCAGCATTGGGGTCGAGGCTACGGCTGCCACTCTTCCACTTAATGCTGTGTAATTAGATTGAGATCTTGAGCAAGGAAGGGAGGAAAAAACCCTGGGAACATTAGATTAATTAAAAATTTATGCATAATTCATAATTAAAAAGGAATTCATAATTTGAAATGATTAGCGCCCTCAGCGCCATCCTGTGACCCCGCCAGGATGCACAGGGACTGGGCCGGCTTAGTTAACTCCCCCTCGATCTCGCACGCCCCGGCTCCACATGGATGCCCCCTGGGTGCCAGTTGCACTTCACTCCCAGACTGCACAATCAAGCCCAGGCAACTCCCAGAGGAGCCAAGATGGCTTCTCGCAATGTCAGTCCAGTGTCAAGTGGCGGACATCTTAGTCAGGGCATCATTCAAGGAGAATGAGGGAGGATATAAAAAGACGGGACGAGAGGATGTTGAACTTGAATGCATGATGATGGTTTTTAATGAATACTGCTTCTTTGATCACAAAGTTCTCCCTTTGTTGGGGGCCGGAGTTAAAGATAGAGGGTTATGAAACTGAGAAGAACTGGTCTCAGATCTTTGTGAGACTTACCCATGCCACAGAGCAGCCAGGGAGGGAGAGGTGAGGAAGTTTCTCCTGGGACCTCTAGACTCTATTTCTTTTGACCTCCCTGCCAACCCAGATTGAATGTGTACACGAGCAGCTCATCCCTCCTGCTTTACACTGCTGTCTCAGTGCCTCAATCCCACAAGGCCTGGGAGAGGGAGGGGTGGGGGGGATGGGGGGGTGTATAAAAAGCTGGAGAGGGAAAGATAAAAAAAAGAGACAGATAAAGTGACAGCAAGTGAGGGAGAGGGAGAAAGAGGCAAAGAGGGAGTTGCATCGAGTTCCCCAGGCATTAAAAGCCAGTGAACTCTTCCTGACCTCTGACATAATAAGCATATCATTTTTTGGGCTGCCCTGCTTTCCATTGAGTGTTATACTGATACCCTTTGATTTTTATCCTTGCACGCTGACACAACCGTTAGCTATCCAGTGTGATCCACATTTTGATTCAAAGATGAAAGCCACCGAGGCACTTTGAAATGCACAGCCCCTACCCTGTGCCCAGTGGACCCTGAGTTAATAATGACAGTGGGCACTGCACATCCTCCAAACACCACCCCCACCCCCCGCTGCGGTGACACAGGCACAACGAGCTTGACCCTGGCTGGGTGTGAATAATTGGCATGCAGGGGGTTGTGGGAGGTGTTGCATCTGTCATGATGCTTGTGCAGTTGTCTTATTTATCTTTTTCCTGGGAGAGTATCTTGCATGCAATTCTCTGCTACAGTGAAATGGTGCACAGGCAGAATTTTAACATTGTACATGAAATCACTTTGTTAAGGACTTTTTAGACAACATGGATTATTATTCCTGCATTATTCCACGTATAGACATAATTTTTCCTGGTTTGCATTTGAAAACACCATGAAGGCATCTATTGTATGTTCAAGTGTAGAAATATTTGGGCTTTGTTGCGTCTATGGGCGACATAAAATATTTTACATTTTGAAGTGTCTTATCTTTAGTTTTGTCTCTTTTTGAACATCGAGATTTAATCTGCATGTCCCTTGCGTTCCAGCTCCGCATGAGCAGACACAGGCAGGCCTTTTGTGTGTGACCTCTGGTCCATACATCCCCACTGCAGCCATCAGTATCACTGTCCGGTGTCTAGCACACTGTCAGCTATTGTTGGGTTCTCAACCTGCCCCACGTAGCCCTGTGTTTTTTTTTTTCTCCGGGAGAAAACAGCAGCCAATTGTCAGAGGGGGAGCAGGCCGGCGTGACAGAGGTGGAAAGCTAATGAAGTTATTTGACGGCAGCCCTGGCCACGGAGCGAGAGGTGAGGCGGAGTGGACAAGCGTCTGGCAGCGAGACGGATGAGGCGCGAGAGAGAAGCGTGGCGAAGGGGAGAGAAACGGGCAAGAGAACGGCAATGGAAGTAGCATTGGTGGCAGGTGTCAGAAGGGTGTGATAACATGGAGACAAACTGATAGCATCGTCAACCCGGAGCTAGAACCAGCCGCACAGTATCATGCGCAGGGAGCTGACACTGGCCCGGGTACGTACTCACACAGGCAGGAAGCTCACAGAATAGATGCCCAGTCACCCAGAGATGCCCATCTCCTCCTCAGATCTGTGTTCACTTCACAAGATGCTCTGCCAGAGACTGCATGCTCATGATGCTATTTTGATTGTCAAATTTGGACAGAAAAAAGGCCAAAGTGTAAGCTGAATTGTTCCTGTTGGTACTGTGCTCTGCGCTTTTTTTGTCATTGAGCCATCAGCTGAGAGGAATAAAAAACGTGCTCATTGGATTAGGCTACTAAATTATTCATTGGGCTCTGTAACATAGATTCTTAGTGGAAATACACTCTATTTATAGCGACTATCCAAAAGGTCACTGGAGTGGTGTGACTTTGTGTGTGAGTGCACGTCCTGGGGTTGTTTTTGTTCTTGGGAGGCCACAGAGGAGAAGAATTTGAGAATCTAAGTTTGTGTTGAGTCTGTATTTGTCAGTGGCTTATGTGCAGCCCAGCTTTTTCTCATGGTTTGAAGGCAGCATAACACACAAAGTAAGCATTTCTCCTCATCTATGGATAAGTATGTGTCTGCGTGGGTAAATGGGATAGTGTATTTTTATGTGTGTTTGTAAGGCGGTGACCAAGTGTTCTGTCCCTGTCTGATCCGACATGGCCCAACACGCTTCTAATTAGAGGACGTCCTTCCAGGTGCTGACCAGGTTATACTTAGCCTGCCCGCTGACATCTGACGGTGTGACATTTCCAGCTGGTGCCGTGTGCGACCCTGCGCCACTGCCCCTGAACTTGAAGGTCACTGTCCCCCCACCCCTCTCTCCCCATCCCCCCACCACCGCTCTACCTCTTCCTTCTCCCCCTGTTGAACTGCAGCCCGGGCCCGCCATAGTGTGGCACTGTGGCATTGTGGCACCACATGGGTGGTCAAAACACCAGCACCTGTCCTGTTTCCCTGCCCCGTATCCCCTGTCCCTGAGCCCTCTATCCCTCCGGCATAGATCATCATTAATCAGAGGGGCTGGAGCCGGCGCAGATTGATGATGCGGGCAGGGGGCGGCAGGCCTGTGGCGGTTAGAGATGTTAGGTGAGACGGTAGGGTGAGGAGCGGAGCAGATCTCTGCTGGGGCCAGAGGAGACTGGACAGCAGTCTGCTCAAGAGTGATGGCCTCTCTTATAACCATGCCCTGTGTCTATGTGTACATGAGTGTGTGTGTGCGTGACAGGTAGTAGTAGAAGTAGTAGTGTACAGTCTGTTTGAAAAATGTCGATTTGTCGAGGGTTGGGGAGGATGTTGATAAAATGTGTAGATGTATTAGTTGCTCCCCTGCTCAGCCACAATCAAGCTCCACTGGAATCAAATTTTTTTAAATGTGAATTTTGAATTTTTAGATTTTAATTTAAATTTGAATCTGATTTTAATTTCTTTGCAGCGTCTCAATTTTGGTGTCTGTTGGAGCCTTAGCAAATTAATTTGTTTATTTCAATATGCATGACCATTACTTTTACAGTGACATTATATTACAAACATATTCTGCTGTGAGGAAAAACTAGGTGCAGGTGATATTTTTTACAATTATCGAAGACAATTATGAAAATATAGGCAGCAACCTCTGTCACATTTGATTATGATTGGCTTACGTGATAGTCTGCCTCTTAAACTTTGCTTCAGTAGCGCGGCCCTGCTTCTTACCTCTAAATCAGAACACCACAGCTGCAGATACTGTTGTGTCCAGATTGCTTTTACTTTTAGCAAACAAAAACAGGGTAATATTGCAGCGAACATGAGGTTCAACACCGCATTGTCAAACAAATGTCAAACATCTGCTGGTTCCAGCTTCTTAATATGTAAGGATTTGCTGTTTTTCATTTGTGATGGTGAACGAAGAGTCTTTGGGTTTTAGACTGTTGGTTGGAAGCAATTTGAAGATGTCATTTTGGACTCTGGGAAATTGTGAGCATCATATTTTATAGCACAATATTTCTTGACATTTAATAGACTAAACGATTAATGGATTAATCATGGAAATAATCAGCAGATTATCCACAATAAAAATAATCGTTAGTCGCAACCCTAATCGCAGTGCAATGAGTACACAGGCAGAGTGCGTGTGGGTAGGCAGTTACGTATCTAGACAGGCAGGCAGGCCATCTGCCAAATGAAATGATTGGATGGCAATGGCTATTTTATTTATATATCACGTTTTATTACAAGTAAACTCAATGTGCTTTAAATTGAAAGACAAAATATAAAAATATAGCCATAAACATAAATAGCATAAGCAACATAAATATAGGAATATAGGATCTGCTTATTCCAGGCCTGCGACAGCCACAGAGCAGATTTTCTTTCTATTCTTTTTTTTTTTCTTTGTCAGAGCATTTGATTTTTGATTGCTATCAGGATATAATGAGAATTTCAACAAAAAATGCTCCTAAAATAAATGACCTACACTAGCTTTAACCATAATAAGTAAAAAATTAAAAGTAAAATTATTCACTCATATAACCAGAGAGTGAAAAAGAACATTTTACATTCTTTCAATAATATTAGCATATGGTAAAAATATATTTTGCAACACAAAAATGGCTCTAACAGCATAACTCACAGCATAACTCCGTGCAACAGTTTCAAGTTTCATATCTGTGGCTCTGTCCTGCCGACAGCAAGTCCACCAAATCAAATACTTAGTACCATAATTGGTTCTGAAAAATGGCGTGGTTCACCGGTGGTAAATCAGGTTACAATAGTGGACAGTGGTATCCTTTAACCTTCCCCATGTTTCCCGTAGTTGCACTGAATGAAACAAGGATATCCAGTAACTTTGCACAGACAGACAGAATGTATTTTAAAATTTCCACAGCATCTCTCTGTGTCTTATTACCATTTTAAATTTCAACAATGTTGTAAGCTATAGCCTGTGTAAACCTTTGTTTTAGCAGAGTGTGGTGGAACGTGCTGAGAGACACAAAGAGAGGCACTTGCCCTGCTGTTCTTTTCTTGGCGACTATCGGAAGTTGCTCCATGTCTAATTATTAATTATTCATCTTAGGCGGATTAGATGTGGCCCAGTTTCTCTTGAAGATGACTTTAGAGCAGAGGGATCCATGTGACAGTTCACTCCCCAACCTAGGCTACACACAAGGCTTCAGCCGATTGCTATCGCGCTCTACAGAAGTACAGGAATAATTTCATGTCCCTACGCCTGAAGAGGATTCAGATGACATCCGGGCCGAGAAGGGATGAGGAAACCAGACTTTAAGCAGAATAGAGATGAGAGTAAAGTGCAGAGGAATGAATGGGATGGGGAGAGCGGTACTGTGAAGGAGAAAAGAGGAGGGGAATGAATTGGGAATTTGTTGTACATGCCCTAAAGACCAAGAGAGAAGGACAGTCATGAGGTTGCACCCTCTGTGTTGGCCCTCAGCATGCCAACTGTGGTGTTTGTTGCAGTGACAGGACTGTGAAAATCCACTGTGTGCCACTTTGCTGTTTCGTCTAATTTGCATTTTCATGTATTATACCTATAAGTATCACTCATAAGAAACAAGTTCAGGAAATGTTCATATGTCTGTGTAGTGTTTTAAGACACTAAACTTCATGTGTTTTTTTTCCATTAGTATCCCAATAATTTGAGATAGATGCTCATTGCAAGCAGAAGAATGAGTGGTGTAGAAAATGCAGTATGTGGCCCTTGGGTGCGTGCACAATTTAGAGACTCTCGCCTTACACTTACACTGTTGTGATAGAAAGAATGCAGAGCCTAAATATGATTACTTGTTATTCCTGGGATAAACTTAACCTAAAAACCTCACTTCACATCACAACCAGTCTCTTTTTTTTCCTGTTCCCCTTTCTCTTTCTTAAATTCTTCTCATTCCGTTGATTTCTTTCTGGTTGCAGCGGCCAACCAGAGGGAAACGCTCAAGTCTCCATTCCACCTGAAGGAAGAGCCCAAAGTGGAGGAAGCATTGAGCCCGAGACCATCCTCCCAGTCCCAGAGCCAGGTCCAGCCAAGCTTCCCCGCCACTTTCTGCCAGGACGGGCCAGCCGGGGCTACAGCAGCCACAGAGCGCCCAGGGCCACTGAAACCAAGGGAAGGAAGCCCCATGGCCAAGAACAGCTTGCTGAGCCAGGATATCAGTGTTAAGGTGGCCTCTGAGCTGCTGATTAAGCTTTCAGGTAATTCTTCTAAAACTAAGCAAAACATTAAATCTGTGGTGTTGAAATTGATTTGCATCTACTATATTGCTTAAGTTTATGTGAAACACTTTATGCAAAAATACTTTAATATATATTTATAAAATAGTCTCCTCATACAATAGAAATTAATATTTGTGGGGCTGTCTGAGTTTAGGATCAGCCAATAGCAGCTCAGGAGGTTATGACACTGACTGCCATAAAAGGGTTTTGTTGTTTTCTACCATGGCCCAACCTAACCAAGCTGAAATTGGGGGCTTCTCAAAGGTGAGCAAAGTGTACCTGTGGGGGAAAAAAGCATATGTGGTGAAAGAGTCTTTGTTACTCTGAGGCCTCTGCTCTAGATGGTGACTGCGAAGCTTTTGTATCCTCTGTGATGATATTCAGGTAACTCATCTTGACCCTTCTTTCTACAGTACCCCTCTGGTTTATTCCAAGTGTTGGTGAGCAAGATGCAGTATGTTGAAGATCAGTTCTGCTTTGCGCCGTGCAATAGTTTTGTTTCCTAATGTCCCTCAGATGGCAGAAGATATATCTACTTGCTATTGTGAACTGAAATCTCAACCCTGACTTACCCCTTGTTCAATGACAGACAGATAAACAATAAGGTATTTGACACTCACCATGTTTCAACCTGTGCGGACCTCTCTGACATCATCCAGAGCAGCATGATTTAGCCTGTACAGTGTCTGGTTTGAGCTCAGCAAGAATGTTGGTAACAAGTCCTGAGGCAGGGACTCAAGCCTGCTTCTTTGTTTTGTAGCACATTACGTGTGCTGCTGCACTGTTGTTTTTCAATTACTACACACTTGGCGTCACTGCTAAATAAAGTTTAAAGCTGCTGCTTGTTTTAGCCTACATCCAAAATCACCACTGAACGCCAGGTCCAGTTCAAGTGTGTTATGGAAAGGTGTTTGTCCACTGTGGGCTGCTGGAGTGTATCTCTCAGGCAGTCAAGAATGACATTTGCTGAAGTATGTATCAGTATGTACCAAACACAGCTGGTTTCTCTAGCTATATGATACGCCAAAAAAAGCTTTATTTCTAATTTAACAATGCATTGCAAAACATGCATACTCTATGTAATTATCAGAATTAACAAATATTTTTCAAATTGTATTTAATCTAGAACCTAGCAGGCCTCATGAAAACACAGACGGGTTTCAACATTGCAATGATTAGTACGCTAGAATTGTGCCGCCATAAAATTTACAATGAGACATGCTTGTGAAAATATGCGTTCACGGCATTAAAAACCACAGAGCACATGGCAGTCTGATGGTGGCGCAGTGGGGCGTTGCTCCATCCGCGGCTCTTCATCCTGTGCCAGTGTGTGCGTGCCTGACAGACACCTCGCACACCGGTTGCCATTGTTCTCTCTGGGTTGACTGGTGTTCAGCGTGACTCATGCTGGCTGGAAGCTCTGTGGTACTACACGTGTGCTGCTCCGCTGCCTGCCCCCAGGTCACGTTTCCCCGTGTGTGCGTACGCTTTTGTGTGAGTGTTTGAGACAAAGATGACATGATTACTACTTTAAAACAACAACAACCTAAAAACCTAATTTAAGATATTGGCCTGTTAAATGAGAAAGAGAAACTGAGAGAATGATGTGGGCAGTATATAGTACCGCCACTGTACTGCCTCCACCTATGCTCTTCACTGTTATCCCTCTTTCTCACCCATCATTTTTGCAATTTCCAATCCCTGCACTGATGTTATCCTACCAGTTTATTTGGTCCTAAAGCAGCGTGGCCGGCGTTTATCCCCTCCCATCACTTACACTAGCTCTGCAAGGTTGACCTAGGTTAGGGAAAGATGCTGCAGCGTTCATCCATCCGCTGGCTCCCTCTGCCCCCTCACACAGTCCTCGGAGCGCAGTGCCGTCCATTGCCATGGCAACAGCGGGGGCGGTAGATGGAGAGGGCTGTCTAGAGTGACAGCCTTGACAAGAGTCTGGACCCTCAAATGACCCTGGGGGGGAAGGGAAGGAGAAAAAAACTGGTGAGGAGGAAAGGAGAGAGCCGGAGAAAGGTCAATGTCGTTACAGTCACGTGTGATTACGGTCATGAGGTTCAAGGGCATCTACATTGTAACCCCTCTCCGTCCCCTGGTAAAGGTCAGCCCCCGGTACGCAGTAGCCCAGCAAGGATACTTGAATAGGGAAATCACTTAAGGGAGTTTAGGCTAAGCATTTTCTTTGTTCGCTATTTGTCTGTTAAAAAGTGCTCATTTTCTCAGTCTTGCTTGTCGTACAGCAAATGGACACAGCCTAATTAGATTTCTGCTGCTCATCCTTCCTGGACCATGGCATCGGACAGTCGGAGCAATTGGGGTTGTCATCATTACCGCCCATTGTGCTGTAACATGAGTTGCATCATCCCTTTAACTAGGTCACTTCTTCTTCTCTTCCCCCCCTCCTCTCTTCCTTATCAAACATTGGTTGGTCGTGTTGAGTCGCCTTGCTAGAGCTACCTCCCCCACATCTGTTTAAAACCAGGCTGCTGGTGTCTGGGGGCTAATTACGCCGGGCTAAATAGTCCCTGGCGCCAGCGGCTAACGTGTCCTAGCAGATGGGCACTGGTGTTGCAGGGCAAGGGGAACATGGCGTCACAGGAAGGGAGGGGGAAGGGGGGGTGCAGGGCCCTAGGTGGTGCCCTGGCAGACTGGCATCATGCGGGTAACAGCCGTGCCACCCACTCACCATCCAGCCACCCTCACTATAGGTGTGAAATCACACTTTGTACTCGCTTAACTCATTCCTCATTCCTTAGGAACAGGCCTTCCATCTCTGAGGACATTTTACAGGCCCTCTCCCCTCTACAGTGCTTGTTACCTTGCTAATAAAAGTTGCATTAAGCAATTTTGACGACCGCAGAAAGACTTCGACCAACCAAACTGACAACAACAAAGTTTCTTTTTGTTAATAGTAAATGAAACTTGGTTCCACATCCAGCAGAAACAAAGCAACTTTATTCTATCTGATTTTTTTCTGGGTAACAAAAATAGGGTTAATGTTAACTGGTGTTCATGCCTGGTTTGGTCCCCCACTTCTAGTGATAGTCATAAAAAAAACCTGTATTGTTTTGGTTTTTGTCTGTGCATCAGAACAATTAGTTGAATGCAGTAAGAAGCTAGAAAGTGGGTGTTGATTTCCAGAAGCGTTGGTAGGTCTTGCAGCAGTGGGCAAAGCTGATTGATTGAGCGATAATTAACGCTGTTAGTAATCAAAGGATGCCAGCTCCACCTGGCTTTCCCTCAAAAGATTTCACATGATTGCCTGTACTGTAGGAACAGCGACTGACGTTCCACATGTTGTCGGCCTACAGTCTGGATATTCTCACCGTCAACTTGATAAACCGACACTCTCCAGCAGGAGTCTCGTGGCTCTTTTTCTGTTTCCACTTTTAAATTTAACTGGAAAATTCCCTGTTTTAATTTGGCTGCACAGCCCTATTTTTGCTCTTAAAATGCATTAATTAACGTGTTAAAGATTCAGTGGGAGAAAACCATTCATGCTGTAACAGACCAGTCTGATGAGTCCAAATGCAGTTTGTCTAGGGTTTTTTTTTTTTTTTTTTTTTTTTTTGAAGCCTCTCGGTTGGTTGTGCACAATTTCCTCGAGGTAACTACAGTGGATCATGGTGTGTAATCGCTCTGCTCTTTGGTGTGGCGCATCATACAGATAAAGCACACACCATACATCTCCTGTTGCCTTCAGGTAGCTGTAGGGATTTAGTCAACCAAAGTGGAAGGCTTTCTTAAAGTTTAAAAGCAGTTTAAGGTGACAGATGCAGACAGGTCTATTGACATTCTTGATTAAATTGCATTTAACAAATGTGTTTATTTGCATTTCAGCATTATTATGTAGTTCAGTTTTAGTTTAAACATCTATTGCTACTGATAGAAAAAACAAATTATCAACTCAGTGATGGTGCATTGAAAACAAGTATGGTCCTTTTATGGTTCTTTAATTTCAAATATTCAAACAGCCAAATTATCACCAAAACACCAACACCTTGCCTTATGCTGTCTTGTTTGTATTTCATTTCATCTACAGAGAGTAAAACACAGTTGAAGGTTAGGAATACATATCATAGCATTGGTTGCGCTGGTCAGCAACTGTTAAGTGAAAAAGAAAGATTTAATCTAATTTAATTAAAAAGACAAATAATTAAAATAATACAGGAAGCCTCAGTTTCTTGGTGTCTGGGAGAAAACACCACCAAGCATAATTAGGAATGAACCCTAAGCTAAGCAAAGGGAGCACTGAAAATAATATATATAAATAAATAATATATATTAAATATCTATATAGCCTTTCCCCTTTTAGTGAGTAAGTGAATGTAATGCCCAATTTTTTTCTCACATAAAAAGATTTACTGTTTATTCAATGTAGTTTATCATAGTGGACTGTATAAGCAGTTCACCATTCTAAGTCACAACACTGGCATTAAGTACAGTATTACTTTATGTTAAGCTCCACACTGCTCTGACAGTGTCCTCATCATGCCCCCTCAGTGTGGCCGCTTGCTGACCTCTCTTACTCCCACCCTCCCTACCTCCACATCTCTCTTTCTGTCTCACTGGCTTCTCATCACAGCCTATAGTTCTATTTACAGAAATGCAGAGTTGATTCCTTTTTGCCCCTTTTGCTGTATGTGTTCGTTTCCTCGGTAGGTGGTTTTATAAGCGGACGTGATTGATTGAATTACAGGGGCAGTCACTTGTCGTCTTTTGTCTTGACCTTGTGTGATAAAGCTTTGCTAGCCTTGGATCAGCGCTGGCTTGTGCCAAATGTTTTTGTTTAGGGCCGCTTTATAAGGGCCATATCTGGTTTCTGACGGGCTGTTTATCAAGCACACTGCTCCAGAGTCAGATGTAGCTGCAGTTTGCGACCGTTGGACGGCTGAACTACCGAGAGCTGGCTGGTCGAGGATCAATTGTAGCAGCAGCTGTCTGTGAAGTCTGCAGGCAAGGCTGCTGTGGCTCCCACATGACATGCAGTCTCCACACTGCAGCCTTTGAAGCGCCTGAACTCTTCACCCCTGTCTGAGCAGGTCGGCTAGAGAGCAGGAGAATAGAGAGATTGAGAGAGAGGGGGGGATGGGGGCAGGGATAGAGAGATGTGGAATAACAGAGCAGGGAGAAGGGTAGACTAGGATAACGGGAGCGGGGAGAGGTGGAGAGGTTGTCATTTAGGCTCTAGCCATTCCTCATCTTTCTTTCCTCCCCCAGCTTTTCTCTCTCATCCAGCTTTCTTCTTTCCTCTCGTACCCTCGGGTGTTCTTTTCCTGGCACTGTTTGACAATTTCTTCCCTTCCCTTACCCTTCCTCTTTGCCTCTCCCACTGTCTGTCTGCCTCAGCGTCTGTGCGTCCAAGTTTTTGTTCCTCTGCTGTCGATGCATCACAGTGGTGCAATAAATTGACTTTGCATGCATTAAATCACTAATGGTATGTGTCTTTTTTTTTTTTTTTTGTTTAAGTGCAGCTACAAATCTATCCAGGGTCTGTACCCTCCTACTGTATATTCTCAGCGAAACGAGCTGTCACGTCCATGCAGATTCAAGTAGACACCTGAGGTCAAAGTTGATCACTAAAAACAGAACATCGCACAAACCCCAGTCACTTTCATTCTGACTCAAAACGTGAGTAGTGCTGCATCAGAGGGAACAAGGTATGTATAGTGCATTTAGAGTAACTTGGCATACTGCACAGACACTGAATGTGTTCTAAAACTGTGCAACATAGTTTAATTACAAACCCCATAGAACTAAAAGAAGCTTTGTTTGCAGCCTTGGTGAAACTTAGTTAGGGGTCACATTTTATCCCACCTAATCCATACAGACTTGCAATATGAAGGTTAGTCATTAGTTTCTAAAGCACATGTAGTTCTTCATAAATACGATCCATGTGCATTTGTGTAAGCAGATGTGAATCTTAAGCACTGAAACTAAAACTGCTACACCTGCTCTTAAATTAACAGAACATTCAAGCAGCTCATGGTCGAAACTTTGAGGAAATCAAGGAATGTTCGCAGGAGAAGGAGAATTGGAACAATATACCAGATGTGACAAATTAAATCTTAATTGTGTTTTTGTGTACCCTTGATGTTGAAATTGAAAACAACGTTGGTAAATTAAATGATAGTACTGCTGGTTGGACAGTGTTGTCCCTATCTAATGTTCAAACAAGAGGACATCCAGCCGAACTCTGCAGAGGACTTTGTGCATTTTGGTGCAAAATTAATATTCTTCTCAATCTAATTCAAATTGAATCAAATCAAATTGTCAGTGTCAGTGTGTATTTGTAATGGATTAATACTTTAGAAGTCTGTTCCCCTGGTTTTTAATATTTCTCAAATATTACCACAAAAATGCATTTTAAAAAAAATATCATGATATAAACCAAATGCCAGTTTTCATTTTTGAATGGTGCAACTGTTACACATTTATAAAACACACATAACTTAATAGCCTGCAGTTTAACCCCATTTGTTTCTCATATTTCATGAAAACTTTTCTGATTTTATTTATGTAAAAGTTTTACACACTTTGAAGTAATAGGAGGAACTGGAGCATCACTGGCACTTGAGAAAAGCAATGATATTTGTTTCATAGAAAGGGCACTGGCAGTTTTGTACACACACACACACACACACACACACACACACACACACACACACACACACACACACACAGACAGACACATTCTTTCAGACCTGATTCTGTGGCCTAATGGCAGCTGGTGTATCACAGAGGAGGCTTCTGCACCAGAGGGGATGACACATACGCATGTAGACACACAGGACACACACACAGACACATACTCACTCACTCTCTCACTTGCAGACACACACACACACACTCTGGATTCAGGCAGACTGAGGGTTGCTTTTTATGGCTTCAGAACATTAGGTCATGACCCTGAGCAAAAAGCCATAGCTATTATCAGCGTGGGAGTAAGGCCATATTTTCATTTTTTTTTTTAAATTTTGTGACAGGTAGACTCCTGATCTGCCCTGCTGTGATGTGATGCTTTCAACGTGGTGCCAGCGTGTTTACGATATATATTTTCTCTCTGTGTCATGTGATCTCTCTGTAATGGCTCTTTGGGTTGTGAGTGTTTGTCCCGGCACTGAGAACTCAAGTACATATCACGCCCTTTAGTACGTGGATGTGTTTTTGTGTGCGACTCAGTGTTTTTGCAGCACAGCAGTCCACTCAGCCTCTTTGCGTTAGGGTGGTGATCCAATGATGGAAGCCTGCGTGTCCCTTGGTTGACCCTTACAGAGCCGTGCCCCCTACCCCTCCGCCCTCCCGTTTCTCTCCTCTGCTCTGCCCCTCCAATCCATCAGCCTCTCCTAGGTTACTCTTGGCCAACTCTGGCCACCTGATTAAGGGATTAGTGGGGCTGATGGTTGTCAGTGTCCCCCACATGCTGGTTAGTACCACTAAACCAGACACCTGGACCTCAGGGAGGAGGCAAGGGGGGAGTTTATACTTTAATTCATCCACATAAACACAGTAGTATCCACACACACACACACACACACAAACACTGATTCACTAGACACTCTTGCATGTTCACACGTGCACACAATGGACTGTAGGTCCAGTCTTGGTGTCTCACACTGGCCTCGTTCAGCAGAGGAGTGGAGAATGTGAGGGGAGGGGTGGCAGGGTTAGCACAGGGTTACTGTCTTGTATCTCCCTCCCTCCCCACTCTTTCTCCAGCTCTTCTAACCTCCCCCTGCCCCTCCCACTGCTCCCAATGCCCTGCCAAATTCATATATCCCATAATCGTGCTGAGTCGCCATGTCAGCAGCCCTGTATCAACCCCACTGCTTTGTCTTGCTCTCGCTTGTCACCACACTGAGACACAGCCTCCTGCCATCACTGCAGTCAAAAGATCAGATACCTTGGATATACAGATGCGAAGGGGGTGTCCCAGGCAAGGTTGTTTTTCCTCCAATCCCATTTATTTATTAATTTTCTTTCCCACATCATACAGCTGCACAGTGTATACTTACTGGAGGCTCACATTTAATCTCGTAAATTTAGCCATAGACCATTAGAGAACCACTTTCTGACAACTGAATAGCTCTGCATTAAGAAAATATAGCCTGCCTCACAGTTTCCTTTTAATAGTTTCCAATAATTTTTATGGCTGCCTATAGTCTTTTGTTTAATATCCGTAGAGAGAGGAGAGTCGGTGTTTGATTCTGCAGATCAGCTCGGGACATTCCGAACAGATGCCATCTTGACTATTTTTAGCCTGCCTTCTTGGTCTCACCTTTTGAACTCGTATGAGAAGTGAGTCAACAGCTGTTTTCACCATTTCGGGCCATTGTTTTTGTGCTGAAAAAAAAAACAGCTTCAATCAGAGACTCATATATCCAACAGTTACTATAAACATAGATTCATTGTCTCTTAGGTAGCGTTTAAAATGTTTTCGTGTCTGTCCTGTTTGCCACATTGAACGTACATGTGCTGATGGAGCCCTCCCCCAAGCGAGAGTGTGACCTCCCGATGCCCTCGTGCCCTAATAATTACACAGCAAGATGCTAACCGGCTTTAACTTGGCTTTAGCGGCAATGCTCATGGTTTGGCTGATATTTGGATTTCCCCATTTTGGCTTTAATTCCATTCATGCAACAACTTTAATGCTTTTATGCTGTATGTTTAATTAACTTGTATAAAAGTGTTGAAAAGTTTTTCTTAGTTTATTTGGCCAGAAAAATATTAGTATATTAATTATCTAAAACACTTATTATCTGATAATTATCCAAAGCTTCAAGGAAATAAATCCTTTCTCCTCTGTCTAACTCAATATATATACAACATCTATTGCATGTCTTTCAATCCTGAAAGCGGGATCCCTCCGTCTGTGGTTCTTTCCGAGGGTTACATTTTTTGTGTGGATTTTTTTCCTCATCCATATCGACGAAAAGTGGCTGTCATATGTCATACTGATCGTAAATCAGGCAGATGTGGGATTTGTGAATTTGGGCTGCATGAATAAGACTGACTCGTACAGGATAAGTCCATCTGACAGGTGATTTGACAGAAAAACTATTCTGCAATCAGGGTTATGTGCAAGACGTACATGTTTACACATTTTGCTGCAAGTTATCATGCCTAGTTGAAATTGTTTTTGTAACAAATAAATTAGAAAATGTTTAAAGTACTAACAGTACTTTAACTTCAGGTACTTTTAAGATCTGAATATACAGTTTGATGTCATAGTTAATACAAAGAAAGGCGAATACATCCCTATACATTGTAATGTAATACAAGGGTCTTTTGTCACAGTATCTTTTAATTGTTCATTTTTTGCTCCTCCATATAAAGTAGATGGAGTAATAGAAACACCTTTCGCTATAGTTCCAATAAAGACAAACTATAACCGTACTGTCGGCAATGGTAACCAGTTGTGGAAGAAGTACTTAGAACTTTTACTTGGGTTAAAATGCCAATACCACAATGTTAGAATACTAGATTACAAGTAAAAGTTCTGCAGTCAAAATCGAAATCTATTTAAATAAAACTATATAACTGTTATCAGCGATTGTCAAAATCAAAATTTGAGGAAGAGATGATTAATGGGGTAGAAAAAAGTTCTGCTAAGCAAAACTGTATTGATTTTTTTTCTAATCTTTTTTCAGAAATATTGGTTTTAACTCTTTTAGCATAGAACACTTCACATCAGAGAAGTTTAGAGGAGTTTCTAAAATGTACTGGAACGTAATATAGTGCGTTGCATTACATTGTGCGGGTTTCAGTTTTTGGTTCTGGTTCGTCAGTGTATAGCCTCAAATGGTCACAATAACCTCTATTCTGTGAATAAAGCAATGTCTTTACTGTTAAATAATGTGTCACAGTTGAATCTCTCTCTAATCAGAGTCTCACTAGTAATTGTCATCTTTCAATTATCTGCTGCAGAGAACAACAAAGATGCCCAGTACCAGAAGGTGAAAGTGAAGGCAGAGCCTATGGAGGTGGACCCACCCCCTGCAGAACTCACCCCACCTGCTTCTCACCTGTTGGCCTTCAGCACTTTAGGGGCGAGTGAGAAGAGCGAGCCAATGAGTAACCTCCCTGAGACGTTGGCCCGCCCCCAGAAAGACCTCTTCTCCCAGGACATATCGGTCAAAATGGCCTCTGAACTACTTTTCAAATTGTCAGGTATGTTCCTCCAAGACGTGTCCAGCACACACTGTTATCCAAGCAACAGTAGATCCACAACACACATACAAACACACACACACACACATACACAGCAACACGTGTTCTTTTGCCCTGCAGCACCGTAGCGTAAAACCTTGGACAGTTTTTGATACTCGACCATAAAACCTACATGTTTCCATTTCCATCCTCTGGTGGCTCTGTAGTAAAGTCAAGGATATATGACATGTAATGACATCCTGCTTTTTACCTGCACCTGTACGGCCATGAAAGTGACATTGAAGCAGCAGACAGCTGTTTGTATTGCTAGATTAAGACAGAGCTTTGAGGTGAACCCCCCCCTGAGAAAAAGTGTAGATGTGTGTGTGTATATACATGTGTGTGTGTGTGTGGTGGTTGGGGGGGGTCAGACTTGTCGTCCTGGGCTGTGACCCCCAGCTCGATCTAGCCTGTGATTGCGTCGCTTAAATGCCACATAGAGAAACAAGCTCGTGTAAAATCTTTTCTCTCTCCTCGCTCTCACACATATTCACAAATTCACACATTGACAGTCTTTCTTTCCCACACAGTCTTGCGTGCACACCTTTACACACTCACACAAGGCCCCATGGGGAGTGGTGTCTGCACAAATGCCTCCCCCCTCTTCCTCCTCTCTCTCCTCCTTTCTTTCGTTCTCTCTCTCCCTCCCTTGACTCGTTTTCAGACATGCCGGCTCAAGCACACTTGGCTGCACACGCTCTCCCCCTGCACCTTCCCTCCCTCCCTCCCTTTACATTTCTCCCGTGCGGCATCTCCATGGCAACGTGGAAAGAGACCTCTGTCCTTGGCGAGCAGTGTGACGGAGTGGGGTGTTTAGGGTGGGGTGGTGGGGGTTGTAGCGGAGGGGGCAGAGGATAAGGAGGGTAGAGAGGGCAGCAGGGGTATACAGTGTGCCCACCCAGGGAGGCCAGGGCATCGCTAGCCTGGCAACAGCGACGACCGCCCCCCCTTTAGAACTGGGTTTGAATGTGAGGGGGACTGGAACAGAGTGGGCTGCTGTCACACAATGAGCAATCAATATGAATTACCCAGAGCAGTAGGACCTCAGAGACACATCAGTAGCAAGGTCGCTCTGAACACTGAGATGGTTGCAGCTTTGAAATTCACTTCAGTACATCGCCTTGAAACTCACACATATGGCTCCATTCTCAGGCATTTTGTATAGTGCTCTTTACTTAAAAGCCCCGTCTGTGCTCACATTGGCTGCCCAAGTAGTGGTGTTAGCTGATTTTACAACTCTCACTTTAGAAACCTCTTAATGTCATTTGTATTTAAGACTCAGCCACTCTGTGATTAACTAGAAATGGCTCCTATGTTACGCTGAACAAGTATTCAGTTCATGATGAGCTTCAACCATGTTGGACTTAAAGTGACTTGCTCACTCAGGATCTCTGGTATCCAGAGATAGACTTGGATGCCCTCTGTTTTCTTCTTTCATATGTGTCACTAAAGGCACATGCCACAGAAACTACTGCCGTGTGAACAGATGTGAACAGGTTATAGAGAACTGACTTCATGTGTGATCATGACCCTAAAACAGGTGTGATCTTAGATGCCAGAAGGACAGGTGTTCACATTGTCAGTGAAGTTGTGGGAATCTCAAAGGCATCAAGTCAGTTATTGACACTTTATGTTCTTTGTAGTAATATTTTGTGTTAATGTTTGTTTGCAGGATTTCCTGCAGCCTCACCTGTAAAAAAAGCTTGTCCACTAATGTCAGGAGTAATTATTACATTTTTGTGAAATAAAATATTAGGTTTGTAAGCATCAGGAGCCGTCTGATTCTGCTCAGCAGATGATTGATTGATCAATCACCTTGTGTGATGTAATTAATTTGAGCAGCACAAAAGAAAACCTTCTGAGCTTTTACAAGATGAAAAAATGGAGACAAACAGCCAACAGCAACTCTGTAATGCAGTTCAGACACCAGTTTGAAGTTAGTTTGATAATCACCACTTGTTGGACACACATTTATTTTCGAGAGTAGCGCCTGTGAATTGTGGGATGAATAAAAGAATATCTTATCTTAAAATATTAGATTTTTGCCCTGATAAATAGCTTTCAACAAACTTTTCAATTTACATATATGAGAGCAACCATACACACATATGCCATCTGGGTAGTCTAATGCAGATCTGAGCAGCCATGCACATTGTTTTTTTTAATCTTTTCTTATTGGTGTTGTTGGGCTTACTTTCGGCCCACAGGTCGGCAGGACCACCACAGAGACTCCCACTTCTCCAGATGGCCAGTACACCCCTGCTGGCATGGCAAACCTGTGCTTTACTAGCCGCATTAAACTTCAAGGGATCAGGATCATATAGAGTTTGTTTCTCTATTCTATAATGGAAGTTTTAGGAAATTTTTGATAATTGATAGAGTAATTTATGTTGGCAGCTCATTACATCTAAATATCTGTTCAGTACAGTGGAGTCAGGACTTAAAATATAGACATAAATTAAGTGTGAAAATTCATTCTTGCCCATGTGACATACCTATGGCATAACACATGATAATAGGTGGACGCATTTAGGAACTAAACTATAACCCTCGATTTGAATAGTAGACAGTATAATGAATGTGTAGAAATCGTAAAATATGAAAAAAATATATAGAGAGAGAAAGTATTGTTGTGACTGGATTGATAATGAGTCGAGTTTAGAGTTCATGAAATACATGTTTTTGTTTTTTTTTTCAGAAAAAGTCAGCAAATCCAACAACCACAAAGACAGTAACATGGTGGGAATAAACAGGTGAGTCTGTAATGTGCAATAATAAATGTAAAATGTTTCATCTCCTACATTTTGTTCTCAATTTTACATAATTTGTTTTTATCTCAAATTCATGATGGCAGTAAACTGCATTTTTAAATATAGTTTGAATATGTGTTTCGTAGCCATGTAACTGTTAGTATTATGTATCATGTTTCAGTCCGTTCCTGGACGAGTGCTTCAGACAATCACCTTTTAACTCGCGCTCCAAGAGCTCTTCCCCCGCAGAAGCCAGCTCTTCTACCAGGGCTTTTCATGGTAAGATGCATGTAAAATAACCACACACAAAAACACACACACACACACACACACAAAAAAAAAACACAGGAACATAGACATATCACTGGTGTTTTATCACAAGCAGTAGAAGGATGGGCATTATTTTTGCTTATATTGTATCTTTAGAGCTGCTGTGTTTAGTTGAATAATTGATTAGACAGAAAATTAATCAGCAACTATTTACTACTATTTGCTTTCTCATGTAAGACAGTGAATTGAATCTTTAGGTTCTGGACTGTTAATCAGACAAAACAATCAAATTGAAGACACCATCCTGGGCTCTAAGAAGTTGTGAATGGCATTTTATATTCACTACTTTTTTTTTTTCTTCTTACATTTCATCACTAAGTAATTGAGAAAATAATCTACAGATTAATCAGTAATGAAAAGAATCATTAGCTGCAGCCCCAGTGTCTTTATGTTTGTCCGTGTTTGTTGTTTCACACAAAGATTATCTCCAAAGAAATAATAGAAATGTAATCTGCAGCTGGCAAAATCAAGAAAGTAGTTTACTGCCAACGGTCAGTGCTGCTGCATCATTCATAGTACAGTATCTTCAAAGACGTGTATCCAAGGCTGCATGTCATTCTCACTGTAGCTTGGAGAAATAATTGATAATGCAGAGGCGCTCATTATACACAAACTGTACGTACATGTGCATGCACACACTCATTCTCACCCTCTCACACAGAAGCTTTGTAGCCTAGCGAGCAACTCCACATTTTACTACACATTAAGACACCTTTTAAATCCGAGTATATGGCCACAAGGACACATAACAATTAACCACCTCCAACTTTACATGATCCTCCCCCTCCTCTGTGGTAAAACCCCCTTTCCTCCTTTCATATTAGAGCTCTATCCGGCCTTTCTGCTCTCTCACACATTTCCCCAACCTCAAGGCCTCTGCCCAGGGCGTCCCCCCATCTCCCTCTCCTCCCCTCTTCCCTGGCATCCCAGAACTTCCCTCCATGTTCCTTTGGCAGTGAGAGATCCAGAGGTTAATTAGCTTGTGCCAGCTTTGCCTGTCCCTCTGCCAGTTAATGAAAATCTGATTGGCTTCTGGGTGTCAAGAGTGTCCTGAAAGTTAATTCGCCCAGCCCACCTCCCCTTTCCCTTGTGTGTTTAAGCTTCAGATCCAGCCTCTGCAGCTCGCTCTTTTACTGTTGTACAGTTTTACTCTTTTCTCTGCTTCATATGTGTCTATCTACCTGTTTTTCCTCTTTAGTTTGTCTTCATTTTCTTTTTCTCCCTCGTTTATTTCCCCCTGCTCCAATTATTGGTAAGCATTTCTAGCTGGGTGGTGAACTTCACCATCCTTTCCTGTTAGATCACCTTTCTTACAGCACCCAGCATTAAGAGACTCATTGGTTTAGTTTATTGTGTATTATTATTATTATTATTATTAGATAATTTACTGGTTGTAAAATTATTTGTGGGCGATGAGTTTGGCTGCTGTGTTATGTTTTTCTTGAAACTTGCTGGATTATTTAAAAGGAATTACTGCAGATATTTTAATACTGACCATGTACCTGTATTTATAGAGGAAAAACAATGGATATAAGGGCTGCAGTTTTATATGCTTAAGGACAGTGACAAGAAGTAAAGAATATGTGAGTAGGGGGTTGTGTGATACCAGACACCAGACTTCAGGAGTTTGCTGTCTTCTCCCTTCGCTCTGAGGTTGAGCACAATTCTTCATTTCTTGTTTGTGTCCCTCTCTCTCCAGCTCTAATAGCGCTAATTAAACCATTAACCACTTCAAGGCCCACGCCACTCCCTAACTGGCTTAATCATCAGTGTGTTTGCCGGGTCGTGGCCTCGAGCCGCTCCCCTGACCGGGCCATCCCTTAGTCTCACTTGTGAGTCAGGACAAGTTAATGCTTTTATGTGCTAAGCTTTAGCTACAAGCCCCATAAGAAGGTCTTGGATTCTCAGAATAAGCCGTACACAGACAATGAGTTTGGAGAAAAGAAGTGTGAGTAGTCAGTCAAAGTGGGATATCAGGGCCATCGTGGTAAGTGGCAGATTCCAGCTAATGCAAGAGGTCAGAAAGTCCATGACCTGCAGGTTGGCTGAGATTGCAGTTACTCATGTGTGGTGTGCATGCATTTACCATCACACACACTTATTACAGTGGTGAGTCACATACATAAAGTGGAAAGGAGATAAAGATATTCAGTTTACAGTTATAAAAAACTGAGAGGGGCAGCAAATTCTCACATTGGAGAAACTGTATCCAGACATTTGTCAGTTTTGCTTAGAAATCAAGTCTGCGATTACATTTCAGTCAGTTAACTAATCAGCTAATCATTGCAGCTCCAGTTAAAACTGATCTACGTGCGGCAGCAGTCTCTGCTCATTTCATAGTCTACGGTCCATTGCTTTTATCTTGGAAACTACATTTCCTAAAAAGAACACTTTGAAAATAATGTGTAATTATTACTTAATTGAAATGCAGTCTGAATTTTCTGTCTCTCCTCAAACTTGAATTCATAAAAATATTCTTTCAGTACTCCAAGTTATAAAAGCTCTTCCCCTCAGAACATATTTAACATTTCTTAGAATGATGCTATGTATGATAGGCCTGATTTTTTTTTTTTTTTTTTGAAGTTACCAAATCAAGATAAGGTGAGACATGCAGTGCAATAAAAATGATGTTTGATTAAACACAGAACACCGTTTTTTTTTTTTGGCACGTTTATCATATTACTGCGTATATAACAGATACTTTGCAGATATAATTAAACTTGCCACTCTCCTTTGGAAAAAATCTGAATGCTTGAATCAAACCAAATGTGTTGTATTTTGCTTTGACAGTTCCCAAAAGCTGTGTGGGGGATGGTGTTACACAAATAAAAGCAAGTAAACAAAAGCACACAACATAAATTCATTAGTTTAGAGGGCAAAGAGGAGATTAAACATTAGACTGATACAGAAAAAATGCTCCAAGGTTTGTGAGTCAGTGCCACAATAGTAAAATGTCCTTTCACACCACCTTCCAAGCCACTGCATCTGTTCTTTAATACCATAATACATAATACCAACCCCTGAATGTGAGAAAGTATTCTTTGCTTTTCCTCGTTATGGCCTAACCCCCAGAAACCCCTTCATCAATGGGCTTGACTGTGTTTTGTTGGACAACTATTTTTAAAAAAAAGCCTTTTTAATGGTAAAGTGTACCTTCAAGAAGTTACTACTGTTTGCTGTTGAATATAAACTGTACAATATGTGACTTAAAGATTCCTTTTCCATTTTTTTCCTTTTGTGAAGTCAGTACTATTAAGCTTATGTGCACTGATTTCCATCTGCAAAGAATGAACAGCAGTGTGGATGGAGTTTTTCCATCTTTTATTAACACTGATAATGAAAAAAGACTCGGGAGTAACTTAAAGAATAATTTTCCTTTTTCAAATACAAACTCTTTGGCCAAGGTCAGGCTGTGTAGCATGTTCTCTGAACAATATAAACAATAAGTAAAAATCATGCCTCCGTCGTCTGCAGAAGTTGTATAGCACATTGACAAAAGTACGGCATGTTTTTACCCTTATGCCCTGTTCACGTGGTGAGGTTTAATTCAAAGCAGAAACTTCAATTCTTCAGATTCTATCAAAGCATCTGGAAAATATAGTCACTCTTTTCATTTCTTTGATTAAGGGGTGGAGGGAAGGAGCACAGTAAGGAGAGCTACAGTGATATGTGTATGCTGCGGGCTTTAGAGCAAAGGACTGGTGCTTGCTGTTGACATTAAGAATGCATTTGCACTGCATCCCACCCTCAGGCTAGACAAGGAGCATCTGTCAAATGGTAGCAGACAGGTTTCAGTCTTGTGGGTTAGCAAATTAGCCCACAGTGTATCAGTCGTTCTGTTGTTTCACTCTGAAGGGAATGATACATTTCCTGATTACGTTATTGGTAAAAAGAATGGATAGATTTGCGGCACATTTTCACAGATTAACCTACTAGTGTTCCCTTCTAGTTTTTGGCAATGTGATGCTTGAACAGAGTGCAAAGTTGCCATGATTTAAAGCAGCCAAATGAGTGAATATGATGTTCCACTTTTGTGTGTGAGACATACTCATATGGGAAGATCTACAGTTGGATATGTTGTGTGAGTGTATTGTCTCTTTCACTGTGTCTTCTGTTCACTGTCTGTGCAGTAGGGTGGAGGCCAGAAGCAGACTATGTAGTATGCAGGCTGAGTAGCATGGAAAACCACACATCCAGCAGGGATTAGACCTGATGGGTGGTGGGAGGGCACATGGGCACCTTCACCGAAAGAGAATACTATATGAGCTTATAGCTGGGTAGAAAGTGTCTTATTATATGTATGTATTAGTTTTGTTTTTGAAAAAAGATTTTAAAGGAACACTTTGACATTTTTGTAAATAAGATTACTCAACACCAGTTAACTGAGACAGCGAGACTGGCTCTCTCCAAAGTTCAAAAATACACCTACATGCACCTTTTAAAGCTCACTAAGTAACACGTACAAAAACCAAAGTATAAAAACAAAGGGGGGTATAGTATAAGACAGACTATTTCTAGGCCTGACGTAGCCACTTCCTGGTGTCTCAGCTGACCTGCTGTTTCCCCTTGTTTGGAGTCTTTGTGCTAAGCTTAGCTAACTGCCTGCTGCTTGTAGCTTCATACTAAGTGGATAGACAAGAGAGTGCCATCAATCTTCTCATTTCACTGTCCGTAAGAAAGCAAAAATAAGAACATTTTCCAAAATGTCAAAGTATTCCATTAAGAATATATGAAAGTAAGAAACAAGACAATGTCGTTCCAGCTGTTTTTTAAATCTTGATCAATATGGATGTAATTAGGGCGTCCTAGTGCTTGAGACAATTACTATATACTTGATCGCAATCGCAGCTTTACCCAGTTCTTTGTTGAATTCATTCCTCCCTGTCACCTTTTTTTCCTGTCACCTTTCAACTGTCTACTACTGAATAAAAGCAAAATGCCCCAAATATACTGAAAAAAAAACCCAAAGCACCACAATCAGGACTTAAGTGCATACTACAGCAGTGTGTTAAGGTTTGTTGGTTACGGTTCCAACATCAATACATATTGAACTTAACTCACTTTGTTTGATTTATAGCAGCATGACTTCACAGTCTTTGGTCCACCTGCAGATGCTTTTGTGGCTGATTGTGTCAGCAGTGAATGATGAGTATGGTTTTCTGCATTTGTGTTTTCCAGACTCAGAAAAGGATGATGGGGAGCCAGGAAACGGAATTGCCCAGTGGAGACTAAACGAACAGCTCTTCCCCTGTCCGGTCTGTGGCAAGGTGTTCGGCAGACAGCAGACCCTGTCTAGACACCTGTCTCTACACACAGGTAAATAAGCCCACATACATAATGACATGATCAGCGTATGTGCACACCATCGCTGCACATTTGCATTTCTTTGTTAATGTATATACATTAGCTGCTGTGTTTGTGTATGTGTGTTTGTGGTTGTGCTGCCCACAGTAAGTAAATAAGGCTTACTAGACTAGATTACCCTTCCTTTAAAGAGATTACTACCATGATTAGTCTCACTGGGAAAACTGCCCGTCTAATTACCCAGCTAGAGGGATGCCTCACAGAGTAGCTACACACACACACACACACACACACACACACACACACACACACACCAGTAATTCTGATGCAGCCACGATTGGTTCCCTCTTTCACTTTCTTCTTCACACTCACAGACACGGGAGACTTCCTCAGGATGAAGCTGTCCACTCCCTTGTGTCCTGATTACACTGTGTTTTCAAACTTGGCCCTTCTTTGCTCCAAATTGATCCATTGTACCCCATCACTGTCTTGTGCAATCCCTCTCCTGGTCCTTATTAGGAAGGGGGAAAAAAGCCAATAAATATCCTGCTTAAACAATTTTATTTAAAGCACATTAACACCGGATTAGAAATTAATGAAACCTACTTGAGATTGCAGACTAAATTACTGGGCGCACAAATGGAGACTCGTGTACAAAATGCCCCCGCACAATTGGACATGCTCTCACATTTTGCGTGCACACACACTACACTACACGACACACACACACACACACACACCATCTGAGAGTGTTGGCTGTGAACAGCTTGGCCACACCACAGAGAGCAGAAGCAGGGGCATATGTCAGTGTGATGGTCTTTTTGGTTTCCCCAGCGACATAAAGGTTGCCTGGCTTCATGTCCTTGGGGCAAATGGTGTGTGTGTGTGTGTGTGAACGTGTGTGTGTGTTTGAGGGGGAGCTAGAGGCAGACGTGTTATGATGATTTGTTTTGGGATGAAACAAAAGATTGTGGTTTTGTATTTTATTTTGTTTATTTCATTTTTACAGTGCTCACAAATAAGGTAAAATTCTGTCTGTGCATGCCTCATATTTTCATCATCTTTTCACAAGAATATTCAGGCGTCTCCCTGAAAGGTTGATTTTTGTCAGACATTACAAGGTGCTTTTTCATCCTCTTCCCAGGATCAGAGTTGCATTTGGGGTCAGGCAAAGGTGAGGCAGGGTTAGGCATTAAGTAATTAGGTTTGAGCGTGCTTTAAAGGCTCAGAGGCTGAGCGCAACTTAATGAAATATCATCTGAGGTAATGTTTACAGTAACCCGAGGCCTTGTGTCTGTGTGTATTTCGTTGCAGAAGAGAGGAAGTACAAGTGTCACCTGTGTCCTTACGCAGCCAAGTGCAGGGCTAACCTCAATCAGCACCTGACCATCCACTCTGTCAAGCTGGTCAACACAGACGCTGAGCAGATCGTCAGCGCCGTTACAGCTGACTGTGCCGAGCGCAAGAACTGCCCCTACTACTACAGGTAGTGATAACAGACCAAAACACAATCCCAAACTCTTTGTAGGTTGTCTCCAGCCAATATCAGAGGTTGGAATAAAGGATTTATTTGAGTGATCTGTTAAATTTAATTTCAACCCTAACTGCATTATTTTGTTATTCTGTTTTTAATTTCCTCTATTTTTATGAGTCATTTATCTGGAAATCATGCTTATTCGCTTTCTTGATGTGAGTTAGACGAGAAAATCAATGCTGTCTTATCTGTTTGTTAAATACCGTATGAAGCTGCAGCCAGGAGACGGCTTAGCTTAGCATAAAGACTGGAAGTTGGAAGTAGGAGGAAAGGCTAGTCTGGCTCTGTCCAAGGTAAAAAACAAACAAACAGACAAACAAAAAACCTAATTTAGCTCACTAGCTCACAAGACTCCTTAGTAAGTTTAAGATGTGTTGCAATATGAATATTTCAACTTGAAACAGAGCCAGGCTATCTGTTTCCCCCTACTTACAGTCTTTATGCTAAGCTAACTGTCTACTCGCTGTAACTTCATATTTATCGTACAGACAAGTGAATGTTCTCAATCTGATCATCTAATGCTTAGCAAGAAGGCCAAGTGTTATTTCCTATAATGTCTTTCTGTTGCTCTTTTACTTTTATGCAGCTAATGATCTGACCATGTATGCAGTGTGGAAATATTGCATTTTCAATCATCTTTAACACATTAAAAATAATCTGTCCACACTGTACCACTTACCAATTTATGCAGACATAATCTAACACTAAAGCTGACTGTCTCCCCCCCTGTTATTCTTGCCATCTTCCTTCCTTTTCCTCTCTGTTCTCTGTCCAGCTGCCATGTGTGTGATTTCCAGACGGAGCTGAACGCCCAGTTTGTCAGCCACATGTCGCTCCATGTGGACAAGGAGCAGTGGATGTTCTCGCTCTGCTGCAGCGTCTGTGACTATGTCTGCATGGAGGAGAACGACATGAAGAACCACATTAGTACTGGACATGCAGGTACAGAATCCCTGATGATCCACTGAGTGACAACATTAATAATATGTGTCTGTGTAATGTAGGATTGGAACTAACATCAGTTATTCTGTATATTATTTATTTCAGTTAATTGATTATTTTGTCTATAAAATGTCAAATGTTTAAAAAAATCCACTGTTGGTTGGATAACTTAAACATGTGCAATTATTACTATTACATAGCACAAAGAAAAGCAGCAAATTCTCACAACTGACACATGAAACTTAACTTTTTTATGACTTAAAAATCGATTATGAAAATAGTTTCTGATTTCGGCTCTTCTGTCAATGACTAATTGATTAATCGACGTTTGAGCTCTGCGGTAATGTTCTTGTTTCTGCTGTTCACGCAGGGTTCTCAAACATGTACTGGATAGTAGCAAAGTACATGATTCAACCCCTAGAAAAATGATTTATGGAGTTATTTTCAAAATTACTCTCACATGTTAGAGTGGGTGGTAGCTTACACATTGTGGCTCTTGTTCACAGCTCAGAATAGAAATACAGTGCAGTACTTGGACAGTGACACATTTTCTATTGTTTTGGCTCTGTACTCCAACACTTGGGGTTTAAATTTAAACAACGGCCGAGGTTAAAGAGCTGACTTTGAGCTGTAAGAATTGTTTTATACATAGTCCCTCCAATTTTTGAAGAGATAAGGTTACAATTCCTTCACTATTAATCTGTATGTGCATGTAAACACCCTCAAATTAAAGCTCATACTCAGTGTGGTACCCTCACAGTCAATCTTTCATCTACTGACTGCAGTTAATTATTATTGTCCTTATCTATTAATCTGCTGGTTATTTTTTACAATTAATTGTTGGTCGATAAAATGTCAAAAAATAGTGAAAAGGATGTTCAATTATTTTTAAATGAGACTAAGAAAACCAGCAAAAACCCACATTTGAGAACCTGTAAATTTTCAGTAGAAAATGAATGATTATCAGCTAAATTTGTGCTGATTTAAATGATCGGCTAATTGACTGATAATTTCAGCTCTACATTCATTTCATATCCAGTGTGCTTGAATACAGCACACAACAAACATACGTTACTGTCTAAATACTTATGGACTGTACTGTATTTTCCCGGCTTTTTACAGTATATGCAAAGATTCAGCGAAGACTGTTTCAAGTCAGAACATCCTAATGTCACAGTAATTTACACTTCATAAACACGTCGGCCTGTATCAGTTGAGAGGGCACAGAGAAAGACGAGCAGTAGAATTGGGTTTCACACACAAACCTCCTCCAGTCGACCTTCTTTGGACTTTTAAAGCTGCTGGTGTGAACCCCTGGTGGTCGATATGAGTGTTTTTGTCTAAAACAGCTTTGTCCAGTTTATTGCTGACATTTTGCTCTTCCACTGCTCCTCAATGTGTGTGCGCTTGTTGTGCTTATGTGTGGGTGGGTGGGATTGTCCGGCCTAGACAGCTGAGGGGTCTTTCAGAGGCCACAGTGGCCTTGTTTATCTGAGAAGGTTGGCCCTTATCGTGCCTGAGGGGAAAAAATCGATAGGCCTTGGGTCCTTTGGAGACGACTTGGGTTTACGATGCCACTGTGGCCATCTTTTAAGTCTCTCAGCCCTGGCTTGGCATTTATCTCCTTCTCACACAAGATGGACACCACCACCAAACATACGAATGATCAAATCTTAGTCACCTCACACACCTTCTATATGTGGAGATTTTAATCATTTGCCATGGTCCAGCCCTGTTCGTTAAAGTGCCTATACTTTCAGAGGGTGGGGTAGCTGAAGCACCACTTAGAGTGAATCCTGGCAGACTGTAAAAGGCTAGTTATCTGGTAAACTGTGTGGACACGCCCACGCAGGAGATGGCTAAGCTCAGCAGGTGTCTTTGTTCAAGCTGACCCCCTGGGAAGACTGGAGTCTACACGGCTAAAGGGTTAGTTGGGTGCTCTTCTCTGCTGGGGGGGAAGGTGGTGAATTATGTGACAGTATTCCTCGATATCCACCCTGAATATTTTGGTAGATAGGCAGACCTTGCATCTTCAGTTCTATGTTGTCGAGCAGTGGCGGACGAAGCTATTTGGTAAAAGAGAAAATGGAATATTTTTCAGTTAAGGTGTGTTTCAAGGTCGAGGCCCACTGGCTCAGAAAGCAGTGTCTTCTTTTTTTTCTCCTTTTGCTTACATTCTGTGGCATTAGCCTTTTGGATGTCGTAAGAGAAGGCAAGTGTATGTTAAATACTGCAGCAGAGGAGATAAAAGCTTCCTCAAGCTGGTTCAATGCTGTATTCAAAACGTTGCTAAGACTGAGCTGTGAATGACCCTGGTATATTTAGATTTGATTGAAGGCAATTAATCACATCTTCTGTTACTGTGTAAGCCCTTGTGTGTGCGCTGCATGCGTGCATTCCTGTATGTTTTAGACTCTGTCTCGTGTGTGTGTGTGTGCGCCTGTATTAAAAAGATAGGTCAACCATTTCAGGATCCGGCAGCCTTTTCTCCCTCCTTTCGCTCCCTCCTGAGTGAATGCCCTTTGTTGAGCTGTGCCCTGAGATGCTCCCGCCATCTTAGCTCCTTCGGCCATGACCCGCGCTCCTCACCCCTCCCTCCATCTCACCCCCTCCCCTTCTAATTCCCTCTCTCTTCTCAGTGAATTGCAGACTTAGAGAGAGGGATCAATAAAAGCACACTGCATCTTGATTTGACTGGCAGCAGGGCCTCAGCCGGAGCACAGGACTGCCGAGGCTGCCTGCCTGTATTCTGTTTGTGTGTATGTCGGTGTGTGTCTGCATGTACAGTACATAACGATGGGCTTGTTGAAACTGATTCTTCAGCATGAAAAATGCAGGTTTTCATATTGTTGTGGCAACATGATTATGTGAAGCATTGTAGTCCACCAAAAGCTCATTGGTTTTGCTAATGTTGAGCTTCATGTGATTTTCATGGCACCATGTGATGAAGCTCTTTATCAGTCCTCTGTGAAAATAGTCTCTAAATGAAAATGGCATGTTTCTCACTGGAAAATATTCACTGGAATGTCCTTTTCCATTTCACTAAAAAATACACTTAATACCTTTTTATTAAATTCTTCACTCCAAATTATTATGAGTCTGGACAGACATGGAAACTTGACTAGTTTGTGTAGACATACAGCCGTGAGGTGGTAATTCTAGTCTTTACTTGGAGCTGATGCAGTTTTCCTAAGCATTGCTTTCAATAACAATGATAAAGATTTCTTACTTTTTTTCCCCATCTGTCCTCTTGTGTCCAGGTCTGAACTCAAGGAGTCCCCTCAGTGAGACCAAGAGCACTTCCTCGTCTCTCTCGGCCCTCAGCGATTCACTCAACAGCTCGGAGGGCGGAGACCTCACACACGGGAACGAAGAACTCAGGGGCCTGCTCGCCCCGCCCTCCTCCGCAGGCAGCCAGTCCAGCTCTGGAAGCCACTCTGGATCAGGAACTGAGGACAAGTCTGACAAAGGCAAGGACTCTTGGGAACTACTGCAACCAGATGCAATTTGTCATTTTAAAGCTCCTGAAAATTTCAGATCTTGTTTTTCTCTACAACAATATATGTAAACCCACCAACTCTCACCAAAGTCTGATTCAAATGTCTCTAAATCCTGATTGGTGCACACAAGACATCACCTTTTTCCAACTGGCCTCCTTTTAACCACTTAGAGGCTTATAGAGGAAAAAAAAGAAATTCAAATAACCACAACTGTTTAACAAAAAACTGTGCATTCATGTAGAACCACATCCTTCATAGGAAGAAGCCATCAACTCCATCTAAAGTATAATTACCTTCATCTTTTGGGAGCTTTGCTAAGACTAAACACTTGTTCTTCAGTCAGAAAGCTGTTGGCACTGGTTGACAAACCAAATATGAGCATCAAGAAGACAAGGCATCATTCTCTAGTAGTTTTGTCATTCAGAAATACACACGTTAATCCAGAACAGTTGCAAATGAGTCCTGAAGAGACAAAATTACATGTTGACTTCATTCACTTAATCGTGTGCATCTGTAGCCTAATCCAGGCTGTTTTGAATTATTTTTCTTCTTCCATTAAGTAACTCAACAGTGCAGTCTGCCAGATTTACATATAAAGATCAGCTTACTGGTCACGAGGCGTACTACTCTGCTTACCCTGAGAAAACAGATGTGTACGTAGAATGTCTTCTGGCTTTCCAAAGTCAGAGAAAAAAACCCAGATGTCATCAAGGTTATGTAGATGTATAAATTTAACAGAAAGTTTTTGTTACAAACTTGTGGAGTTTGAAAGATGTGGGCATTTAGCAGGCAAGAAGGGTCTAACAAAATATGGTTGCATTATGGGAAGTGTAGGATCCAGGATTTTTGGAGTTTGACCTCAAAGTCAGGATATCTCAGCTCCCAGTGCATCAATTTTGAAAAGTCTTAAAATCAGTCTCTCTGTAAAGCATTCCTTCAACAGCTGGGAATCTTGCTTATATTTTTTATTTATGTGTGTGGGCTTTGTTAAACCTAGCTTTTCCCTGTGTCTGAACTCCCTTTGTGTCTGACAAACACAATCAAACTCTGCAACAAAATTATCAAATTGAAATAATTTAACAACAAATTTCGTCTCAGCTCACCCTCTCGTCTTTCCTTCTCTTCAGGCTTCGAGTGTGTCTTCTGCAATTTTGTGTGCAAGACGCGTAGCATGTATGAACGGCACCTCCAGATCCACCTCATCACGCGAATGTTCGAGTGCGACGTCTGCCACAAGTTCCTCAAGACGCCCGAGCAGCTGCTGGAGCACAAGAAGTGCCACACCGTCCCCTCCGGAGGGCTCAAGTAAGGAAAGCAAGTACAGACAGAGGTTCCTAACTCCGCCCGTCCTTCCCCTCCCTCACCCCCTCACCCTTTTAATTCACAGCATACAAAAACACACATACAGCATATACACATTCAGACCAATACTAGGGGTGTGCGTATTTAAATTTGGCTTCACTTGGCTAAAATCAAAAACTGTCATAAAATGATGCATGTCAAATAACTTACAGATACAGAAAAGGGCATCATTCATACACATAAAGCTGGCTGATGTGATCATGACACCTGTAAACTTTCATTAATGAGACAGAAACCCAGATTCATGTTCTATTTGAGGATTATCCAGCCATGTGTCCTTAATCAGTTAACCTCACTTTAATGTGCATTATCTGCAGCCAGCAAATGAAATGATACAAGCTGTAGTTTTGCTCGACAGCCTCTCTTGGCAAGTGTAAGTTATTAGACAGTGGTCTCTGGATCTGCAGTGGCTGCTATGGACAGAAGGGAGAGTGGAAAGGAGATGGAAATGGGCTTCGCCTCAGGGTCTGTTGTTCCACTGCCCACAGCTAACAGCCATGCCAAAGAAGAATATCTGATGAAACCTGCATTCCAGAAAGCTGCTCCCCCCAAAAAAATAGACACTCAGTATACTGTACTGTGTATTATATAAAATTTGTCAGCACACCCCTAGAAGGTAATCATTTAGAAGCAAGTGCACGCACTTTATAAATGTCAGATCACTTATATTTGTCACATCGTAGACTGGACATTGACACAAATGTATAAAACTAATGCATGCTTTCACCCTCACACGTCTAATACACAGCATGCAATTTGTGGTATGACCCCAGTGAAAAGCTTTAAAATACAAAGTCCAGACCTAACTCGCACTGTAGTTTGCACCCCGAACACTTAAGACCTCGACATATCCAAATATATAAACAAGCACTCATGCACATGCATATCGGATATAGGTATCTTATTTCAACCGATAAGGCAGCCTAATACTCACTGTTTATGTAGCACTAGTCTCCTCACGTTTCCCTCTCCATCTCCATACTCCAGTCCCACAGGAGCCTTTGTTGTACTGTGACACGTTTATGTCCCATTTCAGGCCCGTCAAGCTAACATAAAGCCCATCTGTTGATCTCAGCATCAGCACCACACACTGATGGTGATAGTGTTTGAGTTTAGGCTAATCATAATAATGTATTTTCACACAAATTCAGATCTAGGGTGGCAGTTGACAGCATTTGGGATTTAAAAAAAAAAAAAAAAAGCTTCAACACATGACAATATTTGTCTAAATATTTGGGGGGAAATGCAGATAAATTTCTAGTGACACAAGCCATTTTTTTGTTTTTCAGTTGTTTTCATAACGCCAGTCTGTGCATGTGCAGAACCATTGAGTATCATTATGATTATCGCCTCATCTTGTCATAAACGAAGATCTGTATTCTACATCTTTTTTTTTTTTCTGTGCAGCCATCAGTGGAGTTAGGATGTACTCAACATTGCCAAATGTCTGAAATGGTAGCGTTTCACTAAATGTAAACTAGGAAGCTGCCAACACAGTTACATGGACTTCTACTGTAGACAAATCCTGAGGATGACAGAACACAAACACACAAGAAGCCCCTTCATAGCTCAAAGATCTTCACACAGCATCTTTAGTCACGACTTCAGGATTTGCTGCTAGCTGTAGTGTGTGAGTGAATACATGTAAAGGAGTTTTTTTTTTTTAAATGTTTCTTCTGTCTGGTGTAACTGTTTTTGAAGCCAGATTGATTTTTTTAAGCTAGCATTCAAAAGGGAAAGAAACATGTTATTTTCTCTTTGTTTAAGGGAGAAAAAAAGGGCTTGAAGAACTGAGCTCTGGATATTTTTATAGTTAGATTTATCAAAATCTGCTTTAACTTCTTTGCTGTACTGTTTATATCTGCACATCTGGGTTATATTTTCAGTTCTTCAAGGTTTACACAGTGTCTTAATTTATGTAAACCACATTTATATTTACTTTCAAAAGCAGGCAGGATTTAGCCAAACGGGTGTAGAAGGAGTTAATGGACCTTAAGGGCAAACAGGTGTTAGATAAACTCCTGTAGCCTGTATTTTCTGATCCCCAAGGTCCAGATGAATTTTTTTTTTTTTCTAGAGCGGTGTGTACACGTGTATACACTTGAGCAATGTGAAGTGTTTCTAGAATTGTAGGAGTGTGTAGAAAGGGAGAGAGGGCCTTGACCATTTCGAGGTTTTTCTGAGGTGATTCTGTTCTGCAGGGTTTGTGAAGCGCTTTGGGGCCCAGAGCAGATGAAAGGTGCTATTTAAATGTAAGTGCCACTCCATTCCTTCATTTCCCTTCATGTCCTACTGCTCCAATCTTTTCTCCAGCCTGTCACCCCCCTCCTTCTCCTCCTCCTCCTCCTCCTCCACACACACATATACCTGATCATTTCAATTCTGCCACCATTAAACTGCCACACATACCACCATGAGCACACAGAACTGTACATGACATACACTTTTCCTTTACCTGTCCTTCTCCTCTTCATCATTTTGTTATTAAATTTCAAGGTGTGCTACGTGGTTTCGAATGTACTCTTCCTCTTCAACTGTCTTTTGCTTTTGTGTGTCGTGTCCTCCCTCCCTACTTCCCTTTTGTCACATTACCCAGGTGCCCTTTCTGCATCTACTCCACCAATCGTCCAGCGGCCATGGAGTGCCACCTTAAGACGCACTGTAAGATGGAGTACCGCTGCCGCATCTGCCAGGGACTGTGGCCCGACCAGGCCTCATTGGAGGCCCACATGCGCGGGCACCGCCTGGGCAACCACTACAAGTGTGAGCAGTGTGGCTACTTGTCCAAGACGGCCAATAAGCTGATCGAGCATGTGCGTGTGCACACGGGCGAGCGGCCCTTCCACTGCGACCGCTGTTCTTATAGCTGCAAGCGCAAGGACAACCTCAACCTGCACAAGAAGCTGAAGCACGCGCCGCGCCAGACTTTCGGCTGCCAAGAGTGCCCTTTCACCACCACACACCCCTTTGTCTTCAGCCGCCACCTCAAGAAACACCAGAGTGGAGGAGCGGGGGATTGGGCGGAGGCTTAGGAGGAGAAGAGGAGGAGGACGATGAGGAGGCAGGAGAAGAGGAGCTGCCACTCCAGGGAACATCACCGGGGGGCTCGTCATTGCGGAAGAGCCAGGAGAACTTCATGTTCGGCGGAGGGGGAGGGAGCAGTGGAGGGAGTGGGAGTAACAGCCCTCTCATGAGTCTAACGGCATCCCAGGCGCTCCAGTCCGTCGCCCTGTCACTCACACTGGGCAAGTCCCACCAGCTAGACGTCAACGGCCCTCTGCACTGCTTGGTCAGCACTAATGGCAGCAACGCCACCAGAAGCCCCGGTGGCCCGAGCAGCGGCGGAGGCAGCCCCTCCCTCTTCCTCCCCTCCTCCCGCCACGTGTTTGAGCAGTACAGAAACTGCGACCGGGCGCACCTGATCCCTCTCACCACCCTGTTCACCCACAACAGCCGCTTCACATTCCACTCGCACCTCCACTCCAGATGGCGGCCCGCCACATCTCCTCTCCTCTTCTCCTCCTCCAACTCGGCGTCCCCCTCCCGCTCTCCACCCTCACCCACCTCCCACAAACACTCCTTCCTGGCCTACCTGGGACTGATGGAGAGGGCCAAGACTGTTTGACCTCGCCCACCTCCTCTCCTCCTCCTCTCCTCGCTCTTTCCCTCACTCCTCGGACGGTGGTGTGAATGACACTTGACCACTGCAGTGGGAGCAATGTCTTTTCCAATCAGACCAGCAGAATAAGCTGGACCAGACAAACCTATTGAAGAAAAGAAAAAAAAACATTTATAAGAGAAAAAGGCTGTACATGCTAAAAATGCATTTATATCGAAAAGCTGCTTTTCTTATCAGTTCTATCAATTGAATTATTACTACTTCAGCTACTACTCTCTATTACCTTTTTTTTCTGTTTTTAAATGTCTGAATGACCTGGACCCAGTTGCATTATCTGAGGAAACTAACGTATCTCAGTTTTATAGATATTTTTCTTTAGTCGTCTGACAAGATAAAAAGTTGAAAAAGATGAAACAAAACTTGCAAGTGCTATATTTTAGTGCATTTTTGTCTATTGCTATTATGCATCAAAATAGCATGCCTGTTTCTGTGTTTCAACTAGCTTTGACGTCATTAGGAAGCTAAATTCGAGATATCCTGAAGTGTTAGCGGTGCAACGTGGACAGAACCAATGAAACGGAAAGCTTTTCATTGAAAAAGGCACGTTTCCAAAGCAGCGCCTCAAACCACGCACTTACTTATTTATCAGTCTTGTACATAGTTTTGTAGCCCTTCCCCTTCCCATCTTTTTGATTTCTGTTGGTTTTTTGTATAATGGTGAAACCATATTATGCATAGCTGCTGCCTGATATCACCTCTGTCTCAGAATAAATGTCATTTAAATGGGTTACTAGCTAGATTTTAACAGTGTTTTGTAAGCTCACACAACAGAAAATAAGCTGTGATAATGTAAATAAGGAGAATATTCAATCTGACCTATCACGACAAGAAAAATGATCCATTTATTACGAATAAATTGAATTTAAATGTAAAATGTTGCCAATGAATTTGCACTCGCAGGTGAATAAGCAGTGAAGTAATGAGACTCATGACAAAGAGGAGACATTCGTTCTCTCTGAGACCAGGTGGATATCAGTGCAGCTTCATATGCAGAACTATGTATCACGCACCTACAGTACGTATACTTAGAAGAGATATATGAGATAACTGTTTTGTGGAGGTGACCGGCTCTGGGTTAGCGAGCTACCCACAGCCAGGGTCACCACAGGCCGATTCAATGGTGCTTTTTGGAGCTTTTTGTAATTTTTGTGTACAAAAAAAGAAAAAAAAACTGTTCCAAAATGACTTGAATGAATGTATTTTTTTGTTTATGTACATGAAAAATGAAGCGATACAGAAGTGTGAACAGGGACGTCTTCTGTGCTGGAAAAGACGGGAACGTTGGTGTGTTTGGTGGCCTTCTGTGTCTTTTTTTCTTTTTGGTTTTCTTTAATTTTTTATTTTTACTTTTTTACTGAGCCTTTTACATCATAATAAAACATTTTCTACTAACATTCATAGAGAACCCATTGTGAGAAAAAGTTCCTGTAGGTGCAATGATGAAGCAAAGCCATTCGCTTGTACAGCATTGTGTTCAATGGCACTGGCTTCTGTTAGGCCGGCAGACACGGTACTGCTTTTTGCCCCCCTCTCCTCCTCCTCCTGTCAACCTTTTGAGTTTTAATTGCACTTAATGTAGTTACACTTCAAGCCAAAAGCACTTAAACCTTTAATTTTCCTTTTTTTTTTTTCTTTTTTTTTTTAAAGTGCAAACTTAGATCCACCAAGTTACCGTAATGTGAAGTGGACAGTAGTTGCTGGAAATGACTCAATCAGCACCCCTTAGTTTCACATGTAGACATTTCTAGCAGTGCAAAAGGGTCCGCCTCTGTGAAATCGGAGAAAGTAAATGAATACAAATTGCATGAATTAGACAGTAGAGGTCAAGCTCTCTCTGGGAACTAAAGGTCCCAGGCTAAATTGTGATGAGCCAATTTTGCACAGTGCTGCACTTTTTGATTAAGAGAATATGTATTTATCCGTTAAAAATGCTCAAAAAGAATAATGTTTGCAAGATAGGGCAGCATAGTACAAGTGTTTTATTTTGAAAAAAGCTTTACCCATTATTGATCGCACTTGTGTTTGTAAGTGGTCTTCATGCCAAAATCCCTTATTTGTAAAGGGATTGTTTTTTTTTTAACTTCCTTATGTTTTCCTTTTGTCTATTTTACTCATGCATTTTCTTATAATGAATCATTGTTGCTTTTTTTTTTTTTTCCCTACTTAAATCATGTCAGAAAAATGTTGATTGGACAGAGAACATGAATTGTCAAGACCAAAATGTAACTCGCCGCAAGATGTGATGTTAGGATTGAATCCGTCACGTCGTGCTCTGGAGCGACGCCTCGATTGTCCCCCTTTACACTGCTGTTTGTTTGTTCCTTTTTGCTCTGTCAATGTCTGGCATGCTGTCTCTGGAGTGAAAGGAGCATCCCTCCAACGCACACACACACACATTCACACACACTTCCTTGTACTATCTACGTTATCTTTTATACTCTAGTGCCACTTGGTGGAAGGAAACCACCTGAGACTTCTGAGAATGAGTCAAACTAATTGTCAGGGTCCAAAAGAAAAAAAGATAAAGAGATAAAAAAAGAGTGTGTCCACTCTTGACACCTTTTTAAAATGTCTGCCTTTTATTACAGCGTAATCATGAATGGCTGCACTTCTTTATGCCCCCCCCTTAGTTCGAGTGTAATGTTTAAAAAGGCGACAGGGCTCTATCCTTTTGAAATCCAGTATTCTTAAGCACTTATTCTGTTTATTTTTGCCCAGTTGTAAGCAGCACAGTGACCTTTTTTTTTTTTTTTTTTTTTAAAGCTTGACTACCTTTTCAGCACTTCAGAGTATGCATGACATTGCCCTCGCTCTAGATCTTTAGCACTTAATTGTGTTTAAAACTAACTCCATTGGTTGCATTTAGTTAGCATCACACTGCACTGTCTACAATCAGTTAGCTTTACGTTTGGCTGTATTTTATGATTAGAAAAGGCTCAACTATCTTATCTTTTGGCACTCGGTAAAGATTGGTATGTGCTGTACAAAGCTTTTTTTTTTTTTTTTTTTTTTATTACTCCATTGTTAAGGCTGTACAGGGTTGTGACGATAACTGGTAAATAGATCATTTGTACTTTTTTGGTTTTGTATTTGTTTTCTTTATTTGGCATTATTTTATGTTCAACTTGCCAGATCTAAATGTAACAGGATTTGAAAGTAAAGCTTACATCAGATATTACAGTTGTTTTGTCAGTTGTTTGTCTTTGTCAGTTGTCTCTGTTCATTCTTTTGATGGATATGACATTAATCCACCACCTCAAACTTTATCGCACTTCGCTAAACAAACTAACAATGTGTTTTCTTCACTACCAAAATACTCATTACCTCTTACAGTATGCAGAAATGCAGAGCAACTTTAAGTATTATTTCTAATATTCGTGCTACATATAACATTTAATGCGACGTGCAAGATACAGGCAAATCTCAAATTAATTTCTAATTTCTATTTATCTACACTGAAAAGTGTATTTGCATGTTGAAAGGTGAGCAGGAATAGTATCTTGCTTGTGTCATAGCTGCTAGCATGGATTTAATATTGGAGCCGCTGATTAATTTGAAATATATAATGTAAAATATATTATATGAAACTAAAAATATACAGCAGGCCTAATACATTTAACACAGTCGTTCTGCTTCACCATATTTAAGTCTTTAAAGTCCAGTAAACATATCACAGTCCACATAAAATAAAATAAGTGAAAAAAATAGATTTAAAAATAAAGATCAGATTGATGTTAACTGCAATGAACTGTAGCATTATGACTGCTGCAGGCAAAATCCTTTAACTTAATTATGTAAAACAAATTAAATATATAATATTCAAATTGTATATTCAATAAAATTTTCTTGAAAGTAATTTGGACAACAGCGTGAAATAATTACAAAAAAATCATCGTATTACAATACGACTCCACTGGAGGTCAATAATATGAAATATTTTCCAGCCCTAACTCGGTTCCTCACATCAACTTGCAAACACTAAATAAACTCAAATGCTGCTAAAGCCTTGGTGCCCATTCAGTATTCCTCTCAGAGAGAAAAGCAAGAAAAGACGGAAAATAAAGGCTGAGAAGAAACCGAAAGCATGTTTCAGACCAATGAGAGCGGCAGAAAAGAGCAGGTATCATTCAGCGGGGAGACGGGGACACGAGTTAAGAAAGAGCATTGATCATCTTTGAGGGACACAGCATTCTCTAATTTATAACGGTGGCATGCCATCATAATAATAAGGAATAGGATCTGTCATGGTGTCTAGCTGGTGTTTTTATTAGACCGATGGGAGGTCTCTCTCCCTCTCTTTTCTGTGTTGTAGTAATGAAAGTTACAGCACGTTCTCGCCCAGCCAAAGGTTGGCCCTGCCTAATGAAAACAGATGAAGCAGAGATAAAGTGTTTGCCGACATTAAGGGACTCATTTATCACCGTTAGCCCCCGAGCTATAGAACACCTTGGTCTGGAGCTCTCCTTTAACAGGCCCTGCCTCACAGCACCCTGGTGGCACGCTGCAGCCTTCCAGGCACATGAACACCTCCATCTTTACCTCTCTTTCTCTTTCATTCGTTGCAGATTGTGCATCGCTTTAACAGATTATATCACTTGCTATTGCGTCTCTATGTGCATATAGTCTCCTCCACATCGTTTACTGTACACAAGAGTGAGGTTTTCGCTGTTAAAAAAGAAAGAGTTCTTTTTAGAGGAACCTTTATCAAATCTAATGGATTTGGCAGTCCTTGCGGGACCTCCATCACCGCGCCCTCGATGTTGACCCATGTGGGTTCAACAGCCATCCGAAAGCAGAGTCTCTTCCTGTTGAAGGGCCATGTTCTCATCTAGCTGCTCATCTTGCCTGTGTAATAATGAATCTTTTCGGCTGTGTTTAAAGCTGCTTAATTAAGTTCAAAGCAGCGCTCGGGGCACTGTGCGCCTGCTCATCTGACCTCCCTATGAGTGGAAGTGTTGATTAGGAAGTGAAGAGACATGCAGGCACTGCAGGGGATGGCTATTGATTGAAAGGATAGAAAAACCTCATTTGGATTTTGTGATTGGAATATCGCACTGTACATGGGGGCCTGTTTTTCTTCATTTGCCGAATAACAATAACTCCATTCCTGTGCTGACACTTGGGCGAAATTGTCAACTAAGTGAGGAATTTCTGTGATAAGACTAAACGCTGGAGTTTTCCCTCATCCCAATAATAGCCCTTCACCCCGGCCCGAGCTGTCTGCACAATGTCGACCTTTCGACACCACCTCGCGAAAGTTGGCCGCTGTCGATCGATAGCGTGTTAGCTTTTTGTTTGAAGGTTCAGGCTGCCTTGGCTTTATTACAGCTGCTGAGAGTCATGGGGGAGTCGTGCACGGCTTTGTGAGAGAGGAGCTCCCTCTTGTTTGCCAAAAGTGTAATCCCGCCGTGACCTGCCGTGACCCTGCCCTGAGAGGAAAGCTGCTTAGACAGAAGTGCGTGTCTGTGGGAGCTCCCAGCTGCCTGGCCTCTCTCTCTGTCTCTTTTTTTTTTTCTCTCTATTTTGCTCACTACATCTACCTCACACTCTTTTTTTTTTTTTACCCCCTCTTTATAGCTCCATATACCGTACATCTTGCCATCAGACAGAATCTCTCCTCTAGCCCCTCACTCAACACTCTCCTCTTCCTGTTTACCTCCTCATTCTTCTGTCTTCTTTTACAAACTCCATACATGCTTCACTCAGCATCAATGCTTCCAAGACTGCCCCTCCTCACCGCCCCTCATCCACCATCGAGGTTTAAACCCTGTGAAGGAGCCGAGGCTTTGCTAAGTGGAGACAGATCTCCTTTTTTTTTGTTCCAACAGAGAAAATAAACACAGAGTCCTTCCATAGACAGCCTTCAGTACGGGCTGCAGAGCAGGACCACTGGCACACAGGAAAGAGAAAATGAAGGAAGAAAATGACCTCTGGAATCGATTTGGCATGGGTTGAAGCCAGGGCTAAAACTGCGCGGAATAAGGCTCCGCTGAGGCTGCTTGTTGATTCATAAATCTATTCATCTTAGAAAAAAAATTAGGCATCAAAATGAATTGGTGAATATGAAATTCCATGTTTATTCAGTCCTTAATGGTGTGTGGACGACGTACAAGTCTGCACAGGCTGCTGGAAATTCATGCAGTTTTATGCAAAGTGCCAGCTAAAGACAAAGATGTCAGGTTCAAGCCTGTGTGCAAAAAAAAAAAAAAGACAATCCACACCTGAGGCGCACCTGAGAGAGCAGCGGAGAGCTGACCTGCAGGCTCATGTGGTGCGTCACTCACTCGCCACTCTGCTGTCGGGTTGGACACGCATGGCGGGACATGTACAGTATTTACATGCATGTTTGGTGCCCAGCCCACGGGCGTAGCATCGCTGCCTGCCCCGGGCCCCCCGCTGAGCCCGTTCCCCGTTCTCTGGGGTGAGACATCACTCGGCGGGGGTCAGCAGCAATCTGATTCAGGAAACACTGCAGGGGGTGTTTGGGTGGGTGGGGGGGAAAAGTCCCTGAGCCTGGCATATCCAGACTTAGGGCGGCCTGAATCAGCAGGAGAGGGGGGCAGATCATACCCTCCTGCTGGGTGCTGCCTCAAATATAAAGCTACTGCTTGGCCACTTCAACTGGATGACAAACATATTACAGAAGAGAGGAAGGGGAGGAGGAGGATGGTAATGGGCAGAGGGAGAGCAGCTCTGCTTAAGTATGATCACCTCTTTGAAACAGATAGGACACAAGCAGCCAGCCCCCCTGTTTTCTGTCTCTGCTTTTACCACCTATAGGTTACAGTCGGCGCCACGCTTCATTCACATCTCCCATGACAATAAAACTAAAGATGCTGCTCACCGATTCTCAGCTGCTTACAAGAAAAATCTCTCCGACTGAAACCCAACAAGATGGTAATTTTCAAATATCTACACACGCCCTTGTTTTTAACCGTTTTTCGCCGGCGAGATGCAGCGATTTCAATGATTCAAGTCTGCTGAGATCTGAAGTGAGGCGATTTAGTTAGAGAGAGCTTAACAGAATAGCCCAAGGTCAAGCCCAAACTAATCAGGCTCCTCATTTCCCTGGATGGAGTAATGAAGTAGAACGCTGACCTCCGGCTGACCCTGGGAATCTGTAGCAAGGAAAACCGGCCCCGAGACCAATTAGCCACAAGTAAACGGAAATATTAAAAAAGAGCAGTCATTTATTAATAAATATTCGAGTCACCAAAAAAAGCAGCTTCAAAGCGCTTCGCTGTGCCTTTCTGTGGAAAGAAAGGTTTGGTGTCTGTCGTGACGGCTTAAACATTGCAGGATAACAAGCTCCTTTTTGTCTGCATCCTAAAGATGATTCGTACCGAGGGTTGATTACAACCTGGTTAGCTCTTCCTAATTATCTCATGCACTTGAGCTTTTAATGATTTCCATGATTCAATTATCCCTAACTGAATTCCTGTCTTCAATCAATTAAAGCCATAGCTGCACACTCATCCATCTTCCAATCAGGACATCGGGAATCCCTCCATCCATTCTCATTTGAGAAGAGAGTGGGTCAAACAAATTAACAGAGATCGCATCCATCCATGTCTTTCCGTCTTTTTTTCCCCTCATTTTCAAACCTTTTCTGTTACTTTTACTTTTTTGTACTGTTGCATCTGGTGAGGGTTGGTTTGAGATGACGGAAGAGATCATTGTTTTTAAGTGTCATCAACATTTTTTTTATTATATTTTACTGAATTGGAGGTCTCCTACTTGCCTGACCCTTCATCTGCACAAACAGCTTGTGATCATAATAAATTGTACTCAAACCTTGAATAAATACAGTACAATCTTTTAATCTAAAACCCTTTTTGTCCTGTTACTCTGTGCTGGTTAATGATACCTAATGTCAAGGTGAGTGACAGTCTCTCAAGAGCGCTCTGGCACAAAGACACACACACGCAAACACTCACTTTTGACCACAAACACACACAGTTTGGCACCATCTGCTGGAACCTTGAGAAATATGTAGGAGAAATACTTAGCTTGAGAGGATGTTTGGATTAAAGTAAACAATAAAAGTACTGTGAGGGGAAAAAAAAATCCTGAAACAAAAAAAAAACAAAAACAAATTGTTCCTGTGAGATCAAACATGCACAGGCATATTTCAAAAGTCCTTAATAGCAGAGTGCTTAAAGCAAAGGTATATTGGAATGATGAATGCAGCCAGTTCACAAGCAAATTAGAGGAAGAAGAAGAAGAAGAAGAAGAAGAAGAAGAAGAGAAATGGTTGCCAAGGTGCCCAGATAGTCATTTAACCCTCATTGGTCGAGAGGGAAGCCGAGGGCAGGGCAGCCTTTTCACATGCTGCTCTTTCCATCCTCATTTTATCTCCCTTGTCTCATCCCTGCCACCACCAATATGGTTTCCTTGAAAGGGCTGAGCATTCTTTTTAATGTAAATACCAAATTGGGCTCTTTCTGCGCAGACGCACAGGATGGAGCCGAAGATTAGGTTTGATGTTTTATCACCGCTGAGGCTTTTCTCTTGAGCAAAATCGTTTAACAGCAGAGCAGAGGCACGAGGGGCATTTTGGTCACATTTAACATTGGGGAAGATCAAATGCAAAGACGGGCCTAGCGCCCTGCTCCGGCCTTGTCCGAGTATCCCACAATGATGGACTCGGCGGCGGGAATGTGGCTGCGAACTTCAATCTCATCAATCTCAGCAGTGTTCGTCATGTTACTGAGGAGCTTCAGATGTCTTCATTCAGAGGGCAGCCTCGACTATGTCTTTTTCTCTCTCTCTCTTTTTTTTTTTTTGGATGGCGGTGAGTGTGCATTCCCTGGCACAATTTTCAATAGAGCTCCCCCTGGAGTAGCCGGGGAATGGCTATCACAACAATTACACTGACAGCTCTTTTCTAAAGTGCACTTGATTTATTTGATTTAGCTAAGATTAATGGCCCTCCCTCCAAGCAGGCCTGGCTGAGATGTGCAGCGAAACACAGGCGTGCTCCTACAGAAGCACAGGTGTACGCAGACACAGATAATGGAATTGCACAAATCCAAACATACATGTACTCATACTAACAAATCATCCTTGACCATAAAGCTTAAGCCTGTTTTTTTTTTTTGTTTTCTATTTACCCCTGAACTGACAGATATATTCCTCCCAGACATACATTAGGATGATTACAGTGGACATATAATAAAAATGAGACACGCCATTATGGAAATCCAGAGCTGCCAATATTAAAATGTAATAATATAATCAAGTGTCATTTCAATATTTGTGTGTATAAGGTATGATAAAATAAAATAAAAAAAATTTCACTGCTATTAATGTTGGGACTTAAAAAATATTGCCAAAGTCAAGCATCAAAATCGCTGGGTGGGATACCTGCAACATCCAAAATGCATTAATCAGAGGACGATGTTCTTCTGCTTTAGTTTTTGGCCACAATTGCCAGGTCTGTCTCGTATGAGCAAACTAGTGGTCCTTTCTCTGCGGAGATGCTTGAATAAAAAAAGTTGACCACACTGTCTCACACTGTTGTAATTGTTGTAATGGTTTATTAATGTAATTGTACAAAGCTGTGCCGTCCTCTGACTCAAAAAAAATTCAGTTGTGCAGAGATTATTTTTTAGCCTAAAGAGATGCTTACAAATAAATACACAGCAGTCTGGTTATAGCTTTCATTTCATTTCATTTTAGTATTGGCAGCCCTAGATTTTTTGTTTGAACACAAAAGTAGAGTCGTCTGATTTCAGTTTGTTACCATGTTTTGTTTAAATAATTTCAATTCTACTCAAGTAAGGTCAGTTAAATTTTGTTCAGTATTTCTATTTTGTGTTGCAATAAGTTACATGGTTTGTTCTTCTCTTTACTGTCTCACACACACAGGCACATAAAGTGTATGCAGACACACATGTTCCCAGAGCTCGCTGCTAGAGGGAGACACCTGCCCCTCCACTGTGTGCCAGGAAGCGCTACGTCTGGCTGGCTGGCCAACACTTGCCAGGCCAGCGGTCCGGTACGGTCCAGTGCGGTTGGCACTGACGCCTGCCCATCTGCCCGAGTTGACACGTTCGCTCCCACACCACTTGTCCAGGAGGACGAAATGTGCTGTGGTGTTCTGGCAGAGCTCCCCGAAATGTCAACCTGGCGTGACAAACCCATGCCGGCCCCTTGGCCCTCGCAGGTCTGGTAGTGTGGGGCGCTGCCCTGGATCAGACGGGAAGCCAGGAACATGCCACGGTAACAACAACCGCTGATCGACTACCGGGGCGCTACCATCTTGTCCGGGGTGGATAGAGCTTGTTCGGTCGGGTAGAGGATGACTGTTCTCATTACTGGCCCTGAACCTTACAAAACTTGGCTATTCACTAGTTGATAGAGGGCAGCTGGACAGAAATGAGACATCATGAGCAGGAAATGCATTCAGGGAACACGCTTGGACCCTCCACAGAAGCAATCCCATTCCATTAAAAATTGTTATGAATGAAGAAAATTGTAGCTCGCCGTCTCTTTATTACAAGCCAAAAACAATGGACGCAGAAGACAAATAACATGCGGAACATATTTTCTGTTGTTTGAGCAGATGGTCTTGGAGGTGCTGTGAGGGTCTGATGTTGGCTGACTCTGTCCTGCAGCCCCCTCAGGGCAGCAACTGTGAGTGGTCATTAACACGGGGAGCAGGCCATGCCAGGAGAGAGAGGAGTCTAGCGGTAGTTAACAGCCACTATCCAGTTAAATCCTCCTCCTCCTCTCTAAACAGGAACAACTACAACATTCCTACTGGCTGCCAAGGCTGTAAAAGCAACACATCATGTAAAGCCCTCTAGAAAAAAAAAAAGACAAACAGCACAAAGGAAGACAATGGGGAAAGGTGTATTTCTACTCCACTGCCCCTCATCGCTCACTTTTGCTGAATCTAAGGTTACGGCCGGGGCTGTCTGGCAGTTATCCATACACGCCGAGTCGCGGCATCAGTGTGTGTGCGCACATGTGCGTGTGTGCACGGTGGAGCTGTGGACAGGTATGACAGGCTGACCTCCACATGTTACCAGAGAGAGTGTGCGGCCCAGTGTTACCTGTCATAACATGGGCTGCCTGGAGCCCTGGAGCACCAGCCTGACCAGGCCACTGGGCAGCCAGAAATAATAGAGACTGGCAAGAGGGCAATGAGGGGTCACACGGAGGGAGAGAGGAGGGGGGAGGAGGGGGACAGGGACATATGACAGGAGGACTGGTGGAAGGATGAAAGCGGGAGAGTGAGAGGGGGAAGAAGACAGCAAAGAGAAATTTACTGTAGTGAGGAGAGCGGCGAGGATAATGATGTGGGAGCAAGTGGGTCAATCAAGGAGCAAAGAAAGGAAGATAAAAGAGAGAGAAGGTAAGGAAGGTGGCTGCTGTTCTCCCTGCACATTACCTCCTCCAGCCTCTAAAGACAGCTAAAAAATTATGCATAAAGGCAGCGAGGGAAGAGAGGAACCTGACTGGTGCTTTATGAGCTCTCAGTCTCTGTGTGACATCCTCAAACCAGAAAGACGAGCCTCAGTTCTAACAAGACGGACCACCTCGCATCACTTCCCATTTGTTTTGAAGCCCAGTTTATCTTTGAGAGTACGATGTTGGAGCGCTCTCGAGGTGCAGCCACTCGCCCGCAGAGATGGAACAGCTGAATTCACTTAGGCAGGCTTGGCCAGCAATTAAAGTGCTGGATTAAGAGTGATTGCATTTTGTGTCCTGAGGAGGCGCTGCCTGCCATCTTGAGAGGTCTCATTAACATGGCTGCCGTGGGCTGTGCTGAGCACTGCCACAGGCAGTTAAAAAATAATGGAGACATTATCAGCCTTAATGTCCTGTACCTGGAGTGGAGAAGATTTTATAATCACTATTGTGATGGGCCACGGGCTGCCGGTTGTGCGAAAGGGAAAGGTTGGATGAAGATAACCCTTTTTCTGACCAGACCCCTGTGTGTTTTTTTGATCAGCCACTACACGTGGGGAGTCTGAGCAGCTGGATTTCATTAATTGAGTGCTGGCAGCGTTCTGCTCTGGCGGCAGGGGTGAGTCACACTGGTGGGATTGGTCTCTCTCTCCCTGATATCATCTTCCAACCATAACTACAAATAATTATTCACTCAAATCCATTACCGGGGGTCAATCAAGTTCCCCAATCAGTTCTAAAGTCCAATTACTGGCGCCAAGGCTCTATTCGCGCCTTCCTGCAGATGAAGGCCTGGCCCACAGGCTGTCCAGTAAATTACACATAGCAAACAGTGGAGTGTGCATGTGTGGGAGAGCGAGCCTCCTCAGGTGGGTAATAAAGCAGAGGTACATACTGGTCTCCCTGGGGCATTCTGACCGTACCATCTAGCAGACTTCGCCAGGTTAAATAGAATTAGCCCATGCAATGAGACGCGCTTCGAATACCAACCACGTCTCATCACTCTACAGGCGAGAGAGCACGCAGCATGCACAGCGCAGCCTGGTATTAACATCCATCTCAGCAGTTGATATAATAAGACATGTCGCCATAAGGGTCTTCTTATAAAGAGGCTGCACAGTGACCCATCAGAGCGGCATAATGAGCAGGGTGTTACATCTACAACACACACACGGACACACACACGCATGCACACACACTCACGCACGCGCACGCACCCAAACTCAGGGCTTCGTTGCAGCTCTCCAACCCCATTAGCGTGTGGCTTCATGTATTGTTTTGCAGCAGTCTTGAAAGTGAGCCCCGAGCCTGGAGGAAACGCTTCTCACACACTCATCTGTCACTACAGAGAGACAGCAGTGCAGCCAGCCGAGTCGGAGCGGCCGGGTGGGCAACAAGGCAGGCAGCGTGTGTGGGTGCGTGTATGTGTGTGTGAGAGTGTGACAGGGGATGGATGGCTTGTATGTATGTACAAGATGTGTAGGAGGCGAGCGGGACGGGTGTTCATGCGTGTGTAAAAAAGAGAGGGGAGGGTGGGTGATTGCGGCGGTATGCGCTTGTGTGCGAGGAGCAGGGCAAACATAGCAGGGACGGGGTGAAGCTTTGTGGATCAGCAGCCCATGACCGGTTGTCACACTACACACTACACACTACACACTACACACACACACACACACACACACACACACACACACACACACACACACACAGAGACAGTTCCCACATCAGCCTGGTAGGAGGGCCAGTCTGACATTTCCCTCAGTGTCAGGCTTCCCTCACGCCCTAATCTGACCAGAAAACAACCCAACTAGAACGCTGACACAACCAACAAGGAGAAAAACATACATGTCTGTCAGTGCTACGAAATACTTGCTGTGTTTACTGACATTTGTAGCGGCTCCATTGTAAAGCGCTCATTTCAGTCTCTGAGGTTTTCGAAGGGGAAAAGCTGAGTTTTTGGACAACAGTATGAGGGCACCGTTTTTGTTTTGTCCCGAGCCAGGAAAGCATTCTGACTTCAGACTGCTGACACAAAGAAAGGCTGTCAATGTAAGCCCCCTCCATTAAACACAAGGAAACCTCATCAAAGAGCCAGTCTCTGTCCTCTGCTTACATTCAAGAGATCCAGTGAAATGCCAAACACATGTGGATGATTCCCCGTGTTTAGGCTAAAATGGCCGAACACGATCCGGCAGCATTTGAGTTAATCTTCCTTAGTGAAACCGCATGGCGTTGTTTACACTGGAGACAACTGTGTGTGTGCATATATGCATGTGTGTGTGCGGATCGTGTCCAGAGCTGCAGAACTCACTGTTCCCTCTTGCAAAGCCAGAGCAGTTACAGTGTGTATGTGTTTGTGTCAGCATGATGGAGGAGAAGGGTGTTACTCAGACCTAATGAATCCATCTGCATTCAAGGGGCATTCTTCCTCTTGTACGCAGGCGGGAGCAAACGAGCAGCGACCTGGGAACTCGTCCAGCGGTTGGGGGGCTCAGGTTTGCTATTTCCAAAGCAGACCAGCAAGGACAAGCGTGGATTAGTATTGAATACACCTCTTTTTTCCCCCCTCTTGAAATCTAGGCTATTTTCAAAGAGAGGGTTGAGGTTGAAAGCAGTCGCACACTCAACCCTCCTGCTCTGTACTGTACTTAGCATTGCTACTTTCTGTTTTTTCAGCGAGGATTGAGAAGAGCCAAGGAGGGTTTGGCACCGAGGGCGAGGACTACAGTACAGCCTGTGCTCCAGGAGAGTGGCAGCTGCTGATGTCCTCACCTCTGAGTGACCTGGCACCCCAGGCAACCTCAATGAAGAATGGATGGAGGGCAGGAGGCGGGGGCGTTATGAAGGGGAGGGTGGTTGGCACCGAGGGCCCAGTCATTAGGATAATGAATCCAGAGCTGAGTGGAATTTGGGAGACCTCTAGTGGCTGAAGACGGTAGATACTCACACCCACAGGGGGTCGACGTACAGAATCAGGAGCACTACATATTTTATAATATCAAATCCAATCATTACTGTTTGCCCCTGACCTGGAGAAAGTTATTCACACCCTCATATTTCACCTCATCTTAATTTTTTCAACTCTTTATAATCTGCTTTTAATTTAAAAAAAGCCAAATCATCTATAGTCAGTTCAAAATACAGCTGCTAGGCTTTAAACTAGAGCTAAGAAACCAGGAGAAATTACCCCAATTAGAGGTTTTATTTATCTCTTATGAAACATTAAACCAATTGGCTCCAAGTTATATTTGCAGCATATTATTGGAAGCACAAAAAATCTAGGATAGCAACTTGATTGCTTCACTGAATTCCACTGCGCCAACACTTTTTGGAGAAATATCTCCTTCCTCAGCCCTAAAATGTCACATTTTCCAAGCGCTGCTGTGCAGATGGTGGATAGCGAAAGCTTTGTATGTTTGAAGCACCAGCAGCTAAGTTTAGATTTCTCACATATCAAGCCCATATGCACAAGGGTGCACGACTACGCCGGCAGAAAAGAATATCCTACCCACGGTACAACTCCATTGTGTGAACCATCATTCACAATCTTCACTGCTATACCTGTTTTCTGTTTAAAACACTGACTGACTTTTGGAATGACTTTTAGCTGACTTGAATTATTTGATATTTTATCAATTGATTTGATCTATTTTACTGTGTATCGAGAGAGAGAAAGAGAGAAGAGTTAGAGAAACATTTTATCATTTCAGTCCTTTATAATGCAAAAATGCCAATATTTGCTGATTTTCTATGTCAACTTGGACTCTAACATTTTATAAACTAAATGATTAACAGTCAATATCTGTCAATAACAAAATATTGAATAGTTGGAGATAAAGTACTTAAAAATAAGGTAGTTCTTTTGCAGAATATTGGGATATTCAGTATGAGAAATGCTCTTTGTATAGATGTATGTGTCACTGATACTGGGGTCTATGCTTCACCCTGAATAAGGCAGCATGTCTGTTTAAATTAATAAAGTAGCTGCAGCAGTGTTATGAGTGTGCGACTTGTCTGTTTTCAGTTCTCTGGTGGTGTCCAGGACTGCAGTGCATTATGAAGGTAATTCTGAAAAAGTGTGTTTTGCCTGAATTAGAAGCAACTGTGTAGCCGACTCGTTCAGGGGATACCTCAAACTTACATTTCTGGCTCCAGAACACAGAAAAAAATTTCATTATATCTATGACAAATCTTGGGACTAATATTCGTAGAGGTAACAATAGTCATTGCCACTTTTTTCATATCATGAGCAAACACAAGGAGAGAGAAAAGACTGTCCAGCTGTACTGACAGGTTTAATGTTATTCACTTATCCATTTAAGATTCACATCATTCTTTTAATATTATATTCATCTCAGAAACACAAATAGTGAATAAAAAACATTTTGCTTTTTCAAGGAAAATTTGTGTGTTTGTTCTTGGAGCAATATGTCCATGGCAGTTCAACAAGAGTAACAAGTGACCATGACAAATCCCATTTATCTGAACCTGATCCTTTGATTAACAATTTTGTTCCGGGGTTACAAACCCTGTGTATTATTGATCAGTATAGAAAGAAAGTGGGCAAGAATATCAGTTAAAATATCTCATCACAGATCACACTTCCACTACAGTATTTGTTATGTCAGTATTTATAGCATGAAGTCACTGCTGCACCATTTAATTACCCTGTTTATAAAAGTGTCGCTCTCTACATATATGTTGTACTGATCTCATTAAAACAGTTCATGAGGATCTGTAGTGTAAGAAGACCATCCAAATATTTACTTAAGCAGGTAATTTGGCAGCGTAACAGTTCATATCTCACAGCGCTGTTAAACACAATTGATCATTTTGGTGTCCACCATCCCAAGTACGAATGTGTCTTGAATCTGTAGACGAGAAGTGACAACTGTGGGCACTTTCAGCTCTCTCCTGATTCGGATTAAAGCATCCAGAAACTCACGTTTCTGTGGAGGGGTCACTTCCATCAAAGGTGTTTTAAATTTCAAATCAAGTGCAAAAAGAGCAAGACTGCTTCTTTTTGTGCAAACCACAGAGTCAAGGTCACATATTCTCACTCCGTCGTGGCTTTTGTTGGCACTGAGTGGCCCTGATCAGCCATGAGGCATCCATCCTTCTCCCACAGTGCAGTCCCGCTGATTACTGTGATGACGAGAAGGCTTTGAGAAGCAGGTCAGCAGCCAGGCCTGGAGAGATGGCTCCTTTGGTGACCCTCTCCTCGAGGTGAGGCAGAGCGTCTCTGACACTGGGGTGATTCTGGAAATGTTGGAGGACGTTCTCCTGGATCAAACTCCACATCCAAACCTTCTGCTGGGCCCTCCGCCGGCCCTGCAGTTCACCGCTGGCTAACATGGCATCCCGGTACGACTCCATCTTGGCCCAGACCTCTGGGATGCCCTCACTGGTGTGTGAGGAGGCGCGCACCACCTGAGGAGGGAGTTGGGGGGGAGGGGCGCAGGATGCATGTGTGAATTTAAAGCGTCTCTTTTTTAAACAAGCAGGTTGGCAGGTAGTCTGGACCATTCAGCTGTTCAGCCTGAGGACGACACCAAAGGCACAGCAAACTGCCTTCCATAACTGATTCAGTACGGAAGGTTTTAAATGATGATGACATGAACTTGTGTGTCATATTTAAGATCCTGTATGGCCCTCTTAAGCCCCTTTGTCAAACTCATGGACCTCCAGGAAAACAAAGGCAGATGCCAGAGGCGGCCGTATTGTCCCATCCAGAAGCAGCAAAACTGGACAATCACTCTTTGTGAGACTCTGTGAGAGCAGCAAATCTCTGGAACAATAGTCTGTATATAGCATTTTTCAATGAAACTTAAAAAATGGCTAAAGTTGATTAAACTCTCTTCTTTTTCCCATTGCTTCCTGTATGTCTCTACACTGTACGCTGTCCTATAAAGGCAAAAATGACCGAAAACCTTTTTAAAAAGGTTCAAATCTACCCAGATATGTACTTGTGCTTTTATGCATGTTCCATATAGTTTATTCAATTGATTTATCTAAGTTTAAGATGTTTTTGTGATGCACTTCCGTCCTGTATGAAGCTGTCATGTCACTTAACAAACAGTGCATTTGTCTCCCCATAACACCTTCACACAAGCAACCTGGGGATAAAGGTCACTTAGGTGTTTAGTACGAGTGACTGCAGGTCTACTGTCAGAGCCACAGATTCGACAGCACATGGTGACATTCAGGGTAACGTTCAAATTCAAAGCAGACCCAAGAGCGAAGGTGCCTCAGATTTAGGAATACAAAATAAATCAGGGCATTCATTCATATATGCATTTAGGACCCATGAAACAGTTTATATAAAAGTTAACCTGCTTTTTATCACTTTATTACACGCTTGTGAACAAAAATGGGAAAAGGGACTTTGAAGGAGAGAAGTCCTCAGTGTCGATGTCAAATAAACCCCACAGACACTCAACAATCTCCCGACTGCTAAAGTGTAATGAAGTTACATGTATCATTTGGAGATAATTTGACATCAACTGGCAATCGGTGAAGTTGAATGTGACAAGCCTGATAAATACTGGAGGCCTCTGATCAACGGCCAATTATGAATCCCCTAATTACATCATTAACTTAATCATTTTACAGGGATTTGATTTGAGTCTGATCCAAAAACAGGAAATCAAACTTTGTGAGACTAACTGTTGTGCATGCTCACTAATTATCTTCAAGCTAGTTCAAAATTTAAAAATTAATTTTAAAAAAAACGTACCCAAAATTTCTGACTCCACCCCAGAATAATAGAGTTGAGTGGAGTTTGGTTAGTTTACCTTTTATAAAAGCTGTTTGGAGGTATGTGAGAAAATACTGTATGTTCTGTGTAACTTGGGTGAACTGACCATATGAAGAGCTGCTCCAGCAATTTAGTATCGCCCTTTCTTAACATTGAGAGACAGATCAAGCTCCAAAAGCACCGGATCCTACACTTATCCAATTTATAATCCTATAATCCAACTCAATAACATTTTTGTGAGATCCTCCCTGCCTTCTAAATGCCTTTCAAACATCTTTCTAACTCCACGCAAGGTCTCTGTGTCTCCAAGCTCAAACTGAAATTAGAAGTAGAGCCAGTAAGAAAAAGTTTATTATATGGCACTTTTCAAAACCAGGGTTAGAAAGGGCTTCAAAGTTATGAAGACAACTGATGAAAAAAGGATTTAAATGTATACATACATATTTTAAGACAGGAAAAGAATGAGAATAAATCAGTTAGCATTCTAGTTGAATCTTAATCAAAGAAAACCGTAACTATTTTAGTACAGTTTCAGTCAGATGACTGTTGACATTTCAGTCTTTGCTAGTCATCAGATATTTAACATCTCAGGTGTCATGTCTTAGTCATGGAAAAAAACCTTGTTGCAGAACATATTTGCAGTATTTAACGAAATTAACACTATTAAATAAACAGGTAGTAGGTCGGTCGGTAGGCGGGTCTTGAGATGAGATTTCAGTTGAATAATTTTCTCAGACTTAAAGTTTGTCCAGTGTCACAGAAGACATTCAACTATTTGTGGAGTGCCCTTAAGAACAAAACAGAGACAACTACTTATACTCATTGTGAACTTGCTGATAGGTTATTGGCAAATGTAGAGAATTCATTGCAGAGCTGAAATGATCAGTTGATTGACAGAAAATTAAACTTTTTTGATAAGATTTAAAGTCTTTTTAAAGCAAAAAGGACAAATATTCTCTGACTTGAGCTTCTTTAATGTGAGGATTTTCCTCTTTTCCGTGTTTGATATCACTGTCAATCGAATATTCTCTGGACTAAGGACTGCTGATTGGCAAGGCAAGGCACAAGGCATTTGAAGATGCCACCCTGGGCTCTTTAAACTTTTGATGGGTATTTTTTATACAATATTCTGATATTCATGAGAAAAAATATGAATTGATTGAGAAAAGAATTGTTAGTTGCAGCCCTAATTGTAAGTCAAAGTAGTTTATCATTAGGTCTCACCAAGAACTTAGAAATCAAAGAAGCACTTGTCTTATATTATATTTTCATGCTGGGTGAGGTAAACAACAGAAGACAGACTGATGAAGAAGAGAGACAGCGAGAGACTAAATCATAGATTATGGTACTGGAAGCCAAGCATACAGACACAGAAGAACGCAAGATAGCAAAGGTAAGGATACGTACAGAGAGGAGACTACGAAGAGCAGCCTATCAAGCTTTTATGTTGAGTGTGCAGGCTTCTAATCAGCGAAATGCATGACACAGCAGCCGAGTATTCAGAGCAGCAGGAGAGGGGAGTGGGGGGGAGGAGGGGATGGGGGGAGGTGGGGGTGTTTCCTGGCAGCTTGCCCAGTGGGCAGATGCTGCATTGGGCTAGGAAAACAAAGGGACAAGGCTAGGAACGCAGGCGGGTGAGCTGGGACATGCGGGGAGGAGTGAGACACTGCAGACCTGAAAGCATGATGCCATGACATCACCACCATCACCACCATCACCATCATCATCATCATCATCATCATCATCCCTCCTCCGGGGTCAGGTGACCTCTCAGTGGGATGGCTTGTTGGACCCACAGAGCAGTATTACCTCTACTGCAGCTGCCCAGTGGGTCAAATGTTTGTCACTTGTCAGTTATCCTTTTTATTTTTTAAATGCCAAATCATTTTGCTGTTAGCTCCCTCCCTCACTACACTAAAAACACACACACACACACACACACACACACACACACACGTACACACACGTACACACACGTATGCACACAAACCTTAGGGTTCCAGGACTTGGACTGTCTCCTGAGTAGCTTGAGTGCGCTGGTGTATTCAGCCTGGATCCTCCTGGCAGGTACCACCAGGTCGCCGTCTGACTTTGTCACCACCACCAGGTCGGCCCTCTCAATGATGCCCCTCTTGATACCCTGGACAGAGATTTTGGCATTAAAGGGAGGGGGTCATTAACTTCTCAAACCACTGTAAATAAATCTGATGTCTAGACACCTAATCTGCAGAGGGATCTGTGTGCAGAGTGATGGATGGAGCTGTGGTTGGTTGCCAGTTTAGTTTTTTATTAATCTGATATTGTTGCTTTCTATCCGTCCCTCACCGATGTCAGCTTGATCCAAACTAACTGATCCAAAAGCAGCAGTTACTCTACAAAATGGCTTTCACCTGTTGAAATGTAGTTTCAGTTCAGCTGTTTGCAACCAGCTGGGGACTCCAGGCTTCAGTAGCTATCAATGTTGTTTGGCCTTTATCTGATTAAGATGTTTGCTCTGCTCGAGTCATAAAATCAGTCATATCTCAGCGCAATATAACATCTATAAGTCACAGTTTTGTGGCACTCAAGCTTTAATTTAAACAAGTTAAAGTTGTGTGTACAGTTAGGAATACTGCACACCTGAATAATATACTTTTACTGTAGTTGATTGATTTTAATGCTTTTGTGGCCATGTGTTTAATTTCAATAATTGATGATGTTCCACAATCACCACATTGATCCTTATGAAATATGCTAATTAAGTCATCAATTTAACAAACAATAAATTAGCATATAACTGACATACTTATCTTTACATAAAATGTTGACATAAAGTCAGTTTGTTTCAATTTGATTTCAAAATATAGATCAGATCATCTATTTTACTACTCCTACTAAACTTTTAACTCAAAACATGTTTGTGACTTATCTGAAGTTTGTATAATGTACACACTGCACACTCCAAAGACAACAGCAGTGAAGAATAATATTGAGTAAACTGTTTTAAAACCACTATCAGAACCAGCTTTATAACCTGCCACATTAGACTTGAGCATTATTCAACCTAGCACATCTAATATTCTCTTTTCTTCCAGTTCCCAACTGTTGAAATATCATCTGACACTTATTGGCTTGTTGCTACTGATGTTTTTCACTGACCTGAAGTTCGTCGCCCCCTGCTGGTGGAATCAGCAGCACAAACATGTCAACCATGTCAGCCACTGCAAACTCTGACTGACCCACACCTGGAAACAAAACGACAGATTTTATTTACACCAGCGGCCAACAAAAAATGATATTAACCCTTACAGCAACATAATACTGAAAATCATTCATCTAAAATTACATCCACAATAAAGAGCCAACAATTTGATTGTTGTACTCTGCAGTTTACAAGTTCATTTGATTTTATAATATTATGCATTAGGAGCAGAAAGTAGTGATTCACTGTAAACAATCTTCCTCAGGACTTGTAATCACAAGCCTCCACAAACTTCAGATTTATCACACTGAATAAATTCTAGCCTCAGAGATGAAAGAAGGTGACGAATAGGGCCGGGTATCAAACCTCAACACTTCACTGAATGGTGTCTGAGGCACGACTTAAAGTTACAAGTACTTGCTGAGATTGTTACTCTTTCTGATTCTCTGATCAGATATTTCCTGATTTCCAAACACAATTTTGTTAATTTTATACTGTATCCAATTTGGCAAAGTTGTAAGGCAGTGTTAGAACAGCAGTGAACATTGATGAAACACTTTGTATTAATACAATGAATGAATATCCAGAAAGTGTGCCAGGGTGCATCCAAGATGATGACTTTAAAAGAAATCTGTCTTAAAATGGATAAAATATTATTATTATTATTATTGCTGGATTGAAAATTCACTTTGATATCACAGTGTCTTACCTACGGTCTCTACAAGGACAATGTCATATCCCGCACCCTCACAGAGAACAATGGCCTCATTAGTTGTTCTGGTGACTCCACCAAGTGTTCCTGAGGCTGGAGATGGTCTGATAAAAGCATTCATGTCCCTGGAGAGCTCAGTCATACGAGTCTTATCACCCAGCAGAGACCCTGCAACAAGAGAGATGAGGCAGTCTGTAGTATGGGCTTAACAACATTAATGCAACAGTGCTGCTGATCTGTTCTACTTTTTTTAAATTTTGAAGCCTAACTAAAACATCTACAAGCACTCACTGAACCTGAAAAAACATCTTTACACATCACATTACACATTCCCACAATCTATTGTGCATTGTAAAAGCCCCAGCAATAACTCATCAGTATGACATGATGGTGATCTGTGTATCAGATGTTACCTCCTGTAGTGCAGGAGGATGGGTCAACAGCCAGCACTGAAACTTTATGTCCACGTGCTGTCAACATCTTCCCCACCACCTCGATGAAGGAAGACTTCCCTGCTCCTGGAGGGCCAGACAGACCTGAGAATTCAACAAAGTCATCAAATCAGTAAAAAAAAAAATGGCACCAAGAACATATTTCTCTGACTTCATATAACTTTAAAAACAGACTTAAATACAAGACAAGCACCGTAAATCTCACCCCAACAGGTCTGAAACTAACTGTAGAGGGCCCCTTCTTAATAATTTCATCTTACATTGTTTGCTCAGGTGCACAATCCTAAATAGAGTACGTGCTGGAGGGGACAGGGTTCATATACAGTACGTACAGTCAGCGGCCACTTTATTTGGTCCAATCCAACACAAGTGAAGAGCCAAATAATCTACCTTTACAAAGTTAAGCTTTGACTGACACTGTCAGAGAGGTAGTAATTTAACTATATGCTTATTATTGAGGTTGTAGTTTGCAGTTTTGAACTGGACTAACTCATTTACAAACATGAGGGAGGCATATTTCAATATACAGCAATCCAGTACAACGCAACCAATCACCAATAAACAAAGTTGAATTGACGCTTCTCGAACAGTGTCAACAAAAACTGAGCATTATAATCTTCCTAAATGTAGAACTTGTGGCAGATCTGATGCATCAGATTCCATTGAATTGTCTCAGTAAACACAAAAAACCCTCAGCCACTCAGACCACACACCTACTCTAAAGGCCACCGGCTTCCCTCCATTCTGACTCTCCTGCTCCCTCCTGTAAGCCAGCACCCTCTGCAGCAGCACCTGGGCCAGCTCTTTCTTCCTGGGATGCTGGGTCTCCACCAGGGTGATGGACTCAGCCAGAGACGCCCGCTGTCCTCCGATCAGCCCTTCGTACAGTTTGTCCATCAGTCTCTGTTCAGGCCCGCTCAGCTCCTGCATGTGCTGCCCGAGGGCTGTGCTCACACCCCGCCTCTGCTGGCAGCCCTGACCCGGGAGGGGGCTCTGGTAGCGGGTGTGGGAACCTGTGAAGAGTCTTTGGTGGAGGCAGCATGTCCTGGTAACTGAGGGGGCGGTGAAGGAGGGAGGGGAGTAAATATGGCGGAGGAGGGAGAAGCCAAACCGTCGCATTTTATGGTGAATGTGGGGCATCTAGGAGGAGAAACGAGATGAAAAACAAGAGTGATTTTTAAAGTCATTATCGATTGGTATGATGTTATCATGTTAACCAAAGACTGCCTATTCTATCCTCTTCATTTATCATGCTCAAACATGTATTTCTAGCTGTGACATGGCTAAATAACTTCCACACACCAAACTTATCAAACTGTCTTATCGGTTATCTTTAAGTAGCTGTTAAGTTAACGATACATGAACACGACGTTTGCTCGTCCTGTGACTGTTAATACAATCGTCAAACATACAGTTAACAAACGCTTTGTACAAACAGTTCATTAAATTTAAAATCACGCTGACCTCGTACCAGCTGTGTTGAAGTCTTACAGGTTACATGTCAAAGATTAATTCATTCATCCTCTTCCGGTTTCCGGTGACGTATGACGCCGCCCCCGACGAACACTTCCGTCGATTAAATTATAGATTTAAAAAATCTTTAAACTACATAAATAAAGATAATTGCGAACTGTATTTTAAAATGCTTTTGTCAATAAAAAAAATATGTCAAACATTATGAGTCGTTTGCGAAAAATATTGAGCAATAATGAAATGCCGATGATGTAGTAGAAAAGTTAAGCCAGTAGATGGCAGCAGAGGTTAATCTTCATATCCCACGTGAACTCAAAAGTTGGTTCTTCTCCTTGATATGATCAAATTTGATATGTTGCAAAAAGCTCTTGGATTCATTAAGTACATTAGAGAGAATAAAATAGCGGGCAAACATTCAGCACAGCAGGAGGACTGGCCAAAGAAACTGGAAGATGTGATATAATGAAGAACTTCTGTTTGATGGGCTCTTGGACTAACTCAAAGTCCATTGCAGACATTAAAATCATAAGATTTAAGATTAAGAGATAATTCATTTTGTAAAACAATAGAAATGAGTTAGAATTAGACTTGCAACACTGACAATACGAATAGAGCTATAATAATGGAAAATGCACCAAATCTGCTGCATTAAACTTTTACTGCATGACTATGTTTCCTGAAAAATTAATTGATATTAATTGTATTTGGTTTTCACTCAGTTTGGATTAAAAGGATGAATGATTATTACATGAGTGGGCTGTAATACGCTGTATAGACAAACAGTCACTAATACTTTAAGACATAAGACATTCAGAGTCTGTGGAATTTGGGAGAAGCATGCAAACTCTTGGGAGGCAACAGAACTAACCACTGTGCAACCATACCACCCACGTCATGTACAGTCAAATAAAACTCCTGCACGCACAAACACACACACATACACGAAAGTCAGTGATTTCCAGAGGAGCTTCCTGGAAGATTGTTGTAACTGTGCCAGTGCTGTCACAATATGCCCCCATAATACAAAGAACACGTGATTTCATGCACCTACCTGCAATTTACTGGAAAATGCAATTATACTGAACATTAGTGCAGTTGGGGTTCAGATGCACTTGAAATTGTTGTGCCTCCCTAATTGAAGGTCTATGTCCATACACACACCACACACGGAGAGAGTGGTTGTTGTTTTTGGAAGTCCCTGACAATACCATGACGCATATTTTCTTAGTATGGGTGGCCTGTAATTAAACAGACAGACACACAAACACACACATACACATGTCCTGACACAGTGTTCATGAAAGAGACAGAGAGGTTGCAAGTAATGAAACAAATTTATTGAATCTTCCAGTAGAGGCTTGATATTCATGGAATAAAACTGCTTTTCTGGGAGTTTTACTGAGCAAAAACACAAAGGAGAAAAAAAACAAAACAAAAGAGGCAATGATGTGAAAGTGCAGACAAACAAAACAGAAAACATGTTCAAAAATACAAAAAGAATGTAAAGAGTAATACAGTTTAATAGCAAAGAGGATCGCTCAAAGCATAAAAGAATTGAATGGCAAAATCTGCATTTTAAAAAAAAAAAAAAATCATATGGGGTCACCAGTAACTGATAGCCTTTTCTCAGTCAACAATTAAAATTTGAATGCTCAACATTTTCCCCTAACAGTCATTTAACAAGTTTTGCTCAGTCAATGTAATAAGAGAATGAAGCAGTCACTGAAATATTTATGTCCTCAATGTGACTCAGGATTTGACACATTTGATTTTGCTGCTGAGTTGACAGCAAGGGACAAACTAAACTGCACTTGTATTTGCCTCTGCTTCACGTGGTGTTCAGCTACCAGTCTTAAATGTGTAACACTACACTAACCAAACTATGCTTTGCAAAACCAGACTGCACAGCACATATTCTAATAGTGAATATATATCTAAACACTATTCTTTTTTTTCTTAAAATTCATTTGAAACACGAGTGTAACACAACATGAGCAACATTTAAACATTAGTCTTTTTTTCTGAATAGTCTGAAATGCCCTTTTAGTGCCATGCCCCACACTAAACCCCACTCTAAACTCTCAAACTCCCCCTAATTTTGCCCTCCTATTATTTTTCATGAACTGTGATATGGGTTTTCATTTTTATAATAACTTTGTACTGCTTTAATTTATTAGCCTAAAAAAAGAACACAGCATACTTGTTTAAGTATCTGGAGATGATTAAAAAATTTCAGTCATATTGGTCAACCTCCAAGTCCCTGCTAACTTTTTACATGTCATAAGTACATTTCATGCCAACCTCATCGCAGTCCGGCAGTAAGACAGCAGCCGACTGCAATTCTGGTGACCTGGAATGCCCCATAATTATTGTAACTATACAAGTATATCTGGATTTCAGAGGGAATATTTAGATGCAAACTAGTAATGAGTCAGAATAACAGAACAATGAAAAAGAGACATTGTGGGAGCAAGATCAGGGAGGATACTTGCATCATGATGAGTGTGATGGTCTAATTATTACAGTTGGTCACAAAGATCAAGTATCTTCCAGTTGCATCACGCTCACTTTGCTTCCTCCTCTCCCAGACTGTAAATGTGCCCAATTCAGACATCCTTCAAGTAGAGAACAAACCAACCCATTTAACAACCTGCCCAGCCCTACTGGTCCCAGATCAGCTTGTGATTCAGTCAAAACCTCTCTCCCTTATTGGAAAAAGGCAGACTGGCTGAACCACAAGCCAATCTGTGACCCTATTCTTGCTACTTCGATCAAAATGCTGGGGTATGGACAGCCACCGGGCTGAGGACAGTGGAGCCTAGGAGACGGAGGATATAGGGTTGTGAGGGGAGCCCATCTGGGTTAGCACCTTATCCAACCACTGCAGGGGACCATGCAGGTGAATCTCAATCCAGCAGGGTGTGCTGGTCACATCCTGGCGGTGGTACTCTGCTCCCCAGCCCTGGAACACATGAAAACACATCATTTTGAATTATGTTTCACATAATTGTGGTAATTCTTGTTTACTTGTTATTGAATTGTGGAAATTTTATTTGGAAGTTCTGCTTGAATCCATGCTAATATTTTAATTTGTATCAACCCCTATGTTAACACTAATGTTTATACAGATTTTCACTGAGACTAAAACTAGATGTTTAAAAAAGAGAAAACTGTTTAAAAACTGATTTTCATCCTGTGTATAAAAATGCACAAGTTGATTGTAAGTATTAATACTGAAGTTCATCAAGTAATCATGTCTTAATATATTAAGACAAATATGAACGTTAGTCCAAACGTGTAATATTTTTCTTGTTTTTTTAATCTGATCAGCTCACCTTAACAAAGCTCATGCGTATGGTACACATCTTGGTGAGCTCATAAACAGCCTCGAAGCCGTGGTTGACGGACTGGGCTAGAAGCTCAGCAAACTCCTGGTTGTTGAAAATCTTAAGGCTGCAGCCGCTGGGAATCTTACACACAGTCGTGGGATGGAAACCGTGGTGGTAGTTACAGTTACGACTCTGGACGAAGATACTGCTGTCACTCAAACATTCTGCATACACCTCTCCACCAACATAATACAGATGGACACCTGAGAGGAAGCAGGAGAGAATAAAGTGTTGGTCACTTGGAGAAGCAGAGCTCACTTTCATCAGCAAAAACAAAGGTCCCAAAACATCATTGTGGTCGTCTCAAAATCAATACAATAACATGTTTACTCAGTTTGTTGCTATTGTTTTGTTTTAACATCTATTGACAACATTAATTGATTTAGTCTCGTCTGCAGTCATTGACAGGCTTTCCATACTGCACCTTTGCCGATGTGCCGCCGGGTGTTCTCAATGGTGGAGTTGCGGTTGACGTTGGAGAGCAGGCCGAGGCAGAATCGGTTGCGGTTGTTGGAGGGATCTGTGAAGCCATCGACGAGCACGCTGGTGGAGGACGCCTGGAACGCCTCTCCGACACGATTGTTGAGCTCGTAGTAAACAATAGAGCACCAGTGCTTGGGTTCCTCATACGCCACAGGCTGCACATCTGTGCAGGAAGCACATTAACAGGTCACAAGAGTGAGCTTAGTCCATTGTACATGCAGAGAGAGACACAGACACATTTAATGCACATTTAAAATTCTTCTGAGCATACTCATGTGCAGACAAGCTGCCAGGAGCCACTGATGCCAGCAGAAGCTCAGTTATAAATCTTACTCATCCGCACAATTATTTCTTCCAAATTGTCCCCTGTAGCCCATAACAATGACTTGAATAAACGTATAGGACCCACTGGCTGCATTTGTGTACATTTATGCTGACCAAAATCAATGCAGACGCATCCTGAAGTATGCCTACTGTCTGTGGTCTGTGTGCCAGCTTTTATTGAGCAGGAAAACAGTCAATAGAAGGTGCTTGGCCATGCTCTCTGTGCCTCATATCTGAAGCAGAGCCAGTGCCAGCTGGCCTCACCCTCTCTCAGAGAGAGGAATAAATCATGTTTATCTAAGCACATACTTCTCCCAAACTTCCTCTGTAGCGTGGCACTGGCTAGCAGGTGTGTTTTGTCTGTCCCCTTCCCAGAGCTGGCCTACAATAGAAACCCGCTCTCCCGTACAGGATGCAGCTTGTGGAAAAGAAAAGAACTCCCCAAACTCCCATTTCCAGCAAACATTTCAACAGCTCTTCCCGCTACCGCTGTCACCATGTGTGGGCAGGATTTCTGGGCCTTGAGCGAATGATCATAAAACAGTACAAATATTTTGTTGGTCAGGTGTTGAAAGCTAAAGTTCAGACCAAAGTCCAGCTGTTAGTAATGTTTCTGTGTTCCCAGATCTTAGCAATTAACTTAGCAAGTATATTCTCATTATTACTGATCAAAATTATCACCAACAATACAAAAACTATAGAATTGCCCTTTAAATCAGATCGCTCTGGAGTCCAAGATATGTCCATTGTATTGTCTATTGTAAATTATGAATGCAGGGCTTGGATGTGTCTGCTCTTTAGTACAATAAAGCTAAAACCACAAAGTAGAGATAGCAGCAATTATTGTACCACATTTCAGATCTGAAAGTTGGAGGTAATTAGTGAATCTAATCATTAACGAGTTTCAAGTCATTACCACCAGCAGAGATGACTTAAGCCCGAGCTTTTATAGACCTCATAAAACTGCTCTGAGGTCTGGCTTAATTTGCTGAGGCTATGAGCTTCCCATGGGCTCGCACCCACAGACAGAGCCTCACTTTAAACTAGTAGTCCTTTTCCACACACGTGCTGGCTTGGCCTGACTTGGTTTCACTTGGCACATCAGTCCAGCGCTGCTTGGATTTGCATCTCCATTACAACAGAGCTACCTGCTTGAAGGAGTGTCTTTAACTGATGATGCACTTGTCTTGACTCAAGAACTATTGTTGCAATTTTGCTTGGCATCTACTGCTTATTGCTTTAAAAGCTGAGAGAGGATGAAACTGAAACTGATTAAGCATCTGCTATGTCTTGCATTAGCAGCAGAGGCTATTTAAACATGTCACAGAATCATCCGAATGATGATGGAGCTGATCGAGCACACTTTGACCTGACACCGGAGATGGGTCAACTGCGCATTTAAAACTGGTGATGGAAACGCAAATCAATGTGGCAAGGTTTGACTCGACACAGCCAAAAGTGCCAATAGAAAAACTCTAGAGCAGGTCCTTTCCACACACTGCTAAGGCTGTACCTGACAGGATATGAGGTTTTTCTTCCTTTTTTGTACTTACTACAAGAGAAAAAACTTTAAAAACTAAACCACGCTTTCCAGAAATCTTTGCACCTGCAGATCAAGGCAAGCAGGCAGCTTTAAGTGGATGATATCACCGTGAACACAAGGACGAGTGTGTGTGTGTGTGTGTGTGTATGTATCTGTGTGTGTGTGTGAGATAGTAACTGCCATGGTTACCTGCACGATTGTTACTCTCTAGAGGCAAGGGTGGAGCCATGAGGTTGGTGTCCATTGGCTGGGGACAATCCTGAGTCATCTGCTCCTCCGGGGGCATGTAGGCAGGAGGGGGAGTCTCTGCATCAGGAAGGAAGCAGAACAAAGAGCGATGAAGTGAGATGTTGTTCAGTATTGAGGAAAAGGAAGAAAAGTGGAAGATAATTCACTGTAGAATCTCACCTGGCATCTGGAATGGACTGCCGGGATCAGAGCTGGAGGGTGAATGAGGGAAGGTGGCGCTGCTGCCGCTTCCCGGTGAGTTTGGGTAGCTGTTTCCCGGTGAATGGGGGAAATTGGGGGGCATTGTGTTGGCCTGAGGAAAGGATTCTGGGAAGGTGGCATTCTGCGGCATGTGTGGCTCATTCTGTTGTAGAGGGTTGCGGAAGCGAGGCAACATTGTATGCTTGGCGTTGAACTCACTGTTCCTTGGTACCAACACAGGGGGCAGCACTGAAGGGGAAGAAGGACATAAAAATGGTTAAGCAGAAGGTGCTTTGATGCAACCACAATGTGTTTTGCAGTGTGTGGTTCATCCTTCCCATTCATCACAACTAAAACTGTACTCCACTAAAAGGTGAAACCAAACACTGATGTGATAGAAAGCTCATGGATATAGCATATTGGAGTAAAAATATGATCCTAATCTTTGGCTCATTTTTTGGTTTTCGTTCAGTTTCTTGTCTCAGATTTTTCCTGCCTGTCGTTATCTTATTGTTCTGAGATTTATGTGACTTTGCATTGGTAATAATTGACCATTGAGATTAATTAAGAACTTAATCTATCTATCTTAGTCTAATGACTAATTGACTAATCGTTTCAGCACTGCGGACATCTTGTACAATCACATGCAAGACCTATCCATACAAATTCAATTAGAATTGAGTTATTTGATTCCAACATAATAAAGAAATGTCTTTCTGGCACTCTACATGTTTTTAGGTTCTGAGCACAGATGTCCCTGCATTTTTCAAAAGTCAGCTTCCAGTCTGTTGGTCTTAGCCAGCAGTGTTTGGCCCAGACGCTCAGGTTTCTGCTCTGAAAAGACATTTTGAGCAGAGCTATTCTTGAGGAATTCATCACTTGGGGTAAATATTCTGGCTGATGTGAGGGCTATTCAGGTGCAGTGCATACAAACCACACAGATACGCTCCACTTGTGTCTATAAATACCTGCGCAGATAAATAAAGCTGGTGCTGAAATTTTAGACGGGGCCTGTGCTGCTGTCAGTGTTCCTGCAGGGAGCCCATTTGTGCAGCGGGCCAATGCATCAGTGTAGCAGTTTATTTCAAAGGCTATATGTTGCGCAGGTGTTTGGTAGAATAGTGAGGGGAGAATGGATGGGATGGGAATTAAGAACCTGTTTCAGTACAAATTGTCCAGGTAATCAATTCCATTTATTGATGCTGACATATTTTTAGGCCACTGCTTCCCAACCGAGCAGCATGTCCATTACAGAAAGTAATATCCTATGATATAATAATATTAGTAAGCAGGCGTAGCAGATTTTTTTCTTAAATAAGAAAGGTAGGCCTACTCTTTCTATACAGAAAATTTATCAGGAATCATTTAGGGAATCAATAATGAGTCAGACCAATAAGCAGAAGCAATAATAGCCTTGGTATCGATAAAATCTTATCAATTCCCATCCCTGAGGATGTGTGTTTAGGCAAGCGGCTAGAAAAGAAGGGGAGGGGGGTAGTGTGGACGGACAGGTGCTGTGGAGTTTAATAACCTTAGCCCTCCGTCTTCCACCCGCTGCTAAAACAAAAAGTGTGCAAGGCAGGCAACAACTCTTTCCTCCCATTGTGTGTGTGTGACTGGCTTCCTGTTCCAACCATCCTCAGAGAAACTGTGCGTGCAGTCATGGGTGTGTGTGTGTGTGTGTGTGTGTGTGTGTGTGTGTGTGTGTGTGTGTGTGTGCCTCATTTTTGAAACACGCATGCATGCAAGTGTGAGAGTGTGTGCCTGTGTGTCTACATGTGTGAATAAATGTTTAAAAGAAGTTCCAGCAGTACAGAGTATGCCCAAAACAAAGCCTTCATTCTCCCCCAGATGGAATTTCCTGCTCCACACACACATGAACAAGCACACACACACACACACACACACACACACACACACACACACACACACACACACACTTGGCCCTTTATACACATAGCACCCTGCACACAGCTGTTTCTATCTTGTCAGCTGACCCTCGTTTTCTGTTTAGTAAGAGGCCGGTAGTGTTTGATTTGTCTTGTTTCTGCACTACCTTTGCAGTGAGGAACTAAGGCAGGCTGAGTCGGCATCTGTTTAAATCTCTTCATATCCTGATTATACTTGAGTATTTAAATTTGGTTTTAACTGAATGGTCTCTTTATTTCTTATATCTTATGTTATTGGAGTTGGTTTTATGAAATTGAATCCATTTGATTTTAATTTGCTGTCTTGTGTGAAGCAATTTGTAACAGCAAAATCTCTTGATCCAGGATGTAATGTCCTCTTCTAATGAGATAAAATGTAGTCGGTCTAGTAAATAAAGGATGTGTGGTGTTTTTTCTTGTTGTTTAACAGGCAAAAAACTTTTCAGAAAATTGATAAGAGATGCAGGGAAAACCAAAATTACTGAATTGCAGTTGCAGGACTCCTCCAACCAGTCAAGTTACAGTGTAGATACATGTCCATCCAGACTCAAATAATAAACGGAGCAGAGATTTTGAAGGAATTTAATAAAAGTATTAAGTGTATTTTTTGGTGAAGTGGAAGTTATCACTATATTGACATGTATGATTTCAGAGAATAATCTGCAGTGAGAAACGCTGTCTTCACCTCGAAACTATTTTTAATAAAGACTTTGTCACATAATAGAGTACAAGGCTTCAAATATGGATGTCGCTGTAAAAAAGCTATAAATTCTAAAGCATGGGTGTTTCACACACATCTTCACAACCTGGCAGCAAAAAATATATATATATATATATATATATAGAGAGAGAGAGAGAGAGAGAGAGAGACCACAGTTTCATGGTCAACACCTAAGATTGGTGTCACCAATTCAGTATCTGATTAAATGGGAATAATGGCCATAAAAGTGTTTTTGCAGAACATTATGATGTCACAATGAAGCTGACCTTTGGCCCTTTGGATATAAAATGTCATCATTTTATCCTTATTTGTGTGAAATGTCATCATAATAAATGTATTAATTCTTGAGTTATGACCAGAATGTGCTTTCCAGTCACAGTGACCTTTGACCATCAAATTCTTATCAGTTCATCTGATCTAATCAGTAAGCAGTCCAAGTGTACGTTTGTGCCAGATGTGCAGAAATTCCCTCCAGGTGTTCCTGAGATATTGTGTTAACAAGAATGGGACAGAGAGATGGACAGAAAGATAGATGGATGAAAAAATATAATGACTCTGGCCACGGCTGTCGTCGGCACAGCAGCATAAAAAGAGTAAAAAACTGAACATGCAGAAGTCATTAGTGGAAAGGAAAAGACAGGAACATCACGGTAGGACTAATACTTTACATACTCAGAAAGCTGTTTAAAAGTTCCTGAAATTCAATTTAATCTTTTTTTGTGTGTACAACACCTGAAGGTAACTAACTGAATGTAACTGATTATGGAAGCACTGAGTTTTACTGACAATGGATCAGTCACATTATGGCTGATTTGGCATTGGCCCTGATAGAATCAGTAAAATCAGTGCATCCCTAATGATTTCAGGATCATATCACTCACCTGGACTGTCCACTCGTTTGTAGTGGTAGGGGTTGATACACACATCCTTCTGTTTGGAGCCAAAGGGGTACTCGCAGCACTCCAGGGCCTTCAGCTCATGGTGGGACTGCAGGTCGGGCCAGCGCCACACCCGACAATAAATGACATGGGGCAGACCTTTCCGATGGGACACCTGCAGTCGTCCATCCAGGGAGCGGGGGATTGTCACACAGTTACTGGGCTGACCTGGGCAGCTGAGAGCCCTCTCCAGCTCCTCCATGGCTCCCTTCTTCTTTTTCAGTTTCTTAACCAGAGCATCCACTGCCTTTTCTGCCCATTTCTCTTCCTCGTCTCCCTGCTTCCAACCCAGCAGCCGTTTGACGGCCGGGCTAGTGAAGGAGAAGAGCGAGGTGACGTTCATGTTGGACAAGCCGCCCTCCTCCCCTCTCCCGTCTGTCCAAAGGAAGTGTGAGCAGTGGTGGTGGACAGTCCAGTTTTAGAAAAGAATGGGTGAAAAGCTGTGAGTTTTTTTCCTTTTTCAGATTATCCTCAGCTTCCAAGATGTAAGATCAGGTCCTCTTGACAGTTACTACAAGAAAAGGAGAGGTAGGTTAGCATCTATGAGTAAAAAATTCTTCCAACAGAGATGCACAGACACACTTCTTCACTTCAGATCAGTCCTGTTCGCTGTGTCCTTTCTCTAACAAAGTTATAGTGACTATGGGGAACATAAACCTCTCTCCTTTTACCTTCAGCAGCACTGATGTCTCACCAGAAGATTGCTGGAACAACTCCTGATGAGGCCATGATGTCACCATTATAGCTATTATGGCCATGTCAATCACGGCTTCTGGGAAACTGGCAGAGGAGTCACAACGGACACCCTCCTGTGAACATCCACCCCAACCAGACATTCTCCAGATAGCTTCCTGTCCGTATGGCTTGTCACATTACCACCACTCACTAATGTCATTTACAGCAAACGACTTCACATACAGTATATAGCCAACACAACCTATAGGAATTTAGCCTGCAGGTTTAACACCTAATTCACTTTGCAGAAATGTATACTCCTTCACAGTTACTGTATATCTGCTCTCCTGTCCAGCTCTTTAACATCTATAGCACAGATAAATGGCAGCTCAAACCCAGCAGCAGCTGAAAACTATATTAAATAAGTACATTTCTGTCAACTGACAAATTGTCATCACTGATTAATTGTTATAGCTTGTCTATAAAATAGTGAAAGTGTCTACAAATAATGAAAAAAATGCCTCTCACTTCCCACAGTCAGATTTACCATGATATACTGTAAAACAGACAAAGGCAAAAAATCCTCACAAGCACCATCCAGCAAATGTTTGACACTGTAAATGACTGTGATGGTGATGAAGAAATTAATGAGTGTGTTATGAGTGTGCAAAAATGTCAGAAACTCTTGAAAAAGGGTCTTCACATTACTTATTTATGCAACAACAGTTGAGAACCCAGATATTTAGATTATCACAGAAGACAAGGAAAACATCATTTTTGGCATTTTCACTTAAAAAAATAATCAATTATGAAAACTGTCATTTAATATCTGACTAAGCATGAATATATTGATACTGCAATAAAAAATACAGTAATAGAAGTATTTGAACATATTGGCAACCCATAGTTTTGCTTGATATGACTGGCGAATGTAGGTCAAAGACTTTAAAATCCTCTCTGTTGTTCTCCCACAAACATGTCTTGGTAGCAGCTTGAGAAAAAAAAAAAACGCTTGCCTGCCCGGTCTACATATACATATGCAAAATTTGAAAAGGTCTTTCAGATTTCAGAGGAAGGACACTTTCAATGAGCCGCCTGCTGAGGCAAATGTTCTATAAAGCTTCAACACCACCAACCAACAAACACTGGTTTTGGGCAGGAATCTGGCAATGTGCAGGACAATAAAAAGGAAGTGCATGTGGACCCCAGGATAAATGTGCCCATTCACTCGGGTCCCACAGGAGCAATTCAGTAGTCAGGAGGTACACGCATTCTAGCTTTTAAAGGGGAAAACAAGAGCGCATTGAGCTCTCCCAGTTCCACCTTCTTTTCAAGTTTTTCTGAATGCAATTATGGAGATAAAAACATAGTTATGGTTGAGGTTTGGCTGTGCATAAAAGTTCAGATGCAACCTCAGAATCGCGTAAACAGCTTGTCAGAAATCCACCACCTTTTATCCTGTCCTTATATTTTATCCTATTACTGACTCATGGGTGAGGATGCATCACTCTCTGACAGTAAAGCCTGCAGTATATTGGATTTCCTACGAGCAGGAACAAATACATCATTAAGACTGCTCTGTAGTTATTCTTGGCTCTTCAGATTATGGGATGAATAGCGATTTCTATCTTTGTCAGCTACTGCATGTGTTGGCTACATCATACTGACAAACGGGCAGGGAAGTTTGATGAGAACAGGTGCTGTTTACAACGTGTGTGTGTGTTGTGAGTGCCCTGGACACTTACTATTGCCAACCACACTGACTGGAAAGCAGCAAGTTGTGCATGTACTTATCTTAGCCGCCAGAATCACATTGGCTGATCAAAAGTGACTCAGAACTACTAACATGAGAGGGAGGGGACATACAGGTGGACTTGGGGTTGTGTGTATGTGCCTCGCGACCCTACTATGATATCACATCCTGCTAGCATCATAAGAGAACAACACTCAGGAGAAACAGGAAACAGACTGTAGAGTTACGTCTTCATATCTGTCATCACCAACACGGTAGCAACATCACTTCCTCTTGCTGAGACCTGCAGGTTTTTGCACACATGCAGGGTGGGAGAGAAAAGGGCAGGTTCCTGAAGTGGCCACCCCTGACTTTTATCTTCCTTTCTCACTCTCTCTCACCAAGAAGGCTCCTTCCTTTGTAGTGAAGCTGTTCAGAGTGGAGGAGGATGGGTCTGTTCCTGCATGTTTAGTCATTGAAGTAGCTTTATTTCAGTAAAGTTGCCTTAAAACCAAACCTGTTATTTTTATACCCTTTTTGATACCTTACATTGAGGAATATAAGGAGGAATATGTTTATATACAAAATCCTTTATTTCAATAGACAAAAGAAGTCAAAACTCCCCAAAACAGTCACACAGGAAAGTTATCTGACCAAAATAGACTAAAATCAGCAGAAATCAAGATTTAAGTTGGGAAATTTCTGATTAAAAACCAACAAGAACTTTCCAAAAAATGACTTGGCAAAACCCAAAGTGATTTAGTTTACTGTAATTTCCAAAAAGGAAAAACAGCAAATTAACTTATTAGGAGAAGTTAAAACCACATTTTTGCTTGAAAAAGAACTTTTACAGTTCGTTGATAATCAAAACAGATTGATTTTCTGTCAATCAATTATTCAATTCATTGTTTCAGCTCGTAGCAAGATTACAAAACTGACTAAACATTTAAATCCTGATTTTAGTACGTGACAGCTATGCACACATTTCAGTCCAGACAAAGAGAGTATGGTTTGGAGTGTGGTCTGAATACTTAAACCTAGTTTCCCAAAGTTTCAGGATTTATGTGCTGTTGTCTCAAACTAAATATATAAACTATTCTCATTACTGTTGTTATAATATATCTCAAAAAGCTGAAGTACAGTATCGTGCTACACTATGACCTTGTCAGTGCCTGATGCGAAACTGACTCAGCACCTCTCCACACAAAGCAAAAGACATACTTTAACACTGAGTGTGGAGCATAATAATACAACATAAAGTTCAAAAGGCAAACACTGCAGTATCATCTTTGTACCATGGTCACCAGCCAGACACACAGAGAGTCTTTTTGATCCACTTCCAGCCACAAAGCTGCTTTGATGGCCTCTCAGTAACAGGCAGCACTATCAGCACAAGTTCAGGACTAGCTGCAGAAAGACAACCTTTAATCCATTTCAGATGGAAGATTCCAGAAAGTTCTGTATTGTAACATCTGGTGCAGGCTCCATAATCCTCTAATGTCATTCTGCTGCAGCTGGAGACCATATCTCTTGGATATTTCCAACCCTGACAGTTAGAAATATCTGACTGCTGGCCTGACCGCATGCTTATTTAAAGGGTCTTGATGGTTTTGTATTGGTTCTGTTGACAATGCTAGTTGTCTGCGAGGCAGTCAAAATATAAAGGCGCCATTGTGCCTCCCTGTTCCTCTACCTATGTATAGACCGGGATGTTTGCATGACATAAACAGGCTTTTTGTCCACCAACTTTCCGAATGACTCTGAAAGTTTCACTTTAAATAGACTTGATGTTCACATCCAGGTTTTGCAGCTTGTCTGTCAAAACAATGTCTGAAAATTGAATGTGAGATCTAATCTAAATACGAAATAGACACCCTTTGAAAATTTGGCACACATTCTGCCACCTTGAAAAATCTTGATTTCATCATTTTTCACTGAGAGATACATTTGAGCCTCAGTTGGTCACCCTCATAATCATACTGAAATGCTCTTCCTGATTCAGTGTGATAGTAGGTCCATGTCAGCTGATTTCTCTTTGCAGTACAGAGCAGTTAATATTAACATGACTGATACTTGACTAATAGTTTTAGTGCTAATTCTCTTCCCTAATTGTTTGACTCATTGAACTCAACAAAGATGTATTTCTCGCATCAAGTAGACATGTAGATATCATCCTTTGAGCCCCATCACCCATGTCTCACACAGTCAATGAAGAGTAACACAGATGCCTGCAGTGGCCTTGGCTGCTGCTCTCCTCGCTATAAAAGCTGAAACACACACCATCATTTACACAACAGCTCCATAAAAACCACTCTGACATTCCCTACAGCTGAGTCCAGGCAATGCTCTCTCGCCATTGTGTTAGTGGTAGCTTGTTATGGCCATCAGTTTAGCTCACCGGACAGAAACTGAGGCTAATGGGAGCACAGAGTGGGATCATGCGACACTGACAGGCGGAGGCTTTGACCCACCTGGTGCGAGCTGTTAGCCACTACACTAGCCCCATGGATCATTTTGCACCGCTCCAGTGTCTGTTAATCAATTTAGGCCTGGGCTGTGTAGGATGAGGAGGCAGTAATGATGCTCTCTGGACCCTCCCCAGGGACAGGGCATTATAAAGAAGCTACATTATTTATCAGCAGGGTCCTGGACGGGGCCTCCATTAGCCCCCGCTCAATGGAGTCACTGGCTATAAACAGAGGAGAGCAGGAAGAGAGAGAGTGATAGATAAAGAGAAAGAGAGAGGAAGAGAGGGGGAATGATGCAGAGAGAGAAAGACAGGAAGAAAGTGAGAGTGACGGCAAAGCCAGAGATGTAAGACAGAGGGAGTGTTTTGGAGAGAGAGAGATGGAAAACACAACATATATCTGGTCTCTTTACCGAGCACTTCTCGATTAAGAGCCTTCAGTGGTCATTACTGAGTAAAGAGTAACACTACAAAGACGCAATATACAGTATGCTTTTTCACAACATAAATCAAAGTATTCCAGCAATGACATATGTAAGAGTTGTAGCTGCCGCAAAGTAGGAATGAGCAAGGTCTGAAATTTCAGTACTAGTACTGATGTGATACTGAATACCACAATAGCAAAATAATACCTTTTTCAACACATTACTTTTACAAATGTAAACAATTAGTTGATAAATCAATTAGTTGACTGACCGAAAACTGAAATTTATGAAGCAAAAATGTCAGACAATCTCTGGTTCCAGCTTCTCAAATATAAGGATTTGCTGCATATCTGTTTTATATCTTTGTAAATTGAATACATTTGAGGTTTGGACTGTTAGTCAGACAAAATAAGCAATCTGAAGACGTCATCTTGGGCCCTGGAAAGTTGTGATGAGCAAGTTTCTCTCCTTGATTCATCCAACAAATTATTAATTGATGGCAAAAATTACCATTGGTTGCAGCCCTGGCAAACATGTTCTTCTATAAAACCTTTTTATTCATTTAATAAAAGAAGATAAACTTCTCAAATGTTAATAAATGTCTTAACAAGAGCAGCCGTAGAAGGCCTTTGCCAAAATAAAAACACACAAAATTGGTCAAAAACTTAAAGCAGCAATAATTTGATCAAAGATTTAGCTTTTAATATCTGTTCAACTATCACTGTTTCAATCGGTTCCAAAAAAGTATTGAGATTCAATAGCCAGCCCTAGAAGCCAACAAATGCAGACATTTACCACAGCCACTCATGTCTTATGAAACAGTCGAAGAGCAAAGCTTGAAATAACCACAGTCAGACATGAGGTGCTGCCCTTAGTGACTAGACATGGCATTGACCTGAGAGGCTCCTTTAACTCGCTGGGGTCACTTTTCCTTTACAAACACCAACACATACACAGCTCTGACATAGTAAAGATCACACTGTTATGCAAGTTAGGGAGACTTAGCTGTCACACGTCTTCCAACATGGCATGGAAAAACACTAGAAAACCCTCTGCCACCAAATTGTGGTCAGTATTGTCCTGACTTTGAAGGGCTGAACTGGGATCAGATTCTTTGTGTCCCAGACACACCAGTCCACACACGACTGCAGACATAACTAGCAAACACATGGGGTTTCAAGCAGCTATCTCAACCATGCTTGGCACTCAGTGTTGGGTTAGTGTTGTGTTAGGGTGGACACCTCACCCCGACACATGGCAGGCTATGTTGTCCGGGCCATACAGACACACGGGAGGGTCCTGAGGTTGTTCACTACTGTTATGACTGACTCTGTGGATACAGGAATGCTGCTAACCTATATTTACACCTTGCAGTTGGGTCATTTTTTTTCGCTTTTGCTATGATCATAGATGGATAAAAAGATGTTTGACTTGGGTGTATGGAGGCAAATAAAATGTTTGTTATGTTTTCTAACTATATAGAAGGAAATGAAGCTGATAAATGCATCTGACAATCAAATTTGCATTGCCATATATTAAAGAGGCTAACTAACTAACCCTGTCCTTTCAATCCTATAAAAACAACATTTGTTTAATTTTCAAAGAGAATTTAAAGCTGCATACCCTGAAAATGCAGGACGGTAAAACAATTGGAAGTAAATCACGGACAAGGACAAATTCCTGTCCTTTGGGTAATCTGATATGTCATCTTCAATAATGTCAGGATATCTAGCCTTAGCTGCTGTAGGTCTCTCTATCTCACTCTTTCTTTCTCCCTCTCTTTCTCTCTCTCTCTCATGCACACTTACACAGACACAAATTCATAAACACATTGAAACCACACACGGGACACATGTCCTGTGAAGCACACTGGTGCAGCAGTTGAAATAGCCTCAGCAAGTCTGCATCAGCCAAAGGACAGTTGAATAATGAAAACTTTCAAAATGGCAAGATGTAAACAGATGGTATGAATGTGAATTTGTAACCAGAGTGGTGCAATATGCTGCATGTCTTTATTCATCATACACCAGCTTAGCTACATAATATGATCAGTTAACAAGTGCATGATACCAAAAGATCACTTTTTGCATGGAGCTTAAAGGACTAGTAGATTAATTGATTAGCTGATAACCTGATCATCAACACTTCTGATAACTGTTTCTTCATTTAGAAAAGGAAAAATGCAAAATATTCACAGTGTCCTGCTTCTGAAAATGTGAGGATTTACTGCTTATCTCTGTTTCATATTATTGTAGATTGAATACCTTTGGGTTTTAGCTATTTTGTAGAGGACATTTTTCACAATTTTCTCACACATCATGTAGTTTAATAAACCAAATATCCCTATAACTTGTGTTTAATAACTGCAGCTCAGGCTTTATTCCCTACTGAATAATCACTGTACACAACAATGTGCCTATATATTTAGTAGTATTTCACCTGATAGTAGCTATAAAGTAAGCTAACCCTATTTCATGTTTTTAGCATCCAAAGGCAGCACTTCTACAGCATTACAATAAAAACTTACTGTTTATGAAACATACAGTAAACCAGCCTACAATAATGCAAGATTACTGTGATTTTCATCTTTATTTAGCACTTAGCTTTAACAATTACTTTGCAACCTTCATGAAAACGTGGCTAATCTTTTTTAGCTTCAATCTGAAACTGAGAGTAAAAGGAAGGAGAAAAAAAGTTTGAATCTGCCAACTGACACACTGTTGACTTGATAACCGTTGGGATCTACTTTCTTACAAACACAGCCGTGCACACCACAACAAGTGAAAATACAGATACAGAAAGTTTTCATTTAGCACGTTAAAAGGGAAGAATTAAAAGTTTACAGTACCTTTTCTCCCTCTGCTGCTGTCTCTCTCTCCCTCTCTCTTCCTCTCTCTCTCTCTGCCTGTCTGTCTTGGCTCTGCTCGGCCTGGCGTCAGGGAGTCGCGGAGCCGTCTCACCCTCCGCTGAGCGCCAGTATCACGCCGCGAGATGCACCCCCCGACAATAACAAGACCTACTTTTCACACATCCAACATCTTCATTCACGGGGCAGAAATAGATTATGTAACTGTGAAACAATGCAGGGTTTCTCCCTAAAGAGTCTCTTTTCACATGTCTGAGTTGGCTGGTAAAAACCTGCATGTTAAAGGTGGTGAAATGTTGCTTAAGGAAGCCTCATTTCAGATTCATCCCTGCAAAATGTGGGATAGTTTTTTACTCATTTTTGCATGCATTACCAATAATTGCTCAATGGGACAATTTAAAGACTTTTTCTGATGTGATCTTTCACTATTACCACTCCTGAATTACAACAAAAACAATCCTAAATGGGAGCAAAACCCTTGATTACTAGACTACAAGCCCCAAGGTTACACTATAAATTTTGGCTGTATAAAATATGTCTTCAAACTTGGTCAGTAATGTCTTGTGGTCCTTTTAACTGACAGACTGTGCGGTTTATCTCTAGTGAACTTCTGAACTGCTCCGTGTTAAGCCTGCCTCTAAGTTCCCCTCTTGCTTTGATTGTGATATGATAAGCACTATTTATGTTGTCAGGAGAACAAAAGTGTCCAAGAGCAGAGGGTAAGCACAGGAGCAGGCTTACACATGCCATCATCTCAACTTCTCACCTCAGCACAATAATGCACACACACACACACACACACACACTGCTCAGCCCTGATTCCTCCAGTGGGTGCATAATTTTGCAATGTCAAAAGTGAAACTTCCAACAGTTCTTCAGACCTTCTCATTAATATTGCATGATAATGCATGAAAATAGCTTCCACTCAGGGCAGCAGCAGAGGACATGAAGTGTCATTTCCTCAGAAGGGAGCTAAATCAGTCCAATGCATGTGCTTCAGCAATAATGTGACTTGCATTTTAGAAGATTTTTGAACAGCCTGCAACTGGGAATTGTGTAATATATTATCTGATCAAAACAGAGATAAAGAGGTGAAATCCCTGTCACAAAAAGGAGATAGTGATCTCGGAGCACAAGAATGATGCACACAGGGTTTATAGATAAAAAATATACTTCACCAGGAAATTGACAGTTAAAATCACAAATCAAAAATATCATGAGTGCTCATAAAATTGCATGACAGGTATTTTAATGATTATTATAGGAATACTTACAGTTTAAATCTACCCATGCGCTTTAATTGCTATTCAATATATAAGGTCAAATAATTGAAATGTTAAATGTTTTAAAAACTCAACTGGTGTGATAAAAAAAACACAAGCAAAGTCTTTTCAGCTTTGTGCGAGTTCATTAGTCAAGTTCAGGGTCGCCGCGGTGAAGGGGGGACTAGATTATCTTGAAGACAGGCGGAGGGAAACGTTTCAGAGCGGAGGAGGCTCCCGGCGTAGGTGACGTCACGGCGCTGGCGACAGAATGTCTGAGTGAAGCGGGCGCGAGCTGCGACGAGCTGCACGTGAATAAATCTGGGAAAACAGCGCGAGGAAGGTGGGAGGAGGGGGAGGCACGATGGTGATGATGATCATGTGTAGGAACATAAATAACGTTCATTAAACTTTTTTGTAGAAGGATTCCCTCTATGAATTATAATCATAACGCACACACATGCACTCACACACACACACACACACACAATGGGCTGCAGCTACACACTCATTTCACAGACAGACTTTTACTGGCCTGTTGCTCCAAAGAAAGTTTATTTAGACTCTATCAGGCTTTATGATATTTTATCTCATTTAACAACATAATGAACCAGTGATATTCTCATAAAGACAGTTTGATATTTGTGCAGCGTCCATTTTGGTTTTAACACTGGATTAGTCTATGAGAAGTGACATTTGTAAGCACACTTTAGAGACACTTATACTTTACACTGGACATTTCTATTTCATGCAAGCCTACTTTATACTATCACTCCTGTACATTTCAACAGGTGTGGACAGGTATGGGTATTTTGCAATCATAACATATTCTGCTCCTAAAATATTACGCATTGCAAATCACAATGTAAAAATACTCAACTTAAGTCACATTCATTTTATACTGGTGTATTTTTACAGTGGGTAAAGGGTCTGAATACTTTTTCCACCATACAAGACTGTCAGCAGGAAGCCAAAACATTTGATATACAGTATATATTTTGTTTGTTTTTTCACCATTGTTTTCTATCATTATAGATGTAAATTTTATCTAACACTAAGTGCTGTTTCAAAGCCACTTCCTTAATGCCAGGAATAAAATTGTGGTGGGGGAATAATAAATCCACTTATTTATTTATTTACTTGCCAGCCTATACATGGAATCTAAGAAATACTGAAATCCGCCTATAAAATATTCAACAAGATATTTTAGCAAATTCAATTACTTGGCTGAAGAGTGTCATCCCCTTCCTCTCTATATGCTGCATAAAGCCACCACAATGCAAACATTTGCATTTTTAAAGTGGCTCACAAGAAGCAAATTATATTTTCCAGCACACAAATTCACTAATGCAGTAGCTGGGATGAGGATTATGTGAGCACTAAAGATGGAAATCAGTTACTGTCGCTTATGTACATTGCTTTTATGTATTTAAGATTGTTGTATCTGTGGCAAGAAAGCAACCCAAACTATTACAAAGAGAGACTTCCACCCTCATCGCATTATTGGCTATGACATCTGATGCTGTAATGGTTGTATCGCACTGTGATTATTCACACTGAAGACTGAATATTGCAATCCTGGTAAAGCAGGTAAACAAATAATGTGTTTCATGCATATTCTGAACAGACACAGAGGCTGCTGTTATCTCCCATCCTTAGACTGGCCTTGCACTGTAATGGTAAGAACTGAATGTGGGTGCAATTAGATGACAGTCCCCATTGTTGAGCCATCACACAGCAGGAGACCAACCACTGATAGAGAAGAGAAAAGGCCGACAGAGCTCCATCCCATCTCCCTGATGTCTGACACAGCAACTTGCAGTACACGTCACTTAGTGAGGCAAACTTAGGTTACCTGTACTGTAGCTGAAAGAGATGTAGTAAGTACTCTTTGAATCTGAAGCCATGGCAAGACACAGGAGATATAATGACTCTCAAGCAGTAAGATAAGTTCATCACAACTACTTGGCTTCTAAATCAAACTACATTACAAGAATAAATAAGAATAAATGATGTAACTGAGTGGCATCAAGGTCCTGCTGCAGCTTGGAGACACAAAGCTATGCCCACCTCATGTATGGCAAACCAATGGTCACTGCACTATAGTAACAATTTTAACTGCACCACATTTTGGGAATTCAGATTGATTAAACTGAGAATTGTCAAGGCTTAAATCGTGAAGAAAATTAAGGTGAAATCAGAGTCTCAGAGAACCAGAGTGGCTTTCACAACTGTGGTTTGGCTCAGTTGTTCTGGAACAAGGAAAATGAAATGCACTGTTGCCTCTTGATCCTGGACCGGTTTGTGTTCATACTTGCTTTTTACAAACACACCAAGAGCTGCAAACATGAAGTCTTACATGCTCACAGCTCTTAGAACAGAAAGTGTGCTTGTAGCGCTGATGATGCAGGACAGTCATCAAAACTCTCCAATAAGCAAGTTACTCGTTAGTTCATATAATTTCATGTTTATAGCTCTGGGTACACAAAAGCCAGCATGAACCAGAACTGAACCAGAACCAAAAGACAACAATGTAAAATTTTAATTGCTCGTCTAGTCAACATCAGCCATGACTGGATTATAATGAATTTAACATTGCTATCACAATGATTTATAGCAACAGATCTGTGCACCACTACCCAGCTTCCAGCTTTGCTTTTAATCATCATCCTGAAGCAAAAAAAAAAACAAAACAATTTTGATTTATAAAGCCCAAAAACTCAAACCACACATTTGCCTTGGAGGCCTAGATCATCTGTACAATATAAGGCATCCTGTATCCTCGAACTCACACACATGAATGACTTTAAAAGAAAAAAAGGGAGAAATCTCAGAAGAAGAAACAGCAGGATCACTCTAGCTGTTTTACATTCAGAGTACAACAGCTCAGTTGACAGAAATAGCACCAGTAAAACCATACTTGAAGACACAGAATGACACAGTCAAAAAAAAAGTACAAACATGTAAGCATAAATATTAAATGTGATCATTTCAAAGTGTTAATCATACCTAAAGAATTTAATGATTTTTTCATTTTCGTTGAAAGCTCCAAAAAAGCTAAGTAAGTGCACCTTTGGGCTTAGATTATTTTGTTACACATACCGTTCCCAAAGCTCAGGAATAAAATGTCATGCTCAAATTTCATTTCTCATTCTGTCACCTCATTATTTCTTTGGCGGGATGTCCTGTTCTACTGTCCACTGCAGAAATCACAATCATACTGATGGGCAGGAAGGACTGATTGCTTTATATGAAAAAAGAGCACAGACTCTTGAAACAGTCAAATATATCTCTGCTCCCTCAACCCAAAACAGGACAAGATCTACAAGGCCAATGTGTTGCATGTAAAAGGTGTAGACAGGACATTAGCATTTGAACCACTTAGTAGTAGGCTCTATTAGGTCAGGGTTCATGAAGAGCGGGAGCCATTTAGAAACTCTGGAGCGCTGCCTGTCTCTAACCAGACGGAGGAAGAGTGGACTCACGGGTTAGGATTGATTACAACATTAAGTCCATAGACTTCCATGAATTAGCGCGGGGTGGCAATGCTTTACGATGACTGACACATGTGTTTAGGTGACACTCCTTCACACACGCAATTCATTTTGCCATCCGAGGGCTCTTGGCAGGCCAGTCAAATTTTTTGCATCAATGCGTGGCATGGCAGCAGTGCATCAGGCCAGCTCGCATTTCAAACGGGTGGCTCATTTGGCGCGGCTTTTTGCAAGTCCTTCTAGAAATAATGTCTGGGGTGGTAATATTTGAATGCTGTCTCCAGGGGCTCTCGGTTTTCCTCTTCTACCTTCATTGCACGGAGACAGAGGATGCACCAATCAGAGGGTGACACCACCTTAGGTCCTGCTAGCTCGCCATTTTATATGGTCATTGATAGGTTGTGTGCATGATGGGCAGAGATACGCCTTAAAGACACGTTTTTTTGCTGTCTCTCAAACACACTTGATTGATTGTTCTCACAGGTCTTTAAGATGTTTGATCACCAGTCCTCTCACCAGACAATGCTGTACTTCTAATCTAAACCCACTGTGTAAAATGAGACTCCCTTGACGACTGTGTCTACAGGCCCCCACCCTCACACATGCACACACACACACAATGCTGTTCACCCCCAGCAAAGAGATTCCCCAGGCTCAGTATGGAGGGTGGTCCGCCTGGGTTTATTGAGTAGAAGTGCTCGAGTCTCGGGGAGGGGAAGCGTCTAACAGCAGCTGTCACAGTCACTTGTTCGATGGGACAGTTAACCCTAGAGAGCACAGCTGTCAGTCAAAGCAGTCGTGGCGCATTTTGCACAAGGGGGTGGTGACACGATGAACTTCAACCAACTGCCGACGCTTGCTGACGGCTGACACATGGCTGTGCACCTGTATCTCGGCCAGCTGTCCCTCACTATACAGGTGCACTCTCTGAAGCATTTCTTGGCTGAGGAAGGTCTTTTGTGTCCTGATAACACATATTGCATTTGAAGATATCACCTGTGTTTGGTGAATTTCCTTTCATTTTGCAAAGAGTAAGTAAGTAGTGAATTTGATATTCTGCGAAGAACTGTGACACTAGAATCCAGAGTTTAGGCAACAAAAGCACTTTGCTTAAGTTTAGGAAAGGATCTTTTGAGTTTGGGAAATATTCACAAAATTGAATCAATAGGATTCACTTTGGTTAAGGTTAGGGAAAGACTGTGGTGAAATGTTAATAAATAGTTAGTTAGGGACTCCTGTGCATGGACACGGATCCTTTAGATTACATTCGGTGACTATTTCACGAACTGCTATGATACCTCGTTGAAATTTTGCGCTTGACCTTTGAAGATACTTCTGCCCTCAGCTGCTGAGGGTGGTACCTGCATGGCTTTGTCCTTCATGAGACAGTAAAAAGAGATAGGAGAGACTTCAGAATTATTATACTTACATCATAAAGTACTTACAACATGCTTTGGCAACACTGTTCTTAATTATGGTCATGTTAGTAAAGCCAATTCAAAATCTGAAAACCAACCAAAAATCCGGTCAACAGAGCAACCAGAGTAGTAGAGGTATTCTCAAAAGGAAAGAGGCATATCTACAGTTTCAAGCTTTCAGTTTTACTTTAAAGGAATAGTTTGACATACAATATGCTTTTTTGCTTTGTTGCTGAGAGTTAGATGTGAAGATCGATATCACTGTCATATATGTATGGTAAATATAAGGCTACAGCCACAGCAGGTCAGCTTAGCTTAGCATAAAGACTGAAAACAGGACAGAACGGTAGCCTATCAAATTACAAGGTCAAGAATAAACGTATGCACCTAATAAAAGGTTTAATTTGATAGCATTTCATACAGGGGACCGGACACCACTGGAGAGAGCAGATAGTCTGGAGAATGTCAAGGTGACAGTTTCAAGCAGTGCATAAAGTGTTTTGTTGGATCTTCTTGCTGAAGGTATTTCCATGTTGTCTGGAACAAAAATAAAACATTTCATTGGCAAATAGTCCCTAAAATTTCCTCCTTAATCAATGTGCATAAACTAGTACATTTCAGTATTCAATGAGGCACACAAATCTTTAACTAGTCTTCTTCTTTCTGACCTATTTCCAGAGAACAATCACAGCTACAGTAGATGAGGACTGATGACAAATATTTCCCCCTACATCACACAAGAAAGCTCTCTCCAGTGTAATGTCTTGCATCAGATCAAACCTGCTAACCAGATCATCAAGCAGATGTTCCCTCTGTGCTCCCAGGCTGAGGTCATACCTCTGGAGAGATGGGGGTCTGTACATCTGGAGCTGGCTGGAGCATTGTAAGCGATAGCCATCATGACATCACCTCTTCCTGGTTTGGCCTCCAAACACAGATCTGCTCGGCAAAAATAGACCGCTCCTCGAACAAAGCTGATGACTGATTGTTTGCAGCAAAAATGATTACGTGAGTGGATAAACCGCAAGGACGTTTGAGGTCAAATGTCACAGAGTAAGCAGAAGAGCTGTAAATGGATAATGAGATTCAACATCACTCTGTTGAACTGATTTAATGCCAATATTCCAGATCAAATGTGTGACACAGGTGCACATTATTTAATCGTCTACTGTATACGGGACATGTTTTGGATATTTTATATGATGTTACACTTTTAATCCTTTGAATCCTTCTAGCATAATGTAACAAGCAACACAAATAAGAAAAAGGTTTTCCTCTGTTTATTACAAGCAAAATTTCCAATAGCCAAAATTTGGAAATTGAAATATATGTTTGTCTTATTTTACTTGTTTGCTTATATATTTATTTACTGTCTCTTTTCTTATTTCTTATACACGCTCTTAGGATGCCAGTAGCAGTCTGCCCACCAGTTTTTTCCAGACTGAAGTATCTCAACAACTATTAGATGGATTACCATGACATTCTGTACAGATATTTATGTTTCCCAGAGGATCAATTCCAATAAATCTGGTGATCCCTTAACCTTTCATCAAGCGCAATCATCCTCAATTTCTCCAATATTTTGATTTATGACCAAATACCTTCCAAACTAACATCATTTCCATCAGTGTGATTTAGTATGTTACTATAGCATCCTAATATGCTGTTAAACAATATTATTTTAGCATTGTCATTGTGAGCATATTGCCATGCTGACATTAACATTTAGCTCAAAGCACCACTGTGTCTACAGCTTCATAGGACTGCTTGCAAGGCTGAAGACTCTTGGTTTGACTTATTCTCATGTTTTCTGTATGCCTTGTTAGAAAATGAGTGTTGGTCACTTTGTGGTTTGAGTGTTCTTGTTTGCACCTTCTGATTTGTTTGCATGCTCATTTGAACGTGTATTTAAATATGTCGGGGATTTGGCATTCTTTACGGCCATTCACAGGAAAGCGATGAGTGAAACTGTTTTGGAACACAGCACTCATACATGCATAACAATAGGAGACTATGTTTGTCTAACTCAATGGGTGGTGAGCTGGCATTTGCTCTACTGCGGTATCATGACACCATATGAAATGAATGTTGCCACCACATTGCAAATGTAGCTGCAAATCACTTGCTAAAAATGTAACATGATTTTAAACCATTTTCTGAGCCAGTGCTTACTCGAAGCCATAACAAGAGCTGGTCACAGAAGAGCAAATGAAGTAAAGCATACACATGGTCAACCTGGGAATTCCCTCCTCACATGGGGAGAGAAACTGTGTCCAGACACTGCGATGATGTCACCAATCTATAATTGATCCCTGTGGTTACAGCTGTCATGTGACCAGGACAGATGTGTATATGTGTGAAAGGGACAGGAGGGGGGTTGATATGTTTTATAGCGACTCGAACAGGATCAGACATTTACAGAACAAGCCCGCTTAACCCAACCTTATTAGATAATCCTCCATCTCAGCTCCCATTCAGTTCATTCCTGAGTAAACTAACCGAGGCTGCGCTCATGTTTGAGTATGGTGTCATGTGTTGCTTTTCAGATAAGTGCACCACCCATCTCCTCTACCCACCTCCATCTTCACTTTAAAGACTTTGGCGGGGCGGGGGTGACCATTTACAACAGTCCTTCCTCTAAGGACATCAGAGAAACACTCCCACTCTGGCCAGTTAGCTCATCCACCTTCCTTTGACCTGACTTCTGAGGATTAGATTGTTTTTCCTTTGTCAGATGAGCAGGATGCCAAACACTATCTCTTTCTCTTCACAACTAAAGAAATATCATCTTTTAGTTACAGAGAAAGCTTATCTAGTTAACTAAGCATAAACCCAATGATGCCATGTTTTGATAGAAGCACAATGCATCATTTAAATCCATTTTATTGAATGCACCCTCAGTATGAACAGATAACTAATATTCCAGAGACCCATTTAAATTTCACATATAAATCCAAGGATAATTAAATGCACATTAACTCACACAGGGAACTAAACTATTTGCAGATACACCATTGCAAGACAGAAGACACATTTCCACTGGTGCAGAACAGCAGTGAATCTTAAAGTAGAGTCTGCGCGCCATCTAGTGGTGAAACGTGGTCTGTGAACGTGTTTGCCTATTAGGCTGCAAGCTTCTCAGTGTAATTTACACCGAGAAGCTTTATGTGAAGAAATATAATATTTCCAGTGATGGAAATTAACAATTAAGAACGTCCTCAAATATCAATTCATTAAAAGTATAAAAAATATTTGTAATAACTGTAATGAGACAACTTTAATGCATGTACTTGAGACCCCTGAGATTCTCTCTCTTTTATGGGAAAAAAGGTTGTCCCCCTCCTCCTGAGAGATCTTCTAGGTTTGTGTCCCTGAAAGAAAAACTATTGTTACGAGAAACAGAACTCTGGAAGTTCCAACCTCTGCCAAAATACACTGATTCTGCATGAATGGATTTCTGCAAATCAGTTAAAAATAACAGACCCCATGCAGGAAAAAAAAAAAATAAGAATATTCTGTTATAAGTGTTTGCTCTTTCAAGTGCTTCTTTAAGTGCTGTACTGATTTAATGCAAATTAAGATGAAACCAAACACAAAAGACACAGAACAGCTAGAATTTTCGCAATGATGTGCTTGCTCAAATTAAATTGCTGTATAAGGTGAAAGAATTTCCATTATTTATTAATATAAGGGCGAATGTGTGATTGGTGAACCACACTGCAAGCACAGACAATATTTGTTTAAAACCAATTAAAGCCAATTAGATGGAAAAAGAAGAAAAACTGACAATAATAATGTTTGATTCATATAAGATTGTATGATAAATGTGCATTTGAATGCCCCAAAGCATGCTTTTATTGGTCAAGGCTATGTTTTCTGTGACTCACTGTCTGTGGTTTATTTGAGTCCATGTCAAAGAGTCGTTTGTGATAAGCAAGCCGTGGTCCAGTGCAGCTGATTGATTGGGCCTATTATCCTATTATCCCTTCATCCAGAGTAAATCAGAAACCTCCATGTCTTCCTATCATTAATTTCTGGCAGAATAAAGAGGAATACTGTTTGTCTCACTCCATTTCTGTAACACTTTTATGACAATATTTTCCCCTTTATGTCCATCCCAGACTGGTTTTTGCTGAAGCCTTGGTACACACTTTTAAAGCGCACAATACTGCATTTTACATCATCATTTACATTTTAAAACTCTTTTTATATGTTTGCACATCCTGGATCAGAATATAGTATTGGTACCTCAAGATGCACATTTAGATCACTAGAAACATGCACTGAGCAACATTTCTGACTGTTCTGTTTTCTTTGCACATCTTCTGGTTTTCCATAAGATGTCAGTGTTGCACTACAAGCACATAGTGTCCCCCAGGAAGTCGAGTCAAAGGAGTCTTTGAAAGTCTCTTGGCAGCACCTGACTCACAGCTAAACACTGGTACATTTGGATGGAAAATCAGACTCTCACTCAGGCCTCAAGAAACATTCCATGTCAAATTATTTAAACTTTTCCGTCAAAATAGACGACATTTTTTCGAGAACCTTTTTAAACTGGAAAGGTTTGCCAGTAATTCACGGAGCTAACATGGAGGCCAGTGTTGATTTCTATGGTGCCAAAATAGACAGAGTAAAGCCTAAAGTAAAACAATATCTCAACCAATGGTTCACAACATCTCAGCAATGAAGGAGACTGCCAGCAGTGGTTGCAGTGCGGTCGGGTTGAGGTGAGGTTTTGGGGTTGTCGGTTCCTCCTCAAGTTTAACTTAAGTGGAAACTGAGGTTCGGTTTGGCCTGGCTTGTGTGGGTTTAGAAATGGGTCGGGAAATGAGGAAGCATCTTGAGCAACACTGCTTTGCATTGTCATACGATAGAACAATTAACAGAACGATCAAAATATGAAGACTTATTAAGACAACATGTCGGCCCGTGCTCCTGTTCTGCACTGTCTGCGCTAAACATGCAATTTGAGCACTACAGTAATAAAATGATTTCCACCCATTGAAGTTTTCAGCGGAACACACTGTTTTCATTTCTCAGTTTCACTCTGAAAATTTAGAGTGTGTCCCCATGGGCAGGGTGGGGTGGCGGCTCGGCAGCGTGAATGGGAAGGTATTACACAGCATGACTACAGTCCGTCTCTGTGTCTACGTCTATGTTCCCCGACTATTGCCCTTGTGAGCTCACCGGCCACTGACAGGGAATTGGCTGCAGTCTGCTCTCACTGAGTGATTCCCCAGCGGGACAACCTGCCAGGTGGCGAGCTTGCCAGCAACCCTCTCATACATTCCTCAACTGAGCGGCCGCTGCCAGCTCGACCAGTCTGGGTGGGTGCCACCCAGTGCTTCCTTAGCTGCCCCAGACACCTGAACTAGCACAGGAGTGGAGGAGAAAGAGAGAGAAACAGGACTAGCTGGAAGGCTGCGTGGTGGGAGTGAGAGCTATGTTAAATAGCCAGCAAACAGCCACTGCAGCTGTTGTAGACTTTTCCACAACGATCCCACTGTTCCAGCTTCCAGCACAGCACTAATTAAAACTGTGCCCATCCCTCATCTTGCCAGAACTTTCCCTACATGCATATATGCACACGTACATTCAGACACATGCTCTGCCTCAGATAAGTTCCAGCCCTCCAAACATGACCTCAAAGGTACCAGCACGTCTGAATGGAGTTACTCATCAGCTTTTATTGAGAACAAAATTAAATGAGTCCTTTTCTCTCACTAATGTAAAGCTGCAATAACAGATTTTTTTGTCCACTTGGGGGCAGCAGAGCAAACTCTAAACGCAACACTGAATTTATGAGGTTGTTAAAGGTTGTTAAGGTTAGTAAACAATAGCTAACTATATATGAAGTTGTTTTTCTGGCCATCTGATGAATGTATGACCAATGTTCACTCTTCTTTTAGCTCTGTTTTTGGTCTCCACCAAGTCCTGAGGAGAATACCTGGCTCTTTAGCAGCTGAAGACTCCACTATGTTCAAGCATAAAAGCATACAAGGGGTTTATCAGCTGTCTGCTTTATGTAGAAATGAGATGAGAGCAGCGAGGGTGAACCTAAACAGAAAGACCAAAACAATGAACTGAAAGATGCTGAAGCGAGACTGTTCCTCTAAGCAACCCAAAACAACATATATTTCTGTTCAAGTGACAGAACCCACTATTGACCTTGGTTCTTATGATGAGAGCAAAGGAGTAAGTAAGGTGACAGGATCATGGAGAGACAAAATGTGAGGAGGAGCTCAGGGTGGGTCAACAAAACATTAGACTTTAACACAAGAAACCACTGTTCATTTCCTGTTTCCAACCAACAGTCAGCATTTTTTTCAAAGCATGACCATGATCGTTCCCTAACCTTAACCAAATGTTTATTATTGAACCCTGGAAATGAAGGTCCTTAACAAAACAGCACTTAACGAAATAGTAATTTCCACCCAAACCACAATCTTTTCCAAAAACTAACCAAGTTGTTTTTGTGCCTAAACCTAACCAAACCCTAACCATAGATTTGAAACATAGATTTGAACAGTGATTCGTAATGGCTTTGAAAGGTGCAGAGAAATGCTGTCCTGCCAATAGTGGTGTCAGATCAGAAAACACTTCTATATGTTGTTCTAGAGGATGTATACGACCAACTTATTTTGTCACCACATCATTACAAATAACTAATTTCACATTACACAGTCATATTTTCAATAAAAAGTAAAGATTTGTGCAGCTTTAATCTTTGTGTGATTGACTCCTTTTAACTTGATTTACTTCTTTTTTCCTGGTGCTAATGAAAGTGGAAATTGGTCGGCTAAAATGCCAAACCTGCCTGTCCCAATGTTGTGCCTAGGTTTTGTGCTCTGGACCAAGGGATTATGTAATTGCACAAAGTATGAATATTTAAATTACAGACTCATCTGAATCCCCTCTGAATCCTAAAATGCCAACTGTGACATCTTCTAATTGTCTGTTTTGTCCAACTAACAGACCTAAATTCAAAGATATCGCCTTAACAATTATACAAAAGAGAGAAAAGCAACAAATACTCTAACTTAACAACCTGGAACCTGCAAACACCTGTTTATTTTTGCATAGCAAACAAATAATCCATCATTAAAATTGCTGACAAATCGACTTATCATGGCAACTCATGATTGGCTAACAGAGAGCAAACTCTTCTCTCTATACGTTGGAGGACACACATATTGCAAAAGGACAGAAATATGTTGCTTTTCTCAGTGGTTGGGCCCTAATTGCTGCACAAAGGAATAACGAAGTGTGTTGGCTTCCGAGATAAACCTTTGGTCCCAGCCACTTCCCTTCACCTTCTCCAGAGTGGGCATTCCTATATAGATTAGCTGGAAATCTTTCCTGTTCTATTGAGGATAATCCCCCGAACAAGGCTGCCCGGCACTCATTTTAAGAATGATTTAGGCACAGTGAATTCCGGTCAGGTCAAGTCTCCGCTTTCATGTTATGATGTGGCTGTTCCAGTTGTTATACGTACGTTTTGCAGAGAATAGGAGCAGACAGAAGAAAGGAGAGGAAAAGAGGGCAGTTTTTTTTTTTTTTTTTTTACTGTTCAAACAGAGTTCAAAGTCATCATGCGGGTTTGAAACATGAATTAAGGTCACTGATACACGACAGCTCGGCCCATTTGAAAAAAAGCGCGTGTGTGTGTGCGGCTTGAACAAGAGTGTCTGGGAGTTAACTTTTTAAGAAGTTTGAGGTCTTAGGGATATTTCCATATCAGGTTTTACTTCAGCCTCGCACACACATTACCCACCACATCGCAGAAGGAGTGTATTAGCATGAATGAGAATTACAAGGAAGTGCGGGTGCACACGGGCTTTTCCTCCTCCCGGGGTCACGCAGAAGAGAACATGTATTTTACTCCACATAATGTGATTTAAAAGTGACTGAGAGGACAGTGCTGCCTTTAAGATAACAGGAAGCTTTAATTATCCCCATAGCAAAATTGGGTATAGAGGGTTAGTTAAGCTGCTGTGATGTGATTCTATTTTCATTTCCAAACTGAAACAAATGAACCCAGCTCATTTCTTTTCGTCCTTTTTGGCACCGATTCATGAATATGGGGAATGATTTGGCAACAGCACCAATAAGCTCAGCTTTATTTAGTTCAGCTCATTTTAGTCAAATTCAGTAGTGTATAAAAGAAATCTGGGAAGATTGCTGTAGGCAGTGAGCTGTCACACTCTCTCTACTCCACTGCAGATTTTGTAGGCAAAGGCAAGCAAGAGAAAACGGCTCCCTAACAAGATTTATAATTTTACGCCAAGGGTTCAAGCTTTGGCTCATTCCCCCTGAGTGGGATTGGTCAGCATCTATAATTTTAATTCATTCATGGAAACACTGCACTGTGTTCCTCCTTATAGTGACTGTGTGTCAGAGGAGATGTGGCTCCAATAGGAACATAATACCAGAATTAGCCGTGGAAAAGCCTCCTCTGATGGAGCACGGGGAGAAAAGACTGGCTTATTTCAAGCTAAAGTGAAAAGGACAGTATGGGCAAGACAGGGGTTTTAGTGGTTTTACAGTTCAGTGGTGGTGTTTGAAAGCACGGTCTTTCAGCAACGTGGGTGGCACGGTTGTTCCTAGCATCTCTGCTATTGTATTGTCATTGGCTCTATGCACTTGTCAGCATCATTGCTCACTTTCTCAGGATAAATGTTGGTTTTGCTTTATATAAGGAAAGCCGAGGCAGCAGCGCTTTGATTCGTGAAATTGCCATGGCCTCGGTGTGAGAGCTCGTGTCACTGCAGATGTCCAAATTCCTCTGACATGTTTATTGTTTTCTTTTATTTTGCGGAGGCCATTCTGCACAGCTCGAGCGCCACCGTTCCTGCAGCTACTCCTCCATGCGAAATCTTGTGTGTCATGTAAACAGAGAACCAGAAAATAGCAAGCACAAGAAAAGGGAAAATTTCCACCCCGGCGTTGTCCTCCTTTTTCTCCCTATCCCCCCTTCAGTGTACCCACCACTTGTTGTCCTTTATTTGTGGCCTAAGTGCTTTGGCATTAAATCTTATTATTTTTTGGTAAATAAACCAGTTTCTGGTAGGAATTACACACAACTTGGTGTGAGGTCCTTCAGAAAGGGGCCTGGATCCTTTTATCTAAAATGTTTTCTATTTCTGCTTTTGTAAGACACTTTTGACTGCTTTGAAAGAGAAACAAGGTTTTTCTTGCGTTTCTGGGGGTGAGGTTGGGGATTTTTCTCAGCATTGTGGTGAGATTTATTCGAAGAGGCTGCATTTTTTCCTGATTTCCCTCTTTGTTCTCTGTAAGTAGTTCCAGGTCCCCCACACACACACACACACACACACACATTCTTCTGTGTGTGTAAACGTGCACAAGGCTCTGTGATTTTGCACATGGGGTGTGTGTGTGTGTGTGTGTGTAGCACATGTGTGAATGTGTGTGCGTGAGGGTGAGGCGGGGACTTGATGTGACACCTGCTGTTGGGATGAATAGGGTCAGTGGCAGGGCCCTTCAGCAGGCAGCAGCTGCTTGTTCTCACTGCAAGCTCGACTCTCTCAGAGCTCCAAAACCTCCGGGACTACAACCGAGGCCCTGACACAACACATAGTGCCCCCTACCACCATCTGCTATCATTACAGTTATTATCTTCAAGTATTGCAATTCCACCTCTCCCGGGGTCATGATCTTAATCGTTCGGATGGAAACGTAAAATTGACCTGAGGAAAACATCAAAACACGAACTTCAATTTCCATTCTTGCGCTCTCTGGACGCAGGAAGAGGTTTCCAGACAGCTGCTGACAGACAAAGATTCTTGGTATTTGGTTGGTCTGACCTGTCTACGCTCTCTTGCTGTGTGGTAGTCTGCCCTGCGTGTGACTTAGTGGGTCTGAAAACATTCCCTGTGGCATAACAGGGGAAGATAAACAGCAAGGTATGAAAACATCAGTCTGTGTTTTAGCAGTGTTGCGAATGCCTCTATATGATTAAATTTGCTATCTTTGTAATCTTGTATTTTTAATTTGAAATTCAGAAAAATAAAATCATAATAACCCTTTACAGACATATTGTGTAGTAGATGTACAAATGACAGTAAATATCCTTTGACAGCATTTTGTTTCACCGACATTCTTCAGAGTTTCTTGTGAAGGCAGCCGAGATATAGTATCTTCCCTTATCTATCCACCAGAGGTCAGCCTTTTATTAACAAATTCTGATGAAGTCTCACAAATCTGCTCTTTTTCATGCAAAAAACTTACACTTAATGGCACATTTAACAAATTACCAACGATTCATGAGCAATATTTGCAATTGTGTGCAGTATTTTGTTGGACAGAGTAGGTCCCATGTGCAATTACAGGGCTGGTGTTTCGGTGACACCGGTGACGGCCGGCGCATGGAAAACCCTCCTGTCATCACAGTCCATTTGGGCTGAAGCACACAGGCAAAGTACAGAGTGCGGTCCGGTTGCAGTGCATTTGTTAAATGAGGGGTTCCTTCAACAGACATCAAACAGGCAACTAATAGTGGGGGGTATTCCAGGTTTTCGCCTTGCTGACTTGGAAGAGAATTAATAGCCTTGAGCAGAAGAAGGCAACAAGGTTTCCAGTTGTGTTGAAAATTATTATTACTTAACAAAATATTGGACATTACAGCAAGTTCTGAGAGTGCTGAAAACCTGCTTGCCCCTGGTAGCTATTTTATTAACCCGAACAACTCTTAAGTTAACCTCCTTTTTCAGTTGAGTCATCTTGTAAGAAGTAGGACTAAGATGAAGGTTGTATGGGCTTGGTCCTTCTGGAGAGTTTGTAGTTGAAGTACATGGCAGCCTTGGACTGTGGGGCTCTCCTGGGCCAGCAGGTGCGTCCGTTGCCGAAGTAGTCCTCCAAACACTGACAGGTGTAGGAACCATCTGTGTTGACACACTGAGCATAGTGGCTGCACCGGTGAGACCCGGTTAAACATTCGTCCTTATCTGCGGAGAGGAGTAGGAGGAGGAGGAGATTTGAAATGTTTATACATGACGAATGCTTGTCAGATATTTAATCATTTCTTATCAGAGCAACATTGCTTCATAGCTAAGTCATATTAGATCAGTATGGCGAGAGCAAAGGGTTTTGAGAACGGTCTGTTTTAAACCTGCCCGAGAGATAATTTTGCAATGCTCATCACATGGATGAAAACAAAAACAGCTCGTGGGTGAGCCCACAGCTGAGTGGGTGAGCTATGAGTGCTCATCAAATAAACATGGTCTCTAGATCCTCTGCTGCCAAAGCACATCTTCACATGATCCCTCTCTCTGCCAATTAACACAGATGAGGAGAACATGTGGAGCTGCGCTGTGATCCATTTCGTCATTTACAGGATTGGACATGGAACAGATCTGAGTTTGGCTTAAAGAAATGTCATACATGGCCGTCCATGTGGCCTAGTGGTCTGAGATGCATAACACGTTGATTCTGGTGGGGGACTTCTGTTGCATGAAAACCTCACGCAACATTCAAGCGCGTCGTCACACATACCACCATTTGATTCCATGAGAAACATGTGGCCATCTGTTCAACAACTACTGAATCTTTAAGTGCTCCAAAAAGAAATCATGAACTTTAAAGACCACACCTCGACATTGCACGGAGCCCTGGAGTGTCCCCATCACAAAGCCATCATGGCACACACAGACAAAGCTGCCAAAAGTGTTCTTGCAGGTCTGCCGTGGTGGACACACATCAGCATCCTGCCGACACTCATCCACATCTGCAACACAACACAAACATCTGTCAAACACCAGCAACACATTTGGATAATTTCATTGCACAACAGTCCAAGTTTCTGGCCTTCTCGTCCAGCCCACCCTCACCTTTTTAAAACAAACGCGCACACAAACTGGAGGTCTCAAGGACAAGTTGCTTGAATGTCTCTCAGCTATGTGCAAAACAATAATTACCTTCAAAAAGACATGAGAGACACAAATGAGTACCTTGACCTTGCAACCACATCTTTGTACCAAAGCTTTAAAAGGTGCGCTGCTGTTCAAAACAAGGAATGAGCCAAACACACAAATGTTTCACATCGGGTGTGCAGGATGAGGCCCTTTATGGCATCTTCTGGATTTGATTTACTAATAATGACACATAAATAATTGGTTCTCTAAATGAAAACTGAGATGCAAATACATCCAGCTACCTCTTTGTTTAAAAAAACAAAATCAAAAATTTTGCCAGCATCATCTCGATTAAGATATTTTTTGCACCTCCTCTTGAGAGTCCTGTCCAAAATGGCAACAGGTTACAGGCAATAAATAAGATAAGAAAACACCTTGGTGCTGCTCATAAACTGGCAACCCAATGTCTTTCTTACCTTACTTACTCACAAGTAGAGAAACACCTGCAGTTTTTTTTAAGTTTGACTATTGAGGTAAGAACCTACTAAAATACAAACTTGACTACTCCATGCACAGTACCTTGTATACTCGTCCCACACTTTAAACACAGTTGTGCATCTGTGAGACAAAAGCTATGATTTCTCTCTGTCTTTGAGGTTGAATTGTTCCCACAGTGTGAAAGAGTCTTAACAGGCGTGAGAGAGGCTGTCGAAGGCTTGCTTCATTACAGGACAGGAGGTGTCTGTCGCTGAGTTATCGAGGGGGACTTCAGTCATTAAGCCTTTGGACACTGAGGAGAGTATGTGTCCAGGGTATGTTTTTCTTCACACAAGGTAATTAAAGGTTTTTTGGCCGGACCCAGTGGAGAGGTGTGACTGCATGTAGTTAACATAAAGTGCATCATCTGCTCTACAAATAAAGCCAAATAGAAAAGTTCTGGCAAGACGCGATGGTGGCAACGACACACAAGTTAAAAGTGAGGTATTAAAAGAGCCATGAAGTGCTAAATGTAAATGAGAAATGTTGCAGCAGTGATTCACTTTATCACTCTTTTTATTGCAGGAACTTTCTCAGTTCAACCTTTTTAGGAACTCGGGAATTTAAACTGCGTATTGATGACTGATTTAGCTCCTGCACCATAGTTCCTTCCACCTGAAAAGTTGTTAGCAAATACTAATCAAAGACAGATATGTAGCAACATTATCATCCATTTGGAGTTGTGTTTCTAGCCACCTTAATTCTGCTCTTGGTCTCTTTCAACACCTGAGAGAAATATCGGACTATTCAGCTGCTACTTATATATGTCTGTCTGCTGTTTGGTCCTGGTAGTGAACAGTGGGTTTCTAAACTAAAACAGTAAAGTTGCTGGGTGCAAAGCCAAAGCAATGAGCTGAAAGACGCTAAAAAGCTGAGGGGTAATAATTCCTGGTGGGTTCCTCACTACACGCTAATGATAAGTTGGCTGAAAAGCAACCCCTCCCAAACATGAACATGATGTCAGACTGAATAATGAAGTGAACAGAAATGGCAGCTCAGGCTCAGTATGAGTCTAAGAGGATCCGTGAAAAGCACCGAATCTAAACAAGTGAGGCCTGCAGTAATTCTCTGCAGTGATAAGCTGAGGGGTGTTTCTGAAAAAGCGTTACCTTCACAGGTCTTGCTGTCAGCGGCCAGGTGGAGGCCGGGGGGACACAGACAGCGCACCGCTCCCCCTCTCTCCATCTGGCAACCAAACTGGCAGCGCAGGGAGAAACATGCGGCCTCGCCTGGAAGACAGACAGGGAAACACTGGCTGAGGATCGGTCAGAGAAATGGGCCACTGGATCACCGCTGAGCGAACACACACACACACACACACACTGTCATACCACCACACACACACACACACGCACACACACACACACGACGACAGTCTCTGCAAACCTGGGGCTGGTAAAGAAGCCATAAATAAAAAAGGTAACCACACACGACTTAGAAAAGAAAAATCTTACATAAATTACTAATTCATATTTTTTTCACCCTTGAAATACTCTATCACCTCTAAACTTTGATATGATATCACTTTCTATAATATAAACTGTGAATTTCTGTCATAAACATTTATGTTAGCCTAAAAAGATGTGTAAACTGAGTACCAGGCCCTCAGATACTTTAACCTCCTATTATGGTATAATGATGGCAGATGGCTTTTTTTTGCGGAGACTTGATCCAACATCAGAAATATCATCTGTCAGTTTACAGATTTTCTTCATTTGGGTTTCAGATACTGGACTGTACGTTTTTTAAATGTTCTGTTTAAACAGGAAATTACTCACTGGTGCAGGTGTATCCATCTGCACTGAGTGTGTATCCAGGTTCACAGTAACAGCGATAGCTACCGTGTGTATTCATACAGCGCTGGGAACATGGTCTCTCCAGGAAACCGCACTCATTCACATCTGGAGTCAATATGAAACATTATTCAGGCAGCAGATAGAAATCCTTGCGGTAAATGATGCAGGAGAACACAGGTAATGGTTAAGAAATTAGAAACATAAGACTGACAATGATTTTGTGCGTTTTACTCAACCTTCATCACACTGTGACCCTTTATACCCTGTGGAGCATAAACACTTGTCTGGTCCCACGCATTTTCCATTTACACATGACTTCTTGCACACAGCTGTGGAGGATGATAGACACAATATGAACCAAATCACGCTGACACACGGGGAAATGATGAGAGCCGTCATTATAGTAGAAGTATGTCACATAAATGCAAAGATTAAAGCAGCATTAATTAATGTTTGGTCCACTTTTTTTTACACGTTGAGCAGATACAAATAAACACTAGCATTCAGTCTTCATTCAGTGTCACTAATACTAACTCTTCTTTTACCTTAGTTTTGATCTACACCAACTCCTGAGGGAAATTTTTGATTCTCTATCTGCCAAATGCAACTACAGTAAAGTAGTGGGCCGTAAAACCAAAACAGTAAGCTGAAAGATGCTACAATGCTCTATAGAGCTGAAGGGAACTGCAGAGTTGGATGATGATCCTCCATGAACAACACTGTTTGCATTACATTTAGTCATTTGACATACTGATTAGTGCAGCCTTAAAACTAAATATACATCTCAAAGACAAATCTTGCTTTTATAGTTCTACTTGAACAAAGCTGCATATTTACGTTGCACCGCTACGAATACTAATGTTGATATTTCAGTAGAGAAGAAAAAAAGTGTCCTCACACTTACTTCCTAGTATGGGTTGTTTTGCTGAGATGCTGAACTGATAACCTGTGAACTGTGGGTAATGTGTCACTGTGGCGGTGCCGTCACTGAATCACAGACTTACGCTGACAAATGCCGTTAACATTCCTCCATCCAAAACAACAGGAAATAGCGTGACCATAGCTGCAGAGTCCTGTCTGTGCACGACCCCGGGTGTCCTCCAGCACATCATCCACTGACCTGTGGTGGCCGGGACAAAAGGTTATCAGATCATTAAGCATGATCAAGCTTTTAGGGCTTTGGTTTTTGGCACAAAACCCACACAGGCTGATGGCCTGAAAGACGGTGAAACACTTACTGTAAGTATAATATACAGAGGTAGACTATTTTCAAGTCAAGCTAAATCCCTAACAAAGGTCGTAGTTCAACCTTTGACAACCTCAATTATAGGGGTTAAAAATCATTAAAGTGAGACTACTTAAATAATAATTTGACCAGTGGTGTTACAAAAATTACCAAGTACTAAAGAAAATTAAATTACTTACAAAATTAAAAGTCAAATTATTCAGATTGATCCTCGAAAGAACCAGAGTATCACAGGTGAAAGTGTGACAGGGAGTGGGGAAGGACTCAAATGCACCAGGATTGACGATAATGTCTTTTATTTACGGCAAACAAAATCTCAAAAAACTGACTGAAAAGGACAGCGTCCAGGATAGTCCAAAAAAAGAAGAACAGATACAAATCCAAAAATTACGAGAAAGCTGACGGGCATGAGGGAACAACAGATGAAGAGAAGGAGAAGAAGAACAACCCGGCAAGGGCTGACAGAAATGAAGTGGCTTATATAATGTCCTGATTAGTAGCTGGCTGCGGCTGGGAACACAGGTGACAAGATGAGGTGGGAGTGGCTGACAGGTAAGGTGAGGCAGAGGCGGGGTGAGTAGAGAGGTACCGGGACCTGAGGTGAGAAGCTATGGCAGGTGAATAGTGACAGACTGACAGAACTTAGACAGGTAAACTAAGACATGACAGGACTATAACTGACAGAATGACATAACACAGACAGAAAACCAAGACATAGAACTAAGACAAAACTACAAGAGAGAACTAGGACAAGACATGGCAGCAGAGACAAGGAACTAAGACCAAGACAATGAACTAAGACAAGACAGGACTACGACATGACTAAGAAGAGGCTGACAGAACTGAAAGAACTAAGACGTGAACAGAACTATAACAGACTAAGGCCAAACAATAACTAAGACTGAACTATGACCTAAGACACTGACAGAAAACTATGACATGAAAACTAAGGCAGGTAAACTAAGACAGAACCTGGCAGGACAACATCTGAGGCTGAACAAAAACTAAAAAGAGGCCTAGCTAGCAGAACTGTGACAGAAAGATGAACATTGAGTGACCAGTACAACGCAGTAATTAATCTAGTAAACACAAGTCGCCTCAAAGAAAAAGGAGGAGGGTACATAAATCCTGAATCCTGATTATAAAATCAACAATACATTGCAAAGAAAATGTAATAAAGACAATAGATAACTAGAAAGTAAGTAAGTATGTAACTACAAAGACAAAGTAGACATTAAGACAAAAGAAAAGACAAGAAAAAAGACATGACGCATGATGTGTTTTGATGCCGTCGAGAATGAATCGAGTCTACAGTGAAATATCTCAATCCCATAATCAGGTAAATATCTCATGCATTTTATCACCTACCAGATCTTCTGAACACACTATTCACGGCAGCTGTGTACTGTAACTGCTTATGAAACACCTCCCTCGTTCCCATGCGTTCGCCAGAAAAAGTCCTGAAGTTCCACGCAGTAATACTTTCTCCCTCATTAAAATCTGCTGTCATAAACAAAAGTGCAATAAACTACACGTCCTACAGAACCATTGAACAAGCTTCATTCATAGCTGCTGTTAAATTTCCTCACACCCGCACTGCAGTAAGAGGCTGTTAAATTATTAGACACAGGCCAAGTTGCACTGGTAGAGCCCCCCAAATACTGACATGAGAAAGATCCACATCCGTTCCCTATTTTTCAAAAGTTAAAAAGTTTCTTAGGGAAAAGGATGAATACAATTCAGATTGTCTTTAACAGCCACTTCTGGAAAACTTTCTTTTTTTTTGATAAACTCTTTCTTACCTGTTCTCCTGATGAGCCACAGAGAGCGTAATGAAATGCACCATCACCACAAAGACCTTGCTGCTCATTTCAATCATTTTCTTCCACCACGGTGTCTGTTGTAACCCTTTGAGTTCATATTAGCTGCCTCTGTTCTCGGAAACCTTCTCTCAAATGAGACGCTTGTTTTGAGATGTGTGTGTGCTTAAAAGGCAAGGTAGAGGTTGAGGTGTGATGGGGGGGTCACATGGTGTAATTGTAGGGTGCTGAGAGTAAGAGGTGTGACAGCTCACCTGTGGACAAAGAGAGGCAGTGAGAACAACAAAGAAGTGGAGAATACAAAGAGCTAGATCAGTTATCAGTCGATCAAACAATGTCCACTCAATGTCCACTTACTCATTTGTTGTCTTTATCGTCAGAGGCTCACTTGGCATTATTTTGATTACGACTTCTTGCTCGTGTTGTCCTTAGAGTTCATGTTTGACCTATGTCCACTTTTTCACACGTCCCATGGTCTTCATCAGCAGGACAAAGTAAGTGAAACTTGAGTGGAGATTTTTTTTTTTTTTTTTTTGCGTCATCTGCTTTTTTCAAGTCAGATGTAACTTTTAAAGAAATAGCTTGATATTTTGGGAAAATAAACTTCTCTTAGATGAGAAGATCGACACTATTCTCACGTCTCTACGCATTTTTCTACACAGATGTGCTGGTGGGCAAATTTTTTTTTTAAACTTTGGACAGAGCTAAATGTTTCCCCTTGCTTCAAGTCTTTATGCTAAGCTAAGCTAATTGCCCCCTGCCTCCAGCTTCACATTTAGCAAATAGGAATGAGTGGAATCAATCTTGTCATTTAAATAAGAGTATTGTGAAACTTTCCCTTAGACCAACACAATAGAATAAAAAACCCAAGAATGAACTGCTCAAAATTATATTATTGTTTCCTATTCAAAATCATATTATATTTATTATTATTTGTTATTATTGTTATAATTGTAAATTTAATTTTAAGGTCATACCCTGCATGTGGTTTTTAACTCTTTTCTTTTTTTGTCTTGTTTGTTTTGTTACTCACTACAATAAAAGTTATGGTAAAACATTAAAAACATAAAATAAAAAAAAATAAAATAATAAATTGTTATTCATAAAAAGTGAAAGACAGACACAAATGAGGACTAAGTGTTTTCCAAAGGCTGGGACTGAGATCTCAGGGTCGGAAATAACTGCTGGCAGCCTCAGAGGTAGAGCCTTTGAAGCCTTAACTATTACCAGCACTGATCACAGTGCAATCAGTTGTATTAAGCTCAAAGGCGGAGTCCGTGTCTGGACGCCTGGTGGTCCGCTCACTATGCAAAATCACAAGTGCACACACACACACACACACATTTTGCCTTAACGCTACATCTGTCTGATGAATGAACATCAGCTGTTAAGAAAGTCTTTTATAAGTTGATGTCATGTGTTAACCTCCCTACAGCTTCACTGAGGGCCCAGCTCAAACTGATTATACTCATCCCCACTAAGGCCAACGTTGTTCTCCTCGTTTAGTCAGTTTACGACCAAACCAGACTTCTCTGTTCTCAATTGACACCTCAATTTGTCTGACCCCAAAACAACAAATGTCCCATTTTTGGCAGGTTCTTTCAATCCCATTCGGCTAATTATGAGATTACTGTGGGTAGGTGGCCCCAGGGTGCCACCACTGCAGAGGAGACCGAACTGCAAACCGCAGTTTTTAGATTCAGTCATACTTGTAGAGGAAGGGTGTTGTATGAGGTGCTTCATGGCAGGGGACAAGGTGCAGTTATGGGTTGCTAAAAATTGAAAATTGGTGTGTGTAAAAGTTTTGTCTCAGTTCATGTCTCTCTTTATAGACACCCTCCCCCCCCCTCCAACCCTCCATGTTGGATGGTTTTTGTCAAATGTGTCACCACCACACATCAGCAAGTGAGGTGGAAAGAAACCATAAAATGGCTGTGCACGGTCTGCCTTGAATTAGTGCCAAACCTCACTTCGTATCTGTCATAAACGATACAATTAAACTTAATCCTGCCTGCCAAAGAGGAAAGGAGTGGGGGAAATGGAGGGGAAAAAAAGAAAGTGGCCGTCAACAGTAAAACAGGATGATAAATGTTGTCGGTGCTGGCGCAGTGTGTGGCAAGTGCAGGAGTTGATCAGAGAGCCGTGCCGTGCTCGCCTCCATCTGCCCGCATGGACTTGGTGGGAGCGGATCAAGACTTCAAGAGTGTGTCTGCACCAAATCTGCAGATCCTCCTCCTCCTCCCTCTCCTTTGACCACATTAGAGGTGTAACACATTGGTGGTCTTTGATTCTTCAACTTGAAAAGGGATGCCCCACAAAGAGATCAGATGTCATTTACTTAAAGCCTCTTCCCCAACCCCCACCTGCTCAAAAAATATACCATATCCGTCATAAATGATGAGGTTGGAGTGAATCCCCCCGATGTGAAGACAGGATTCCTGAAACAATGTTGGTGGTCAGTCACACAGGCCGTAAAGGCAGCCATTCTGCTCTTATTAAATTGTACTTTCTCATATGTAATAGTGACATGCGGGTGTACTGCGTGACAATTCAAATTTTCTTGAGGAATATTTGCTTTACACATCTTGCCCACAGAGATAAAAAAAAAGACCACCAGTGCACTGGAAAGTCAAATTAAACTTAATTTTAAAATTGCTGATTATCATTTTGGAGCTAAACACGGCCACTAATGGCTTAATTTGGACTTAATTGTCAGCGGTCTGCTTCCAAAATCAACACTTTTAAGCTGTGAAAAAGGAGAGAAATATGAACATTTATACCACCACTTTTTTTTCTATACAGTTTAAAAATAAATGGGAATACACTGAACTCACAACCACATCTTACTGAGAACACGATTCAGGAAATTTTAAAGATGATTTTTCTGGGTTTTGACAAGGACAGCATGTTTCAAATCAGAGGCAGCCAAATGTCACAGTGGAGTTCGACATCACCTTGTTCCCTTTTCAAAACTAATCACAGCCTGCATTTCATAGACAAAAAAAAAACAATGAATGAAACATGTTTAAAATCTAACTTCTCTGGGCTCTCATGAGATGTCCAACAAGAAAGAAAGGAGTTCCAACATTTCAGAAGAAGTCATGAAAACCACATGATGATGGTTATTCTTCTTGCAAACACAACCCCTCTGGTAAAAAGCAATTGACTCCATTCTTAATAAACTCATAAAGACAGGAAGTTGGGATCTATAGTGAGAGGGGAGGCGAGTAACACAAAATAAAACAGGAACTGCTGCAAAATATGAAAATATTTTGTAATATGAAAACAAAAGAAGACATAATGTAGGACGCTGGGTGGGACATGACACACACATCATCCAAATAACATCCAAAAGATGCTTTATTAGGCCAGTAAATTAGTCATTGGGTATTGAAATAAACAGTGTATTTAAAAGTGTTTTATATTTACACTGCACCAGATGATTCCTATGACTGCTACTGTACAACAGATCGTAGAAGTAAACAAGACTCATATGGAAAGTTTTCTGCTGTTTGATGTGCAAGAAATGTACAGCATGCTTTATCTCTCATGGTATGCATGACAAACACACTATTCTGTATTCATATGCACAGATTCAAGTGCGCATGAAAAGGTATGAAAGCACATCTGGTTCTAATATACATGGAAGTTTATAGTATGAATGTATGTATGAGTGTATATGTAAAGCAGATATTGGCCTATGCATATGCACTTATGCAACTCTTTTTAACCTGCTCTTTAAGACCTCTATAGCAAAATCTAATCAGCAGATAAATAATCAGTATATTGGATATGTAAACAACAACTTGCCTCCCTGCAGGAAACAGCAAAAGTATGGCAGAAAAAAATCAAAGTTGCATGTCAAAGTCGGTGTATCAGCATTGGTTTGAGGGCGTTTCTCTGATTTATGAGTGGTGGTGCAGAGAGCTACTATAGCTTTTTGGTTAATGCTTTTACCAGGTGATCCAGGATGATGGACAGACTGGGGTCAGAGTTCAGAGGGGGTATGGAGTCGCCCAGGTGTGGGGGATTAAAGACTAAAGGTCAGGGATGAGGTCAGCAGACGGGACACCTGCGAGGGCCTGATGAGGACAGCAGGGACGACTGTGGCAGGAGGACAATGAAACAGATCTGAGGGGAAAATGGGGAGGAAGTGCCTCCATTCATCACCATGATGTTGACTAATTTATTAATCATCTTCTTCATTCTGATCCCGCTTGTAATCTGTAACATTTACACATACACTCTGACTTACTGAAGATATCAAGTGTTGAGTCAACTTGTTTTTCTATTTGCAAATTGAGATTACACCGGCGTGGCCAAATAATTTCAGGTTGTCTCTGTCAAGAAACTTCAGAAATCAAGTGATGTTTTGCTACATGAAAGTGATTTGTCTCACTTACAAAAAGAAGATTCTCTAAACAGACAAAACCGCTGTGGAATCAGTTGAAATCAGTGGTGGATTTTCCACCTGTTTTAAAGCTGGTGTAATTATGTATATCCTTATATTACTATCAACAGGTTCCCTTACAAGACTGACAAAACAATGAATCTATTTAACTAAAAAGTACAGCCACTGTCAACATTTGCCTCAGCTTCACAAATATGAGGATTTTCTCTATTTTATGTCATTGTAAATTGAATATATTTTAGTTTCGGACTATTGGTCAGACAAAACAAGTAATTTGAAGTTGTCACCTTGGCCTGAAATTGCGAGAGACATTTTTGACTATTTTCTAAAACTTTCAAAGCTTAATGATTGACAGATAATTGGAGTCTAAATAGACAGAATAATTATCAATGAAAGGCGCCGACAGCATAAGTCAAAACACGAGGTTGAAGCCTGCTATTACTACTGAACTGATTGACAGGTCTAGTATGAGACACACTTACAACAAAATCTTGATAATTAATGTTTTCTGATGCTGTGACAGGTTTGTTTACATCAGTAACGTCTGTAAACACGTGAGTGAATCAGTCTATGATCAGGCTTGATTTTTGATTTCATATATGCCCGCGATTTACGATGAGCCCTTAACGCCGTCCTTTCTTCCTTCCTTCCTTCCTAGTCTGCTTGTGTAACAACCTCTTCCTGTCACCACTTTGCCATGCTTGTTAGGCTATAGCTAAACTGGAAGCACACAGTGTACGGAGAGGCAGTGCAGCCATTAGACACAGAGCTTTGGAGAGATTAGGATGCACACAGTACACCAGCACCACAGGCGGTCTCTGTACCAAAACGAGGATTAGGGCTTTGGCAATGGCAAGGCAGCACCACAGAAGAACACTTAACCATGAAAAAGACACCAGAGCATCGCCAAAGAAAATGATACACCATATGTGTTTTTACCTTATGTGGCACTGATGAGAATGAATGGGCAATATTTTCTGAGAAGGAATGAGCAATATTTCTTATTCGGTTCAATATTTCACTGAGGGGACCGGCATGTTTGCTCTGTAATCCTCCGTTTCTGGAATAACACTGACTTGATTTATTTATGATTCATTTTGTAGAGTGCGCTCTGACGCCGGAGTTGGAGTTATGGGGGTGCATTTGTATGATTGTGTGTGGGTTTGACTGAGAGTGACTGAGAATTTGTTGCAATGCCATAAACAATCAGCTTTTTTTTTTTTGTTTACCAAGACTTTCTTTGCCTTATTTGTTTTACACTGGATGTTGATTCATTAGACAAGTTAAGAGGTTTTTATTTTTGTTTTGAATGTTGACTCATTGAAAAGCTTTACTTAATTAAACTTCAAGCCTTAAAGGGATAATTCAACATTTTTGGCAAATGTAATTATTTGCTTGCTTGCAAAGAGTTTGTTCCTTGGCAGTTTCTTGTGTTTGTACATCGAGTATGGAGACGATTAGCTTATCTTAGAATAAAGACTAAGAGGTAAATACTACAGTAAGGCTCATATGCTCACAAAAACAATGCCAACATACTGATATGAGTTGATATAATGTTTACCATGTTCACATCTTAGTTTTGCATGTTAACACTTGGTAATAGGTGCTGGAGGTATTTGCAGGTAAATAGTCAAAAACCAAGTATTGGACAAATTAAAATTTTGATTTGATGATTTAATGCGACGATGAAGAGATTAACATAATTACTACAATACATCCTGACAACAACATGAATGAACCATATTTTATGGCAATCTGTGCAACAGTTGGATGGATTTTCACTAAAAGATGTCAACCTCTTTGTGGTGCCATTATAACACACGAATCATGAATGTCTGTATAAAAATTTAATAGGAATCCATCCAATAATTGTACAGCCTAAAAAGCACAGACCAGCATTGTTCCTTCAACCAATATTTAACTCTTGAAGAATCATTGAGGGGCCCTAGTTTCCAGTTAAAAAACAATAAATGCAAACAAAATTAACAAGGAAATGAACAAACAACAACAGTTAAAATGTAATCATGGTTTTAAATTGACCTATAGGTAAAACTGTGCAAAGTTTTAATGTATGTTGTAAAATGGTCCTGGTCTGTGCAACCTGTCATTTCAGTGGGTCCAATAGTGACTGTTGGATAAAAACAGCTGTCAGAAACTCTAAAGCTCGCTCATTACCACAATATATCATTTGTTTAACCCACAAATGTAAAAATGACAATATGCAGTTTTTCTAGGGAGTGACGTCCAGAGTCTTGTCACGTTAGCTGTTCCCTATGTTTCCAGTCTTTATGCTAAGCTTGGCTAATTGGCTCCTGGTGGACTCTCAGCAAGAATGAAAATAAGTGTATTTCCTAAAATTTGATATTTTCTGTTGAGGAAATTAAGTGAGACAAACCATGTGTCATTTTTTTTACACGCGCCTGCAAGATGTGTGTGCAGAGGTGTGTATTTGTCTCCATGCATGTGTGTTTATACATGATTCCCTCTGTGTGTGTGTGTGTGTGTGTGTGTGTGTGCTGTCACTTGTGCAAGACCCCAACCTCTTCGCTAGTGGTGTGTGATAAACTGTTTGGCCCACACGGCGCAGCAGAACGGGCCGCGCCTGTACAGATAACAAGGCGGCAGGCAGCTGGCAGAGTTCACTGGCCTGGACACACAGACACACGGACAGAGGGCTGATGCAAGCTATGGCCTCACTTCAGTCAGAGGAAACCACATCAGCAAGCACAGAAAACCCTGCACTTTTCCTTTCACTGTTCCTTTTTCTTTTTCTCCTTCTCGCAGGGCAGGATGTTTGAAGAGCAGATACGTATGAGGACATCAGACAACAGTTATAAAGAGAAAATACAGATACAGAAGAGTTTGCTCTGCTGCAGAGATCAGGTGCTTACGAACATCAGTGGTCAACTTACTAGGCCTTTTTTGGTTTTGCTTGGTCTCTTTAGTCGTCACACGCTCTGGCAGAGACGCACGCAAACGCACACACACACACTATTTGACCCCGGTGTTAGCTCTAGTGTTAGCAGTAAGGCTGCGGCGGATGTCCCTCTGTTGACTCTGAATGATGTAAGCTCGAGATGAGCCCCGCAGATTAAGAGTGAAGGCAAACAAAGGGCCCTGCCAAGATGAGCCACAGTGTATACAGATTAATATAACAATACAGCCACACGAGCGCTGCCGTAAACCATTTGCATAACTCTTTTTAATGTGTTTCGGAAAATTTCCTCGCTTTGCTTTGAGGGGATACCCCCACATGGAAACTTATACCTAGGTGGTCCATTCCAGCCGACATCAGTTGTTTACCTAGCCCGGCTGAGGATCACAGAGAGGGGAAGCAGACAAAGAGCGATGTGTTGTCTTTGACAGCCGCATGCACATTCATTATAGATCAGACACAAACACACACACAGAAATATGTGATATATACAAAGTTACACATGCACTGAAAGGACCTTCATGCTACTGTACATACACTCACAGTAGCACATTTCACTCATACTCATAAATTTTTGTGACATTGCATTTTTTTCCCCCCTCTCGATCAGGAAAGACACCACAAGTGAGCAGGGATACTTTGTATCAGTGGTTCTCAAAACTGGGGGGAGCAGACCCAGCTCCAAGGTTAAGTTGAATGAACCATGATACACAAAACATGATGAAACAAGATATAAAGATCCAAGATTTATTGAAGATAAATAGAAGAGTGAAACAGATTGATGTTGTGCAAACTGATCAATCAAATCCAAAATATGAAGAAGCCTTTCCTCCTCTTGACTTGCATCTTTTATGTCTGCAAGTTTAGGCGGTTTGGTCAATGTCAACTCATGAAAAACATACATTAAAAGAGAAATCCAGTTCATGTTCTTGATAATGTTTTATCTATACAGTAATGCTTGTTTTATTGCTACAGTCTGAAGTATTGTTAGTGGTTGATAAAGTCAGATACAAATGGTAATAAAAAGGAAGAGTTGTGAGATGATGGGCGTTCAGAAACTGACATGCACACACACACTTACACACATAACTGATGTTTTCTCTCATAATCCTCTCCCGTCAGTGTTTGCGGTGTCATTTATGTGGTTACATTTTGCTTCTCCTGCAGTACAAGGCATCACACTCACCTCATTTTTTAACCACCACCGCCCCTCACCCCCGTCAGTCTTACCTGTCGCCCAACACTCAGTGCTGCTCTCAGCCCTCTGTGGGGGTTTAGCATGTGTTAAGATGACAGATTGAGCCCCAGTGGGATCCTTAATTGCATCATTTCATGGATGCGAGTCAGTGCTGTGGTCCGGGAGAGTAAACAAGCTCTGAATCCAGGAGCAGAGAGGGAGGAAGGAGAAGGACGGGGAGAGGGGGAGTGATGGAATGAAGAGTGGATGGAGAGATGAACGCAGAGGAGCATATGGATGAATACAAGAACTGGTAGAAAGAAGAAAAGAGAAGGTGCTTCAGGATAGGAAATTGGTGTAAATAACTGAGGTACTGAGAAGAGATGAAGAGGTGTGAAATATGAGATAGTGGAGGTGTGAGGATGGAGAGGAAAAAAAAAATCTCTTAGCTAATAACAAAAGCTGACAAAAATCAACAGACTTGCATAAAACCACCCAAACCTCCTCCAAGGTGGTCGGCGTGTGAGGTTTGTTTTGTTATGTGATAAGCCGAGTTAAGTGAGGCAGAAGGAAAAGGCAGCGGCAGCAGCAGCGGCAGCAGGCTGGTCGGAAAGTGTATCTTCATTAGTAAGTGATCGGGGCCAGGGAATATGAGATTTCAGCTGCACTCGGTCGTGCGTTTCAGCAGTAGTACTCACTGAGTCAGCCCAGAGTAAACACATGAGGTCACAGAATACACTGCGCAATTAGGGGTGTGACAAAACCAGATATACAACCGGGGGATTGACGTGCACACAGATGTACATGTGCACACAGCCAAAGAAATGCAGGTACAGACTTAGTGAAACAACCACAGCAAATGTTTACTCAGACCAGATTCAATATTCTCACATAAATCAATATGTTGGAACCTGGAGGGGCCACGATTTATATTCAAAAATCACAAGAGACCAGCGCCAATGTGGACAAACACAGATGTTAATGCACAACATTAATCAGCATTGCTCCCCCAGCTAGGATCCCTCCCTGACAAGACATCATGACTTCATGTGTTCACACGTGACATCGATCTCAGCCAAATGTACAACATACTGTACATTCAACAGCGATTTCCACTGTTCTGTGGTACGGTGGTGAAGTGGGAATGTACAGTTAGATCACAGTGGAAACAGTTATTCACGGCGCAGCCGGAGTCAAACAAGGCTTGAAGGGAAGTCACAATTATGGTGAATATCTTTTCCAGAAAAGTGTCATGAGCGGACATGGGTGGTATCACAAAAAATCAAGTCGTCGGAGTCAACAGTCAGAATAATGAATTATAATGTGGGTTTGATAAAGGAGCAGTGCCAGAAAATTTGGAAAAAAAGACTTCTTTGTATGGGCAGTTAAAGGAAATACCTACATTGAAAAAAAAACCTTGAAAAAAACTCTTATTAAATCAAACTAAAACTATTAAGCAATTAGATCGTTAAAAAACATATTTCACACCAACTCCAGACTTTTCAAGTTTACATGCATGACTGGGTAGAATTAAACACTCACAGGTCAAGTACACTGACACGTTCTGCCTGTACAAAGATAATAATGTTCAGCGTTGATGTAACTACATGCTTATTATTGAGGTTGTAGTTTGCAGTGGTGTTAAAATGGACCGTATCATATTGAGGGGTATTCCTAATATTTTGTCCATCGAAGAAGTAAATTGTATTACCTTTCTGACAGTGTCAGCAAAAACTGAAAAATTATAAGCTCCATAAAAGTGTAATTGTATAAGAGTTGTTGCCTTGGACAATTCACATTAGGCCGTACAAGTCTACTTAATGAAGTGGCTGGTGAGTGTATATGGTTTTTCCACTGCGTAAGTCATCACACTGTACCTGCACTGGCACTGTGTTATGTTTTACCTCCACGTGCACGCAGTAGTTTGTACTTACAAACCTAAGAGTTACAAGGGCACCTAAATATTCACTTGCACATGCTTATTTTGAGAGAATGCTGGTCAGCTTACAGCCCTCTCCTACACAAATACTGCTCCACCTGGATGGGACTTCCATGAGAAATATGGTCAAACATGAACTCTGCAAAGTATAGCAAAAATGTCAAACCAAAAAACTTCACAATCTTGCAAAATGACAGCACCATTTATTAATGGTAATGTTAATATCTGTAGAGATTTCTGGTGGAGCTAGTCAGAACTCATCTCAGGATAGTCACACAAAGTTTGGAGTAAAAAAGGGGTCACCCATATTTTACAACTTGGGTCTTATTTTTGTTGTCTTGCACGTCCTTCTTATTGGTGATTGTACTCTTCAAGTTAAGGTAAAGTGTTATAAAAGCTCCAATGTAAAGGCTCCACTGGAAGAAAAACAAATGTGTTAAAATATATATATTTCTTGATAAAAGATCAAAGGTGCAAGTCTGCCTGCATAATGAAGATGATGTATATAAGTAAGAAACATGCATCTCATAATAGGTCGTCAATATAAAAGTTTGGTTCTGCAATAAACAGCTGAAACATTGACGTGTGTGTCCTGTCCGGTCTGTTGTTTTGTTTACAACCTGTCTGATTGTCTATCTCGCCACATCGGACACGATTTCTACGGCACGAGGCAGCGGCAGGACATAATAAATTACCGCAGAACAGAAACACAAGCAAATGCAGCACAATGAATCGTTTCATCCGGATGAGGAGAAAAAAGAATGACGTGCTTCTTTTTAATCATGGGGCTATTGTTTTTTCCTGTTTTTCCCCCCGTTTTTTCCTGTCTCCTCCTGTTACCCTATAAGTATTGCTTGTGCCGACTCTTTCGCTCATGTATACAATATTATAGCATGCACTTCCAGCCATCTCATTCCTACAAATATTTGGTATACAGGCTCCTCATGTTTATTCAAAGTACTGGGTTACACTGTTTGGGAAAGATAGCCAGACAAGGGCCCTTTGGGAAGGAAAAAGAAAACTATTCCAAATGAAAAGTAATGATTCATGCCACAGATAGTGTATAAACTCAAATATACGCTGGACTTCGCGGCACTATTGGACAGTTCCACTTTATGCAATTTTGATTGGATCTGAACAGTGCATAGACAACTTAGTATTGCATTACTCTAAATATGGCAGCGTGTGCACTCATGTGTATGTGTGAGTGAGACCAGAGTGAGGTGGGTGGTCTCCACTCGCTATCATTATACAACACAAAGCCTCATTGGTATTTTGAGAAGGAAATTAATATTGCCATCAGCAGTGGCTCTTGCGTGTGTGCCTCCATGCACGGACGTGTTTGTGTACTTCCGAAAAACAGTGGAGAATTTCCACTTCAAATGAGGAATTTTCCGGCTGAACTTTGGCACCGCTCAAAGTGACGCCGCGTGACGACACAGCGGCCATCTCGGCTCGCTCCTCGCTGTCAGCTCTGCAGGCAGCTTTTCCATTCGAGCAGGAGTAAAAGGAAAACCCTGGGCCCGGAGCCACATTGGCCCTAGTTTAACCTAAACATTTTCTCAACATCCTTCTCTTTACTCTTTTTACCTGGCCGGAGGACAAGCCAGCAGTGGAAATGTTGCAGCTGACTTACCAGAAATGAGACAATTCCCAGTATGGGGCCATGACCAAAGACAAGGTTCTTATACATTAAATTACCATCCCATAATGATAGATGTTAGGTAACACTTTATTTCAGTCTGTAATTTCTGAATAATTTCATAATAGCTCAGTTTATTATTATTATTATATTGAAATGGTGAACTGTTCCTTTAAGAATTTATTCTTGTTATTGACTTAAAAGTTCATTCTTTACCTTGTAAACAGCAGTTGACCAAACAATCTCAGCACAAAGTTCATTATGAGCTGTTTTGATCACATCGCTTGAGCTTCCTCAATAGATGTTTGCGTTACGTTAGGCAACGTGGACAAGGTGCTCCAAAAAATGAAAATGAAAATTTGAACATCAATTTTCAACTGGGAAACTCCCATCTGCTAATGCAGGCCATTGGATATGATCAAAAGCTCCAGAACAACTAATGTTGGGCCTCATTGGATTCTTTGGTTACTTTCTAATAATTTGCAAAATTATAATTGAAATTATCAGGGAAATGGAGACGGTTGGTACATGTCCACTTACTGTAATTGCTAGTGTAATCTGGAGAGTCTTTTAGACAATGAGGCAAATCAGCTGAACATGCAAAGATGTTACATTTATATGGACACAAGCACAATTCAAAATGATGAATGAATAAATACTGGGTTTAAATTGAGCTTTTTCCAAGGAAATTTAAACTTTTCCAATAATTAGAGTAGTACCAAACTACATAGAAGATGTCCATGGAGATCTAAAACTCTACTATATATTACTCAATACCAAAAACAAAAGAGAGACAAATATTTCAGACATGCTATAAATTTTAATAGACATATTGATATTTCTGTAGAGAAACAAAGTTATCCCTAGTTTTATTTACAATACAGGAATAAAAAAAAATTGTCACATACAGTACAATGGTAAAAACAACATAGAGAACTTAAATAATTATTTTATTTGTGTAACTACTTAAATAATGAAAATGGTTATTCTATTCACACCACGCCGTCTCAGCAGCTACAATGCAACTTTCACATTAAGTGCTAAAAAAAATTATAATTTTCCATTTTACAGCATGAAATCCATTTTAACCAGGTAGAGTTGATTTGTTTCAGCAAACACAAGCGAGGCGGGAGATGAAGAACAAATACATCTTTACGGACACTGAACTTCAATTAACCATGATACTTTGAAACGTGGTTTTCAAAATAAAAGTTGGGGAAAGAGCAAAACTGCCACTGTTTGCCTTCTAAACTGTTTAACACGATGACTAATGGTTCTGTCAAGACTCGTATGGAATTTAAACGGCAAGATCAAATGGGGAGCTCTTAATAAGATAAGTTATTAGTTTAAGAGAATACGGGCATGCGTGTATACTGTATGTGCTGCATCTGTTTGAACTTCAGTCTGGCATCTGAAAAGACAGAACACATTAATGTGGCTCCAGACAATCCTGGTCTGCGTTTAATTGTTTTCTGACTACATGTAGGAGTCAGATGCTCATTCAACATTCAGTCTTATCTCCATTAGACAGATCCTTAGGTTAAACTTAAGTCTGCTCTCCATAGATAAGATCTGCCTCCGACTGTGAACTGTTTCCACAGTGACTTGGTGGCCCGGCGGGATCTTTGATCATCTCACAACGGAGACACGTTTCTGACAGTGGTAATGAAACCACATGTCAGGGAAAAGTATTAGATGGACTCAGCCAACTGCTCCGAATTACTCTTTCCAGGCACAGACATGCATTACTTTTACGCACCTCACGTGTCTTTCTTAACAGAGGGAAAAGCTGCATATATATAAGTACAAGAACATGAAATAACATGAACTGACAAGCTTAGTGTAAAACTGCTTTCTATTAACACCATTCTCTCCCATATATTATTACGCTTAAAAAAATAAACCCTCCTCTATGATAACAATAGTAATGCTATAGTTTTTTTTTTGCAATGCTAAGTAGTACTTAGGTAAGCTCTATTGGAAATATACATCACCGCGCTATCTCTTCCCTTTGTAGTTTTGAGTTCAGGTTCAGTGTGTGACGTAATGAAAGGAGCTTGTTAGACCATACCTGTGATAGTGTTGTGTTTGTGTGTGAATGTGAAACTACTCTCATTGCGCTTTTAATGACAAATTCATTCTGAATAATAAAGTGAATGAAACAAAAAAATGAATACAGTGCATGGGAGCCAATAACTCCGTTCAGATTGTATGAAACTGGCTTTGACAAAATGTTCTCTCTCAGTCGTTGCTTTTTCTGTGTAGGTAACAGTCCTCTGTTGTAGATCCATTCTGTACATTGATAGCAAGTGAGTGTTGCAAAACAAAGTATACATACTGTATACTGTGATCTTTTTTATGACAATGTGCCCACAAACTAAATACAACATCAGACGTGAGACAACATGGTTCATCTCTCTTGTATTAGTGCCTTTAGAATAGTATAGCACAAAGCACTGCAGGCTCTCTCATTGACCTCTCAGCTTTTTATAACTGAGGCAGAGGTGCAGAGTGTTCCTTCAAAGTCTGTGTGTAGACTTTTATGTTGCTGGGTTTTGAATGGACCATGAGCACAATCTTGGATCTCGAGCCACACCACTCTTTACAATTTTGAATCCTCAAAGAACCCCTGAACAATCAACTGTCTCCACTGAATTGCCTCAAACTCCATTTTTTGAGGGGTCTTAAGTAAGGCGACAGATAGCCCCTGAAAAGATCCAAAGTCTTGAGTTAATATGGTCTGTTCCTGTGGAGTTCCCGTTCCTGTGGAGCCAGCAGTGTGCGAGTGTTTTCTGAACGACAGAGGAAATGTCTTAGTGGAACTTCCATAACTTGGCCATGCTTGTCAATCATCTCGCTGCTGTCTGCAGGTCAGTGAACACGGCTTGGATGCCAGGCCTGGTGCTCAAGAGCAAGTAGCTTATAGGCGAAAGAGGAAGAGTTCGGTGATGAGGATGAAAAGCAGTCTGACGGGGATCCTGCGTGTATCTTTTGTGTGTGTGTGTGTCTGTGTGTGTGTCTGTATGTGTGTATGGACATGCCTGCGTGGGTGTGAGGGAGATTAAGAGGCCATATTAAGGACACCTCGTTAGAGTCTGCTGGTGGTGGTAGGTAGATCTGTGTCAACTTGAGGATGACAGCGGGGAGCAGCCCCCCTCTGCGCACCCCTATACGATATAGCTGGTCAGGTCTAGGAGGTACGAGGTCATGTCAATGATGTGGTCCAGGATGCCGTCTTTCTCCTGGTCGTTGGGCATACCCCGCTCACTCTTCTCACACTGGGCACCAGAGTAGCCGCTCTTACACAGGCACTTGTTGGGCTCCATGCACACTCCCCCGTTGCAGCAGGCTGGTTCACATTTGGCTATGGCCACAGACAGAGAGAGAGAGAGGAGAAGAAAAGAGTGAGGTCAAAAGTGAAAATGACACAAAAGATCCAATTGGCTTTTGATGATTTGTAAGAAAAACTCCAGCAGGCCTACTGTGGATGACTAAACCTCATTTACACATCTGGAAAGGAGCAACACATGTCCAGATGATACTACTCTGAATACAGCAGATGCAAAATCTACTAAAAATCACTCACCAACTCGGCAGAAGGGTCCCTCCCAGCCAGGGCTGCAGCAGCACTTGCCAGTAGGAGTGCAGTGTCCATTCTTACAGTGTCTGGAACAAGCTGTCATCAGCAGCTCTGGAGGCTCCACCTGACGCTGGCACTCCTTTGGGGCATGAGGCCTGCAACAGTTGTTAGAAGGAGGGGAAAGTCAATATGTGCGGGACACAAGCATCACATGGCAAGCTAACGAATTACAAAAACTAGTGCTAGGCATTAATTTAACATGATCGCTTAATTTCTTCCAATAAAATACACCCTGATTAAGTAATGATAATCCACAATTGTGACACAATATAATTTGCAAATATGGGGTTTAAGACTTCGAATGACAGTTTCATTGGCACAATTTTAAACATTGGTGATCACATGACAAAAAGTTGGGATATAATAACACTATATAAATCAAAAATTCCCAACTCCAGTAGACACCCTAAACACTGATGGTTATCTATCTAGTCCAATAAGGAGCTTATTGTAAAAATTAAAATCTTAAAATCAATGATAAGTCATGATATGTTATGTTATGTTAAATACTGAGCTTACATTTAAAAGATTAACACAAATTCGATCTTGAGACACGACATGCTTTACAGTTTTTAATTTAAAGAACCCCTGGATGATCAACTTTCTCAATTTTGAGGGGTTTTGAGTAAAGGAACAGATTCAGTAAATCCTTAAATATAGCTGCAAGCAGCAATAATTGGAGTCCAAGCAGATTGCGAAAAATTGGACATTTTTAGAGCAGAAGATCAGATGCAGATGACCTGAGAGATTAAAATGATGAAATAATTATGACTTGAAGCCAAGCCATTTTCGAGACAATTGCGAAAATGTAAACTGTAAACCATTTTGGTGACTTTTGGTCTTTGTGCAGCACAAACATTTTTAGAAAAATAAGAAAGAATAATGAAAGCAAAAACAATAGAGCTGCAGCTGAGAGCTTTGTTGCTTAGAACCCTAAAAACCGTAATGGAAATAATTAGAGATGTAAACAGGGTTGTATTGATCAAAGCAAAGTGTGGCGTAAAGGTGTGTATTTCCACTGTGACTCAGTGTTTGGATAATTTCATGCCACGAGACTAGATATGTTTAAATTCTCACTACTTTTCAGAATTTTGTCCAGTTACACTATCAATCACTATAGTCAGCTCTGTAATTTTCTGTGCTCAGCTGCTGTGCCAAGTGGAGGAATTAGCAGGGTTGGTCCTTAGGTTGTTTGATTGAGATAGTAATGGATGCTTTCCTTCGTCTTATGTCCGTTTAGAAGTTGGAGCCTTTCAGTGACAAGTCACATCCACCAACACGCATCAGTTCTCATTTGCCAGATCACAGTTTCCACAAAGCTTCGTGCAAAATCCATTCATAACTTTTTTAAAATGTCCTGCTAACAGAACCCAAAGCAGGAACTGAGCAAAAACAAAACACTCACCCAACTCTTATTGGCTGAGGCACACAGTAACACTACACTATGATTTGTGGAAGTACCTTATGAAACATGTTCTGTTTGAACACTTTATTTTGATGTATCACAACAGCTGCAGCCATTTGTTGTAAAACTGTAAAACTATTATTGAATGGCACAACAAGAAGGATCAACAAATCTGCCATCACATGTTGCATCTACGATTTCAGGTGATAGGCAGGGCTGTCAGCTTTCGTTGATATGTAACCAAGGTGGGATAGAACCTTTAAGTTGTTTGTATCTGTGTGTATCTCTTCCAATGATGTCTGACTGACACTGGCATTTTTCAGTACGCTGTCAAATCAAAGTGAGTCCACTGTGAATCCACTGTCTGAGATGGATTTTAACAGTACAGCTGGGACAAATTTCATGTCAAGCGTAGTGCTTTTATTGTTTTGACTCATGTTTTCCTTAAATTCTCCCTACTTGAAGAACAAAGCAAGAAACACATAGGGTTAACACAGGGGCTCCTGCAGATATAAACATGATTTGGGAAATGCAGACACACACACACAAACACAAACATCTCCACACCATATGCGTGAAGTCTGAACACAAAAGAAACATATTGTGATCATTCCATATTAAGACAAACATTCAGACACGCACATCAGCAAATGGGCTGAAACAGAATTATTTCATATCACGCTCTACAAATCTGGAAATAATACAGCGAGTGCGTAATCAAGTTCAAATGTGAAGCGTCTGTTAGCGCATGTTGCCCACTGGCCCACACGCACACATATTTGTCTGTGTGTGCATTTGTGAAGGAGAGACAGGGAGAGATATAGATGTGTAAACAGTCTGTTGTACTGAGGTGAAAAGCTACTGCAGCTACACAATTCGCTGGACACTGAAGGACATACACTCACACACTTGTACACACAGGCATGGTAACTGGACTCCTGTCTGATGCTGGTATGAGAGTTGAAAAGCAATGAGTAGTGAGGTCAGTGTGTGTGAGTGTGTGTATATATGTGACGCTTAGTCCATGAGAGAACAGACCTCATCAATCATGGCTGGAGAGCAAATGGTCAATCAGCAGTACAAGCCAAAACTAGATGGAGGACCTTTAACAATGCATTATGCATATTAAATCTGAAATCAGCAATTTTTCCACTGTGGATTCATTCTTTGATGCTCTCAGTATTCTGCTGTGGTGAAATGTTGACCGAGTTTGTCAAGTCTCACCTGTTCTGACCTTCACTTGTTGGGTAAATATTATACTTGTTTTATCGTACTGCTCAGGACTGAGTGTGTGGGACGATACATAGTTCAGCTTTAAGTAAAAATCTCTCTTGCAAATGTTCTGACAAACACACTGACTGATGGCAGCGTGCAGTGACAATACTGTGACTGTGTGCGCGCGCCTTAAAGTTGCTTTAAATTTGCAGGATGGAGGGCAGGGGGGGTTGATTCCCATGCTCCCATCAGCACCCAACTCCAGACTCCATCCACGCTGGCTTTTGTTGTTGCAGGCTGCATGTAGTTAAAAAAGAGCGAAGGAGGGAAGCAAACAGAAAGAGAGGGAGAGAGAGAAAGAGTAGGAGTCCCTGGAGGATTGGGGGGTCTGTAGCTAACACTGTTAATAGCAGGCAGGGGTCAGCAGCGCTACTAAACAGTCTGTACGACTGCCAGGGTGGCTGTGAAAACAGCACCTGCTGGTAGCGCCACTTGACAAAGGCAGCTGGGTCAACAGCCACTGTGGGAATTTATCAACTTTGGGAGGGGTGGTGTATGTGTGAGAGCGAGGGAGTGGGAGAAGGGCGACAGTGCTCACACATGAGGTAGTTACATGGACAGAGAGAGACGACGACGATGACGACGACCAAAATCAGAAAGCAGAAGAAATGCAGATCACGTCATAATTAGAATGAAAAGAGTGGAAAGTGAGCAAGGGACACTAGCTGCTGCAAAGATAAGGCAAGGAAGGAGGATGAATGCAGGTTAAGACTGTCAGTTTGTGCTAAAGAAAAAACTGCCCTCCCTTCTGTCCTTACACCAGGGGAAGCTCAATATTAACATATCTTAACACTGACATCCATTCAGGTCTGCGCCATCAGAGCAGTGTGTGGATGCTCTGCCTCAGATTTGTTCCTGATCTGTTTGATTATTATGTTTGTCTGTGTGTGTGTGTGTGTGTGTGTGTGTGTGTTTAGCTTGTTGGCTCGCAGGGCCTGTTTGATTGACATGAGGTATATGTGAGAAAAGGGCTGTGGAGTGGTGTACATTGTGCGCCCTAACAATGGCTTAATCAAACGGCCCAGTGTGGTCTCTTTTGCTGTTTTGTCATCCGACTCCATTGTTTGGGGGCTTCTTTTGTAGCTTCATTCCTTGTTTTAATTGTGCAAGAAATTTACTGTGTATTGTAGGAGCCAGGGCTATTCAGTGCGACTGGCAAGCAGCTTTGTCAAGGGGAGGACCACAGCAGAGATGTAGGAAGATTTAGGAGGGATAGGAAAATAAAGAAAAGGCTTTTTTTTCTGCAGCGTGCTGGGAGCTAGCGTACCACACGCTCACACAAGCTCACAGATGTGCATGTTCGCGTGTACCCACCACCCACACAGTTTATATCTGTACACACAAAACACAGAGAGGCACACATACAGATAAATATATCCACAAATGAGCACCCGCAGTCTCCTTCCCCTGTACATGCGGTGATTTGTGACTTCCATGGCTAATGCAGTTCATAAAGGAGGTCCCAGGACCCTATTCGAAGTTCACTGTGTCTTTTTAAGGTCTCTGCTCGCTGTAATTCAATCAGTCCAGCCTGCAGCTGACAAAACCTGAACGTGTGAAAAGTCTTCCATAACACTGCTTTCCCTTCTCCTCTGTGGAGTGGGGCTGTAACAAACGGAGGCAAATTGCATTTTACACCAGAAATCAGCAGGAGGTCTGGCTCTATATGTTTCAATTAAGCTGTTGCCAACGAACTGTAAGAGCAAGGCGGATTCTGTCCAACTGCACGGATGGAGCGCAACATGTGCCTTTTTAATTATGATATAATAAACATGTAACTTTACTATACGACTCCCATGGCGTATTGTATATATACAGAGGGTCTGAAACAAATCCCCAGCTTGTGCTGTATCATAATATCTTTGTTTGTTAGTATGTTTCTTTTCTCAAAAAGAAAGGGGTCTTTTCTAGCATTATTTGTTCCTGACATAAATATAATGCCCTCACTGTATAAATAATTATGTTATCAAATGCAGACTCAATGGGACTGGGAAGCAGCCAAAGTTTCCCATGAATACCTGCCTACAGTATATATGTGCAGAGTGGATGAGGATCTGAACTGAAGTTTCATTGTTGAAAAGCAAAATCAACAAAGACATCAAACCTATAATATTATAATTTGATTCAATCAGACATGGCATTTACATATTTTACTCTTTTTAGATCCTATTCAAATGCATCTTGTGTTTCATTTGTATCTCGCCTTAACACCTTTTTTTTGATATCTAATGTAAAGTAGCTGGAATTACTTCATCAAAAGGTGCTATACAAATAAACCTTGTACTGCCTTAGATAAAATATAATGCATGGATGCCCATTCTTATGATATATGGTGAAGAGCATCTAAGCCCAAAAGCCCACTTAAAAGCTTTCAACTGGTCATTTTATACAGAGACTGATATATGATTGAAAATACTTTAATCTATACTACAAACAAGCCCTTGTCTTTCTCTCCCTCTCTCTCACACACTCATACACCCTCACACCACACACATTCAGCATGTTTCAAAATGCATGGTGGCCTATTTATTATTGGAGGGGTACTCCAACTGACAAACAAATACCTAGAAATGAAGTCATCTGGCCAGGACATGTTTACACAAACACTGCTGAGGGATTTTATGGCTGATGTTTCCCTGTAAGCCTTTACCGCTCTCCCTAACAGTTCCTCTTTTCCTCTCTATGTTCCCAAACACACAGTTGATCAAAACACAGCACTAGATGCTATACTGGACCACAAAAACCACCATACTCTAAAACAAACCTCTTTATGTGAGGGCTTTAGGGTCCAGATGTCCTGGCAGTATGGAAAAGAAAAAAGGGGAGGACCACCAGACTTGATAACGTGCTGAGGTCAGACATGTTAGCTACCCCATTTACTCCCCCATCACCCCCTCTCCATCCTCCCTGTAACAAGATCATAATAACGAAGCCAGAGAGTATTAGGAGTCAAGACTCCGACACCACAGGGTCCGCACAGACTAAACAAGTCCACTTGATGGTGGAAAAAATCGTTCTTTGGGAGAAATGCATCCAGCGTCCATGCCAGAAAACATAAATACAGAGCGAGCCACCAGGGCCCCTTTGAAACATCTGTGCTGTAATTAATTGCGTTAATGCCTGGGTGGCACTGTCGTCACCCAGGAATAATCAGCTGCGGATATGTTTCTATTGTGATTCTGAGGCTCGCTCTCTCTCGCTGAAGTCTGCTTCTCTTACTTTATCTGCCTCTGTTAATCAAATCTGACCTTGCCTAAAGAAATATTATTCATTTGGGACTTCTCAGCATTCAGTACATTCAAAGTTGGAAACGACTCACTTACTGACCTGAGCAGATGGGCCTAACCCGGTGGGATCTCACTCTCTCAACTTCCTGCACAAGTGCTGATAAGATGATAGGTAAAAAAATTTTGGGGGGGGGGCTTGAAACTTAATATGCAATTGGTTTGAATTACAAAGTCTGCTTATGTTTGCGGTGATTCCCTTACTGCCAGGGTAATAAATCAGACCCAAATACTTATACATCCCTCCTGTATCATGTGGGAAGAATTCATGCCCTGTCTGCATATTTTTCTCATCTTGAGTGACAAATGTTTCTCACATGTACTTGGCTTTGCACAAACAGTTTATAGATCCATCACTATCGGAATGATTTCTAATACTGTGATGCATATGGTAGGGATTATGACACAGTGACACGCACGCACATTTGAATTCTGAAGTTACACTCACGCGCATGTTCCCCACACATTCCAGTTGTTAAACATCAACTAATTAGGCATTAGACCGTGCGGAAATAGACTGGATTGAACCATTCAAAGTAAAGTTGACGTGTATGTGTTTGAGCGTTGTTGAGCTGTGTCCACATGATGACGAATAAAATGTGTACCAAGTTATACGCATGAAGTGTGTGTGTGTGTGTGTGTGTGTGTGTGTGTGTGTGTGTTTCGGCATGTGCTTAAATAAAATATGTAGCGGTCTCTGTGCTCGACAACAGGTGCGATTGTGTTTTCCTCACTCTCAGCAGAATAAACCCTGCTGTCAAATGCTTTGAGGATAACCAGCAGGCAACAGTTACAAATGTGAACACGGCCAGATAGTCAGTGTTGCTATTAGCAATACTTTACACTAACATTTTGAAATGCTGTGCTTATTCTCCAGTTACTGCTCAGCATTTGGTTTGGCCAAGGCAGGTGGTCATGTGACACAAGGTCTGGTCATCGCGATATGTTAAGTGGAGGGGGACATGTGCGACTATTGAGGACTCAAGGAGGAAATGAGCTAGAAAAGATGTCATTGCAGTGAAATGTGGCTAACTATAGTCCCATGGCTTCATGAGAGGGTTGGATCTTGTATGATAAACTCTTAAAACAAAAACTGAGATGCAACTATATACCACCAATCTAAAAACATATGATAGCTGAAAGAATGACACACTGAAAGCCCCTTTCCAAAACTACCCCCATGATAAAGAATTTGTACGTCATGCTTGTACCTTTTGGGGTCTACCAGCTTGTAGAGTTTCCCACTGTGTGACTGCACCATGCTTTTACTGCTTGCCAGTATGTAGACTTCACCTGCAAAAGAGTCACATGAAAGTGGCCATCAGCATTATTTGTGTTTCATACTTTGAGGTGCAGCATAGTATGTCCCAATAATGAATTTTTCTGTCACTCATGCAATCTATACAATACTGTAAATGTGCCATAATGAGGAAAGGAGACAAGAGAAGGAGAAGGAGATGACCTGGGGAGATGAGGACAATGAGTGTAGCTCAAGCTTCTGCATTGCTGCACTTGCCAGATGACTTTAAGAAAGAGTTTAACGGGACAATTGGATACTCATGACTGGGAACCATGCAGATAATTTAATGAGGAACAAGCCCGCAAGAAAATTCCATAAGGGGACAAATTGTAAACATGTGTCTGTGGGGCCCATACTTTGGGACAAAAGCCCACCCCCTCCATGATTCTTGCACCACTTGCAAATCATGATGAAATGCAGGAATCTTTAAATACCTCATCAAATAATAACTCCAAGACCTGGCAAGAGCTGTGATCAAACATTTCTGATGGCTGTGTGAGTGATCCACATCATGTCTTCATTTTAATCAGAACCACCAGAGCTGATAGCTAGTAACTCTGTGAGTGTCTGGTGGGGGTCCAAGTGGTAAAAATGTTCTGTATCATATTAGTCTGCTCACCTCAGCTCACTCGACCTTATCTTTATACTGCAGTCCCCCAGGTAAACAGTAACACATCTCTCTACCCATGCAAAATATGGCCTTGTAGGTGGCCCAATACACAGCTCATAAGTGGGTCTTTGGATTATCATTGCTTTTTTATGGAAATGACAATTAATCCAAAAGGAAGTATGCACTATTTAATATCCTGTTGGGAATGAGCCATAGAGGTAGAGTAAGAGTGGTATTAGTTTCCCTGTAGTTTTCAGTGCTATTCCTTGTTGGCTGGGTGTTGCAATTTCCCAGATTTTCAATCCTTTTTTTATGCATTACCATGTGTTAGTGCAAAGCATTATAAACATCTTTTAAATAAACAACTGGGAAATTCTACACCTTGATGTTAATGTATGTATGTACCATTGGTAAATATAGAACAACATGAGTCTAAGCCATGATTTTTCCATAGTTTTGACATCTGTCATTTGAAGTCAACAATCCTTTATGGGTTCATGATGTAAAACCCCAAAGTTATTTCAGAAAATATGTGAACACATAACTGCCACTTAAGTGGGTGTAGGGAGAAGGAACAAAACAATGGAAGAGAGAAAAGAAAGTTGGATTAAAAATCTGATTAGAGATTGATGACAAAACAGTGTATATTTCTTATCATTGCCCTACTAACCTATTTCATCCTCTCCAAAACCCAAGATGTGCCCCACAAGCATAGAGCCACAGGCGCCAGCTGAGCCCAGACACAGAGCTTTCTCCTGCCACTGTTCACCACTTGCTGATGTTGACAATGTAGACTTCTGGAGGATCCGCAGGTTACTTAGACAAACAAAACACACGAGTAGGTCAATTACTACAGCCATTACTTTGTCAGTTTATCTGTTAATGTGGACTGTTAGATGAAATTGTGCACATTTCTTACACTTAAAATCGCTGTACAAGTGAGAAAAACAATGCAATTAATTTGAAGCAGTATTAGGCAAAATACAGTTGAGATCAGGAAACCACTTTTACTTCTTGTAACATGGTTCATTGACCCATCTTCCATTTCCACCCCACGTCTCACATGTGTTATTTAAGACCTCGGCTTTTAGTTTCAAAACAAACATCATGCCGGAGCCTTCACTTAGCCACAACAGTGTGCCCTCAAATTGCAACGAGGCACAGAATTAAGTGACCACACATTGTTTTAAACACAGTGCCAACTCCTGATAGTGTACCCCCCCTCCTACTATTTACTTCCTTTGTTTACTCAAGCTTCAGTGTTTGACATCAGCAAAGTAGGATGAATTACAAACCAAAGAAAAGTGTGAACAGCACAGGGCAGGATGTCTAATCTCCATTTACACTGAATGGGCCGTGCTGTAGTGGTGACAGTAACATAAAACTTGCTCTCCCCCACGTGGATGGAACTTTGTGTTTACTTTGGCACATGTCGAAGCAAAGGACAGATTTTCAGTGTGAGAAGAGAGGGAAGAGTTATGTTGATCTATATAAGACTGAAGAAGTTTCTGATAACTCATAAATCAGGTTTACTTGAATGTTATCTGTCATCAAGAACGCAGGGAGTCAATCAAGATTTCACAACTTGTAGCAGCTTCATTTTTCAGTATCAACAGTCAGCCCTTTTTCATACTTACCCATTTTTATCGCCAAACACATAACTGCCATAAAGTCTTCTAGACTGGCAGCCCCTGTAGATGAAGCCCCCCACAGGTAGTGCTCCTCCACTGGACTGTAGGTCATAGACTGAGGGCTCATGTTCTATGGAGGCACAAAGAGAAAAAAAGGTTGATTTAGGTACTGATGCCTGCAAGCATCATCAGTAGCAAATCATAGAGGCAATCTATTCCGTCTCTCTGAGATATAATGTATTAATCACAATATACATCAATCTGTATCTGAGTGTGGTTATAATCTACTGAATTACTCAATGAATTATTATAATTTATGCCTATAACAATGAGGGCTGTTTTGTGTTGGAAACAAAAAGATGAACCATGTTTGCTTAATTCTATTAGGTTGTGTGGTTCCTATTAGGGAAACCCACTTCAATAAGAAAAAAGAGCAAAGAGTGAATCTTGATTTCAATTGTACAATTAAACATTATATTTGACTTCTGCATTGGTAGCCAACTAAGACTTTAATATGTCTTTCTAAAACCTGGAAGAGAATGTATTAATCTTTTATTCATAAGTGTGATGATGTCATGCAAAATGGCATGTTTTCTGGATTACAGTTGTTTTGGCAAAGGGAAATATGAATGGAGGTTTGCTGCCTTTAGAAATTTATGATCCAAGACTCGGTGTGCTCATTTCCCAACTGCAGTCACTTTAGAGTTTGGGTAACTGGCTAAATCAGGCATCTAGCCAGGTGAGAGGTGGTCTGAACAAGAACTGGCACTTTGAATTGGAGTGAGAGATAAAATTATTAATTTGGATGGATAAAGATAACCAGCCCAATGCAATTTGGAACAAATGGCAGTAGAGAGTAAGGTTAAGAACTGTCAAGGTGCTGCTGTTGTTGATTATTTTCTCAATGTGAGAAGAACTAGGCCCCTTCTCAGCTGCATTTTTGACAATGCTAAACCATTATCTCGACAGTTATTGTTGTTTTAAATCTTACTAGTGGACACAAGCTCACATTCCCTTGGCAAATCTACTCTCCACAAGGGAGGAATCTTTCTAGATCACATCATTTTTACATTTAACATTCACTGTCTCTTGCACTCAACCTGGTGTGTTTTCGGAACGTGTTGCCAAAACAACGTGTTCTTACAAAATGAAAGACATTTGTAAAACAGATGTAATTTTCAGCAGAATAAATATGAAAGGTTATCCAGAAGGTTAAGGTATTTTCATTTCTTTCTCCACTCGTAATGCCATCAAACAAAACTCATGCAAAGATTGCACAAATTTATTTTTAGCGATATCAGCATTGCAAAATAACAAACTCCTTCCAAACTTAACAAAAGTAAAAATCATGAACATGTTTGGAAAATCTAATGGAAATTGTAACTCACCATAATCTTTCCCCTTAGTAATCTCCAGGATTCTTCCTGCTGATGTGTTTTTGCCACTGGCATCCGTACAGAGAATTAGGAAACTCCCATTGTCTGACTGAAGCCGATCCACTGCACACCTACAGTACAGAACACCGGGGATGAGTACAGGACAAACAAGTAAGATCTTGACCCCAACCAACTACAAGATGGATCTCTCTTGCCAGGAATAGCTGTTAAGGGCTTCAGTGTGACGTTACTGAAGTTTCTCGTCTAATATCTCACTCACCTGCCTGGGTCATGTAATCCATGCGCAAAGATTTCAGGTGGCTGGTTGGTACTGTTGAAGTAAGGATTGTTCCGCGGTATGGAATAAGGTGACGTGCAGCAGTCTGTGTCCACATCTACCCTCAGGACGGACCCTGTGAAATCACTGCATTCAAACACACAAACAAAATACACCTTCACGATGGTAGGAGCTAGGAAACGATTCAATCTTGGCACACACACTAGCACTCAATTATTTTTTACTATGATTCTTAGACTCTGATCTCACCTGAGTCCATCCATCTCCTCCATATCATCCAGGGTGATCATGCCATCTCCCAGGATGATGTGCAACAGACCATCAGGGCTGAACAGAAGTTGACCGCCTAGGTGCTTCCTGTGCAGCTCTGCCACTTCCATCAGCACCCGCACAGTCCGGGTGTCCACCTGGTTTGGGTTTTTCCTAAGGAAAAGCATATAAGTCATCATCAGCGCAAAGATGACGGTTATGACACTTACCTACATGCTTCCACAAAGTCTCCTATAAATACTGAGAAGTTTACACTGTATTTCAGTCTTTGTAAGTGGTGGTGTTTCAAAATATGCTGCGTAAGACATGATTTTATAAACGAGTAGGCACTCTGATTGTCTCTAATTACTTCAGAGAATAATTGTGTTGGTAGGTAAAATGATACCAAGGCATGAATAAGAAATGCTGACATGACATACCAAACAAAAGCCAACATTAAATGAGTTTAAATAGTTTGTTGTCTGGAGACATTTAGTCTAAATCTAATGCATTGTCTCATTAAGGCAAAGACAGTGGGTGGAGATGTAACACAGGCTTCAAAATGTTGCACAATTTCTGGTGCAAAGTGAGGATTTGGCTTCACAGTATCAGCAACCAATATTTCATGATGTGTTATTTTGGGTAGTCCTGCAATTTTTAAAAAGCAGCTTGCCAAAGAAAAAAAAACCTCTCTTACACAACCTTCAAATACTTTAACTGTCATTTCTCTATTGGACCCTCAAATTAAAGACTATACACTGCAGCCACCAAGACTGCATGCCAAGACTATAATTAAGATTAGATCATTAAGTCAAACATACAACTGTGATTATGCAAATTAAAATGTAAAACTTAAGCACGTTCGTGAGAGAAGATTGTTTTTTTAATCACAGGTATGCGATTAAGAGTGTTGCAAATGAACGCCCATCACATATTCAGCAAAACAGTGCACGCTGAAAGTTAGCTAGGTGGGACGTTTGACCAAGAATCTAAATCCCCAACAAGACAGAAATCTGTAGAAAAGGTATGCTGTAGGCCTGTGAAGCTTTGGCTTTGGTTACCATTGTCTCGGGCAAAAATTTGCCAAATCAATGTTGTTGGATTAGACTTGCCAATGTTCTAATCATTCCTCCAGGGTTATGTGATCAGGACTGTCCACTTTGTAAATTGTCTTCAAATTTTTATGGTTGAATAAGTGGGCTTTGCATGAAGAAATGTCCAGGTTATATTAATCCTATTAATTAATCCTAATAGGTAATAGATGAGTCAGTTTTATGTTGTGTAGATTGTGAGGCTTTCAGGCAGTGAACAACCCATATTTAAGGTAGATTTGGCACACGCTTCTCCCATTACCTCGAAACGGTGTATTCAACCACACGGAGAATGTGGTCGTGTGGTCCGATAGCCCAGCGCTCTTGGTTGGTGGTGTAGGAGACGTAGAGCTTGCCATTCTTCTTGTAATTGGGGTGGAATGCCAGGCTTAGCAGGCCCCTTTCATCTCCACCCTGCAGTCAGATGAGAAACACAAAAGATCCAGGAGTTAATTATGTCCCTCCTTGGCTTCTGCTCGGCTGTGTGGGGTTGGAATCACCCCCCTCGGTCATCTTCATCATCACCAAGACCACTACATGCAACCCCTACACACCCATCACCCCCCACCTCCTTTAATTCTTCAACCTCTCTAATCCCCTTTTTTATTTATCCATCACATTCCCTTTCACACCCCTGCTATTCTCCCATTCTCTCTTTTTCTACCCTCGCCTGTTTCACTTCACACCTTCACCAACCTCCTTGAATATACCATTACCAACCATTATAAAGCATTTGACTCTGGGTAGAGCTGCACCTCCTCTACAACCCCCCGCCTTTGCCCAGTCTTCTCTGCAGCCTGGTTATGTGCGCTTGTCCACAGGGTCGGGGGCCCCTGTGACGCCGAGGCCCTCCCGGTGGCCTCCATTGTGCAGTGATTTGTGTGTGTAATCTATGGGGGATATCGGTGAATGCTACGCTGAGTGGCTGAAAGAATTTATTAGCTCACTCACAGTTCATAGAGAGCACAAAAGTGCAGAGTGCTTCAGTCCGTGCTTTTTGCTCCCCGTCCTCGCGCTCTTTCCTGGTTTACACAAAATCCATGCAAAATTCAAGGCTTGGAGGGGGCGAGTGGGGGTGGGGGTGGGGGGCAGAGAGCTGCCAACTCCCACTGTCTTGGCAACATGTTTAGAAAACATCCAAATTGCTTGTGTAATATGTAAACCTTTGTCTCACCCCGGAGGCAGCTACATCAGTTGTCACTACCCTGGTGGTCTTCCCATCATAGTTAGCTGTAATAATCAGCTACAGCATTTCATTCCCCAGGCAAGGCAAGCCAGGTTGGCCTTTTTTTTTTATGTTGTACTCTCCCTCACTATTTCTTCTTGACAAAAGAATGAACAGAATGCTAGGCTTAGGTGTGAAGAATGTTTACAAAGTGGTCCCTGTGTGATTGTATCCCTCTAAAACAGCTTGATTCTTTTTTCTTTCAACTGAGAAAAAAAAAAAAAAAAGCAAAAGTGAGCATCATGCTATCCTACTCACGGCAAACAAACGTCTCATGTCTACAATTAACACAGCTGTCTCGTTCTTATGGTATTGCCACTCAAAATAGTAAGAGGAATTCAGAAAAAAAATAATCTCGGTTTGGATGTAAGTGGGAGGCTCTGGATAGGTGTAGTCTGTGTTGTCACAGGCCAAGGAACACACATCATAAATTGGTGCACTGGATCTCGTAGTTCTCTTTCGATCGTATTAGACCCGGCCCAGTCAAACACAGCACTGACACAGGCCACATGCGAATGCAAAAGAGATGACTCTTTGCAAAAGAATGTACTTGAAGTACCACTGAGCAACAACAGAGACCCACATGATAAGCCACAGGGGTTCTATCAATCTGAATATAAAGTGAAATGTTGTGAAAGTTTACAAATAAATCTCCACCCCAAAAGGCAGAGTTCCTCCGCAAAAAAATTTACGAGTACTACTAAATGTCAGATCATTGAAGTCAAATAAAAAAGGAGTTATGTGGGAGTGGATGCAGCACACTGTTCAGCTGGATGTTAGTCAGAGCAGAGGTGACTGCACTTTGCCAAAGAATGTCAAAAAGTTGCATCTGGGAAGAGAAATTCTCAACCTCCCCTTGAAATGCTGGATCCATATGTTGGATTTGGGGATGCAGTGACCCACATCCCGAAAATAAACTCACCATAGGGAGTGGGTCAAAGACCACAATTCCAAAGAGGCCTAGATCCGGAGCCAAAGGGGGACCACCAAGATACACAGTGGTTAAATGGGCTGAAATATTAGCTCCCTTGCTAATGACCAGCTCCTGCAGCAGCAGGCGAACAGCAGAGTTGGCACCGGAGCCATAAGAAACAAACACTGCATTAGAAAGCCTTTCAGTGCAGAGCCAATCCGAGGAGACACCTTGATTAAAAGAAGACAGAGTGCCAACCTGTGGCTACTGAGCACTGATCATGATAAAACTGCTGCCAGAGCTGCAGGAGGTAAGATATTCTCAGCACGGCACGAAAAACAATATACTGTACAAACAAGCTCATTTGGAGTATGTACAAACTGTGGGTTTCACATATTGTCAGCTGCAAAGTGAATTTTCAGGTGGTTTGGGTCCTACACTGTGGGTTTGAAAGCTGTACTCAGATTTAGGAAACTTGCTCTGCCTTGTGACATGGTACATTTCATCTGCTACAATACCATGTATGCACCTTTACACTGTTATGCTGTATATCTGTGTCATTTACCTAATTTGTTTTTTTCACCTACAGTGCATCGGAATGAGGATGAGGGATGATTTGGTGGTGAGCCGCAAGAGTCTCTGTTTTATTGCAAACATTTTATCTTCATACTAATAATAATTTACCTTCATCATGTCTTAACAACAGATGTTATCATTGCTGATTATACCACCTGCCATCTCTTTCAAACATACAAATGACTCTGCTGTGTCGACTTGAAACACATTCCCTCCATCGCTTGAACATCTTTGTGTTTTTTATGACTGCCATCATTCTTCCACAGCGAGGCAGGGGGTTCTGATTGAATCTCTCATGAGGAATTATCTCTTCATTTTTCACAAACACCTGCCTCTGCATTCCTCTTTTCCCTCCAATTCTCTTCTCTGGGGCTCCGGCTTTGGCACTGTCAAAGTGTTGGCGTCATTCCACAGAAAGCTGGGAAAGTGACGTGCAGGGATGAGGAGCGGTTGTTATCTCACATCTCACGGCACATTACATAGAATGCTGGTCCTGTCTGAGCGTCAGAGGCAGCGACACACACAACGCTACGATTTCCAATTCTGCAGGGGCAGCTGTCTTCGGGTCCTAGTGATGCACGTGTTGGCTCATGCATTGTTACCCTGAACCTTCTGATCCTTCCTCACTGGCTTGTGGGCATTCCTCCACCATAAGACATTCCACATGAGTTGATTGGAGCAAAACAATGTCTACGCCCTTCACTCAAAGACTACCTGACGAATCTACGCACACACCTCCCTCCCTCAGACACATACAATACACACACCTCCTATGTAGTATTCTCTGCTTTTCTCTTGTGCAATGAAAATCAGATCTGCACTGCAGCTCCTCCACCTGTTGATACATAAATCTTATCACAAGTGCACAGCAATCCCATGAAACATTAATCCTCCTACCAACCAAGAATAAGATATAATCCATCATCTGGGCCGTAAAGTTCATAGAACAGACAATTTTTTTCCTAACAGCTCTACTTGTTAACATTCATCTTTCACTAGAAGGCATCCCACTGTTTCAATATGAGGCCACTTATTTTAGTCTGTATGAGAGCAGCCCTGAGCCCCTGATGGCCGCTGACAATGCTGAGCAGCTGTCAGCAGAGCGGGGACAGAAAGAATAACATGCTGTGACTTATTTGTTTCAACAGTGAAATATTTTATTGCAGGCCCCCTCGCCCCTGTTACACAGGCTAATACATGTCAGTGGACTGTCAAGCTTTGGGTTGCTGCTCACAGATGTCTTCATTCTTAAACTCACTGTCACTATCACACATGCTTTTCTCAAGTGTCTTTTCTGAAGATGTACTTAACTGTAATTGCTGTTAGTTAAAAGTTAAATTCTATGTAAATTTTTGTCCTTTACTTCTCTGTAAAACTTTATGTAACTTGCTCGAATCACTGCTACCCAATAAAACATGTTAATAAATAAAACTGTCATAACTCCTTAACAACCTTGTCAAAAGCATATTTTTATGAATACAAATATATACCTGTATATCTGCACCTTCATTGTCTCAGGTATCCATATTGGTATAAGACTCAAAAATCCAGTATCAGTCAGTGCTTTGCTAAGAACAGTCAAAATTGGCTACATGCACCATTTTCTAACCACATCCTGTCGCAGGGCAGAAGGGTTGTCCACAATTCACCGTCATGTTAGAGGTGTGTGAATGGGAGCCAATTGTGGAGAGACCACTGTGATGATGACATGGATAGTGTTTGCGTGAATGTGTGTGTGTGTGTGTGTGTGTGTGGTAGATGGGTGGTGGTTGGTGGGGGCTAGAGTACAGAGATTGAATTTCAGGAGAAGAACACCCACAGCGCAGCTTGGAGCCCACACCACCACAGCACAGCATTGTTTCTGTGCAGTTCAGCTTAATTGGCACCGGGGGGATCCATGGAAGGAGGGGGATAGAAGACCAGAAGGAAGCACAGAACATTACAATCAAAGCATGTGCATGGAGCTGATGATAAACTCGTTATCTGCCCTGTCTCCTGGGGGCCTGGGTTCCTCTCTCTGTATAAAGGCACCTCCATCCTGTTGATGCTGCCTGTAAACACCTTAGCCCTCCCCTGGTTCTGTTCACCCCGTGTGGCTGGGAGCCCGTTCTGGCAGCCAACATCACAGAATAGGACTCCTGGGGCCTGCGGGGGATCGAGCCACATCTAATTGTCATAATGATCACTTTATCCACAACCAGTTTGGATTGAATGATGATAAGGGAGCACAGCAGAGCAGTGACAGTATCCCGTAGGGGGCAGTTGCATATTCAATTGCTGTGCTCTGTTTGACTTCTTATAAGCAAAGGGTCTTGTCAGTGGAGGAGCAGGAGGCATGCGTGATAGATAAACTTCCTGTCTGGGAGTGTGTCTCCCAAACATCCCAGCTTTGCCGTCTCTAAACAATTTCTTAACAATTCTAAAATTCAAAATCAGAGATGCAGTAAGGATTATGGATAAAAATAAATATCAAGACGTTAGAGACATTACTCTGAAGATTACAGGGTCTCTGCAATAGATAACCATGAAGGATTCTTAGAACTACAGTACATTGTATTAGAAATTTATGTTTAAGTCTTGAATTATTTCCAATGTCACAAAGAAGATATATAACTATATATATAACATATAACTAGCATCACACCACAACACAACACACCATACAAGTGTTTGAAAATACGCCCACTCTATGACACAACGGACGTAACAATGTCCAAAAATCTGCATGGGCCTTAAAAACATTTATTCATGTGCACCTTTATTTCATTTTTACTGCTTTGTTTGTGCTATTTTTTCTCAGACAGGGCGCAAAGCCAAACAGAAGTAGAACACATGTTTACTTTTCCTTGACACCCCAATATCCTATCACGTGCCCTCTTGGCAGGCAGACTTTCAAGATGGTAGGTTAGTAAGTAGACAAGGTAAATGCTACAAAGAGTTTGGGCTAATTCCTGTCAGATATACAGACACATCAGTCTTTATAGCTCTTCACTCTTTATCACTGTATATCACTAACCTGTCTCTATTTCTGTAAGAGAGTGAGAGAAAGCAAAAAGATATTACAGACATTTGATAACAACGTCAAGGTTACAATTTAAACCTCTGAGAGAGTTGTTCAACTGTCATTCCAGTCATTGTCTGGGTATTGAGTTAGTCACTAAGTAAAGTATTGGGTAAGTCACCATGTGGGATATTAGAAACCTTATAGGAACAATATGGGAGAGATTAAGAAAGCCATTAACCCATCTTGTGAGAATTAGCAGAAAATTAGCAGTGAGCACAATGTGTGCTGTATGTACAGTTAATTAGCAGATAATAGCGTAATGATTAGCCACCATCACATTTGATGAATGACTGCTTGTTTGGTGTAATTATATAATTAAATACTAATAGTGAGCAGGCACCACTTTCAAGGGATTTGTCTTGGCTGGAGATATTCCTCACACGTTTACATAGGTGCAAACAGTTGTGTTGTAAAGAACTGTGTTAAGCCTCTACCACAGTACTTCCTACACTAGCAATGTAGAAACAATATTTCATACTCCGTCAGCCAAGTTCCTTTCCTTTTCTCTTTCCTGTTTACATCTGTGCTCAAAGTACATCCATATTATCACTTTACCTCTGTAATCTGTCCAACACTGTTAACACTATGAAGGCAGGCACATTCCTACCTTCAGGCCGCTCTGCACCAGCTTGTGGATGTCCAAGAAGGGTTCCTTGATGAGCTCAAGGTCATGGTTGAGTATCCTGACGATCCCCTCCCTCTCCAGGACAAAGAGCCGCTGGGATCCATCCCCACAGTGCACCACGGCCACCGGCTGCCTCAGACCACTCAACACCTCCTGGGCACAGTAGCAGTTGTGTTTGTGTTTCCTGGGTAACAAGGGAGATACAAAAGGTCAGGGGCAGATGGTGGCGGTGAATAATCCAGTTATAAGGTAAAACAGGCATGGTAAAACTTGAAGTAGTAGTGTTTGAAAGGAAGCATAAAATAATCAGCAATATCCTATAACAGTTTAATCTAAGATCATTTTCATGACTTTTACAATGATTTGGTGGAGGATTTGTATGTTTTATGACTGCTCTGATTGTTTGTTTTGTTTTTATTATACATCCACAGCCAGGAGACACATTCAAATGTACAGCAAACATCCGGTTTGTCATCATGTCTGATTCCTACCAGCATCTTTTGAGTGTAACAACTTGTGTGCTGGATGAAGGCGTTCTGTTATAAACCTCCTCTACAGTCATCTGAAGGCAGCAGGTACACATTGATTTCCATCTGCAGACTTTAATCAGAGTAACAAAGTCTGACTTCATAACCTAGATCCACTTCTCTTGATCAAATCTTGAGTAACAAACAACAGACAGTTGCAAACTAAACATACAAACTGCTGTGTTACATGTAGATCTACCTGACTGGTTGTGACTAGATTCCTAGTTTATGCTGTGAATGTCATCATCAGTGTTGCAAATGATAATATCCTTAGGATGCATTGGACCTATATCCCATTTAGATGCCCCACCAATCCTCTCTCTTCAAGTTTCCATCTCAATTCATAAACACCGGCTTACCAGGGCATCAGTTGCATGCATCATCTCTGTCTTTTACATAGATCTAGCAAAAGTAGTGCAAGTAGTTTAAACTAACCCTCCCATGTCCACTCTCCACTTTGCAGATACCTCACTTAACTCAGAGAGCACGGAGTTTACAAGGTATAAAAGAAGCTGATTGGCCACAATTGATACCAGCTAATAACCACCTAACACACCCACTGATAATGTGTAATTGGGGATTCTTTCAATCCTGTTTTCTATGTGCTCCCAGGATGAGCCATGTCCCACCACCCATGAAAATCGAACCACTCCTCTGTGCACTGCATAAGGACAACATGAGCACTTAAGCTTAATTCTCCAAAACAAAAGGTCATGATAGTAACTGTGACGTAATTGTTGAACATTCTCGCAGTCTGTAACATAAGACAGTCCTGCTCACTGTCACTTACCTGATAACTCTCAGAGGATAAGGGGCAAAAGCAACAAACTATAACTTTTTGAAGTTATTTGACTGAATGTTGGTTGCTGTTATTCAGGTGCACATGCTGCTTGGCCTTCTTGCCTCAGGGAAAACAGAGATGAAAGGCATCCCCCCATGGACAAAAGGGCAAAGCCCTCTGTGATGTACAGACGCTTGCAGTGAGGGAGGCAACCAGAATGACGCAGGATAAGCATTTTCATTATGTGAGCAAAGCTGAGCAAATGCAGTCTGGACAAACTTTAGGATTAGAGGAGAGATGGCATAGCATTTCTGTCTGAGAGTATGGACCATGTCAAAATGGACCAGTGAACCCCGAACATGTGGCTGAGGCTACGCCTGTTTCTATAACAACATAAAAATCACAGCTGAATGTCATGAATCTGAACTCATAAGTACTAATGAAGCCTGAAAAGAAATGTTCACTTGGCTGAAACACATTAAGAACTAGCCAAAGCTCATTCAAAATAATAATAAGTACATCTTCCACAATGTAATTCAATTCTCAAATGGATGAAAAACATGGTAAAAGTCTACAAACCTGCTGATATCTTCTATTTTCTCATCTCCCAAGTAGTTGGAATCTTGCCCTTGTGGTTGCTTTCGTTGAAAATCTGGAAAGCACAGACTGGTGTCTCTCCTTCCATAGTATTGGCAGAACTCATCCACGTCGGCCTGGAACAGTTCTAGCAAACACAACAGATACAGAGTTAGACAGAGGGTCATACACTTACTGTAGATACTATATGGTTAAATGACTTCATACACTGGGCTCATGTAGACGGCTAAACTGAGAAAATCCCAAGAACGTTCTCCTAACATTTTCATTTTCATGGTACTTAAGTTCTGTGTTTGCACATGTCTGTAGTGTATGTGGCTGTACTATATGTGTGTACATGCATGAGTTTGCGCAAGGCAGGACAAAAGAGTAAGAGTGAAACAGAGGAAGAGAGAAAGGATGTGATGTGCTTGTGTGTTGGGGAGGGTTGGAGTTATGCTTGATGAGCCAAACCAAATCCTGGCTAGACTGGGCTGAAATGAACAAGTGAAGAGAAACTGGGCCAAACAAAATAGATCACAGATTAGACAGGGCTCTGCTGTGAACTATGCCTCATCCACAGAGCAAAAAGATTGGATTCTCAATTAAGTTTACACTGTCATTATTTTGATTTATGAAATGATGATGTACTAATCCTAATGGATTCCTGTGGAAAGGATTCTGATACAGGTTTTTAGGTCTTTTCAACAACACAGTAGTCAGTAATAGTAAAGAATTTGAAAGACACCAGGTGTGATTAGGGCAGTAATTTTCTATCAGCTGGCTCGTCGGTCATTTGGGGGTTTATTTGGTGTCTTCTGTTTTTTACTGACATTACAAAGTAGTGTTCTTGAGACAGATGCTATATCTACATCATGCAACTAAACAGTGCATATACAGATATATATATATAAATAATGATTGTAATAATGAATGAATTTTTTTTATGTCCATCTAAAAGCGAGTGATGCACTGACACAAAAATAACAATGCCTGGACCTTTCAAAAAGTAAAGTCATATTCCCCTCATCCAGCTGGTCTAGAGGCTCTGCTCACATAGCCTAAACACACCTTGATGCAACAAAAACAAAACAATGCTGTATATGACACATGAAAAAAACATTACCACATAACCAAACTGACACAGCCAAACACTAACACATAAAGACTGAAAAACTCCCATATTTACTTGTAGAGATAACAGAATGTGAAACATAACCTCAGAACAGTTCGCCTTATAAGGCTATTTGTAGGAAAACATAAAACTGGCATAGAAAATAAATGTAATCCTCCCTGTGCACGAAAGTTGAGAGGTACATAATGTCACAACTATTGACTGTCAAAATCAGCATGGCAAAAGTTCAAAACTGTGTTCATTCAATTAACTGGGGATTTGTTTTTATTCATCCTGCAATTCTTAGGGATGCCTAAATCTTTAATGACCTGAACACTTGTTATTCCCTTTAAACAGGTGTGACCGTTTTGCGTTACTGAGCAACACATGGGCACAGCATGTGAAATGAAATAATCAATCTGTTAAATATGGGGCGTAATTCCAGATAAAGAAAAAGGTTCCCAGGTAGCGAGATACTCTTTGCTTTCATTGCCAAACAAAAACATGAGGCTCGCACATGCCTACCAAGTTGTGTTTCAACATCTTTCAGCTCATGTATCTGCAAGAAATCTTTTTGAACCATTTCAATTTGCTTTAAGGTATACAAAGAGTATACTCACAGTATAATTTTAGACCAGCTGGGAAATCAATTTGCCATCTCTGGCCTGGCTTTATTATGGCTAAAGTCTTACATAGCTGAAAGAACACAATATGTTTCCTGTAGTAGCACTACATCTAAATTTTCTGAAGAGAAATGTGGAGTACTTCAGGGTTCTGTTCTTGGCCCTATGCTTTTCTCTTTTTATATTTCACTTCTTGGCCAAATTATCCACAGTCATGGAATTAATTTCCACTGCTATGCTGATGATACTCAGCTGTACGTGCCTGTAAATGATAATCATACTTAAATGATTAAATTCGAGGCCTGCTTGTCTGCTGTGAAAAACAGGATGTCACGTAATTTCCAGCTCCTAAATTCTGATAAATCTAGGATGCTGGTCACTGGCCCTGCTCAAAACAGACACCAGTTTGATCACGTAATGGCAACTCTTGACAATCAGAAAGTTTGACTCTGTTGAGGCCTTTAAATCCAAACTTAAAAGTCATCTTTTCACATTAACTTTCAGTTGCTTGTTCTTTTATTACTTCAGGCTTTGTACCTGTTATTACCTGTTACCATCATTCCAGCAGGTCGGTCTCAGCATGAATGAACCTATCAAGCTTGTTGTCCCACAGGCGCATGAGCATCCAAGCTGTGTGCCTACTTCCCTCTCCCTCTCTCTCTTTCCCTAGTTTTTCCAAATTGTCCCCTCTTTTCACTCAGTCTACTCTGTGCTGGACCACTGGCCTTCCTGGGACCTCTCTTTCTCCCCTGGCTGTCGGTGCCTCATTCCAGATGTTTTGGATCTGGACCTTCTGGATCGTCCTCCAGCAGACTCAGCCTCCCCTCTTGTCTCTCTGTCTCCCTTGTGTGCATGCTGTCTTTGTCCTTGGTTTGCTTCAGTTTTGCCTCTTGTGTGTGTGTAGTCTGTCTCCTTCCAGGTCTCTATGGTGAAGAGGGGGTTATGTGGCTGTTTGGCGACACCTGAAAGTTGCGCAACATCCTCCCAGATACATATTGTTCAAATATGTTTCAATCTATGTATAAAGAAGGATCCCTCCTCTGTTGCTTTCTGTTAAAGGGTTGTTTGGGGGGAATTTTTCCTTGTCCAAACCAAGAGTTTAATGTTATGTATAGATTGTGAAAGCCCTTGCAACAAACTTATGATTTGCGATACTGGGCCATATAAATAAAATTGACTTGCTTTGCTTTGGCTCAACTTACTGCTTGTATTCTACTTATTTAGCTTGTGAATTCAAGGAAAAATTACAATCACATCATTCTTTATTCTCTTTTGGCCTGCTAGTTTACCTAAAACGTTTCAGTGCCAGAGCAAAAAGTGATCTGTGTAAACATGCAGTCACACACAGCTACGCCTTCAGCCTGAGCAGTCACAACATTATTCCCTGCAAAAAGCAAATGTGCAGTCAGTCTCAGAGGCCCTTTGCGACCTAAAAACAATCTTGCCAATATTGTTTCCTTTAGTCAATTCCTCAGAGGACAGAGGAGAGCAAATACACTAGTGATAAAAACACAAACAGGACTCTCCCTGTGCCTCCTTTCATCTCCCTCTCCTGCCACACACTGACCACAAGCGCTGACCGCACCAAATACTGGAGGTGATAGGATATCCCCTCAAACATCTAAACACAACATGAAGATCAAACACACAGAAACACACACACACAGCTCTGGCTATACCACCCACCCACTTGTGTCTGCAGTTATCTTAACCATGCTGGTTGGGGACCTCGGTTGCAGGGTGGGGGGAATGAGTGAAGAGGGAGGATGATATGGGAGAAGAGGAGTAAGGGAAAGGTGGGAGGCCTCCAGGCAGTAGTGCGAGTCAAGGCAGTAAATGTCTTTATGGAGAAATGGAGGCTAAGTACAAGGCCTAATCAAGGGCTGGTAGGAAATTTCATGGGAGAAGGATGACAGTTATGGATGCTGTAAAGGCTACTGTTTCATTTTAATACCTTTGGTGAGTGATTTTGAATTAGCAAAATATTTAGCATTTGAATTAATATTGTCTTTTCACGTTTGTGGTTATATTCAAAAATGTTTGTATTAAATACTTGGCAACACATTTATTAACGTTTATGCAAGCAATGCATCTTTGCATTGCAAGTTTTTGGGAGAGATTTCTCTCTGCAAAGAGATTCAAATTAATCTTTTTGTGTTTTGTAGGTTGTGTATTTTTAAAGTTTAGTGTAAAATATTTCAAATCCACAAGCTTTGACAATATGCTCCACCTCTAAATAAGACTGGAAAAGAGTATGAACCAAGTGAAAGAGAAGGGGAAGAACATGCAAAAGAAAAAAGGACGAGAGAAAGAGAAAGCGAGGAAAGGGATAGAGACAGAGGGAGAGAAAGAGAAAGAGAGAGAGAGAGCGAGAGACAGAACTCTGTCCATATTCCTGGCTCCCCAGCGCTAAAGTTATACTTCCATCTGGTTATCTTCCAAGGCAACCTGGGTGGCCCACCCAAAGTACTTGACATCTTGATGCACTTCAGCAGTTTTACATACACACAACCTTTGTAGAAAAATAAATGTGTCATTCGTCACCACATATGCTGATCTGCGGAGGGCTGGGGGGGGGGTGAGCGGGGAGGAGCACGACAGTGAACAGAGGGAGGGGGGATTCTTCTCTGGATTCCTCTCTTGAGCTTTTTTGGTTTGACTCTCTGAGCCCATATGTCTGTCAGCTTATGAGCAAGTAATGTACCTCCAGACAAGTCTTCTTCTTCCCTCCTCTCTATGCGCACTGTGGAGCCCTACTCACAAACCTCAATTGTTGTTCAAGTGTTGTACAAGATATGCCAGCAGGCCATTAGATGCAGACGAGGATGGACTCAGATGGAATGTATGTGTTTGATATTTGACTTGAGCTGCAGCATACCATGTGGGTGGGTTGCAGACAAGTGTGTTTGAAACTGTTCTCTGTTTGCAAATCTCAGCAGATCTAATCAGTTTGTGGAGACAGAGACTGGAAAAAGACTTGGCTGGAGGAGAAAAGAGAGTCAAAAAGTGTTTGATCATGTTTGGTATGCACTCTGAAGGCACAGGTACCTGTGATCTTGCATCCCTTCAAAGGAAATTCTTCTGAAGACCAAATGCTTTCAGGGAGCAGAAGGGTTCCTATCATTTAGCAGTACTTTATCCACAAGCAAAACTGTTGCATCAATTAGTTTTTTTTTCCCCTGTTCTGTGGACTGTACTGTGTTGTACTAGTGCTAATGGTCAGAGATGTTAGGTGCCAGTAAAGAAACACTTCAACTATGTTCAGATTCATGTGAACTTACGACTCAAATGAAAACATACTGATGGCAGAGCAGAGGTTTTTAAGTGACAGTTTATGTCTGAAGAAGGCAAAGTGCCGGACAGTCATGTCTAGACCACAGCTAGGGTGCTTATGCATCCCGAATACAGAATCAACCCCAGAAGTTGAGTCTAGTAGGCAGTATCCAGGAACAGGTCATAAAATAGTTCATTTTGCTCCAGTCCAGTTTTCTGGTACACTGGTTAGGCTGGGCTGGCTTTTGTTAGTGCATGTGATATATTTGTTTTCACACTCACCTTTGCAAATCAAATATTTTCCATTCATAGGTCAAGAAATGCGTCAAATCTGTGTATTGTTACTACATCCAAGGTCTTCAAACTCAACTCAACTTTTTGCAAATTTTGCTGATTAAAATAAACTTGGGTGATCCGAAAAAACCTAACAGAGACCAGAGAACAAAACCTTTTGCACCTGGTGCCATAAACACAGCTAGACTAAATACTGCGTCATAAAAAGCACAAATATTGCTTTGCTATTTGCTGAACCAAATGTGCTAGATCAGTCTGCAGACTAATCAGCAAACTGGTGTCGTGTCTATATAGTGTATACACAGTGTGTGGCGAGTAATTTTACTGATGCATTAAAGTGCAACAGTAAAGCAAGGAGCAAGGCAGCAAGCAAGCAAATGGGTGAGACAAGCTCAGCAACAAATGGAGGTGAGGTCAGATGAGGTAAGAGCTGGATAAATAAATATTCACAGACCAGACTACTGACGCACCACTTCTTGCATAAGTCCAAAAATCTGCCAGTTCTACATGTGCAGGCTGAGTCTCAATGAGAAATGAGGCCTGCTGTGAATTTTAATTCATCACAATCAGACGTGTCAGTTTCATTTCAAATGTACAAGAGACTGAAATGAGCAACTATAACATATGCCTACTTTCACTTACTCTGTTTGCTTGCGTATCACCAGGTAACCACGCAGGAGCTATAATTCAAGTCACATTCACGGTCATCATTATCTGCGTAATTACCTGGTATGTGCCCCCTGCAGGTGTAGTAGAACTCACGGCAGAAGTCCTGGCAGAGCCGCGGCAGGTCTGGCTCTCTGTGTGGCATCTTATCCATGTCCAAAGAGTGGAACAACACCTGGGCATTGGGGGAGCAGCGGGCACACTTGATCTCCTCCAGGAGACGTCCACATTCGGTGTTGTTGGTGGAGAAAATCTGGAGACCACATGCAACAAGGACAAATAATTAAAATGGTGGGCTATAAACTTTTACTTCTTACTTCACTTCACACAAGGATGCCCCCATGTAGTTTATGATTAACTGGACGTTGGGTGATATAACATAAACATTAAGTAGGGAAAGTTTACATTGTAGGATACAAATCTTCATTATTATCCTCATCATAAATTCCTGACAACGTACAGGCACTGTCTGAGATTTTCAGGGACTGTAACTAAACAAAATGATTTGTTTTCAAATTATCCCAGCGAGTCCAAATAACCTTTTTAAGGCAAATATTAGCCCTTAAAAGTTTTTACCCAACCTTTGTTTTTTAACTTTGTTAGACGTGTATACATCAGCCCATGTAATGTGTAAATGGAGAAAATGGAAAATGGTTTTGATTAAATGTTTAGATCATTCCTACAATAAAACACAGAGATGCCTAAGCACTTTCCAGCCCTCTCCAGACTTTCCCATTTAACAGCCCTAAATTAGCCAGTCTCACCCCAGTTACCACACAGAAAGTGAGTGATCTCTACTTAACACAAAAATCTAAAGTTACAACTTACAAGTTACAACTGTATGTAAACAACATCTTTCTCCCATATGACATATGCACAGTGAGATACTCTGGCAACACAGTATGAAGCAACACTAGATGTCATAAACCCATTACTTCACATGCCATATCATATGCTAAATGTCAGTGTCATCACACAGTCTGTTTACATTCTACATGATGTGCAGATCTGACATGTGGTTAGTTTGGATAGTTATTGTTAGGGTTGGTATTGTGCTGAACAATTTGTTCACACAGCAACTTCCCTTTTTTCATGGCATCATCTGTAGAATGAGGAATGAGGAGGGAGACAGTCACTTGCATGGTGTGAAAGTCTGCAGCATCTCTACCACGATCTGCATGAACGTTCACACCATTCGCACTGCAAAGACACTCCAAATTTTCACTGGTAATGGGGGTATAGCATCTTTCCTCATTTCCCACTGAAACATTTCTTTAGAGCTTTTACAAACTCATGCACACAAACTGAATTATAACAAAGGCCTGTAATTGAAAATTTTAAAGTGAAGTTGATGTTTTCACATTTCTATCCTATCCTAACAACATTTTCTGTAATTTCCGACTCTAAAGCCTTTGATACCAATTTGTTAAACATTGAGGTTGGAACACCCTGACTGTTTGGAGAAATAAACAAAGAAATCATCTCATTCACTGCCTACTTACCCGAGTTCATAAACAGTTAAAGTCAAATTACAATTCCCATGTCTGACAGATCTCGGGGCATGAAATGAATGAAGCCAAATAAGAGCCTCAAAGCCTGACTTGGAGTCATTACGCAAAAGTACACAAAGAGTTAATCCAAAAGAAATTAGCAGGATTATTTACATAACAAATTAGCTGTAATAAAACACAATGTAATCTGTTTTAGGTCAAGAGCCGTGCTGCTTGGGCAGCCAGGCAGGCAGGCTGGTAGTGCTTTGCTCTGTGTGAGGTCCATGTGTAAACACAAATTTAGAGATAGACAGGCACATCATTCCCACTCTGGTATCAACAAATTAGCAGTCTGTCGAAGTCAATTAGACCAGTGGACCCAAGGCCAACATATGGATGCCTTACACTTTGCTCTGACTGCAGAACAAACGGCAACTGAGGAAAACATTTTCTGTTAAGTTATTCAGTGCTGTGTTTACCTAACAGGTGGCAGAACCTCTGGCAAAACCTTGAAAAATATACTAACATATACAGTAAAACTCTCATCACAAAAGGCAGTATAACAGATGAAGTGAAGAGGAGAAATTCAATTCATGGCTTCATGGTTAAACTCTGATCTGAATCCTACTTTTGTTTTATGTTTGATCTAATTGTCTAATTGACATTTTCCTCAAAAAGGGAGCTCCAGGCTGGCTATGACCCTGTATGTGTGGTGTGTTCCTCTGTCTCCGTGCCCTGTTCACTCATGCCATGTAGGGTTGTGGGCATGCCTGCCCTCCTGCTCTAAATTGCCCATTGATTCTGTGTGCCATGGGCTGGCACAAGGTCCACGGAGAGTAGCATTTGTGTGCTCTCAGCCATGCCCTGTGTCCATATGTTGCTGGGATGGGCTCCAATGTTGCCATCATCCAAACCAGAACAAGTGGACCTTTGTTGTCTTTTGCTGAATCTCAGTGAGTATGTTCCTCAAAAGCAGGGAGAAAATGGCAATGAGGCTCAGCTGTTGCACTTTTGCTGAGGACACACTAAAGCAGGTCAGGAACAGAGCCGTAATCAAACAAACATGGAGCTGTAACCGCGTAAGAAAATAAAATTCTCATTAACGTATCCCCAGGCTTTTTCAGATGTTTACATTTCCAAAAGTTGGAATCGCACCAAGCTGCAATGCATAGCTTCATATGGGAGAACAGCTGTTACAGGATCACTTCTTCCTATGATAGCATCTGCATAATGGCTATTGCCAATGAAGTTGCCGGAACAAACATATTAATATATAATACCACACACACAAAAATCAGTGAAGCTCTGTGAACCTCGTATGGTCAGACAGACTGAGAGAGACAGGAGCACTGATGTAGGCAACACTAAGCTTAAACAAAACACTTGTCCTTAGGGAATAGGTGTACGTTTGCTGGCAGGGGGATATAGTGAAGGACACACACCCTCTCAAAGGCATTAACGCTTGGACAGGGGCTGATGACTGGGGGAGAGTGATGTTCTCCAGCTTCTCCCATTAGCGAAACCAACAAACACAATGGTGTTGTTGTTATTCTTTTGCCATAATCAGAAAAGGGGCGCCGTGTGTGGGCAGTGTAGTGGGGAGGAGGAGAAGTCGAGTTCGTCCTATTCAGACCCCCCCCCCCCTTCTCTCCCTCTCTCTCTCTTATTTGCATGACTTGAACAAATTAAATGATGCAATATGGCTTTTTGTCGCAACACAAAGTGAGATACCACCCAGCCACTGAGTGATTCCAGGGGTGGTTTACATGAGAAAGGCCCGGTGAGGATCCAACGCAATCGGCTACAAGTTTTAGCTTTTTTTTTAGTCCCAAGAAAACTGAGCAGAGGTTTTTAAACTCCCTGTGACATTTTGACACTTATTTTACCCCTTTGCACAAAGGTCACGAGTGTTGTGCTACATTTTGCGGAACTTTTCTTTTAACGTTAGCACGTTACGTCAAACAAACTCCTCTACGTTAACGCCGTTATCGACGACTCGACGCTAAACACACGACAAGAAACCGGTTCGCTATCATCTTCCAGCTTCGGTACAAAAAAAGGTGGAGGGTTTATTAAAAGGTACAACTGGGCTCCTACCTTTTTTTCGGGTTCAACAGTTTAGCTAGTAGCCGTTTCTCCTGACAGTTGTAGCCCGACTGTGGCGAAGGAGTAACGTAAATCGGCGACTGATTACCATGGTAACGCCGAGGCGCATTAAGGTGCACAGGATTGACACCCCGTAAACAAAATGAAAATACAGAATCCAAACCTGAAAATTCGTTTCAATTTCACACCAGGTCGGCTTAAAATAAACAGGTGAACCTTTATAGGAAAGATAGACAGATTCTATACGAGCTAATTAAGTTGCTATGAGAAGATATTACAAGAGATTAAAACATAAAACGTGATGATTTGCAGACATACGGTTATTTTACGTGTCATAAATGGAGGTTTTACATGGCGAATTTATGGAAAAGAGTTCAAAAAACATAAAGTAAAGATTGGGTGCTATTATATGTCTCTGTAGGAATGTTAAAATAAGACAGAGACAGCATAGAGCAGGACAATTCCCCTTGAACCACCCCAAAATTCTGCTGTTCGCTACAAGAACCAGACAATACACGAGCGCCGTAAATGCATCTCCTGGTGCGTTTTTGCAGCATAAAAAAAATCAGTAATTTGAAGAATGCAGCGTGGTGAATGGATGGATGTGAACCTACCCGGGCATCCCTGCGGTGGAGGATCTGATAGGCGGCTCTCCGGGTGGGACAGCAGGACACACGGGGATACAACCTGTGGCAAACTTCTCCGCTGCTGCTGCTGCTGCTGCCGTCAAGCAGCACTTTTCGCTCCCGTTTCTTCAGCCTCTTGGGCAGGCTGCCGTCGTAACAGCGTCTCCTCCGGGGGCTCATCTCTCCCCTCTCGCCGAATTTTGCGTCCCCACATTCCCACACGTTGACCGCGATGGCCAGGACGAGCACAAATTGCAAATGCTTCATAGTTTAAAAAATCATTAAAAAAAAATAACCAAAACAACAAAAAAAGATATCACCACTTGTTTATAAAAGAGTGGAGTTAACCTGCAATGCAATATATATATATGTAGTTTGATTTTTTTCTAAGCTGCAGAAGCCAATTTAAAAAAAAAAAAAAAAATCAGAAATACGCTGTTTGACAAAGCAGGTGTGCTACATTTGATTTACTGCAATTAAGAGAGGTGTTTAAAATAAATTATTGTTGCTTCTACTCATATAGTACAACTTAGAATTCAAAATAAAAGCAAAACAATAACACAATTTATCCTGATGGACACAAAAAGTTAAAAAAAAAACACTGCAAAAGAGCCGTGACGTTCCTCTCAGATGTAATTCCCTTGAAGCACAGAAATGCATGAAAAAAAGGCCCATATAGGACATAAAAGTTGTCTCTCACTAAAGTCCTCAGACCGCTCACATGTTTTCTCGCTGCTCTTTCCTCCTTCTTTTTAACCAGCGCGCGAGAAGAGGAGCGAGCACGGTGACGTAGGGCTTCGCGGGGGCGCGCGTGTGGGCTCACAGTCGCGTCCACGTCGAGGTAAACAGTCACCTGGCGGAGCGGAGGACGGGGAGAGGAGGCAGAGGGAGGACTCGCATGTTGGGCTCAATGCACCGAGAAAGTACAGAGAGAATGACGTTTACTTTAGGATTAAGTGTACATAGATTATAAGCACTTATTCTTTGATTTCTAACTGGCAGCATAATAGTAAAGGAATGAAAATGATCTCCCTGCTCAATCCATAAATACTGTATATGCAAAAGATTCTTCTTTTCTTCCCTGTCCCTTCTTCACCTCCATGATTAACCCCATTCTCTGTTTTTAATTAATTCGTGGCAGCTGAAAATTCATACTCTATTCTGGTGGAAAGTAACTAAGTACAGTTACTTGTTCTATAGTATTGAATACTTTACGGGATTTCCACATCTACTCCACTACAATTCAGTGGACTGTATTGCACTTTGTACTCCATTACATTTTTTGACAGCTATAGTTACTCTGCACATTCAGATTTTGCATACAAACCACACTCATCAAATATGATGACTTGTTATAGATTAACACTATATAAAGTCTTGTTTTTATTTAAAATTAGCTCCCAAGTTCATGCATCAGTAAAAATAATGTAATGATATAAAACATAATAATGTAACTCTAACAGGTAGCTTTGCATATCGAGTGCTTTTAATGCTTTATGTACATTTTTCTGATAATATTTTTATACTTTTACTTGTGCAAGATTTTGAATGCATAACTTTTTCTTGTAATGGAATATTTTTGCACTGTGGTGTTGCTGCTGTTATATAATGAATGAATCTGAATACATCTTCCACTGCTATCCATATGCTGGAGTTACTTCATGACCATGCATATGAGCCAAGTCTTAAAAATATTTGAAAAATGATCCATGCTTTTTTCCCCCTGTTCTTGAATAACTGAGCTTACGAGAGAGGCATGGAGATTTCTGCAAGACACTGACATTATGAAAACGGAGAATATTATGTTACATCACAAACTGTGTCACGGGTGTTTGACTTTGTTTCTAAATATGGTCTAAAAGGTTTATTCTAGTAGCCGCAGAATGAAGAATTACACGTGTTAGGCAGTGGAAAATCGGCTGCAATGTGAATCAATCACTGTGACCTGATGCCCAGCAATTTGTTGCCCTGCAGTTGTGCACACTGCAAGGCATCTTAATTTGGCTCCTGATAATACCGAACCAAATGTGGGACAAATCCTCTTTCATTCCCCTCTTCAGAAAAGTCTCACGATAGCGATCCGAAAGGGCATGTCCAACCATGGCAATTACTGAAGAAACAACAGCCCCCCCCTTTTTTGGGATACTCAGAGAATCTGAAATCAGTTACATTAGCGGCACCTGTTCTTACTTGGGGGTCTCCGGCGCTCACCAGAGCCCCAGCTCAGCTTATCTACAGGAATCTGGAGCGGGAGGAATCCAGGAGGGGTTGGTTTGATTGTGGGCAATTATGGAAATGACTGTGTGTGCTATGAAGCCGTGGCAGACCGTGCCAGATCTGACCCCCCACCCTCTGCATTCTTTACGTTACCCAACTGGAGACATTTCAGGACCAAGTATAGCCAAAGTGCTACTGCAGTATTCTGGATGTAAAGGAGGGAAGGGACAAGACCATATTCAGAGAAGGAATCTGCCACTACCACCACCACTGCCACTACCACCACCAACACCAACACCAGAGCTCCTTGCAGAGAAAAAGAATATAACTGCATTGTGGAACAGCATGAAAACATGTGGGATGCAGCTGTGGAGCAGAGAAAAGTACATCTGCTGGGAGAGATAGACCATTAGAGAGAATCACAGTTCGACAGACTGCAGTTCTAAGCTGACAGAGTCCTGGTGAAGCACAGGCTCAGAGCACACACACACACGCACATATTAAGAAATAAGCAAACAGCCATATAAAGTGTCGTCTCTCGCAGCACTTGCTCTCCACTTTGTTCAAAAGTCATTTGGTTTTATTGTATTTATTGCATCACTTGTCAGGTGTGGCGACGAAGCTCACTTTGCTTTAATTTGGCTCACGAGGATCATTCTTGCAACGCAGTGTTGATGTAAATAAAATATTAACATGACAATTCCCTGAAAAGATACCACCTGCTTTGCCCTTTTATTTCTGCAGGGTCAGTTGGGGAATTCCCATACACTCAGCGTCTGACCCTCTGAGAGGATATCCCAGAGGATGATGGTTAGGTTTGCGTGTGACCACATGAGGATCAACAACATGAGTCTGGAGCTCTGCAAGCTCTCATTGCCGCCTCAACCGCCTCCCAGACTGAGGAGATGTTGAAAGTTTACTCTGTTCTCACTGTCCGTTCTGTTTCTGTATTGTTTGCTTCATACCTCAGCATCGTGATCATGAGCATACACAACAGGACTGATGACAGAACTCCAGTTGTGCTTTTTCAGTTTTTCCATTCCAAGCTGGCGAAACCACTACCTCACACCTCACAGTTCATAAGTCCACCTAAAGTTGTCTCCGAGTGTTGTTAGAGGTGGCCAACACTTAGCTGTGGGTCCAACATAATTCATCTGTGGAGCTGCAGGAAGAGAAGCATTTTTAGCCATAATTTCACTCAGTCTATGAACATGAACACAACAGAACATATTTTCCAAATAGCTGCAAAAATTGAAATCAGTCTATTTGAAACTCCTGTCATGGTGCTATGAGTTTTAAATGCCAGACTCTGTGATAATTCTGTTTTGTTTTGTACCATCTACACCTGCTAATGTCTATCTGTTAGTCCACCACTTTGATCCAGACTGAAATATGTCAATAATAATTTGATGGACTGTCATCAAATTTGGTCCCCGGAGAATAAATCCTAATGACTCTGGTGATCTCCAGACCTTTCCTCTAGCACCACCATGAGGTTCACATTTGTGGCTTCGAGTGAAATGTCTGCACAATTATCGGATGGATTGCAATGAAATTTGGTATACACATTCATATTCCGCTCTGAATGACTTGTAATTGCTTGATTGCAGTTCATTGATTTATCCTTTTATTTGACTTTTCATCCAACGCCATCAGATCAAAATTTGATTCAAAATACGGCCTCGCAGAGCCTGAAGCCTAAAGCGCGACTTTAGAAGTTTGACACATGTAAACCTTTTGCAAACCTGCATAGAAGAGTATCACAAAGGTAATTTAGGTAGTAATATTAAGGTAGTAACTCATGGTAGTGCTCATGGCAACTTGTCTGACAGTTGGAGCACATACAATGCATGCAGTATATATACAATGCAACATTGCAGGGTCAAGTATCACTACAGTACACAGTTCTACAGTCACAATACATTATACGATTTTTCTCCACTCCACAACTAACATGAAATCATTAACGTCAGCCTGCTGCTAACAGCCATTCAACCATGTGTGTACTTTTCTTTCATGGCCTCCATCCCTCACCTTGCAACACACAGCAGCATTGTGTTACTCTCACACCTTCTTTAATGGCCCGGTTTTGGCAATCGCAAGCCCTAAGGCATACAGAGCTCGGAAAGTGTTCACAATGTCATTAATAGTCCTGACAACAGCTTAATGAGCCTCTGCCATCTGTTTATGAAAGCTTCAGGGAAAAGAGAGAGAGAACTAAAAAATCAGACCCAGTAGCGATTTCCAGCTGTGTGAGCGCGCCTGATTTCCACTTGAACATTTCTAAACACATGAGGACATTTTAAGTGTAGTGACTTATGCAGCGTCATCTACTGTGAGTCAGTGACTGAGCCTGGGCTGTCTGCCCGGTATCAACAGCCTCTAAATCACTGGCTTCAACCATCGGACCACACTACCTCGCCTTTAGCTTCCTCGCCCCTCCTTCCTCTGTACCACCCTGGAGTGTCCTTAGGCCTTGTTTGGCTAAAGTATACACATGGCATGAGTAACTGAAGCCACCCAGGGCTCCCTGGCGTGGTGGCACGAGACACATACCGGGTTGCACAAGTCGAGAAGACGAAGTGTCCTGTCACTGTTTATGGGATACTCAATGCCTGATGCATACAGATACACACAAACATAATGACATAGCTCCAGGGAGATAAATACAGCAGCACTGGCTTGCACTGCTCTGTACAGGAAGCTGATCAGTCATTCACTTCAGATAGATGCCTTTCCAGATGTGTAGGCCGGGGCGACTCTTTAGACTCCAACTCAGGTAGCTTAAAAGTGGTCATTCTACCTCTCGGGGGTCTCAAATCTCTCACATCACTTTGATCATGTCTTTTCTAATCTTAAAGCAAAAGGAAGGGAAGGATTGAAGTGACCATAGCTTGGTCCTGTTAGTACTTGGTTAATTGCCTCTGTAGTCTGCTTTGAAAGGCACTATTTCCATTTCCTCCCTGTTTCAGTTTCTTTGGTCCTCTCTGAACCCTATAATAGAGAATAGCACAATCCCCCGAGGGCAAGTAAGAGGTTAATGTGCAGATTGATGACTCTTTGCGGCCACTTGTTTGTAAATGTTTCCATCGGGGGGTTAAAAGATCCCAAAGTAGTACCATGTAAGGCACCGTACATATGTGTGCAAATTGCAGATTCATTACAGCTGAGAGTCACGGCACTGCAAATGAATATGGTTGGATGGGATGGTGGCGGGCAGGCGAGTAGTGGTAAGCATAGTCTGGTGTGGGCAGCAATGATGGTGGTCCCTGACTGTCGATGTTCTCTCCCTTCTTTCCCTCCCTTTGCTCCCTCATTCCCAGTACCCCGCCGTCCTCAGCCCATCTGTTCCTGCTTGGCCTCTCGGGCTCTCCATCAGGTAGGCCCGAGCTATTGAGTGCTCTTCTCATCTCAGGGCATCCAAATAAGCCAGGCAGAGGAGTGTGTGTGTGTGTGTGTGTGCGCGTGTGCATATGCGCACCTGCAAGACACTGTTTTTTTTAAATGTGCTGTCTGAAACATTTGATAAATGAGGCCCCACCAATGTCATTAGCTGACTATCAACTTGCCTTGTGGGCAGATCAGCTCAAGTGAAAATATTTAGCGTAAAGAAGAACAGCGAGTGCTTGCTGTACTCGCTGCTGTTCTTTTAAATGCAGACAGGTGAGAAGAACAGGTGATATCAAGGGGCGTGACATTCTAATGCCATTATTTTTCTGCTCCAGATTTGCTCCTTAAGAGATTATTTTGACACAGTTTCAAATCTAAGCAGTGTCACGCCTTTTTACACAATTTCTGCCTTTATTAAGAATCAGTAAGTTTATGGCCCAAATTCTTGCTTGCTTGCTGGATATGGAAGGCATCAATTCTCACTCTAAACTTGAACATTTTGCCTTTGCCTGCAGTGTTGCTTTACTGCCACATACTGTATATTGTACTTTTATCATTCAAACAAAAAGGCTTGCAGACACGCCGGTCTGATTAATCAATTCCACCCTTATTTAGATTAAGCAAATGGAAAGTATTTTATCCATTCCTTCCACTATTTGGAAAAGTAGCTCTCAGGGTGGTCCTCAGCATGAGTTTGGAGGGATGATTGGTATGATAGTGCAGTGCTGGACAAGTTCTCTCAAAAGTGGACATTATATGGTTTTCTCAGGGCTTGTGGTCAATTGTGAAATCCCGGTTTACACAGTCTTTTTGCGTTGGGATCGTTTTACAACAGAAGGAAAAGAGGCAAATGGAACAGGCGCTCCCAAGAAGGCAGTTAGGTGTGGTGTGGAATCAGTTTTGGGATTTTTTTTTTTCTTTTCATCCCCCCATACAAAGGTCACAGTTTGGGAACCCACTGTGTTTTATTGTCCCAGGGAATTGTTTTGAGGTCTCATTTCAGAGTAATATTTCCTCGTCTGGCCCTTGTTCTTTTATATCAAAAAGCTGAAGTGAAAACTTCCCCTTTGTCTGGGATCTGGTTACCAAGCATGAGTCATTTTTATAATGTGCCAGCCTCTCCTGTCAGGATGTTTTTGTTCTAATCCCTTTCAGTTAGTCCAAGGTACGTCTGCTTGAAAACTCTGCCCAGTTATTACAGTATACATTTTCATATTGCCACCCTAAATGTAATTCAAACTGTGGTCTCCTTTGTGTTTTTGGTTCATACTAGCCATGGAAGGTATTTGGTGGTAGCTTTGATGCAACAGCTTGAAAACTGTAACGTGCCAGATTCGCTACTGCTTTTGTTAGCCTCACTTGCTCTAAACTCAGTGTGACATCAACATGTTTCATTATTTATGTCCAGGTGCATTTCCACCTTGCCCCTGCTATTACTCTTTATGTATCACCTAACACTTTAATAGCTACACAGTCTCAGAATTGGTCATGCAGAACTGCATGTTAGTCAGATGTGTTTTGCCTCCTCGTGGCCTTAAGGTTCTCATTAGCAGCAGAGCGAGCGTTGTGTCAGAAGGTGGTCTCCGTGTTGGCCTCAGTGATGGCAGGTTTGAGTCAGTCACTACGTTTTTTCATGCACACATGAAAACAACTTACTGGGAAAAATCTGGTTGAATTTGAAAATACGTATTGCAAAAACCTGGTCAATGTAAAATCTGTATTTTATTACCTTTTATTGTATTTTGTTGTTTTTAACTAATTAATACTAGGAGCATTCGAACTGACGATGCAGCAGGACAACAGGCTCTAAACACACAAAGCAGTGTTTACTTGCTGTGCAAATGAATTTTACATTGGTAAAGGTCAGCTGTAGAAACTGATTTATTCAAACTTAGGTGTTTTGGTGATTGTTTCAGTTTTAATTATTTTGGACACAAGGATGAACAGTAACAATCTTTCTTTTGTCATGTGCACATGTAAATACCCCATTTACCTAGCTTTCTCTTAATCTCCTCACCTGATTGAGACAACTACGTTTCTCATTTACACAACTAAAAAAAAAAATCTAGTTAATGCCAATATCTGACAGTAACCCTGTTACGAAAGTGCATGTAAACACTGTGTGTGTGATTGAGCAGTTGTGTCCCCGGCCTTGGACCTCTCTCAGCAGGGTTCATCTCAGACGGACGGGGTCACTGCCTGTCTGCCACTGTATGTCCCCCTCCCATTCCTCAAACCCGCCATCACACTGATAGTTGAGCAGACAAGCTGTCTCTCATATGGCCTGAAACCTGCAGATGTCTTCCATACATGTGCGTAAACCCATCCACACAAGAGCACAAAACACGCAAACAGTTGCAGGCCTATTACCATTAAACACTCAAAAACATAAACACTGCCTCATTATCTTCGTACTCCCCTCATAGCCATTTAAAGCAGACAACAAATTAACTAAAGTCAGGGAGCATAAACACAGGCTGCATGTTTGTACTTTCTTGTGGGAAAGATCATTTTGTAAATAATTTAAGAAACAAAGGATAAATCAGGACAGTGTAAAACCCAAGTTTATCTTCAGCTAATTGCAAAGATACAGAACAGAACTTTTCGGGTGCAGACCCCACTGTGCGACATTCCAAATGCTGATAGCAGTATTGGACCACCAAGGACTTTAAGTATACTTACATGACTTGAGATGTACAAAGACTCTGATAAAATGTTTCCCTCTGCTGCTTATCCATCCTCTTCCTGTCACAGAGGCAGTGTTTTGTATGTAAGGTGACATGTTTTATTTAACAAGTCCGTAAGCAGAAGTTTGAATTCTGCGCACGGACATGGCCTAAAAGAGATGAACTCTGTGGCCAAAATTTTAAAAAGAAAACTTAGTGCGTCAATGCTTTGCCGCTCAGAATAATCAACAGAACACAGGGTTAAAAGTTTTCAGGCACTTTGTCTTCAGTAGAAAGTAGTTCCAATGAAAAGTGTCCACATTTAGGACAGAATTTCCCAGTTTGCCACAAATAAAGTACATCTATCTATCTATCTATCTATCTATCTATCTATCTATCTATCTATCTATCTGCCTGTCTGTCTGTCTGTCTATCTGTGGGATGTGCTGAATGTTGGTCTGTTGTTAGGTTCGTCATCTCCCACGTTGGTCCAGACTAAAGTACAACTTTTGAATGTACCACCATAAAAGTTTGTACAGACATTTATGTCCTCGCCTCAGGATGAACTGTAATGACTTTGGTCGTCCCCTGACTTCTCCTCTGCTGCCCTCATCATGGGAAACATGGAAAACATCATACCTTGCACAGCCTCAATAAGCTGCGAGCATGGCTGCTGACTCTTCGTCTAGTTTTAATTATGTGAACGCCACAAATGAAATTCCACTCACCTCATTGTTTTGTGGTGGTGGCGGTGGTAAATCCTAGACACTGATGTCTGAAAACCTGGGCAAAAAAACCAAAACTATCTGCACGGCGAGACAAAACAAGGGGTAAATAAGGAAAAATCTAGGGTGTTTTTTGTGATCTTGGCAAACCCACGCTTTCATATTTTGAAAACCATCTGGTAAAAAGTACTGTAGGCTACATAATTGTGAACAGCGATACTATTTACACGAGCAGGTGTTTGACGTTGATGCTCATCCATGTACAGTTTGTACTAATTTGTTGTAAAAGGCTGACTTTTTTATTCAGCCCTTGGCAGAGGAATATAAAGAAGGAAATGGGGTGTCTTGCCAACATTAGGCCACAACTGGAATCAGTATTCCTTTGACACAATGTCTTTGATTAGTAAGGTTGTTATGATTTTACAGGCCAAGACATAGAAGCCATGCGGCATGTTTTTTATTAAGATGCTAAATGAACTGAGCCTTTATGTTCTGTGGTGCACTCGGCCCACAAAAAGAGCTCTGCGAATTCTGATATCCAAAGGACGCTGGTGAGATAAACCAGCGAGCATATTAGAGGATAGATTGATCATAAATCATTTGTGCACCGCTGTGCAACATTCAGACGCATTTCAACACTTGTCCTTCCTTGGGAAAGTGGATTTTTTTCCTACCAGTCTTTCACAACCTGTGGCTTGCACGCTGTTTCAAGGAGAAGAAGACTGCCAAGTATCACTGCGTACTCCAAATATTTGTGTGGTCAACTGGACAGTGCTGTTGCGGTTGGATCCCATCAGTGATGTTCAAACACTCTTGAACTTGCTTCATGTTTTATACCGTGCTGTTCAAGTGTTGTGCATTTATTTTGTTATCCAGTGAATAAAATGTGGCAGTTATTCAAAGGAGGAGATGTATTTCGGTTGTCTGTTGATTTCTGTTGTCCTGCTCTAACCGAGCAGCATGAGCATTTGGTGCACATTACAACCCTCGAACGGGCAATAAATTTGGATTTCATTGCTTCATAAATAGAAATGACAACAATGCTGTATATCAGTGGATGCTTTGATTCAGTTTGTGGATCAATACCAGAGACTAAATGATTACTTCTGGAAGGTGCTGAGATTAAGCTTTTAGAAGTTGGGGAAAAATACTCTGCACATTGTAATTTCAGGAAATCCCATCCCATTCATGAATCATCCCTTAGTTTTACATTTTATCTCTTGGCCCTCTGCTCTGCTAATTAAGTTTTGTCAATTACTGTATTACTGTACATGTGGCAAATAATTAACAACAGGTTTAAGTAGGAAGAAATTACTTCTGCACATGTGTTTTCAGTACTGGACCTGTTTTTAGGGTGTATGAAGGTCAAGAATAAACCCTCAATCTAGTCAAAAAGAATTTTGTTCAGTGTATATATTTATATTTATGAGCATTGCGGTAAAACAGGATACAGATAATTTGCGATTCACTCATGAAACATTGCTCTGCATTACCATTGGTGCTCAAAAATCCAGGCTACTTTCCATTTTACACATGCACCAAACAACAACTTTTTTCCCTCTTTATGTAACAGATGCACAGTTTGAGTTGGATTTCTTTTTTTTTTTTTTTTTTTTTGGAATGATCACTGTCTATTACAAAATCCAATCTTTTCCCTTGTCCCACTTCAAACCATGTGTTCACAGGGCATTGTCTATCTAGCTAACTTTGGGTGGCTATCACAAACAGTGCAGCATTATCTTGTGACCAAAACATTACTTGGCTGTATGGGTATCCACAGTCCCAGTATACAAACTTCTATCATTGTTGGAATACAGCTCAGTTACTGTAAGCTCCGTGTTGATTCATCACTGCTGTAGACCTCCGGTGTAGACGGAAATGTAACATGAGAGCGTAGCACAAGCTTGAATAAATAAAAAATTGAGGGAAATCATCAGATTTATTGGAAATGACGAGGTCTCCAAGATCAACTGCAAAATGCTGGACATCTTTAAATCACTGTGCCTGCAGCCTCATTAGCAACAAGCAGAGGAGAGAAAGCCATATTTTAGCAAATGTTTGCATACCCAAGTGTGATAACTTCACCAGTGGCCAAACAGAGAGGTGTCATGTGTTTGTACCTGTCTTTGTTGAATGCTTAGCAACCAGTGGCTTAGTCATTTATGACTCTTGTAGATCCACACGACTGAATTATTTTCCATCATAACAAAAAGTGGAAAGGATCTCCTTCACACTTTATGCTGCAAATGGATTGGAAAGCATTTAATTTTTTGTAAAGCTAGTGTGCGACCTTGATGAAAAAACAATGAGTCTATGTCTGATTTTATTATGCAATTTTGGCAAAATTGTATTTTAAATCATAGAGTTTCTGGTGCTGCAGCTGTGATGGGTTGTAAAATTATGCAAAATACTATCACTGTTGTGATTGTGTGCGTCTCAGTCGACAACATGCCCAATGGAGCGCCACAGTTTTATACCTCTATTTTGATAATCTGTGTTCGCAGTCAACTGTTGCCGTCTCTATGTTTCTGAGCTGCTTGTCCACTTTTGAGACTGAGCCTCTTATGTGCATCCAACTTGTTCTTTTATGCAAGTCTTGTATTTGTGGTACTATGTTGCTAGTGAGAGCAGAAACACACCAAACACAGCCCCTGGGCATTATTTACGGCATTGACTTTACAGCTTGAAATGTACATTTTCTTTTTCTGTGGTGTCAGAATGATAGTCAGTACACAGTCAGTACAATTTGACATTTCAAGTTAACAAAATATCACACAGCGTTTTGAAGCCAAATACTATATTGACACATGGATACATAAGGGAGGCAGTGCAGTATACAGATTATGCCAATGATAATTGTTTAGCAGGTTGTTTGGACTGGCTGTGTGTCACAGTGTGGAGTCCTGGATAAATATTTACTGGGTGCTGGGGGGGGGTTAGAAGGCATACTTGGCTGAGCACGAGTCTCTGGTCCAGGAGCAAGGAGTCAGAGGGGGGGGTAAGGTGGTGAAGTCATCGCCACCGACCGATGTCGTTAGCGAGCCAGTGACGTTCACTCCTGACCCTTTTACCATTTAGGGGGCCCTGGACTGATATGAGTGTTATTGACCCAGAGGCCATGCGTGGCATGTTTGGGGTCTGCAGAATATATCCCAAGCTTTAACCTATACAACAGAGCCAATTATAGCTGCGAAAGGCCAAACAATACAATCCATCAGTCAGGTTTCTCGGGTAAACAGGAATGGGCGGCCCATGTCAGGGTGTAAACTCCAAATCCCAGAGAAGCTAAGGGTCAGTGGAGCTGTTTGATTGTCTAATTGGGGGTTGGACTCTGTCTGAGTGTGTGTGTCTGAGAAAAAGAGAGAATGAGAGATAAAAAAAAAGAGAGTAAGGGAGACTGTGCACGAGTGTACTTGTGTGTGTGTGTGCATCACTGCGCAAACACTACGGGTCTGGAGGCACCGAGACACCTAATGAATGTGTGTTTGTCCTTCAGACCCCACACACCTCTGTTTATTTGAACATGGGATAGTGTTCCTGAGCTGTTTTATCCTCCTTGTGTTTGCCACTTAACACGTGCACCGCAGCGTTGGCCTGTGCAGCAGCGCGCACCACATTTCAAAAAAAAAAAATATATTAGTCAGCCTGACAATAATGATAGACAAACAAACTTTATCTTGTAGTTTGTGGATACAGTGTTCCTCTTCATTATTATTCAGTCTTCATTATGAAGCAGGGTGATAATCCAAACAGCTCCAGCGCAGACGGTGCCAAAGGCAACGGGCCAACGGAAGATTGGCGGTCGGTTTAGTGTCAATGATGTGGTGATGTGGGTCAGGGATAGCAGCAGCAGCGATCATTGCACAGTGGCTAAGAGCCCAGCCAGACCACCGGGGAGGAGGCCTTCACCTCTTTCCTCAGCCATCAATCACTCACATACATATAAGCAAAGATAGATACAAGCAAACACAACCAGACGCTCATCCTTACACCTCACCATTATGTATAATTCACACTTACTTTCAGCCAGAATTACCTACAACGTAAAGATGTTGTAATTTACACTATGCTGTATATTATTCATGCCAGATCTTTGATTCCCAAGCATTGATTGATGCATGTGTTAGTGTAAAAGACCGAAGTGTATTTTTTGTGTGTGTGTTCTTTATTTTTTCTTAAACTGGACAGTCACATTTTTTGCTCAGTGCCTCAGAATTTGTCACGGAATGAACCCTAAAGGTCAGGGTATGCCCAAAACAGACTAGTTTTTATGAAGTGTCCTCCAACCATGTTAGATGGCAAAAGCACTTACAGCCACGCTCAAAGTGAAAAGCCTGCTGTTGCAGAGAGGGGCAAGGTGGAATCAAACAGGGATAGCTTGTACATGCAAAAAGAAGAAGGCAAAATCTTGCCTACTCTTGCACTTCCACACACCTGCCAAATGCTGCAATAAGTGGGCCTGATGCCAGATAGACAGTTTTGGAACATTAAAAACCAATTGTCAGACACAATTCATCCCAATTTTCAATGTCGAAAACATGTAGAAGGAGGGAATTTCATATGCTTTTCGACCATCTGACAAACACTTCTGTTGAGGCATACTGACGTCTTAAATCCCCAGGGTCAAACAAGGCCTTAAAAAACACTGACCTCCAGCTTTATGCTCACAGATAAGGAGGTTTATGTCTTTTACATCAGGCCAGATCCTCTTCAATGTTCAGTGCCGTATCTCCTACTTAGGAAAGTAGCGAACTGAAAACACCCTGGTAGCACTAATGGACATAGTTGAACAAAGCAGCATCTGTGGATCCATAATATTCCCTAAGACACAGAAAAAAAAAACAGTTGAAAATGCATTGCAAAGAACCCTGACCAAAGGGATTCATCTGTTACTATAAAATGTGTATTTCTCACTACCCTGAATTGTTTAGTTAGTGTCACCAGAAGCTGGTTAGTTTAGACACTATGTCAGAATAAAAACTCACCACAATGGCTCTATAATTTTTGGTTTTTGGTCTTGGTTTATTTACAATGCTCTCCACTCTTTAGAAAACCCAACATATCAGCTCTATCAATGATAGAATAGCAAAGTTCTGGACTTTGTATCTTTGTCCCTGGTTTTCCATATTACCTCTGCACCAAACCTGCTCAGCATTATGTCAGTAATGGTGATGTGTGTCTTTGACCTTTGAGACCTGTAGTGTGTCTTCTGCAGAGGCCTGCTACTCATCTGGTGTTAGCTGTTTCATGCTGGTATCACAACTGACAGTTATTAATGTTTATGGTTATCCGCATGAAATTCACCCTGAAAGTGGCGATGAAAGGGATGAGAGGAGCGTCTGGAGGTGTTGAAGAATTTGTGAAAGTCTGATATTTATAGTCGAGCATGGTGCTTTCTGGTTCTACTGAGTTTTATGATGAAATTAACATAGGTTTGTAAATCCAGGATGTCATTTCTTTTTCTCTTATTCTAAATCAACTTCAAACAGTCACAACACACTCATATGGATATGCATGTACTACTACTAACACACACACACACACACACACACACACACACACACACACACACACAGAGGCTGCCCTGATGTAGCACCTCTTTAATTCACACCAGCACTTGCTATTCTTCGCTGGTGGTGTGATAGTATTCGCTGAGAGTCGTTCCTCCTGAGTCTTTCAGTTGTCTCAAACGCTCTACTTCAGCGCAAGGCCTTATTGCCCACCCAAAGAGGTTATAGGGATTCTCGACTGCCCTCTCTCTCCCTAAGTGGGTGGTCCTCTGGGGTATGGCTGAGGCACAGGTGGAGCATTGTAGGGGTGCTCTCAAAAATAACCCCCCTCACTCCTCACCAACAACCCCTCTCCCCACCCGTTTTTGCCACGCCTGCTCTACGGAAAGGTGGACTAAATTTTGCAGAACCCTCCATTAGACCGTTAAGGCACTAAACACTGAAGGTGAAATGTTGACACACACAAATCTGTGTGTTAGCCATTCTGGGAAAAGCTGAGCAAATTAAACACTCATATACAATACAGCATTCTCTAGTCCTTTGATTTCAAATTAGCCAAAGAATGAAAGTGTCATCATGACAAAGTGCTTTTAATTTAGTTTCATAACTAAGTCTTTATCACAAAGGATGTGGGCAACAAACTTGTGTTATGTCAAAAAAAATCCCCCCTCCCCTACTAAAAATATTCCCATGCTCTGGTTTTGTAAATAATTATAGTTCTGCTGAATGTGTTTTATAAAGTTTACATGGTAGGTTCAGTGCACCCTATCTGTTGTTTGGAACCCTGCAAACCACCAGCAAGATGTTGACATATGGCAGCTCTGGTGTAGTGCACAAGGCATGGATTACTTGGGACCATAATAAACAGGAGCATAAAGAGGTATCTGTGCAGAGTGGGTGCCCTGAGAGGGGTGACTCTCCTCGGACCTCCTTGTCTTAATATCACTGTGTCTGTCTCCAGCTTTCTGAAAACCCTCTGGGTAGGAAGGGATGCTGGATGTAATCACGCGCACTCCCATCCAATACAATCGGACTGTGTGAGTCGGTTGGTAAGAGGCTGCCAGCCACCTGCTCATGTGTGTTAACAGAGTGATTTATTGTTAAAAGACGACGAAGGCAGACACAGAACATGTGTCTTGATAACCTTACAAGCCCTGAAATGACAGGATATCAGCAATGTAAAGGAAGAATAATGAAACATGTGGGTTTTTTTCATGTCAGGCAGTTGACACATAAACTCATAATAGAGACATATTTGTGCAAGAATACAGCAGGTGCTCCCCATAGTGAAATTGCAATGCTAGTGTGCACAAAGACTTGGCTGTGTGCTCCATCCACCTGCACTTAGGTAAAGAGATGCCAGAATTTCTGATTCAATGAACCATTTATACAAGGTCGAGTAACATAGTGGTCTGCATGTACTCCACCTGTACGCCAATGCAGAGTGCACTGAAAACACGAAAAGCTTGTTAACATATTGTTGAGCATCTTAATGCAGAAAAAGAGCCATTAAGACTGAGGCTGCCAAACGTGCAGTGACAGGTACTTCAGACAATGATGGCATCGCAGAAGAATCAGCCAACTTCATGTGAGGTTAAATAACCATTATCAGAGTTCCTATCCTCTAACGTCTCACATAACTTCCTGCTCAGATCTTTGCGAGGGCCAGATGGTTACATTGGCCACTGGGGATAGCAAGAAGCCCAGAAAGACAGTTTTACAATGTGCAATTACGGGACAGATAAACTAAACGCTCAACAAAGCAAGGCATTCCCAGATCCCTGGCTTCTAGACTTTGATAAGGAATGAGCTGCATTCCTTGGCCAATTTACTGTCTTCAAAATTGAAATACCAGTGCTAATGAACACTCTAACTGTAGCTCGAATGCCAGATTTTTGTCTCAGTCTAATGAAGGCAGAGTGCTGGAGATATACAGTAAAGCATGCCTCAGTGAACTGTGGAACCATCAATGTGCGCTTAGAAATCTCTGCAAAGCACTCAAAGCTGTCTGATTTGTTTTGGGCTTGGTCACATGCCAATTGATGCTAAAGGGGATAGAGTTTCTTAACCAATGAGCAGGGCTCCACATATTGCTACACTCAGAGTTCAGCCTGGTTTGTTCCACATTAACATTTCACAGAGAGATCAGGCGCCTGCCCTCTGTGCTTTACCCCAGGGAGCAAGAATCCCCCACAAACTGACACTGATACAATCTCCAGGTAATGGCTGCCTGCCTGCAAGCCAGAGGGTGTCTGAGGATATACTGTGTGTGTGTGTGTGTGTGTGTGTGTGTGTGTGTGAGACTCGAGGAGGTACGCAGCACCACTGGTGTGGTCACAGGGGCAAAGTTCACTCAGAAATGTGTGGCCTGGGGTCGAGAGGTGCTATGGCCTCCGTTAACGGTGTGGGTAGAGTTTCAACCTCCACCCTCGCCCTCTCCTCTTTCTCCAGGCTGCTCTGCCACTTACATTTCTCACCATGACACGCGTGACGACCCCCACCTTTTAGTCAGGTGACAGAGGCTTGACGGAGGTGAAGAAAGAGCCGACGGCAGAGCAGGACAGCGGGGTGTTAAAAAACAGAATTAGATGGCTGCGGTTCAGTGGTTTAGATTTGTTGATGTGTTGAATTTAAGTTGGAGAAAGCCGGTGAAAAACTTCAAGAAAGGATCGTTGGAGAGGCTGTCGAATGACTTTTTATGTGGGAGCTGGTGTGTTGATGGTGCAATGGTGTAAATACATGGTTCACATGTGTAATGACTAGTCTCTACATTTGGAACGAAGCAGTGGTAGAATCTAAGTATGGTTTACCCTTGTACTTCCATTTTATGCTACTTTATGTTTTGCCTTTTGCTCCACTGGTTTTATTTTATTTTACAGATGACAGATTACTTTGCAGATTACGAAACACAAGACACACAACACCTATGACCATAATGTAAAATTTGTCAGCAACCAAATCAAATTTGCTCATTCATGATCAGCTACAACATTATAATGCTCTTTACATGTTATAGCATCATAAACGAAATGAAATTAACTTCAGATATTTTAAGACATTTGCTGCTAAAACTTGTGTATTTTCACTTCAATTGACTTTAACATGTGATTAAGCATTTTTACATTTTAGTATTAGTACTTTTACGTAAACCTGCAATAACAGTGCAACAAGCTGTAATTGCAGCATTGACAGTTATTACCTTTTAAAACTGATATACTGGCTATACTCCTCTCACCTTTTAGCTCAGTTTTGATCTCCACCAACTCCTGAGGGAAGCACTCGGTTCTTAAACTTCTAAAATCTCCACTATGTTCCCCAGCTAGTCAGCCACTTTGTTTGTCTGCTGTCTGCTCGGAAGGTAGTAGGTTTATCAGAGATTTTTTGCTGAAAGAACCAAAACAATGAACTAAAAGATGCTGACAATGAGAGGAATTAAAAACAGAAGTTAGAATAGAGTCGGGTGATCTGTGGGTCTGTCATTTGATCCATTGTTAATATAAAAACATTGATTAGTGCAGCTTAAAGTAAAAGATCTGAATACTCCTTCCACCATTGGAGTGAAGACATCCAGCACTGTTCTTCTGGTGTACACATTAACATTAACATCCACAAACAGGAGCTTTTCCCCTCTCTAAAATCACATTGACAGTTTTAGTAGTGATCTGCTCCAGTAATTTATGCTATTAATTGGTGCATCTTGCCAATACAGACGCTGACAGAAAAGCTCTCACAGTCATGTTTCCATCACTTAGATTCATTTCCTGGAGACTTAACCTAACCTCAACACAAGTCTTTAGCCTATTTACCTTATTGGGACTTGGGACCATAAGGAAGGCGAGTCCCTACATTGTGACTCTGTAAACAGATTTATGTCCCTACAACATGCATAATACATGTCCACACACACACACACACACATTCTCAGCCAGCCCTGTTTAAGTGTTCCCCAGACAGTATGTGATCCTCAGACAGGACAGTGCTTCCTCCTCTAGTAGTCAGGTCTTGTCTGAAGGATCAGTCTGGCGAGGTCATCCAGACAGAGACAGAGAGGGAGAGAGGATCTCTCTCCTTTATGATGCTCCTGAGCCTGGTCACAAAAATGTTGTGTTTTTTCAGTTCCGTCCGAACTGATGTTACTAGCAAATGTTGTTGACATCTTTTTCAGATTCTTCAGTGTGTTTTGTGTTTCAGTCATTTCCCTCACTGTAATCTGCTCTACCCCTTTCTGTCTGTTTATTTCCACCCGTAGCTGTGCCTCTTTCTTCTCTGTTTTATAAGACACAGGCCTGTAAATTCCCTGTTAATTTTACACATGCTATCATCTCCTTGACATTATTTCCAATGCAATGTTCTCCCTCTTGTTTTTTGTGCCTTTGCAGTTTTGCCTCCTCGCCTCCCTCTGTCTCGCTTCCTCTGTCTCTGTCTCACTGCTGGTGTTTTTCTGAAAAATAACAAGGTCTGGGGCTGTGCGTGTGCATGTGTTTTGCGCTGGCTGCATAGACTGGATGGGCTGGCTGCACTGGGCTGGCTTCTTGTGTGGTCCCCCGGCAAACTTTATGATTTATTCAGCTAAAGGCAGAGGAGCACGACCCCCAGTGACCACAGAGAGAGAGCTGCACGTGGGTTTAATGATTTCACCACAAAAATGTCTGCTATGGCTGGGCCTGCATGGAGCTCAGAGAACCCCACTGGCTGAATGGTGGGGAGTGGGTGGGGTGGGGGGTTGAAAAGAGAGCTCGGCTGACCGGCCTAAGTCAATACAAACACTTACCACTACACATCTACTTGGAGGGATTACGAGGGAAGAAGAGGACAGAGAGAAAGCTACATCCGATTGGCATGTTCCAAATGTTTTACACTCCTGTCTTTCAGCAAATGCTCAGTGATTCCTGTATGCGCGTTGTTATTCTTTATCACGCATTCTGCTATTTTTCTTTCTCCATCCCAGCCCCCCCTGAGTCTTGTAGCCAGTGGGAGATTTCAGAGGCATTATTGAAATGTGGACACTGAGGATGATGTAACCAAGCTTTCAAGAACAGGGAGAGGGGCAGAAATAATAGGAGGGGGGGGCAAGGTTGGGGTGGGGTGGTGGTTGGGGTGGGAGGTATTTGGCATATTTTTCTCTGCTGGTGTCCAGGTCTGCTGGCTCAAGAGAGTGACTGCTGAGGGCTTGGATCTGGATGCTACACTTGGTGCTGCTTCTCTTTCTGTCTGTTTGGCTACAACTCCCCAGAACAAGATGATGTCATTCTGAGGGATTTGTGAACATTCTTGATAAAGAGACAAAATCACAGGGGTGAGCCTAATTATGCTGCCAGAGTGTGAACAGGTCAGGGGAACACAGGTTTTACAGGTGGAATTCATTTTCAGTTACATTAGAAAAAAAATGAATAAAGGAATGAATGATGGTTGAGCTCAATGTCAGGGTCCTGATATATGCATGCTGAATAGAACAGAACCAATTGTTAATGTTAGTAACGCCTGTGCTTTTCCTGCTATGACAAGTCAAGATGTCCGCCATCAAAAAGATCTATTCAATTGATGTTGTTCAATGCAAGTCAAAGATTTACAGCTGCCATGTTCAGCAACTATAATGGCGTGACATTAAGGATTCAAAACTGAGTCTAAATATCGGGGCTTTTAAGGTCAATAGCTCAACAAACACATATCTGCAAAACAGAAGGTTTCACCAAGAAAAAACTTACTGTGTATCAGAGCTGTGCTGACAGTTGCACTTTCAGTCACCACTGAGGGATCAAAGGTGTAATCATTTAATTTTTTAGCCACTTGGGGGCAGAGGAACACGTATGATTATAAAATTGTTATTGTGAACGTGTTTGCGACAATTGGCTATTTACACATCCAGCAGAAATGGAGCAACATTAATTTTTATTTTGAAGTTTATGTTTCTGGCCACTTGATGAGTGTGAGTCCAATATTCAGTCTCCTTTCAGCTCTGTTTTGGTCTCCACAAACTGGAGTCTATCTCCTTAGGTGCTGGATGTTTGATATTCATCACCAGCTGCATTTATAACTTTGTCTGTCTGCTCTTTGGTGCTGGGTAAGAAGCATTATCAATGCTTGTATGGCGGAATCAGGGTTGACAAAAGCAGAGAGACGATGAGCTAAAAGAGGCTAAAAAGATCTAGAAAAAAGACCACTCAACAAATAAGCTAGAATAACTTCCTCTATTTTGGACTCTCCGGCTCTCCGCTCCCTCAAAGTCAAGGTAGTTTGTTATTGATCAATGGCTCGAATCTGCGAGTCAAAGCTGAATTTTCTTCTCCCCTGCGAGCGAATCCACTTATGACTCTGTTCCATTGAAATGAATTGAATTTACCACAAAATTTAAACGCTTTAAAGATTTGTTTGCGCATGGAAACCTCCACTAAGTGCTTCCTACTATGGACAGAAGCTCTCGCAGGGTAGTATCACTTACATCACAGCGGGTTTTAGTCTGTGTTTGCACGGATGCCTCCCGAGCGTCTCTGCATGTGTGTCAGAGGGTGAAGCGGTATCAAACCAGTCATCATTACAAGCTCATTCCACAACCCCAGGAGGGATTACACAATGGTCAGTGCGTGGTGGGTGTGACACAGGCTTCTCCGTCAACCCCAGGCTCAGGGCTCACAGTGAGTAATGAGTCCACCCAGCAGAACCTCAGCACACGCCCAGGGCCCAAGGAAATGTATGTGCTCACCATGTCTGGTATGACAACCCCCCTCCTCGACTAGCCAGGAACAGAAACTCATATCTGCTGCTCTGTCTTTGATCCCCAACAATCCCTCCCACAAAACATATTATGTGCTTTTTATATGGCGAGCTATGTAAGGTTTAATGGCTTATTTCCACTAGCATCTCATAGGTAAACACACAGATGTACACATAGACACATACATACCTTGTCTCTGTCTGTCTCTCTTCTTACTGTATCTCTTTATTTTTCTATCACACACACACACACTCATGCTACCAGGTCCAGACATAAATCAATATGACTCAAAATGCAAAGAAAACATTGACCCAAAACATACAGAGATGATGAAGGCATTTATTTGCTCAGCGGGGTCTGCAATGATATGTGAATGGACCATTTTGTTTGCTTAGAAAATGGAGGTGAATTAATTGATGTGCAGGCAGTGTAATTTAATGTCCAGAGGCCTGTTGAGCCCATTACAGTCAACTGGGGATTTCTCCTGGTTTAGGCTCCGAGTTAGCCGCTGTGCAGACCTCCATTAGTGCAGGCCATCGAGAGAAAATGCAGCCAAGGTAGGGAGCAAAGTAGGGAGTTCCACTTTTCAGCTCTCCTCAAATATAAGTGGAAAATCCAGGGAGAAAAACGAGGAAGGGATGAGAATTGACGCGATGAGACAGCTCTTGTTCGTCTCCGCTTTTTCTCCGTCTCACCTCTTGTCATTCTGGTTTCCTCCTCCCTCCTCCTCGCTTCCTCCTGGTCCTCGGAAGGATTTGGTAATACCAGTCGGTTCCAAGTGTGACATATCCTCCTGCTCCTGCTCTCTGACTCTCCCCTCCTTAACCCCCCTCCCCTGCCACCCTGTCCCTCTTTAAGGAGCGTTTGTTTTGGGCCTTGTCACCACCGTGCGCTGTGTGGTTCCAGCCACGATGGTGGCGAACCGTCTCTCGCTAATTACCGCACTCCAGATGAGTCACACAGGGAGAGAGACCTAGAGAGAGGCGTTCTCCGCTATTTTTGGCCCCTGACATCGGGCCCATAAGAGACTTTCCCCTCCGTGCCTTCCCCTCTCTGTCCCTCTGATCTCTGGACCTCCGCACCAGATGAAACGAGCACTTTGAGGAGGGCCTCACTCGCTGGACCCGCTCCTCTCTTTGCTGGCCTGGTGTGAACAGCTGCCTGTTTTGGTTTGTGTCATACACACAAACATTCATACACACAGTGTTTGGGTTTGAAGGCCTCTCTCGGCAGGTCCTTGGTGTCCTATGAGTTATGACAAATGTTATTATGCTCCCTTTCACATTACTTTAGCACAGGCTGCCCGAGTAGATCACCGTGTTTTCCTAGAGCATGGGTCATTTGGCCGCCATCCAGTGTTTGAACAGCTGTAATGAGCACTCAACATTAATAACTTCACTATGGAGAGAGAGAGAGAGATTGGCTGTAGATGGAGTCTTTATTAATGAAAAAAGAATTTAGATGGTAACATTTGCTCAGTCGATACAACATCTGAGTATTCTTTCTGGTTTGGGTGGTTTGTAACACAGTTTATTCCAAAGCAGATGCTACTTTGTGGAGGATATGCGGAAAACTTTGTTGAATTTTAGTGTCATGTCTACATTAAGCTATTGTTCACAGAATTCATTTGTTTCTATGAAAATATCCACATCCACCAGGAGTCATCTGACTGGTGGGAGTTCTCCATTTCTTAATGTTTATTGGTTGGAGAATAGAAAAACATCCTTAGGGAGAGAGTGCTTGCCATTACAAATTTCCATTTGTCACTGATGGAAATAAGCACATTTGTTTAATTTTCACAAAGACACATAGGGAGTAGTAAAAACTGTACTCACACTGCTTTTAGGCCACCACAGCGTGACCCAAATTAGACCTTATGTGCCACTTTGTAATGACTAGCTACGGCCCCAATTTTACCCTTGACAAGATTTAAATAAGGACTTCATTTGCTCTGGCATCGGTGGTGTAGGTAGCAAGGCAGCAGCCCGGCTGGCCGGACATGTGCTCTCAGCCAGAGCAATCTATCATTACCAGTGTAATAAGGGGAACTGACTTTTTTCTGTCTCACAATTGAGAGCAAAATGAATGCTTCCGCACAAAGTGATAATCACAAGGGCTTGCCAAAGGAGAGGTTGCCAGAAATCCACTTCTGCTTTCTTTTTCTGCTTTGTATCCCAGTGGGTTCGGAGGGCTCATCGCTGGCTGATTGCTGTCTAATTTAGTGCTGACCTCGACAACTGCTGTGTCTTCCAAGGTCAAATAGCTGCTACTATATTTGTAGTTTTTAATGAGCATGTCAGGAAGCAGTATGCTTGTTTTGGTTCCTGATGTCTCCATCTATTTGTGCACCTAAAATAATGTGAAGTGAAAACCAAATGAGTTGGGAAGAACACAATGACCTTGGTGAGCCCTTGACTTTTCATCTATCTATCTATCTATCTATCTATCTATCTATCTTTTTTATGCTACCTTGGTGTTTGACATCCCGACCTACCGTCCAAGAGAGAGAAAGATGTTACAGCATGAATATCGTTCTTTTCGGGAGTATTATTCCAGTAGGTTTTCACTTTGAAACTGGGTTTAGGTCAGCTAAACTGTGTGTTGTGTTGGAAATCACTCATTGTTGTGTGGTCTCTCTTCCATTTTCCATTGTGTGGTCAAGAGAATTGAGAGCGCCTCGTACAGTGCTCCATCCTGCCCAGTCAACAGAACAGGGGGGCCTCTCACAGCAACCAACAGTCGTTTGAAGATGAGGTTTGTGGCTAGTTTCCACCCACAACGCCAAGCTGTCTCTGATTAGACCTGGGATCTAATTTGAGAAGGGGGCTAAGAGTGGGTTCGGGGTGTGGGGGTCTGTGTGGCAGCCATCCTCTCTCAGAGGGCCCTCAGCTCTGGGGATCGTGTGCTTGACTTTCTCTCAAGAAATACATCCTGATGGAACGAATAAAAGCACAAGGAGAACATGCAGAAGTGGAGATGAATGGGAGAAGCCCTGCATCCTCTCTCTGCTTTCTTTTTCCTACAAACTACAGAGGAAGCCCCTGTCTTAAACTCGCAGCCATGATGTTGAGGACTATACCCCCCACTCTGCATACACACACACACACGCATACGCAGGCTCTCCTGGTCCCAGTAATCATGACGCTGGTCGACCCTCTGACCCAAATGATGTATTTCTGTGCAGTGTGTGAGCTCCTTAAGTGTGTGTTCTGGCTCCAGTCTGGGTCATGCATTGTCGGGAATGTTGATGAAAAATGACAGGCCATTATTACATGCCATGGCTGTCCCCTCCTCTCCCCCTGCCTTGCCACTGATAGGGGGATACTTTTAAAAAAATGCTCAAGCCCACATCGAAAAGCACAGAAACCCCCCGCAAGGTCCAACTGAGCGCCACTAAGACCCATTTTTCAAGAATTTTACGGAATATAAACCTGACAAAATTTTGCATCCTTTCTGTTTTTGCTCAGCTACCCTTCCTCTCAGCCTGCCTCCGTCATCCTACTCCATTAGGTTTTTATGGACTCGAGTTTCCCTGCGGAGGTCATTGTAGTGCTAATGTTCTGCAGGGTGGGGAACAAAGCGCAGAGCATGTAAAAGAAGCCCTGGTTCCTGAGGGAGGAGATCAGGCAGCTGCAGGCAGGGGGTGTGAAGGTTTAGGTTACCTGCTCGCTGCCTGAACACACCGACTCTTCTTCTCGCCGCTCAGGACCACCTGGGTAGCCGTCGCTGCTCCTCGAGGAATCAGATCAGTGTGGATACAAGCAGAGAGACACATAAAGAGTTCACACACACACACAAAAAAAACTAAATGACGATCGCACACATGAGGTGATGAACCCGCACATCTCCAACCTCCACTGACCCATATCTGCTGAGCACAACTCCTGGGGCCTCGGGTGGATGTCAAGAGGTGTGGTGGCTGTCAGTGATGGTTGACCCTGCACCAGCTCTCTGATATCTCCTGTCACACATCACTGCCCAGGAAGCACTTTCTTTTCTCTTCTAGTCTCTACACACTTCATCATGCTGTCTCCCTACAACAAGGCTCAAACCACAGATCGCTGACCCGTGTGTGTGCATGTTCGTGTGTGTGTGTTGAGCAGCACTATGTGGATTATATGTTGCTTATAGTTTGACGTTAGTGTGTTTTAAGTTTTGTGCTTAATTGATGCAGTGGGTGAACAAATTATACTCTTTAGAGCACTGAAAATGATTAATGTTAACAACAACTGATATTGAGGTTCAAAGTCCATTCTTGATCTTGGAAACACAAACTCTGCAGATCAAGATCACATGATATGATTGAAAGCTCCAGAACAGCTACTAAATGGACCTTGAGGTGAGATTGTTTCATCAACTCCTGTCTCCAAGGTCAAGAATGAGCTCAACGTTTAAGCCAACATAGATGAGAAGTCTTTCAAGTGCTCAGAAAAAAGAAAAAAATATTATTATCTATAAGTCCATGACCACTGGGAAAACCTGTCAATATGCTGATGAAGATCATGCAGTTTGATTGAAAGGTGGACTTTGTGGTGATGTTTTAGTTATCAATAACTCGATACAGAGAAAAACACAACACGTAGATATAAGAAAGAAATATATAAATGAGTCCATACTATACAAATATTTGCTATAACATAAAACATAATATGTGAAGAGTGGGCTTATATTTGCCAGGTAGTTGGAAACATGACTCCAGATTAATGCTAATAAATATGCAAAAGGCAAACAAAATATTGTAAATAACAAAAGGTATTAGAGGATTATGAATGAAGATTAAGAATGCTCTGAGGTCTTCCATAACTTTTTTGATACATAATGTGTACTTATTTATTAGATGGGGATGTGCACGCTTTCTTTCCAGCTAATTCATAATATTTAAAGTGTTTCTAGAATGACTAATGTTTCACATAATGAGCAGTTATGGCCATAATTGGTTGTAATTAAGAGGAATATAGAAAATGAAGTGGAGTGGAATGCCACAGAGATGGTATCTGTCCATACTGTAGGCCATATATAGCACATGTGTACATATGAATTACTTTATTTCAGTCAGCCGTAATTTCCACCCATTTAAAGAAGGAGTAGATTTTTTTTTTTTTAAAAAGGTCACAGTGAGCTGAGAATAGTTCTTGTCTTAATATCTGGAAGCATTTAGATGTTGTTGTTTTTGCTCAGCAAACACTTTAAAGTGGAAAGAGAGCTGTGGTTGACCACAGGGGAATAAATATGGTTTCTGATCAGCTCGCTAATTAGCTTCCACAGAGTAAATAGGAGTTTAAAAAAAGAGTAGAAAAACATTGTGAGCCACCCTGGTGTAAATGCTAGCTGTTACACACAAATGTGGTCTTCAGATGCTTTGTAATCTGAAGTGGTGTGTTAGAGCACTTTATGTGGGTTACTACACTCTAGTGTTCATAATGCTGCTGCAGCTACATAACCCAACAATATCATCACCGCTCAGTCCTCCCCTCCTTGTTGACTAATGCCTTGTTTAACACACTGAACTTGATGCAGCCTTTTTTGGTGCTTTACACAGTATCTACATCGAGGATCATGACAGCCTCTGTACATGTGGAAATCTGTCACCGGCCTTGGAAACATTTGTCACTCCTACACGGTTTTCTTTAGTCTTACGTTCCAGATGATTTTCACATCTTGTTGGCTGCTACAGAGCTTAACTTTATGCTTCATGACATGCAAATGCAGCGTTACATAAAGGAGGTGGTGAGAGTATGACACTCGCGCACACACAGTCTGTGCTTCCCTGCTTGTCTGCCCGTTGGAGTTCAATCACAATCTTGAAGTTTCCTGCCAAACTCCTGCTAATGTTGCTCTTGACCGCAGTCCAGTTTGGAACATGTGGACTGCGGCTTGACATCCACTTGCACACAGGTCAGGATCATGGGTCAGGATGATGATGTGCCTCTCGAGCACCTTCCTCTCTCTGTAATGTAATGTAAACAGCTTCAAGTGTATTACACTGGGCTGCTTCCTGCTGCTATGTGTGTGGCATGCTGCGTACGTCAGCTGATGAGACATAAAGTGAGTCTGTTTGCGCAGTTATAAATACATGGGCCGTGAATGGAGGCAGCCAAATTACCAAGGACTGTTTTGATTAAACTGTCGGAGTGTGGCATGGAAAATTTTGCAGAAATTGATTGTGACACGAAGCTGACAATGACACGAAAATCATTTTTGGATAAGTTGTTATTTCTTTGAGCATGAATGTCAGGAATGAATATGTATTGCAACATGTTTTTTCCTGCAGATTGATCAGATTAAATCAACAAAGCACAAAAGTTCTGAGAGGAAAAATGGTGTTTGTCAGATCCAAATGGACTTCAGGCTTCATTGGATTTCATCCTTGCTTGATTTCCTCTTTATGCCTAAAGCATGAAAGGCTAAGGCAACTCAGTGAGCGGCATTACCTGCAGTTTGCTTAAGCTGTCAAACAAACAAGATCATACAGTATGTCGACCTAGGACGATGTAATTAGAAATATGTAGATGGGCTGCAAATCAAAAACCAAAGCAACAATAAGGTGTTGGGTCAAGGCAAGCGGCCAGAAAAGCGTTAAAGAGAACATTCACATGTAGATGTGGCAGATAAATCCTTGCCCACCAAAAATGTAATTCCATGTGATGAGAAAGACTTTCAGACTTGTGATATTCCATCCCAGGTTTTGCTATCAGAAATGAGTATTTGAACAATCAAACTTGTGTCAGTTTAATGATGTTACCAGATTGAAAGCGAGCCGGACTTTGGTCCACATTTTATTTTGTGAATTATCTGAGTTACCACCACAGAATAAAGGTGCAAGTATATCACATCAGACTTCTGATTTTGATGAAGCTACTTCTCACGACTCCAGGCTGCATATTTTGACATAATTTTCAATGACAGATGTTAATTTAGTTTTGTTTCTGTAATAAGAATGAAACAACACGAGAAACAATGTAAACAGTCAGTCAGTGATGAAAATCTCTTAAATTTCATCACCTAACTTAGAGGTGATCTTAGGAATAAAATGCTCCGCTGTTAAGCTTCTCCTCCCCTCCGAACCAAAACTACCAAAACTCAAACTGGCCCTTCGATCAATAGTATCTTTGATTTGGAGTCAGCAAAGCCTAAAAACTTATTGAAGTGTATCTGCGTCGAGACAAAGGCAAAGCAAAGAGAGAAAGTGGCAGAGAGCACGGTGCCATGACCTGGAGGTCATTGGCAGTAGATAATCTGGTATGAGAACAACTGATAGCCTGTCAGTAATGATGGGGCCTAATGCTGGAGAAGAAAAAGGAGGGGAGCCATAGAAGAAAGAAAGAAACCTACTGAGAACTCCCCTATGTTTTTTGTCATCTGTGTGCCAAATTAGGGTGAGAGGGGAGAGGAAAGGGGGGGAGGGTGAGGAGAGCGAAAGAGAGAGTGCAGATGGACCACACCGACTGACTGGTTGGACTAATGTGGACGTTTTCTCTCCGGGGTCAGATATTTACTCCTAATTAGCTGGAGGAATGCGACGCATGAGAGCGGAACAGATACGTTACCGTTTTGGCCGGAATTTCCTCTCCTTCCGCGGCATGCGCTGCTTTAACCTGATTAGGTATGGCACTTATCAGAGGAGATGAAAGCACTCGGGGGATCGGTGACGTATTGTTGGACACCCCTGCTCCGCTCCCACTTCACCCCCATTTCCACCACGACCCTCCCCGCGGCCATTACTGGCTGCGCCGTGTGTCATGGTATGAGGAAAACTGGGTTGATGATTTACAGTAAGACTGACACTGTGCCCTCAGCGTGGCACTTGTTGCGGGACTGGATCAAAGGGAAGTTGTTGGGAATAAACAAGCGGGGAGACTTTCTATAAAAATGATTTTTATTGAAGGAACTTAAAATGAGATAAACAAGTTTTACGAGGTGGAGAGAGGGGGCATGTTGTTGTCAGGAAGTGAGACCATTTCCAGCGTATGCATTTGCATGTGTTTCAGTGCAAGTATCAAACCTGGTGGCAGCAAGTCAGAGCAGATTTCGTGGTTGCACTCCAGCGCCGAGATAAGCCTGTGGCAGCAGCAGGCCTAACTTCCTGTTAATGATGGATTAGAGGGCTTTAAATGGCAGATGAAGCTGGTTGGTATTGGCAGACTCGGTGTGGTATAGCTTTAATCTGCTACATCTGTGGGTTTCTCGAGAGAAGGGGCAATCCCGACGTTGGCAGTTACCAAGGATATTGTTTTCCACATTCACCATGTCTGAAAGCCATTTGGTTTGAATTCACTCAGAGGTGTTTGTTGGTGGACTACAAAGAAGGATGATTACAAAAAAACATATTTTCACTTGCCTCCAGTGGTATGTTCCCATGGATATAGTTTTGATTTACATGGATATCGGGCATTGACATTTACACCACCATGAACAAAACTGTTTCTAAAAACAGCAGTTTTCATTTTTGTTTACTTTCTACCAAGAGAAATGGGACGCAGCTTCAGCAGAGACACATTGTTGTTGAATATCTGGCCACGTTAGCAGCACAGCTCTGTCAGTCTGTCTCTGGTTCAGACTGAAATATCTCAACAACTACCAAATTGATCACCAAAAACTTGTTACAGATGTCTGTGGTGTCCGGAAGAGGAATCTTAATGTTGACTGTTTTGATGATCCTCTGACTTCATCGAGCAACAACAATCAACAGTTTCACTTATCCTGTGAAGTATTGCTGCATCTACATGATGGATTGCACAGATTTTGTACAGACTTCAGACTCCCAGATGATGAATTGCTGCATCTACATGATGCATGTCTTGATAGCTGTTGGCTGATCTGTCACAAAATTTGGTACAGATATGTTATATATTGAACAGCATGTTTGCATGAAAACGCTCAAAGCACCAGTTTGCCTACGTCCTCACAGAGCATGATTCTAGACTCTACGTCTAATTTAAATGTAATTTTTCAAGTCTGTGATCAACACAGACAAATCTGTTCACTTCCACTGTACTGGGGTTGGCAGCAGAAAACAGATATCTTCAAACCTGGACAAATTTTAAAAAGCTATCTGTGTGGATCGATGCCACTGGGTGTGAGATTCATTGAGGGAGATTCATCAATTCATAGAGATTTTTTTTTGTGATTTGTGTGAACCAGTCCTTTAATGTGCAGCCATGAATGCAGTCAGTTACAGTTATAAATACAGTGTTTGCAGGCAGCACAGACGAAGACAAAGCTCTTGATATGTGCGTGTGGAGGACAGAAATGTGTTAACCCTCATGTTGAGGAAGGAGCTGGTGGTCTTCCCACTGATGTGGTTCTAAATTCAGGCTAAACATATATTTTTCAGAAATCCCCAACACAAACAAAATCAATCACCAGCTGTCAGACAAACCACCAGTGAAGTGGAACCTCATGATTACACACTTTACTTATCAGTGTCCATACATAACCCCGTTTAAAAAAAAAAAGATCATGAATATTCCTGCTCCACTAAACTGTCTTCCTTCTCTGGCCGTATATTTCAGAATGGAAATGATGTCAGATTTCACTATTACTGCCATATGCCATATGAGAACTATCACTTCTGAATGCGAGACCTACCTCTGCTCGTAGCCAGCGGCACATCTGTGCACCTTCTGTGGTGGGCTCTGCCTGTGGTGGGCTTTGTGTGGATGAAGCAAGCAGATACACATGATACACACACACACTCTCTCTCTCTCACACACACACACACTCACAGACAGCCACAGGTGGGCCTCCAATGTGATAGCAACAACAAATGTCTTTTACTCTTTAATGAACAAACTCTATCCGGAGCATATTCCCAACTACTGATCGTGTGTACCACACGTCCTGAATGTGATGTCCGAGCAGCCCTTGAGCATTATGGGTGCCTCAGAGCTGATGGCTGTGCTAATGACCTGGATGGATAATGTGTAATGTGTGTTACAGTAAATGACAATGAGGTCATACCCTCTAATTTTCATTTTCTACCCCACACAGCGCTTGTTCCCAGCTCCGACTACTACTACTCTCTTTCCCTCTCTTTAACTCTCTCTCTATCGCTCTCGCACACATAACACAGATACACACACACACACACGTTCACACACATTTACTTACTGATGGTCTGTATTTGCTCAGGAGTTACTGGAACAGGCCACATTGAAGTCTGGAAGCAGAAGGACATCCAGCCTCACAGCCTCCAGGTCTCACGGTTCCACTGATTGACCTGATGAAGACCAAAGGCTCTAATCACTGAGTTGATGTGTGTGCGTGTGTGTCTGTGTGTGTGCAGACAGTATGTGTGTGGGCATGGCTGTGTGTGTTGCATGTGTGTCGACACCTGACCACACACACTGTTCGGATGAACCGTTATCATTTGCACATTAGACTTTTGAAAAGACTCCAGAAATTCTGGGACCAGAGACCTTCTTGTCCTTCCCTTTTTCCGCTGTCTTCTTTCTTTAATCCCACACAAGAAGACCCACATCAATGGTCTGTCAAGTGTGTGTGTGTATGTGTATGTGTGTGAAGATAGATACCAGTTGGTTTTATCTGCTGCCTAGGTGGCACAGTAGAGATGAAGCCAAGTCGTCCAAAAAGCTGTACAGCATTACATTATATTATTTAAACCTCTAACTGTGTGACAGGGCGCGGATGTTGGGTGCACACACACACACACACATACACAAATCATTTTCAGCAAATTCAGTGAAGCCAGGAGAAAAAACTATGCTAGTCTTGGCCCCATTGCACACAGCAAAGTACATATCCAAATACACATAATATTTCAACCAAAAGCCCAATTTGCAAATAACAGCGGGAGAATTATTTAAAATGTTTAAAATGTTTTAATGTGTTTTTTTGTTGTTGTTGTTTTTTTTGCATATGACAATGCATGTCTGCGGCTTGACCCTTTTCCAGCAGGGGGTGCCCTGCCCTCAGCACCCCAACAGTGCTGCACTCCTTGTAAATAACATGTATGCTTATCTATTCTCCTGATTGTCTCTCCAAAAATGAAATTGAAAAAAACAGATAAAAGCAGCAAATCCTCACACATGTTTCGCTGGAGCCAGTGAATTTTTGGCATTTTTTCTTGATACATGACTCAAATAAATAATCGATTCAGAATGGCTGACCTTTTTATTTTCTGTAGTTCGGCAGATCAGTTGAGTTGGAAAGCTGATCCTGGAAACTGCAGTTGACAAAACAGTCTCCATTCAAGGTCCACTTATTCACTTGTTCTGGTGCTTTTGACCATATCACACTGTCCTCATCAGTAGATAACGTTTGTTCAGTTGGAATAGAGACTCAAGTGTGATTGATCAAACTTTCCACTGAGCACTCCTCATGTCCATGTTGACTTAAAAGGTTAAACACAATTTGCACATAGCACTAAAACAATTAGCTGATTGAATAATTAGTTGATCAACAGGAAATTAATCAACAACAATTTTGATAATTAATCAAGTTAATATCAAGTGAAAATGCAAACATGCTGGTTTCAGCTTCAATTGATGTTTTTCTGAGTCATTGTAAACTGAATATTTTTGGGTTCTACACTGCACAAAACAAGACATTTTCATCTTTGGCTCTTGGTAATTGTGCATTTTTCATTGTTTTCTGCATTTTGTGAGATTTCTTTTGACAAAATTATTCCGAGATTAAGCAAAGAAATAATCAAAAGATGAAGTGGTGGTAGAAATACTCATTAGTTACAGTGATCTCTGTATCCTCTGGCTGACACCACTGTTTGCCTCCTATCTGTATGCCGTTGCACTGCTGACTAATCGGAAGCCAATTTTAGACCTGTCTTTACCACACACAAACATTTCCTCCTCAGCTCTTTATTTTTTACAATATTGCACCAGCACTTTCCTCAGCATTTATGTTGTGATTGTTGCCTGCAGGCAACACCTTTCCTCTCTATTCCCATGGCTTATACCTATTTATATAGGAGTTTCTGATGTTTCGTTTCCCCATCAAACAAGGTAACGATGCCAATACTGTAAGCCGCTTTCATTCATCAAGCAACACTGGCATCAGCTGAGTGATAAATCCACTCAATAGTGCGTGGGTGGTATGGGCTGCGTTCTCTGGGTGGTCATATTTGGGAAATGTGAAGTCCAATAAAGGTGTATAATTTGAAGGGCATTTGCATCCAGCCTATACCAGATGTACACAAAATGTCCTGAGGTGAGCAGCGGGTTCACTAACACTACATTTTATATTTACAGGCATTGTCTTCATATCGCCTTTGGCAGGCAGGTTAAATTTAATGAATTTCCCTGGGAACTATTTGCAAATAAAGCTGAGTTCTTCCAGAAAATTACCATTTGGCAGAAGATTCGCTTGCGTTACTTGATCTGCGAGGACAACGCGCTCATTGTTTCGCTGGAAGATTTCCTCAGGTTATAAGCGTTGGTTTCACTGTACGTAACCAGCTTATGGATCAGAGAGACCCATTGAGAGAAGTGAGTGACAGAGGGCAGCAGGGGAGAAAGAAAGCAGCGAATGAGTGTTCTGGCTTCTTGACCTCTTAGCATAAGAAGTCTTCTGAGTTCAAACTCCAGTGATTACAAGCTGAGCTGGTATTTAAAGTGGCCCTACCCCAACCCCCAACTCCCCCCCCAACCTCCCCTCCTCTTCTCCTTCCCCCCATTCACTGCAGACTCGTGTGTGCATGTGTGACGACGTCTACGACTTGAATCTAAGAGTACATACCACATGAACCTGTGTGTTTCTGTGTGTGTGTGTAGGGGTTTAGTAGAGTAGGTGGGCAGGGTCAGGGGTTGCTTGGTGGGGTTCTGGAGCCAGTGGGCCTTCTCCATTGTTCAGGCTGGAGGAGCCAAAGGGGGGCAACAAGTATTGATGCCGAAGGTATTGGCTGCTTACGGTAGGGGGTTAGCAATAAGTGTGTGTGTGTCCTTATATGTTTGTGGACCTTTGCTCCAGGAGAAACCCATAAGGGGCGGGAAAGGGAAAGTAATTACAGATGATATAGGACCAAAGGGAGGAAATTGATTGAAGAAAATGGGTGATCAGGAAGTAAGCAGGGATCTTTGTTTCCTCTTCAATTAAACTGAAATATCTCAGTGGTCTCTCTCTTTGAGGTGCACGTGGTGGAGCAGGACCGTGAGGAAAGAGGGTTCAGAGTGTGGGGGTTCTTACTGGAGGGGGACTGGGGGGGTTTGTAGAGGTGATGCTGACAGATGGATGGACTCTCCGTGGAGGCTGACACCCATGATCGTCTCCATACGCTACTGTATTCATGAGATTAAAGGATATTAGATGTCTGCAGCTCACACACTAGAGGAATTAAAGGATAGTTGCAATGCACAAAAACTTATTTTCAGACTTTTGGCCATCAATGAGGCAAACATTAGCTAAGGCACTGCGTGATTGGCCTCAGCTGTTTCACATAAAGTTCAAAATCATCAGTTCCGATCATGTAAGGCCGATTCCAAAATAGTTGGGATATTGTGTAAAACATAAATAAAAACAGAATTCAGTCATTTACAAACAAACTGTGTTTACTGACAACAGTTTTACACAATCATGCGTTGAACCTCGCTCCATACTTGCTTGTGAACGACTGAGTCTTTCCAGGATGAACCTTTCATACCCAATCATGATACTATCACCTGTTACCAATGAACCTGTTTACCTGTGGAATGATCCAAACAGGTGTTTTTGGATCAGTCCACAACTTTCACAGTCTTTTGTTGCTCCTGTGCCAACTTGCTTGAAATGTTGCTGCCATCAAATTCAGAATAAGATAATATTTCAGTGTCATCTAAAATCAAATTGAAATGATGGTCCAAACTAGAAACATAAGGTGTAATAAACCAGAATTTTCCTTTAAGTGTATTCATATTATTCACTTTATCCCTACATGTTGTTCAGTGCCTTTTAGTAACTGCTACTCCATTCAAGCATTTTTGTATGTCGCTCATCAGGTCTCAGCTTTTTTATGGTAAGCTATGTCAGTTTGTTATGAGTATTTGGAATCAGGTCTATACAGGAACAAACTATACATGCTTTCAAATGCAAACTGACAAATGGGTGCCACTACATTACTACCCGTTTGATATGTTTTTTGTATTGCTTGTTTGGAGAGCAGTATTTATACTGACTGGATTATCCTGATGAAATAAAGTAAAGTGAATTCAGTTGAATTGAAAAAAAAAATGCAGGTTCATAAGAATGCGGGGGGAAATATGTAAAAATCTACTTTCCAGTTCTCTGTATCCTCGTTCAAACTTTCATCTCTCTCTCTCTCATTTACTGTTGCTTCTCTGTTTCTTGCTTGGCAAAAGTGAGTATACAGTATGAATAGTTTTACAAGGCCAAGGGAGAAATAACAGCGAGGGGAGGTGGTGCTGGTGGTGGTGTGTGGTAGGGGTGGAGGTGGGGGGGTAAAGAAAGAGAAAACAGGTTGTCAGTGTGGTTGAACAGCAAAATAGCATTTTCTCCCTCGGGCTCAGCCTCCACAGATGTTTCATTCAGGCCCCATGGCAGGGCCACTCTAAAAAGTGCTCCAGTCCCGACACAATTCAGCCCCTTTGTGCACTGAAGGAGAGAAGCTCAGCCCACTGTTTACTGCTCGTCCACCCCCCATCCCCCCTTGTCTAACCCCCCTCCTCATGTTAGCAGGCGGAACAATTGGGGAGGGCCATGCCCAGAGCTGGGGCGGTGTGGCAGGTCAACAGAATGGGCTGTGAATCCTGTGCCTCTGAATCCTCCGGGTGGGTGGTCCGGCTCTCTCCCCTCTCTGTGTCTCTCTCACACATATACACATAGAAACACACTCTCTCCTCTCCTCTCCTCTCAGTGATTAGCTCATCCACTGGGCCAGGCCTGGTGCTGGTGCCTGGGCTCTGTGATGTGGTGATAGGTGGCCCAGAGAGGAAGCCAGGCGGGGGTCTTTTTTCAGGATTAGCGGACTCCCAGTTCCTCGTCACTGCGAGCGGGCCCCGGACAGACCCGGTCAGGCCAGTCGACAGGAGGGGCCTGCGGTGGCCCACGTGGAGCCTGCCAGTGACTGGGTGGCAGTTAACACTAATCCTGCTGCTGATTACCACTGGCATGGGGGAAATAAACAGTAATAAATGAACCTACAAGGCTGAGCACACATACACGCTTACAACAACTCCACCCACACAAGACAAGTAATGCTGACACACTTTTAAACCAGCACACACACATTAGTAAACATTCAAAAAGCTGCAGCATTACAGGGATAACGCTTATTTTCTTTATGAATTAATCTGCTGCTCATTTTAATTATTGAATCATTTGGTCTATAAAATGCCAGAATATCGGGATAAACACTTGTTATGAGTCCAATGAGATGTATTCAAATGTCTGGTTTGATTCGACCAACAGTCAAAATCCCAAAGATATTCATACATGACAAAGAAAAGCATCCAATCTTCACATCTGAGAAGCTGCAACCTGTGAAAGTTTGGCGGGGTTTTTTGTTCAGTTTTCAAAATAGCTGCCAATTTGTTTTCTTTTGATTGACTGATCGAGTGACTGTTTCTCATTATCATCATTATATCTTCTTTATTCACCACACCACAAGATATACCATACCATCCTCACCAGCCTCAACAATATTATTGAGCTTTATAATTTAAAAAAAAACACTGCAATGCACCTTAAATTCATGTGTATTTTGTGAACCTTTAGTATTTCATTTCTTTGACAGTATGTCAGACAGGAAATAAATGTAGGTAAAGTTAAAGTTCTACCTTCAGTAAGAAAAAAGGGCAACTGTCTTACACCCATTTGGCGTCTTTCCCCTTAGTCACAGCGACATCTAGTGAGCAAAAAATAGTACTGACAACAATGGAAAAATTGCATCAAGTAACCTTTTTTAAACTTTTGTAAACTTTTTTTTGCACCTATTAACCTCCAACTATTTTGCATCACTATCAGTTTGTGCAGGACATAGTTACATAGTAATTATAACTTAACAATGCATTGAATAGAAGAAATAAATTGAAAATATAAATTGGCCAATGAATCCTTTAAACACTAATATTAGATCAAATGTTTGCACGTTAGAGCTGCCACAAACATGCCATGTGTGTGCACATGCAATGTGCCACCTCTCATTGTTCTGCAGTGAGAGGAGAGTCTGAAGCAACGTACCAGCACAACGTTTCCTCTTACTTACACCGTTTGAGCAACACTGTTCTTTGATGCATCCTGCTGTGGTCAGAGGCATTGATCCTCTTTTTCTGGGTTCCTTTAGATGCATGCAACACTCTGAGGCACACGGGAAGATAAAGCAGTGTATCACCTTTGGGCAGAGAGCTTTGATAATACATACTGCAGAGCCACTTTTCCCCTCTACTGCTGCTGCCATCAAAGAAATTTACAATGCCATTGATCGGTCCTGCCTTCTTTATCCTGGGTGAGGCTCTTTATATGTTTATGTGTGTAATTAACTTGCACCTGATTAAGTTGTATTGATCAGTAATTTTATAACTAACAAAGTGTTCAGTGATGTTGTCAGATGTTTTGTCTGGGTGAGGTAATTATTGTAGATGATACAAATGCAATAAAAATTCAATATAAATGCTTAATTTAACAAAATAGAATTATCAGAGTTTATGAGTAAAGCATCATAAGGCAAACAGGGCCACACCTTCACATGCAGTACTTCGCGTATATATAAGTACTGTAAAGTTCCGTGCTGTAAGTCGTGTAGTTCGAGAATACAGTGAAAGCAAAGAAATTATTTTTCAGTCAAGTTTGTTTTTCATTCACAGAGAAAAATGAAATAAACAGATTAGGGAAAAACCTAAGAAAAGTTACTTGAATCTGATAATAACATAAGAAAGTTGCTCAAGTTTTATGTTAAAACTTTGGTCATGTTTGTGTTTACACATTCGATCATTCAGCTAAAGTTTTATTATTTCCTGCAGGTCTGTTTGTGGCTTCTGTCACAGCAGACGAGGCATCAACATTCGGATGGTCTTCCCCAGTTTCAATGAACGACCCAGTCACTGGTAAAGCCAATACTACCACTACTGCAGCACCCATCAGAACCACCAGCAGTGCCACCAGTATGACCAGTACCTATCCTACCACCGGTACCATGACCATCACCAACAGCACCATCACACCTGCAAGGACAACGCAGAAAGGTGAGAGTAAGTACTGTTACTATTTATGTCCTTATGCATGTCGACTCATCATCATGTCTTCTTTGTTTCATGGTTGTCCCTGTCTGGATCGCTGTTTGTGGAATAACACGCTTCTCTGATTCAGGCAATGACACTCCTGATCATGTCCAAGCCCCCGGAAATACAACGCCCGCAATGCCCTCGCCTACACCTGCACCCATCGGTCGCACAAGTACAATGTCTACCACCAAAACAAAAGACAAAAGTGAGTTGAGACTGCTGATGAATAAGCCATATTCTACAATTTGGTGCTACAATTAGTATTTGAGTATTTGACAGTTTGACCAAATATCGTAATACTGTTTGTAAAATTACAATTAAGATCCAAACCTTTATGGCGTCACATTCATTTTTGCTTGTTAAATCAAAATGCTAAATGAGAAAATATAAACAAATGTAAATATCAGAGTTTAAGTTGGATCCAGTGCTGATTATTATTAATAATACTTTAAAGCTGGACTAATCCAAATTTTTATATAAAAATATTTTTAAGTAAACAACTTATCAAAGGAATATATACTGTGAACAGTGAAACTGGTCATGACGTAGTTGCTCTGTTGCAGCTTTTTTTAGGCAATAATGTCAATGTTATGTTTTCAGCTTGTTATGCTGCCCCCCAGTGGCCAAAAGAATGTGAATGCAGCTTTAAACCAGTTGAATGTGTAATTGATAACGGAGGCAGCTTTCACTTCTGAATGTACATTTGACAGCTCATTAGCAGGTTTATACATCCGAAAGTCATATTCGCTGTTCGATGTCAGATTTGTCTCTTTTAAAATATAAACTTTTTACATGTCTTACAGGCTCCACTACTCAGCCGCTGACACAAGCAGGTGACAGCACTGGTGAGTTAGATTTAAACGTGCTTCAGCATATGATCAAACCAAAATGCGTATATGAGAACTGTACTGTCAATTCAATTTATACTGCTGTTAACATAAACAGTAGATATTTTTTAGAGAATGTTTTCCTCTTCATAAACACGAACTGTATTTTGTCCTTCAGGCATTATCATCCTAATCGTGATCATCCTCGTGGCTCTTGGATTTGGAGTCGCCTGCTACTTCGCTCGGAAGAGAGGAAGGGTGAGTAGAGCAGAACTTTGCTTCCAATATCAAACATGGAATAAGTCATTTTGGGAAATCGGGAAGTGATCCCAACATTAACCCGTTTTTCTGTGCATGTTCTCAATCTTCTCGTCCTACAGCGCTACTCTGTTGACTTCAATTCCAGACCGGAGGAAGCCAACATCCCTCTCAACACCGTGGAGCCTGTGCTGCCTGCTGATACAGTATCTATGAATGGTCAGTCCAACACACTTACAGTACATCAACAACAATGTTACAGAGACTCTGTGTGCCCAGGATTATTACATTAACACATCCCAGCAGACTGTGCTGCTCTATGCTTGCAGACATATCATAAACCCATGTCCTCTTATCAGGTCTGCAAACCTTTCAAAGTGCAGAAAGTACTGAAAAAGAGCCAGAAGAACCGGAGGCAAAACCTGAAGTGCAGGAGGAGCAGAAAGGTGAGAACACACATGAAGCAGAAACAGGACATTTGTTTGAGTTGTAGCAAATCAAGCTGTGAATTTAAAAATATTTTGTGGGCTAATTGTGTACTGTTTTCCTTCCTCTTTCTTGAGATCAGTTAAACTGAATAAAAGGAAGTACAGTTTGTGGCAGTTCGCGACACTCTACATTAACACATACTGCAAGACAGACATATCGAATATTTAAACCAGAGTAGAAAATGTGCAACGTTGTGAAAGTTGACACCACCACCATCATTTGTTTGAGTTTTATAGGAAGGAAATCTGTTTTGTTTTTTTTTTACACTAGAATGACTCACACAGAGCTTGAAAAACAATTTCCACAGAAAATTTTGAAACATCTGTGACGGAAAGCGTAAGCACAACGGACGCACGTCGCTTCCTGACTTCGAGAGGGGACAAGCTGAAAATGTGGCCTGCAGTACTCGTGTTTACCACTTGATGGAAATGGAAGCCAGGTTAACAAATTACAAGCTTAATCAGCACAAGTGCAGCTGACACCTCTTATCTCCTACAGCATTGTTGTGTGTAAAGACATCTAAAGTCTTTGTCTTCATATGCAACAAGTGAGGAATTAAGATGAAAAGCCAAAATATTTGTGCATTCAAGAGAATTACTTCCTCCATGATTTGTACATTTCATGCTTTCATCATTCTAACGAGACAATCGTGCAATGCATTAGGTTTTTCTAATTGCATTGACGTTTCCATTTTTCTGAGAATGAGTGAAGTGTTCCTGGTTGACTCAAACACGTCCTCCCACGCTGATAGAAAGGCAAAAGGTGTTCTTCAAGTCTGGGCCTGCCGCTCTGCCCTGGGCCACGCTTTGTTTGAACGGACATTGCTGAGGGCCGCTTTGAAAAGCCATTGCCTTTCAAACGCTTCTCTTCCTCTCATGGGAAGGAAAATCGTGCATCTGGGTTTGTTACTGCTGCTTTAATTTCATTTGAAGGCAAGAAGAAGATTCGGCTGATGAAGCGATCAGAATCGTTTGTTTTATCTCAAGTGTGTCAGTAAGTGAACACTGAAGAATCCAGCCAGATGCTTTGCAAATTGTGTGTTCCTTAATTACAACATCTCTGTGACAAGAACTTCCCCCAAATCTGACCTTCTGCTGCACTAACTAGAAATTTTGTGTGCGAGATAAGACTGAAAACAGTCACATCCTCACGTCTCACACCCATAACCTCATGGAAACACTCACATGGTCTCTCCTCGTCCTCATGGGCCCCTTGGTAAAACTTTTCTCTGGGTTGGTAATGTGACTGAAGGGAGCAGCTCTAACATTAAATATCTTTTTTGATTATATTTGAAAGTTCTTAATCAAAAGTGGAAGCCGCTTCAATGTTTATGACTTGTTTCCTTCAGTGATGAGAGACATTTTTTAAACCACAGAATGAGATAAGCATAACAAGAAGTGTTACTGCCAAACAAACATCCTTCTGCAAACTGATGACTAAACTGACATCAAGCATAGAAACTGTTACGACAATAAACATAGTTCACAAAAAAGGCCTGTGTGTTAATGGTCACACTAACACACAGAAGAGGATAGAGGATTTCCATTAAAGTGCACATACAGATATTGGAATTTTCCAAAACAATCCAACTAAATGTCATGTGGGAGCAAATATATGCTATAGCTCTACTTTGTGATTTAGGCTAATGAGATTAAAATCGTTCTGGAAATCTGACAGCTTTAAATTTTCTAATTTGATTTTACTACTTGACATTTTGTGAAATAGGCTTATTCTCTTCTTTGATGTGAATCAAGCACATGTGTTTTCAGTAAGTCTGTCTGATTAGACTGTTGCTCAGGTTGATGGTGGGTGAGGCTACGATGGGACCTGAAATTGAAATGTCTCTCACTCACACAGCCTCAAGAAGTGATCAGCCAAAATAAGTGAAATCACCTGTGTGGGTGGACTCGGGGTGTGCAGGCATCAGAGTGGTTAGGCTGGTTTAATATTAAGACTGGAAGCAGAAAGCAGGTAGTCTTTCTCTCTCCAAAGGTAAAGAAATGTGCCTACCTCTGAAGCTCACTAATTAACTGGCTGAATCTTGTTTGTCTACAGGCTGTTACTAATTAGGATTAAACACAAACTAGAGCTGAAGCTGATGGAAATTAGCCTTTGCAGATATTTGGCCATAAATTGAAATTTTGACCTGATAGATGAAAAGTCAGGGCAACACCACAGATATATGCACCAAATTTTAGGTGATCTGATAGTTGAGATATTTTAGAGAGATTTACATGGTTTAACTATTTCTTGACTTTACAATGACAACAAGACATGTTCACTACACCCAGCTGCTGTTCCCTGAGAGTTTTAGAGATGGTGGTAAACAGATATATTTTTTTTTTTACTTTGGAGAGAAAACAAATTATGTTTCTTTCAAACTGTTTCTTTAAATATTGCTTTTTACTGTATAACAAGTACCAACTTCAGAACACATTTCCAGTCTCATACTAACAGAGGGTGCTCAGCTTACAGCCAGGTCAGGAGTCCACCTGTGATAAAGAGTCAAGTCATCCACCATAAACCAGACAGACATGATAATTCTCCGAAGCCTGGAATGATGCCTGAGGAGCCATCTTACTCATGGCAGAATTATGTCTAGAACAACGGTCACCTTCCTCTCCCCTTCATCTCCGCTTTCCCTCCACCTAACCCCGGGTCAGATAATGATGGGGCCGCCCTACTTTCCCACAGCCTCCAACAGCTGCATGGCTGTGGCTCATTAGGAACTGGTCAGTAATCAGCCGCCTCATTACCAACATGGTGGCCCTCTCAAATGCCCTCCCCCGAGAGAAATCCTCCCCCCCTGACTGTCAGAGAGGGCAAAACCACTTCAGGCTATGTGAGTGGAAATACTGTTATTATGTGGGTGTTAAATACAGAACGCACTCAAAGAAATATCAAATCTGCAGTGTCAAAGGTTTTTAGTTCAGGTTTAAATGGAGAAATGTCTCAGCAACATTACACATTTAAATTATTGCAGTAACAACTTCCTATTAAAATGGCATGACATATATGTTGTTTTTGCATTCCAGTGACTCAACCTGTGTGTTGTTTTAATTCATCCACATATTCTTTTCAGTTACGTGCGTCACACCATAACAGGAATCAGAGTAGAAAAACAAGATTAATGTTCTTGAAAGCCACTGAAAAAGCAATGCGGTTTGCTTTTGTTGTCCTTCACAGCTGAGGCTGATAAATCTGTTGTTGATCCCAGCGCTGAGTCTGCAGCTCCGGCGCCGTCCCCAGACAGCACCGAGGACAAACCCAAAGAGGACGTCGTTGAGCAGAGTCCTCCCGCACCTGTGGAGCACAGTGTGGAGGAGAAAACTGATGATGAAGGCCTTGACTCCAACAAGACCTCAGTGGAATCGCTGAAGGAGACAAATGAGAACAACAGCAACAATGCTGACGTCAGACGGCAGAGAGGTCGGTATTTAGAGTTTGTCCTTTACAAATGGTCACTGTCATTCCTCATATATCTGAGATGTTTCAAAGTCACACAGAGTTCGCTGCATGAACTCATCTACTGATTTCACCTAACATCTCCATCCATTTAGGATTGAAAGAAGACAGCAGTATCCTGTGCTACTACTGTATAGTTTGTTGAATTTACTATCCAAATGATGGTCATGTTGGCAGAATAGTGACAGAGTTACAGCTGTGTTCATATCTCAGTTCCAACTTCCTACAACATGTGTCATTTCAACACATTTTCTGCTCACAGGTGACAAAAAAAACTCACTCTGTTATCAGCTAAATTGCATGTCCTTTTTGGATTTGGAAATTTACTTTCCTGTGCAGGTTTTCCCAAGTCTATCTTTACATATTGCTGACATATTCATATTGGAGTTATTGGCTGCTGCATGCTCTTCATGGTGGTCCTTAAATCATCCCTTCCTAGTACAAAACTTCTTCCTTTTGCTTCACTTGACACTGTATTCTTGCTGAGTTGCAGTTGAGGGATAGTAACTGCAGAGAGGCAATCAATAAATAGCAATCAATAACTCTTTCACTGTACGTATTTCCTATGCATGTATGTCATAGAAAAATAAAAAGCAAAAAATCTGAACCTCTAATCCTACTAATATCTTCATATGGTTAATAATATCTATATTTGAGAGCTTAAAAAGTCAGACAACAATATATCATCTCACATAAACAAACAATCTTGACACAGATTCCTTTGATTTTTAATATCAGCTTTATCAGTCCAGCTCAAATAATAGAGTTGGCAGAAAATGGAAAGATAATTGCATCATTGATTTTTTTATTCTAAGACTCATCGACTCCTCTGTTTAATTTATAGTATAAGAAAGTAATCAGGTCACATTACAATGATTAGTTCTTGAATTTAAATTCACGTCTAAGCCACCAGCTGTTTGTTTCTTTGTCTTCTAAACAGATTTGATGATGAGCAACATCTTCTGGGACGTTCCTCTCGATTGTCCGGTGTGAGACGCGCTGCCTCGCTGGCCCTGTGCTGTTCTTCAAGAACTCGGTAAGGCCACAGCAACACCACAGGTGTTACTGAAGGGAAACCCCCCATCCTGAACAGCAGGTCGACAGTTGACCGCTGGGAGTGCTGCGTTACAGCTTCCTGTCCTGAATTAAGATGGTAAAAATAGAGGAGTCATAACCCTCAAATCTAAAATTATAAAATGTGCTTGTTCCCAAAATTGTAAATCACATTGACAGTCTGACATCCAGTAGTTTATAAATACACACTGGAAGCTGCATCCGAAGCTGAGCCTCTCTGCTGGTTGGAAAAGTCAGTATAACAACATACAACATATCACTGTTGTCACTCTTAAACTGTTTGCTCTTACTTTTCATTGCTTGTGATTAGTTTCAATAGATTTTTGCGTGTTAAAAATTAAAAGTCTGTCAATTATCTCAATATTATCTCCACTTACTAGCATCTCATGTTCATCATCATCATTATCATGTATCATCTGCCACACTTAGGTGATGACTAAAGTCAATCCACTGATGAAGACCAAGGAAATAACTGTTATTCAAATGACTATTTTCAGAGTTAAAAATTAATCCCCATGCTCATCTATACGCTCTAACGTAACTAACCTCTTATCTACCCAAATCCCTTTATTTATTCACTCCCTTTTCCTTCGCTTTCCTCCAGCTCTCTCTTCCACCAATGGATGAGATTCTTCTAACACAAGTAGTAACACGGGTCCTCTCAGTCTAATCATCATGTGCTTCAGGTTGTAAGGCCCACGCCTGCACCTGCGCTTCCTCTCTCTTCCTATCTGCTCAGAAACGCTCAGGGCCGAAGCCTGAGGCCCAAGGAATTCACGCCGCTCTTAACAGCTGATGATAAGCTCACATCTGAGGAGCGAGCTGCTCAGATGCTCCGTGTTAGCAGTCACGGATCATCTCCGATCTCGCAAAAACACCAGCTTCAGAAATCCCAAGCATCTCCGCTTCGGCAAAGCCGCTCTGTTTACATAGTGAGTGGGCTTTCAAGGTAACTGAAAATGACAGCAATAACTATATAATCTAATGAGACATGTATTTATATTATAGTTTTGTCTGTAATATGAGCTTCAGCTGGCAAACGTGTGACTGCAATATGTGTCCAAACACACCTTTTTCACCACAGACGTCTTAGCAGGAGAACAGGTGTTACTAATAACATTGATTCCATTGAAGTGTCTCATCAAACCATGATGGTGTGACAGATAGACAGCATGCACAACACCAGGACCCTGAAACTGAAGCAACTAAATCAGCCATCATTCGATTATTTACACCTGTGCTTTTTGCGTCTCAAAGTTAGTAACATCAAACTCCAAAAAAATAGATCTATTTTCCAATGCTCTGAATTCATGCATTGCTGGAAGTACACTTAAGGTTTAAAATCAGCATTATTATTTTAAGTAAACATCACATGTTTGCTTTGTTATCAATTTTTCAAGCCCACCATCAGCCAACTTCAGTCTTGCAGTTGTTGCCTTGAACATATTTCTTTTAGATGAATGCCATCTAGCTGTGTTTCTGACTGATGTTGGAACCTTTACTTGCATTAGAAGAAGATGATATAGATTGTATGAAGTGAAAACAAAAATCAAAACATGGTCCAAGGTTATGGGAAGCAATAACTTTTTTACTTTTGTCTCGATGATTTGTGACCTCTTATAATACCTGTACCTGACGGCGTGTAGCATAATAGTCGTGCAAAACCCGCCTGTAAGCTGTCAAACGTGCTGCTGATATGGTTTCAGTTCTTTGTACCTCACACAAAACAACTGGAGGTGAAGATGGATCATATTTGAGCATTCCCTGTATTCTAAGATTCGAATTTATACACGTGTAAAATGTATAATTAGTCTCATTGGAAGCTCATTGGAAACACTTTTTGTTGTCCAAAAGGTTGAAAACCTGTTGTTCAAGAGTCATTTTAGATTGATTCTTTGTCTGTGGTCTGGATGTGATTAAGCTCATTTCATAGGTTAGAATTATGTCTTGTGTAAACTGTGAGAAGCTGTGAGAAATTTTGTGGCTCGCATATTTGAAAAATAGAGAAGAAAAGGAAAAAGTGACCTCTTCACTCATTACCACCTGGTCTGGGAAGTGATGAGCAACCTGGAAACTGAAGTTGAAAGGCTGCTCACCATTCAGGGATAATGGATATGAGCTGACAGGCCATAAACTACACCAGCATAATTAGACCCGGGACTTCACTGTGTTATTTTCCAGTCAGAGCTCGACTTTCATGTCTAATGGCTTAAAGTTAGAGGAAACTGTCCGACCCGCCTGGGATGAATATTTCACAGAGAGGAGGAGGCAGGTGAAAGAGTGACAGACTGAGATTTAACTGTGTGAGACAAACGAGGATAGTAGTTAACTAGAAGCAGCTTGTTTTATTTGCTGAGGCTCTTTTGTGCTGGTGCTGGTTCAGAGACAGGTCACAGAGATGAGGAGGGTCGAAAAACATAAGGCTGAAGATGCTTTTTTGTTTGTGGCTTTGGGATCACAAATGAGTCCTTATACTGTGTGTTCTTTTAATGCTCATGTTAAAGAATTTAACATGAATTGACTCAATTTTCTTTTTCCATTTGTCTCCTTTTCCTGCTTCCCAGTCGGAGCAAAAGTCATAATTTCCTTGGGCGATATTGCAGGTGTAAACACAGATTTATGGTTGGCAGGATGACAATGTTCCACGTGTTGAATGCAGGATCTTTATCTCAGTAATAACAGTGAGGGGAAGCTTCCTGCTCGTGAGTTTTGATGTGGTTCAGATCTGCAGGTCGGCCATTACACCTGGGCAGCTTTACGGGAGGGAGGGACTGTCGGAAAACGCAGACCGTCACTCCCTTCATGCTGCAAAGGGAAAACAGCTGGTGGAGGCTGGTTCTGCCCCTTCCTCTCTTGACTTCCTACCACAAGCCATCAAGTTTTTGGTCAAAAAATTGAAAACTTGCAATTGCAGAGGGATGAAGATAGCTGTTAGACTTGCATCATTAAAGGGCTGAGTCTGAGCTATATGCTGTATGTGCAGTTTTTGGGGCTGACGACTGTGTGTCATCGCTTTTTTTCCTGAGAAGAATTTGGTGATTTTCATGTTCTCACAGAAGCTTGAGGATTTTACAGTATGCTCCATTATGTATGGAAAAATGTTTCTGGTGCACTGGATTTATAAAACGTATAAAACCCAAAATGCATAGTGCTTTTTTCTTACATTCAAAGTCAAGTACACCCAACAGTCGTGACATATAGGCATACAAGACGTGTACTAGGAGTTAGGAGCAATCAGCATTAAGACAAATTTATTTTTCCTTTAACAATATTCTTGTGCAAAAACAGGCGAACAACAATCTCTATTCTTTTAAAGATGAATAAGATCTGAGATGTTATATCCAAAAGGAATGTTCAATAATTGGGTAATCACTAGTTTCATATAGCGAGAAATAAAAGCACTGCCATGTTCCTTCTCGTCGGTGTTTTGGGATATACAGCGACACTCAGACACACCCTCGTCCTGGTTGAACACACACCAGCAGCCATTGATAAAAAGATGCATTTAGTTTTGTTATTGTATCAGCGTCAGCCAACAAAGCTTTGTAAGGTGATACACAGGGCTGGACCACAACTGTCAGTTTTTCTTTGAAATGTCTGAATATGGCAACAAGGTGAAATATACAGAATATTCAGGTCAAATTTCCATCACAGCCAACACAACAATAACAATAACACAACAACATTTTTTGGCCTTTCTTTTTTTCTGAACTTTGATTGTTGCTTATTTAGACATGAATGTTTAACGGAGTGGATGTTTAATATTTGTAATACTTGTAAGTTTTTAGGGCCTTAAATGAGAAATGAGATTGCAGTTGTTGTTGAATGAAAATCTTTGGCAGAAACAAAGCTGTTGAACAACTTGCCCATCCTGGGGCAAAGGTCAAGTTGAACAGGTCAGTTTCACTTGTTAAAGCTCCAAAGTATAAGTAAGAAACAGTTTACTAGTCATTCCAGGCATACAAGCGACCGTTACTGGATAAAATAAAACTGTCAGTGATGTTTGGCCTTTGACTTCTGAGGATGCCATTCCCTTTAACACCCTGTCAACGTATTAGAAACTGGGCACCCAACAAAATGGGGCGAGGTGACGAGCTGATTGTCTTCCAAACGGTTTTGGTGGGTTTGTTTTGAAACTGAGCCTCACGTGAGGTCATGGTGTGCTTTTGTAAAAAAAAAAAAAAAAAAAAAAAAAAGGCTCAGACAATGATAAATGAGGTCAGTGCAATGAAACTGAAGCCATGATATTCAGCGTCATGCCATTACACATGTGCACCTTCCTTTGTGTCCATATGCATACTGTATGTTAGCTTCCTGTGTCATGCCTCTTTATCAAAACCGAGGGGTGTGTCCTGTTCCTGCTCCGGTTCCTTGAGCTGCAGAGGCTTTTGGGGTGAAGTCCTTTCCAAAGGTCATAGGTCAGACAATCCTAATTAAAGGGAACACGGCGACTGCAGGAGAATAATGTGGCCTCAATGTCAGAGTCAACTTGCTCACATTCTTTGCCTGTCATTGAGCAAGTCTCTGCAGAATTGGATGTGTAGCGGCTGCTGTGATGTGCAGCACAAACCAGGATACATTTCAATGAACATCGCTGCACATGACAGAACCTGAAAAAAAATGAAAATGTTTGCAAGATGGTTATTCACCATTGAGTCAATTTTTATTATTTTAAATTCAGTCATGTAAGATTGAATCCTGAATTTAAGTCAAAGTGAGTAAAATCTCACTTTTACTTTCCCTGATGCCTCAACCTACATCCTTTTATTTTAAGAGATGTCAACGTACGCCAGGCCTTGACCTCCACTATTTACACCATAGACATTTTACAACAAGAGTGTCACATTTTCCAGATTCTTCCTTTGTACTTCAGCTCATGCTTTGGCAGGTGTCCCGCAAAGCATTTATAGGGCTTAATTTAGTCGTGCATGTTTCACTTCTTTACGCCACGCTACGCCTCTCACAACAAGCACAAACGAGGGAGGCGGTGGTCAGAGAGTGAAAACAATTTGTAGAGAACACAGAAATAGAGTTAGCACTCCAGTCACACGATGTGGAGTCAGAGTGGGTTAATTGTGAACAATCACACCCTTGACATTTTGTGATCTATTGACCGTGTTGCCTCTATTCTGCCCAGTTACTAATGTTTTGTGCAGTGCACCTAAAGAGGAAACAGCTGTCAAGTTTATGTTGAAATAATGACTTACTGCAGTTTAGACATTTGTCATAATCTGAGCTCAGCTGATTCCTTTGGGACAAGATCAGATCCATGTTGACATCATGTTGCAGAGACTGAAGAAATCACTTATGTCCTGTTCTGACTTCACCCGAAAATGTGTTAATAGGTTTAATCACTGTGACACATCAGTTGTTTATAGGATCATTTGTAAAATAAATCAGATTGTAAGTTTGGATGTACGTTAAAATCTATTTGTCATGATCAAAATTTTAAACTAAATCACTGAAACCACTGTAAGAACAAGCGGCAGGTGGGACAGTTGTGTTTTGGGCTAAATGACAGGTCACAATGACAATGTTAACATACTGATGTATAGAGGGTAATGTTTGTCAGGTTTAGTTTAGCCTGTTAGCACGCTAATATTTAATTGGCCTTAAAGACAGTTGAGGCAGATGGGAATGTCATTAGTTTTGCAAGTATTTGGCAATAAATTGAAATTTTGATGCAATGGTGGCAAAGTCATTAGGATTCATCATCTGGGAACCATGAAGGTGAAAAATTCACATTCTAGTAAATGACAAGCTTCACTGAATAAGTAAAAACTTTGACCCACTGGTGGAGGAAAATCAGGTTACCAATGTTACTAGTATTTACCCTCTGGGGACCTTGAATGTTTGTTGCTGATCTGATGGTAATCCATCGCAAAATTGTCAAGAGACCAAAGTGGTGGACCAACACATGGACAGAACAACACTGCCACAAACCAGGCAAAAAGTTAGTTCGTTCTAAAAGAGACCACTTTCATTTCCACATTCCCAAATCCCAACTGACCTGTGACCTGTGATTCCCTCAGAATGAGGTCTACAGTCGCAGGACAGTCTTCTCTCCTGTTGTCCTCTCCGGGCTGCTTGAGACATTCCTGGCCCGGCTTTGTGCAGTTGGCAGGGCTGCTGTGTTCAGGAGGCCTGCTGACAGACGGATGTTCATTCACCTGCCGGTATCGCCTCCGGCATCGGCTCCACATTCCTCAGGCGGTGTCAAGCTGTCAGAGTCACACCGTGGCTTTATTACAACTCAGTCTCTCATCATTCACACACAGTTTAAAGTGAGCTCAGGTGGAATCTCTGAGGATGCTGAAGGTTTAACGCTACAGGTTTAACATTCCTAAAAATGTCAGTTTCCTTTCATGTGATACAAGGTGGTGTGGATATATTTGATGTTGAGACATTCATATAGAGGCAATGAATGAGCATATGTTTCACACTCCACTGCACCACCAGGCATTAATGAGAACAAGGTAACAGGTGGTACTGTATACGAATGACGCAACAAGGACCGCTCTATATTCTTTCATGTTTTTACATTGTAGAAAGTCCTATTTATAAGGGTTTGCAAAGAAAAGTAATGTTTTGAACATGGAGAAAAAAATGCTGCACAATGGTTCAACCAGACTGAGAACTCAAAGGGCAGAAAGAGACAAAGATTAATCTGAGCAACGGTTACATAAGAATATAAGAAATCAGCAGTCACTGGTAACAGAAACAGGAAGCTTAGCATCAAAATGTGCAGATTTATATAGGAACAGAATAATGCCTATAACATGCTGGAATTAACAAGCCTTAGGAAAACTATTAGCTAAACACTTAAAAATAGAAATAGGTTAGTCCCGGTCCAGCTGAACATACTATGGACTGACAAGTGGCTGAGTGAACTACAGAGCAATTGCAAGGTTCAACAATAGTCCAGAGTCACAGAAAACAAATTATAAATTGAAGGATATGTTGGGGAAAAAATGGTTACAACAGTATTGTCCCCTGTCATGCAACACTGTGGAGACATTGATTAAATGTAAGTTTTTTGTCATTTAATTATTCTTATATTGGGGCCAAAACAATTTCAAATGAAAAGAATGCATTTGTCTGTTTTTACCTATGTTAAAATAGCCATTATTGAAGGAAAGAAGAAAAACATTAATATAACAGTTGATTCCAAACTTGGAAACATGGAATTCTTTAAACTAACTTTCAGATTATTTACTGCTGAGCCATGAATTTACATCTGCCATGAACAACATCCCTCTGCGTTGTAGTTCAGGAAACTTAACCTTGAGGTAATCATTCCATCAGTTCTCATGCATTTTATCGTTCCAGTTGTTCCAACTTCTGTTTCTGTCCACTCCCCTTGTCGTGTCAATTGCCCCAATAAAGCCATTCATCACCCCACAAAAATACTTAGAAGTCCAGTTCAGTGACACATGATGTAACGTTCTTGTCTTGATTTGTTTCCTGTTACATTATCAGCAATATTACAAGAAGAGATTTAAGTGAAATGAACATTTTAATTTCTAAACCAGTTTTTTTCTCTCTTAAGTAGAACAAAAGAACTTACTTAACCTCAAAAACGGTTTTCACAAAGTGTCATTGTTTTACCCGAATGGCATTTGTGGATTTTCTGTTTGTGGGTGACTGGAAGGCATGAACATCTTTGCATGGGACTGAGTTGAGCATTTTCTTCCACGCTACTAAATCCCCCTTGGAATGCCCAATCTTTCAGCAGCCAGGTTTCACTATAGTGACTTACTGGTCTCCACAGATCCCTTATCTATCTCTGCGGCTCAACTCCGAATATCTGTATAGACTCAGATCAATGTAAAGTCTTACCTGCAACCTGAGCCTCAGTAGTCACGTTACTGCTCTAAAACCAAACTCCGTCAAATTGGATGCTGTTGAGATTAACTCGGGTCAAATTTGAGATTAAACAAAATACCACTTTAGAAATACATGATTGGATTTGAATGATTGTCAAAGTGCAATAGAAATGATTATTTATAATTAAAGGCTGTAAAGAGTAAAAAGAGCAATAACAGAAATTGCTAATTATGCACTTATTGAGACAAATATTTAGATAAATCCGACAATGAACCCTCCCCGTCCTGCTGTCACTTCACCCTCAGGGTCTACACTGTTTTTTGCGGCCACTTATTGGTTGAGCATAAATCACATCAATAGATTCGGAGCAGGATTATGTCAGTTATCCTTTCCCTCAAACAGATGTTTCTCCATAGAGGTCAAAGGTCATGGCAAAGGCCACATAAACTTGGCCAAAGCAGAAGTTACAAGTGGAAAAAGCAGGTGATTGCGGGACACGTGACTGTGGGACAGGATACGTTCTTTTCATTGTTCCTTGTGTTTTTTTCTCTCTCTCTCTCTCTTTCAGACTGAAGAAAGACTCAAATGACCACAGTGGAAAAGGACACTTCTGTTCATATTGTGTGAGAAATCGAGTTGGCTGTCGCCTCCATGCTGGAAACAAATCTGTTGTAACACAGCAGCTTTTTCAAAGTTAAAAGTCGGCTGAGCTCAGCTTTTTAAGTATTTTACTGATAAATGAATTTGTGTACAAACTTTTTAGAAAAAACTGTAACACATTATTATAAGTTCCAACTACATTAAAGTTTGTTATAAACCATTGATCAAATACTGCTTATAAATACTAAACAGGGAGACTTAATGCAAACTATTACTAGAACAACTTAGGGTAGGGTACAATAGGGTACAAAAGGCTTTTATGTTGTTGTTAATGATCTTACTAATGGCTAATAAATCATGTAAATAAGTAAGTGCTCTTATAATGTAGTGTGAGTGTAAATACAAGTATTGTACATTTACTGCCAACCCCCCAACCAAAGAGATCCTTACATGTGGGTTCTCAACCTGCTAACATAAAATTTTAACAGTATTTTAGGTACTTTTCTGTAAAATAAACAAAAATAAAACAAGACAATGTTGGCTTTTGAGGTTTGAATCAGTGCTCTTGTATCAATTTAGGATGCAATGCTATTTTTGTAGATGTTGCATTTTGCTTTTTCGTGCTGTTTCCATTCAGTGGTATTAAAGTTTCCGTTATGCAGAAAAATTGCTCTGATGTGACTTTGTGACATTTGAATGTATTAAAGAAAAGTATTCTAACCTTGTTCCACATTTCGTGCTGTTATTTACCATTAGAAGGCTAATAAATCCCCGAAATTCAACCAGGAACCACTGTACATCTTTCTTAGAAACCTAAATAACCTTAAATGCAATGAAATATAATAATACTACTTACAGGTCTCACATGTTCCTTTGACCTGAGAAAAATAATCATTTGGTCATTCAGCATTTGCTATCGTTCACCATACTGTTTCTCTGCTGTTCCCCTGCTGACTTTTCCGACTGTTCTTTTTGATCGCGCCGACTCATTTTACTGTAAGTGCAAACATGAGCTCCAGGTGCAAACACATTTAGTTCAAAGTGGCAGTGTTAAAAGATAGGAATCCCCTGACACTGTGCTGCCCACATTCCTGGGTCAGTGGCCGGCTCTCTGATTTTGGAGCCAGTGTTGTCTAGTAGTAGAGGTGAGGTAAGGTCATTATTGATGCTAATTAGATCTTAGACATTGACGTAGATGGAGGATGAACCATATTTTTACGATGCTATTCGTCAAACATTCATTTCAGATTCATTCACTGTGTTTAAAGTAGAACAAATATCCTCTCACACAAAATATCTTGGGTTTGAATTCATCACTGAAAGACCCACCAATATTTATATATGGATCTAGATTCCTGTTTAATTACATGAGCCTAATAATATTTTTATAATTTCCATCTACAGTGATGTGTTGCCCAGTGTTTGGGTCCGATCCAGCTGCTATATCCAGCCTGTTTCCATGGGCTTCCGCTCTCCTTTAAAGACAAGCGACAGCACCGACCTATATCAATCTGCCTGCAGGATGCTTTAATCCACCATTAAGCGGATGAAATGTTGCACTGAGCCTGCGGTGCAGCAGTGACGGCAGGAGCGGATCTAAAATTTGTGCGCTCACCCCTCAAACCTGACCGCAGTCATGGACACCCTGCACCAAATCATCCAGTGCAGCAGAAAACAAACCTCTTCCTCCTCGGAACTGGATCCAAACATCTCCGGTCTCAGTATCCTCTATTTATACGCTGTGTATATTTACAACAGGCCGGATGATTAGGATGCTAGTGAAGAGAATGTAGGGGCAATCTACTTCAGCTATTCTAAGGGGACAAAGAGTTTATCGGGGTGGGACACCTCTTTGATGTCGTAGCTTGTTTCCAAAGAATCTGTCAGAGCTACTTTCGTGAGCTACTTCACTCATTCTGCAGTTGATCCCATAAGATGTTTTCTTTTATAGCCTTTATTTGATGAGGTGATCTCAGTGAGATTGACATCTGTATTGCAAGAGACATATAGAGAGAAGACAAGCAGCAAACACAAGTCTTTCATACAATCGATGTACGTACACAAACAGCATCAGCATCAATATATATAGAGACTGTCAACTGTATTTCATCATAACTATGTGATGCAAAGGAGTGGAAAGCTTTCCAAAATCAAAATATCTGAAGTTAGCCTGTGTTGAGATTCAGCTCAGTGAACAGTAGTTTTTAAATTGAGGACAGATGTAAAATATTGGCTAAATTAAAAAAAAAAAAAAAAAGAGATCCTTCAAAACATAAATAAATAATAAATAGCATATTACATAGTTCTGTTCTTGTTGCTTTCAAGGACCAAATTTCTTTTATAGTTCCAGTACGAAGTGAATCAAAGGCAACTGGACTTGGTTGAAGGTTCTGTTGCCTTTGATTCAGCTTGTGCTGGAAAACCGTGACCTTGATGACAGTGGAATGAGCAAAATGTCAGTCAAGAACAGGACATGACATGATGGTTAACTTCAAGATGGTTTTCTTGCCCTCAGAAGCGTGTTAGTGTTATTTTCCCATGAGCACGCTGGAGTTTATTCATGCACTTATTGAACTATATGTTGAGGTAAAACTGCATCACCACAGTTAAGTGTCTGTTGTGTAAAGTAGCTCTGATGCTGCAGATTTTTACCTGTAGTTGACCTTCTATATTGTCTCTACACACACACACACACACACACACACACACACACACACACTGACAATGATTTATATCCACAAGTGTCCTGCACAGCTGGACTGAGCTGCTCATCAGCTGTATGAATGGTTGAGATATCCTCGAGTGATAAGCGTTATGGACACGCTCAGAATGTGAGGAATGATCACTCAAACTGTTGGTTTTGTGAAGGGAAAACATCCATTAAAGCTTCTGTCAGTGGGCTAAGTTGTGGAATGTTGTAATGATTAAATTGAGTCATATTTTCTTGACCTTTTTTTTTTAAACAATTACTAAATCGTACTGAATCGACTGAATTGTCTGAATTGAAGTCAGGCTGTATATTTAATTTCATATTTTCTTTTTGGCATTAGACAAATCCATTTTATATCACAATTTTTAAATTACATCATATATACAACCTGTGATACATGATGATAAATGATGACAGATAAACCAACATATGGGACAAATTAATTAGAATAACTTGCACATAATAAATATTTTGGCCTGATGAAGAGAGATAAAGTATTTAACCTCAGAAGCTGTGAACACAACATTGACATATTATCATCTGTTAAATTGATAAGGCGAACGTGTTAGCAAACATCCAGCGTATATTTTGTTTTTGGTCTCAACCAACTCCTAAGGAAAATATGTGTCTCTTAAGCTGTAGCTTTTTATGCTGTACTAAATTCGCCATCTAGTTGCTCATTTCAATCTGTCTGCTGTTTGGTGCTGAGCAGGTAGGGAAAATAGAAAATACTGTCTCATTAAGGAATCACCAAGGTTATCACAAATTATCCTGACATGAATAAGACACTTCATAGTAATCCATCCAATAGTTGCTGAGATATTTCAGCCTGGACCAAAGTGGAAGACTGACTGACCAACAATGCCATCCCTAGAGCACGGCTAAAAAGACATACTGATGTGCAGAAAACACAACGCCTTATGACAAATGTGTCATTAAAAAAGAAAAAGAAAATACATATGTTTACTTAAGTGCTTTATTCGAGGAAAACATATTTCTTAAACGCTAAATGAAAATGATGGAAATTTGAACAAGGCTTCATCTTAACAGTAACAACTGCACCGAGAGGAATGAAAGCAAATCCAGTCGTCTCCCCGTGTGGCTGTCGGGGATACAGGGACGGGATCCACTTGGGTTTTGTTTTCCATCTATCATGAGGTCATTACTGCCTGCTGTCATCATTAGCTGCCCCCTGGATGAAGAGCTGATGCTGGGCAACAAGGCCTGGACTCGACCCAACTGTTCTCTCTGTTTACCTTAGACGCTCATTAAAGACATGCCATGACCTTCATATCCAAATTGGACAAAGCCAAACTAATGGCTTAATGAATTCCACACTGCTACTCGAGAACAGAAGCATTAAGTAGCTGTTTTTCATTTCCTTATCAACCCATCACCTAAAGCTGGTGAGGTAGTTCCTTATATGGCTCAAGAATCAATATTAGAATTTTCTCTATTAAAATTTGTGGTCCGTGATCCAGATCTGACTTTTCAGTCCACAGGTCTTGATATTTTGCAGTGCACTTCTTCGCCATGGGAAGAATGTGAGTGAAATCCAGGAGTAACTGAGTATAAAAAGCTCAGTGTGTTTGTTTCTATAGTTACACCCCACGGTGTGTGTCCCCTTTTTTATTCTTGGCTTGTCAAGTGAGGAGGGCAAGATTTATTTCGGGGATGCAATGAAAAGTGTGATACAGAATGCCTGGATGCATATGGCATCTCTGCTATTTGGCCCCATGCTTAGAGGAAGGTTGCTGAGTCGTTCACAGTGTTGTCCTAGAAGCATTATTGTGTCCAATAAACAGAGAAAGTTTTACAGAATGATCCTTTACATTGTAAAAAAGAGTATCTAATTAAACTCCATCTATAAACGGCTTAAATGCATCCTTTGAAATATTTTCCTACAGCAAATTTTCAACCTTGCATTCTCGTGCTTAGAGAGATTTATTGATCTTAAGCTTTTTTTTATCAGCTGTTAACTTGATGGATTTACAGGTGTATTCATCTATTAAAAAATGTAACTGGATACAAGACTTGTCCTGCTATACCGTTATATATCATCACTGACATTAGTGACAATAAAACTGTCAAAAGTTTCAAAAATGTCAACCATTGCAATCAAAAGAACTACGTGAAGATGTTTGAGCAATGCACGCGGGATCACTTCATCGAGTGTCAGGCCCAACTCAAAAGATGATCCATAAAAGGCTACTAGGTATTTTTATCTTAACATGACCTTGTGCACCATACTGAGTACACATTCTCACATTCTCACTGCATCCAGTGTGACTGCTTCATTTCTCCGTGCTGTGCTTCGTCAGTGTCGCTGCAGAGACGGCCTATTCGCTGTATTTTCTATTTATTTATACTATTCTTGCTGAAATAAAATTCCTGTGTCACGAGAACCATGCATTCATTTTCTTTGCAGACAAAAGATCTGCCTTTATAAAATATATTTATATTTGGACCCTGTCGTAACAGAGGAGGGGATTTCCAAGACTGGATACTGCATTGTTTATATGTTGTTGTGTCAGTGTGGACTTTATGCAGTATTAATAATGTGAATTTCCCCACTGTGGGATGAATAAAGGTTTATCATATCTTATCTTAACTGAGACTCTTTGATAGAGACCCACTTAAGAAATCTCCAAGTATCCAAGCAGTATTTGGAGCTGTGTTGTGTGTCCTCTGCATGTGTGAGACCAAACAGTGTCCATACACCTGTCCTGCCAGCTGATGTCAGGTTATTGTCCCTCACTGTGGGTCTTACGGCCACTCCGGTGCCGAGGTGTCCCACTGACAAGACCTCAGAGGCACTTTTCCTTGAGAGCAGAACACAAAAGCCTTTGGATGATCATTTCACACAGGTCATGTGTATTGTCTGATTGAGCCGTTGGCGATAATAAACTTCCTTTTTTATTTTTTTGAAACCTGAGTAAGAACTCCATGACAAATACACTTGATTAATTTCATTTAAACTAGATTATTTATACTATAGAACAAACAGGAACCATAATCCACATTTGTTGAATTAAATTGTGAATGTCATTAACTGAGAGTTGTAAAAGGTTAAGTTTTACACTGCAGAATGATTCCCCTCTACTCAACCTTGTGCTGGGACACCAGATTTGGCCTTGGCATGGAGACTTTGATGATACTGTTTTTAGTGATTGCTTACTTCATTCACATAGTTCCCATCCTACGAGCCGCTCACCCCCCGCCCTCTGAAGCAACGCGTGAAATCACACAGGTCAATGATGATACTTCAGAGAACAGAGCCGACTTCAAAGTGGCTTTTTAACCACTTGTAGAAACGCTTCAACAGAATCAACTTCATACAGAACACAAAGTGTTTATTATCCACAAAAATTACTGTTTATTGCTTTATTCAACTTAAGTGCATGGCATTTACCCCGTCGAGGGCGCCACTGCCATACAGTCTGCACGTTTAAAAACCCTAGAAATATCAAAGAATGATCAGTTGATATATATTTTTAGATTTACTTATAAATATATTGAAGAGAATTAGAAAATACCACTAAAGCATAGTTATTTCTTAAACTTGCAATGCATAAATATAAACTGTCAGTTTTGTTAAAACTTCAATTAAATATAGAGACAGTGACATTGTATTTGATCACACAGATTCCACTGAAGTAGGTTAGTTTTTGCACTGGCTCTTATCCCCACTTTTTCAGTAAGAGAAGGGGTGAAGGGTGGGTGTTGGTTGAGGGAGCACTTTCACAGTCTTGTCCAATGGTCTTTCTTAAATTAGCCATGGGGGCAGGAGGCTCCCTCCCTGCGCTGACAGAAGGAGGAGCCTCTGCCTGTCACAGTCTACTGTTTCATTATTACCTGCACAGCCCTGCAGCATTCACCACAGTTGTGTCTCAGTGTGGCCACATAGAAACAGGGAGAGACAGAGGAGACACTCCAAGGCCCAAATCATCAGAGGACAGTTTTCTTTTTTATGCTTTTTCCCCACTTGGGACAGGAATCCATCTGCTACCGCTGACTTGTAAAATAAATTGCAAGGCAACTAGCAGTGGATATGGCTGGTTGTCTGCAAAGTTCCCCGCTTTGTCAAAAGTGGGAACTTTTGAGATGCCTGCTTGTGACATTTGCTCTCAGCTTCTGTTCCGTTTCAGTAGCCGCAGAGCCATTTAACCCAGCTCACCTTTATCACCACAGATCTGGACCTAATGAAGACAACATCATCATCGCTAACAATGGGATCAGGGTGCCTTTTGGCAGGTCTGTGTTTCTGGACCCTGTGAATGACCTTGTCACAGAAGTGCAGCCTGGTGACCGCTGCCACATCACAGTTTTGGACAATGACCCACTGGCCCAGAAACCTGGGATGCTGACCCCTAAAAAGTTCCCCTGTTCATTTGGACCTGATGAAGTGAAATACACTCATTTTGGATCTCGGAGCCCCAGCAAGGATCGGGTGAAGCTGCAGCTTCGTTATGACTCCCAGACGGACACAGTTATCATCCCTTTCATGCTGGAAGTGGAGGTGGTTTTCCAGCAGCTTGAGATCCTCACCAGGAATATGCCCCTAAATGTTGAAAAGCTCAGCGGTGACAGCAACCCTATTGATAAAAAGGGTCTGGAGTTTTCCTATGAGGACGGTGTCACACAGTGTAAGATCACCACTCTGGTTGGCGAAGGAGGTCTTCCCAGGTATGGCACTCTTTTGAATAACCCCTCTAATGGCCAAATGGTTGACTGTGATGAGTTTGTGAAACAGGGCATTCGCTACAAGCACACAGCTAAAACCAACTCACCAAACAGAGACTATATTCCAATGATGGTAGAGCTGCAGGATAATGAAGGCAACACCATAATGCAAGAGCATTTCCAAATGATGGTTAGAATCAGAGAGGGTGCAGAGAATACCGCTCCTAAACCAAGCTTTGTAGCCATGATGATGATGGAGGTTGATCAGTTTGTGATGACAGCTATTACAAGTGACATGCTGGCTGCTGAAGACGTTGAATCTGACCCAGATGATTTGATCTTCAACATTACTTCACCGCTGAGCCCTCAGCAGGGCTATATCATCAGCACAGATGATCGGAACCTGCCTATCACCTCTTTCTATCAGCGAGACATCAAAGATCTCAAAATAGCTTATAAGCCGCCCTCAGAGGACTCAGAAGTAGAGAGGATTTTCCAGCTAGAGTTTGAAATTGTAGACACTGATGGTGCTGTGTCCGATACATTTGCTTTTATGATTGTGGTGAAGCCTATGAATACCTTGGCTCCTGTGGCGACCAAAAATACAGGGCAGCTATTGTTTGAAGGGCAGTCGCGAGCTCTGTCCAGCTCCCAGAATTTAGAGATTAGTGATGAGGATAACCTGGAAGATGTGAGAATAACTGTTGTTGATGGCTTAAAGCATGGTGACCTGACCATACTTGGGACTCGCAGGAAGTTCTTTACACCTACCGATCTAGATGCAGGCATTGTGGTGTACCAGCATGACGGCAGCGATACCTACAGTGACAATATTATTTTTAGAATGACTGATGGCAGTAATGAGGTGGAGTTTTTGTTCCCAATCACTATTGCTCCCACTGATGATGAGCCACCTATTATCAATGCTAACACCGGCCTGGTGCTATTCAAGAATGAAGTCATGCAGATCTCTCCCTTCATCCTGAGCGCCACAGATATTGATTCAGAAGATTCCACCATTAAGTTTATCCTGGAAGCTCCTTACTCCACTGTAGGTGAGCTCCTGTTAAGGCAAGTGGAGCCTCCCTCTGACCCGTCTCTCTGGAAGTTCAGCGAGACAGATGAGATGTTTGAGCAGGTGGTGACTGAATGGTTTCAGCAGGATATTCTTGATGGAAAGCTGTTCTATCGTCACATCGGACCCCATAGCACCACCACTGTGATTGATCAGTTTGTGTTCCGGGTCCAGGACGATAATGACCCTCCTAATCAATCAGGTGAGCACATGTTCACCATCAAAATCCATCCTGTCGATGACCTTGCCCCAGAGCTTTTTCCGGGCACCATCCTTCACATGACAGTCCAGGAATATGAGCTGACACACTTCAAGAAGAAATTCTTGTGTTATACTGATCTAGATTCAGATGACAGGGACCTGAAATACACCATCATCAAGACCCCAACCGACACAGATGAGAACAATCCCACCCCCTTAGGTGAAATTGTGCTGACTGACAGCCCTGACACTGTAATTACAGAGTTCACACAGGCCCAGGTTAATCACCACAAAGTAGCTTACAAGCCTCCAGACCAGGAGCTGGGCATCACTCCAAAAGTGGCTCAGTTCACTTTCATTGTGGAAGACACTGCTGGTAACACAGTAGATGGACTATTCACCATTTTCCTGCAGCCAGTTGACAACAAACCCCCTCTTATCACCAACACAGGGTTCACGGTTCTGGAAAGAAGTACATATGTCATCACTAGGAAAGAGCTGCATGCCACAGACACAGATACAGATGATGAAAATATTGTCTTCACCGTGACCCAGATTCCTGCATATGGGCAGCTGCAGTACTTGGGGATCGACATGTCAAATGGCGAAACATTCGTACTTGAAGACATCGCAAATGGTCGCGTAACTTACATCCACAGTGGAGAGGAATCGCTCAGTGATGTCATTAGGCTTGATGTGAGTGACGGTTTTCATGAAGTTCCCATCGCCATTAAGATCTCCATCGAGCCAGTTGATGATGAGACCCCCACGATTATGCTCCCAGAAGGTCTCCTCGGAGCATCCATCGATGTACTGGAGAATGGAGCAACAGAGATTACAAGTAATGTCATTCAGGGCCGCGATGAAGACACAGATGACCTCGTGCTCACTTTCATTGTTGAAGAGCCTCCCCGCCTGGGCGAAATCCTGGTTAATGGTGCTCCTGCTGAGAGATTCACCCAGGAAGACATCATTAATGGGGCAGTGGTGTATGCTCACACATCGGGTGAAATCGGGCCTGTCAGAGAACAAGACTCCTTCAACCTTACTCTGTCTGATTTGTCAGATCAGTGGGTTGTTGGCGGCAACAAGGTCCAAGGTGTGACAGTTCACGTCACCATCCTTCCTGTTGACAGCATCCCACCTATTGTTAGTGTTGGAGAGCAGTTTGTTGGAGTGGAAGGGGAGAAGAATGTCATTACTCTGGACCACATCCAAGCTGAGGATATTGACACTGACAATGAAGACATCCTGTGCACCATTATTGTCCAACCAACATCTGGCTATGTGGAGAACATCTCCCCAGCTGCAGGCTCAGAAAAATCCAGGGCTGGGACAGCCATCACTGCTTTTAGCATTAAAGATGTTGCCCTCGGTCATATCTACTATGTCCAAAGCATCCACAAAGGGGTTGAACCTGTGGAAGACCGTTTCACCTTCCGCTGCTCAGATGGTATTAACTTCTCTGAACGCCACTTCTTCCCCATAATCATCATTCCAGCCAATGATGAGAAACCTGAGATTTTTATTCGTGAGTTTGTGGTAATGGAGGGCATGAGTCTGGTCATTGACACACCAATTCTGAATGCGGCTGATGCTGACATCCCAGGGGATGAGCTGCACTTTGAGATCATCAAAAACCCCAAACATGGTACAATTGTTCAGCAGCTTAGCACCGGCACAATCCCTGTGGAAAAATTCAACTTGGAACAGATCAAAGAGGCATCCAACATTGTCTATGAACACGACGACTCAGAGACCAAAGAGGACAGCTTTGAAATCAGGCTCTCAGATGGGAAACATAAAGTGGAAAAAACAGTTCTCATCATGGTTATTCCTGTTGATGATGAGACACCAAGGATGGCTATAAATGATGGCCTTGATGTTGAGATTGGAGAGACAAAAGTCATAAGCAACAGGGTTTTGAAGGCCACAGATCTTGACTCTGAAGACAAAGAACTAACATATGTTGTGCGCTACGGCCCAGGCCAAGGCTACCTTCAGCGCATCAGCAAGTTTGGTGACGTTTTAGGTAATATTACCCTCGGGATGAACTTCACACAGGATGAAATTGACAAACAGCTCATCCAGTATGTACACACAGGCCAGGAGGGAATCCGTGACCTGCTGAAGTTTGATGTTACAGATGGCATCAATCCCCTTATTGACCGTTACTTTTACATCAACATTGGAAGCATTGACATGGTATTTCCAGATGTTATCAACAAAGGTGTGACCCTAAAAGAAGGAGGGAAAGTAACTCTTACCACCGACCTCCTCAGCACCACCGACATTAACAGCCCTGATGAATACCTCAGCTTTAGCATCACAAGAGCACCTAGCAGAGGCCACTTAGAGAGCACTGACCAGCCAGGTGTTCCCATTTCCACCTTCACCCAACTGCAGCTTGCTGGAAACAAGATCTACTACATCCACACTTCCGATGACGAGATGAAAATGGACAGCTTTGAGTTCGAGGTAACGGACGGTTACAATCCTGTCTTCCGCACCTTCAGAGTTTCCATCACCGATGTAGATAATAAGAAACCTGTCTTGACTATAAACAAACTGTTTGTGGAGGAGGGAGAAACCAAACTCATCACACCATTTGAGTTGACAGCTGAGGATCGGGACACTCCAGACAACCTATTGCGATTCATAGTCACCCAGGTGCCAGTGCATGGGCAGCTGCTTTTCAACAATACCAGACCAATCACAACCTTTTCCAAGCAGGACCTCAACGAGAACCTTATCAGCTACAAGCATGATAGCACTGAGACCCACGAAGACAGCTTCTCCTTCACTGTCACAGATGGCACTCACACTGATTTTTATGTCTTTCCTGACACCGTGTATGAGACACGCAAGCCCCAGATGATGACGATTCACATCAACACTGTGGACAATGGTGTGCCTCAGATTGTGGTTAACAAAGCTGCTGCCTCGCTGAGGGTCCTCCAAACAGGCCACCTGGGCTTCCTGATCACCAGCAAGGCCCTTCGATCAGAGGACCGCGACAGTGACCAGCGAGTCCTGAAATACACTGTGTCTGAGGCTCCTCTGCATGGCTTCATCATCAACACCGCCCTGGGCAATGACAGCATTAAGACCTTCACACAAGGTAATAAACTATTTATTTATATTAACACTGGATTAAATGACCATGTGTAATATGAAAGAGGTCAGTTATCACCTGACATTTAGAGCCAGATATTGCCCTTAGGAGATGGTGGAGACCAAAACAGAGCTATAGGGAGAGAGAATACTTGACTTTGATTAGCTGGCCAGAAACACGACTCAAAGTGAATGCTAATGTTGATTTGTAAATGCTGGATGATATTGGTCAAGATTATTCTGACATAGAAAATGATCAATTATTAATGAACAAAATGTCTTACTAATAAGTGTAAATGATAGATAATAAATGTATGAGAACTATTGATTAGTTGTGCTCAGGAAATGAACATATTGTAATAAGATATTAATTGATTGTATGATTATATGAATAATGCTGATAATAATGATAATAATAACTCTACATTATATTTCTGTAATAGATATTTCTAACTGATGAACTATTTAGACTTTGTGTAAAACAATCCCGAATGCTTCAAAACACATGACTACTGTGGCTCATGTCACTTTAATTGCAGCCTTTGGGCTGTAACTGAAACTTTGTAAAAGTGGCTTTAGTGGTCACAGTTTTCAGTTAACACTCTCTCTATATTTGTCCTACCAACAGCTGACATCGATGACATGAAGATCTGTTACGTGCTGCTGGATGGGAGCAATGCCACAAGCGATATCTTCTACTTCACAATTGAAGACAACGGTAGGAAGCCTTTCATATTTCATACTTGTGTGCGCTGACACCAAACCGGGACTCATTACCCAAGAATCATTTGCCCGAAGGCTATACTCAGACTTTATCTGTCTTTTAATGGCTTCTTAAAATCGAAACTTCCTGCTCTCGGTCAACCTTCCAAATGTTTGCATCACAAAGACTTAAGGCAGTTGGCCATGACTGACACCCAGTATAGACCTACCATCTCTTTTTGCCCCGCTGGAAAGAGTACCAGGTTTTAGGGATGGGGGTCAAAGGGGACGTAAGCCAAACATTGACCGCTGGTTGGTAAAAGTGAAAGAGGTGAAGTGAGCTCATACTCTAAACTTTATTGTTAAAGAACAATTGGATTCTTTCCCCAAGGGTACTCTTTTATCCTGTGCTTGAAGTGACAAATGTGTGTAAAGGTATGTTTGATGAGCTATTGAGTTTATACCATCTTCTTGGAATCAGTCTCAAAAAAAAAAAACATGTTTCAATATGGCTTCAAAAATGATCGATCATTGTCTGCGAGTGCGTGAATGGTGTCAAAGACTTGTTAAAGGAAAAATATTTTGTGAATGTGATGATTGTAGGAATACTGGGGATTTGTGCATCACCCATTGATTGCTTTCAATGGATGAAGAAATTCTGTTTTCTAGACTCTACTTTCTGTTTTAGAAGCCATCAACATCCAAAAGGGCTTTACATTTTTTCCAGTCCTTTCTTTCTCATCTTACTCGGCTGCTCCGCTCTTTGGTTTACAGTAACTCCTGTCATAAATCCTGTCATATGAGCGTTGCTTGTAGAATATTATTAATATCTACAGGTATAACATGACAATCTGGTGGCCTATCTGTGAGCATGTTCCTATCCTGTTTATCCTAAAGAATTCTCTTAAATGAACCACATGCATGGTACAGGCATGACGATATACTGTATAAGCTTGTCACCTATAACTCTTTACTTGAACGGCATTATAAATATAGAAAATGCAAAGCAATAAAAGGCAACAGGTGGCCTTTGCTATTTTAGTATCAGCTATAAAACACAAAACGAGATTTGGAAATGCAATCAATGCAGCAGGGAAAGTTTAGTCTATAATTATGCTTGATTGAGGGTCATGCTGGTGATAATACCACCATTCCCATCAGGGCCATTGAGAAGGCAGGAGTGGAAGGATGTGTCTTTTAGTCAAATTACTGCTTCTTTGTCAGCAAAGTGAAGTCTCTTATTAGCCTCGCTGGATACCAGTAATTAACTTAAGTGTAAGTAGTAGGTGATGATTTATTTTAATGTGCGTCAGTAGCTCTGACAATGATTAAAATAGATAACACAGACATTTCTATTCTTTAATTTATACTCTTCACCAGTTATTATTATTTCTTTATCTTACATTTGTGACCTATTAACCTGCCCGAAGCAAGGTTGATTTGCATTTTTGTCTTTAAATGGAGGTTTCACCCCAGGAAAGGAACACAAGGGCTTCAATTAGCTCAGCAGTCCTTTTTCTGTTTGCTTTCATACATTGTTTAAGCTTCCAGCCGAGTCAGCTGAACCAGGTGCAGTGGTGCAGGCTGGGACATAAAACAAAGCCGTGTTTCTGCATGTCCACGGTTCATATGCAAAGGCCACAGACCGTGCCGCCTTCTGCTCACACTACAACGTATATCTAATTAATAGACATACATTGTGTTATTCCCCATAATAGATAGACTGGTCAGCATATACTCACCTGCACACTCACCACCGCACATGTACACAGACACACACGCACAAAGAAACACACAGGCACATCCGGAAAAAGATCAAGTTACAGATAAAAGCCATTTAAGTCATCCGGTGAATCACTAATGTGAAGTGTTGAAGAGGTGACTCCTAGGGGGAAGGTGGCTTTATCCTGGACATGTAGGGGCGTGCAGGTGGAGAGCCACGCCGATGGTCAGCATATCTGCTTATAGATCTAAGTAGGTGAGCTGTGTTTGAGGGAAGGCAAACTCTGGGTCTTTAGAGATTTGCACCGAAGATTATCCCCTGAAACCGGTCTCTGTCAGCACACGTCTTATCTCATCTGAAGATGTGAATTAATTAAATGATTTCCTTTTCAGAGCTAAATAAAAATGTTATGCTGGATTAAAAGTGATTACAATCTGTAATTGGAATTAATCCAATAGTCCAACTTTCCTAATGAGAGCTGTCCACAATGATCTAATGCAGAGTTTAATTATTCTGTGTCCTATACAAAGCATCTTCAAAACTATTTAGCTGAGTATGGTCTTATGTTTACCGCAGCCTGAGTGTGACCTCGTTTTAGGAAATACTCCTCAGATGCACTGATATGGGCAGCTGCTTAAGGGTCTTAGCAGCCTGTAAAAGGTACCTGCCACTACATGCATGACACTGATGCTTCTTCACAAGTCAAGAATACACAAACAGTCCAAATCATTAACATGTCCTCAAGGAGTACTACAGCAGTTTGGCATACTTTGTAAGTGTATGTTTGTACGACGATGTATATGTATCTGCAGATACATTAAGATCTTAATCACAGGCTTGAAAGTGCTGTGTCTGGAGGAGCATGTGTGTGGCCAAGCACAGCTGAAGTGTGTCTTCGTAAGAGGTCAGCTTCACACCAACAGTGTCAGTGTGGACCTGATGGTCAGCGGTTAAATTCCAGACTTGAAGGAGAAAGATGGTGTAACTCTATCGAGTCAGGACACATCAAGCTGCCTTTTTGGCTTATGACCTCTTTGCAGAAATGTTTGGAGGTGCATAAATCATGCACATGACAGATGCAGAAAAAACAATGAATGAACCTGAGGAGGCTGCAATACGGAACGTGGCGTTTGCTCTCAGATTTGTGAGTCATGTACAAGCAAATATACAAATTAAGTGAAAGACATACTCCCACTGTGGAATGAAATATTTAGGTCTATATACATTAGATTTATGCATGTGGATGTTTATGACCTGATGATACACAAAGGCCCCTATCTCAGGAATCAAACAGCTTTTGTGTGAGAGCTGCAGAAAGCGATGAAGAGACATTGATTAAATGGCTGAACTTGATTTAAAAATTAAGAATTCTGACCAAACAGTTAAAAAACAAACACACCTGTCTTGTCGCAGAGTGGCAGTGACCTCAAACACACACTGTAGTTCAACTTGGGCCATTCTGTCTGTCTGCTGGGAATTTCGAGTGGAAAAGCAATAACCTGCATGTGAGTGACCAGGTCAGAATCTCCCTACAGCCATTCAAAGTGCGGGATACTGGGGCAATAAATGCTTGTTTTTACAAGTGAATACACAGCTCACATTTATCCTTGTCCATCAGACATGGGCCCAGTGAGCCACAGGCTAAGAGAAGACACCGTTACTTACTGTCAGACGTGTTGAGACGTCTGTAGGTTTCTGTTCATCTTAGGACTAGGGTAATATATTCATGTTAGACTTTAGAGTGTAGAGTGTATATATCGCCTCAGATTTCACAGCAGTACTAATCAAACTCTACTGATTAACAAATGAGGAGAAAGAGAGAACAGAGCCTCTGCATTCAGATAAGTCGACTCGGCCTCAGTGCTTTTTTTTTTTTTTTCTCCAATAGCAACAATATAGTCTTCCAGCACTGAAGAGGGATCATAGACCCCTGTGGGTTGAGTGTTATGTGATCATTCAGAGCTGGGAGAGGAATGCACTTCCTTGGAGACTCCAGACTCCAGGGCCACAGACAGAGCAGGGCCTGGAAGTGAAGTGGTATCCCAAGCAGACAGGTGTGTACGTGAGAGGGAAGGCTCCAGGGGGATCCCCTTTCAAAGCCCCCTGTCACCCCACTCCCAGCTCCGCAGAAATCCAACCCAATCTCAGATAGCCCGATAACCTGCAGGCTGCGAAGGTGCCTGCTCTGGAGGGGCGCTTCCCCAGGGGCTGCAATGATACCAAGACAAAGGAAATGAGCGAAAATGAGCGAGAAAATGTGTTTATATTTGTCTGCACTATAGTTAGACTTATGTGAATGTTCCTCAGTGCACTCTGGTGTACTGTAAGACAGCGTGCTGGCCGACACGGCCATGTTACACCCCGACTTCCTAACTGTGTTTTGGGATCTTACATGTCACCCGTGTCAACAGTCTCCAAGTGATTTACTGGCTAATGGTGCCACAGTCGGGGCTCCCTGTGACGAGAAGCTGAGGCCCCCTCCACCACACCACACTCTGTTCTCACTCTCCTTCCTTCCCCTCCTTTAAGACCTCTTCGTGCCATTACTATTATTTTTCTTGTACTTTTCACCTCTTCACCATTTCTCTCTTTGCAGGGTTTCCCCCATATCTCATTCAGTGAACCATGGTATCATCTAGTTCTCTTTCTTTCTCTTTTTGTCCTTTTTTGCCAGCCATGATTTATGGTGCTTTGGAGGGCTGCAGGGGTGGGGAGTTATGATGTATGGCTACAGCGGTTATTCTTATCTGCTCTCATATGGCAAAGCTGTTGCTGCCCCTAGCCAAGCTGTCATGGAGCTACTCGCACACTTTTCCTTCTCTTTTTCTTTTTAGCCACTCTAGCCTTATAGCTTTTGGGATATCCTTTTGTCGGATTGTCTGTCAAAATGACTGTCCACCATATTGGTCCAATCTGAAATATCTTGATATCTTTTCTAAGTGTTAACATTACATTTGGTTCAGACATTCGTGGTGACCAAAGAGTGAAACCTACTGATTTGATGCTGACACCATTACTTTTGGTCATGTGTAGCCATGAGGTTGGCATTTGTGGTTTTGAGTAAAATGCCTCGACAACTATTAGTTGACTGTCGTGAAATTTGCTACAGACATTCATGTCCTTCTTAGAATACTTTGTAATATCTTTGGTCACTCCTTAACTTTCCATGTAGAAGCATCATCAGGATCAAATTTTACAGTACTCTAGTTCATGACCAAATACTAAATAATACTAAAGGCATTCCCATGAACATCAACTGCGCCTTGTGTCAGATGTAAGCATGACCTCATACTAAACTAAGATGGTGAACATGGTAGCAGCCTCAACCTGTTTTATTTCCACATAACTATAACTTACTGTAACTATAACTGAGCAGGATATATGACTTCTGCTCTGTGGTACAGGACTAAGATAAGGTAAGATATTCCTTTATTCGTCCCTCAGTTGGGAAATTCACAAGATTAGAGCATGTCTGCTTTTCATGCATCCTTATTCATCAGTCCACACATGGTAGTTAAACAAAAAATGAAATTCTTACTACTGCATTCATTGTGTTGTATGTCAGATTTATCCAAAGTGTTGCAAGCATCTGTGTAACCCTGCCAAGTGTTGCAAGTAAGGGTCACAGAGGATGTGGCTCTTGAGGCCCTGTCAAATCATGATTTGCAACATCCTGCGGAGATCACTTCACTGTCTTGCACTAAAGCTGCAATCTGACCACTGCAGTGTGTTGATTTACATCACATGCTGCCACTGTCCGGAAGGAATGATAAGAGTTATTAATATATATAATCATGTAGCATTCCTAACATGAATATTTGGAGCGCACAGAGGAAGCTATAGCTTTCACTATTTGAAAAATCTCTTTCTACACCCAAGATGCTAAAGAATCAAAATAAGGAAGAAAAGTTGTTTAAGAAACAGGTCTGTTTAGGCCTCATCAACTTTTGTCATCTCCATGATTTAATAGACCATACTTAAAAAACTTGTATTTAAATACCAAGCATAGCTGCCTGGAACCTCCCCAGTATTTATATCAACAGGATGATTAATGAGGAAATGTAATAATGGTGATGCTTGTCACTTGACGAGGATATTCTTAGAAGGTTGCTCTTCCTTGCATCATGCTGGTGGACGTCAAAGCCTCATCTTGACCTTCCTCTCCAATCATATCTCCGGCCTGACCCACTATCCCACCGCATCTATGTATGGTGCAGGCAGCACTGCTGTGTAAATACGATCTGATGAAGAAGAATGTGCTGTCAAAGGACGCTGGTGCAAGAAAAAAAATCTCAGGCTATAACTTCCTGCATGTGTTTTGATGCTGTTTTGCTGAGGCAGGATATTGGATATAGGTGACTCTTTCGCTGAGTCATTCTGCCTTGGTGAACATACATCTAAAATTTTCTACAGTTTTATAGTTTTGTGTATTCTGGTGCAGATTTTTCAATAAATGCTGCAAAAAAACATGTGCCACTTTGTAGCAGGCCGCTATGTGAGTTAGTGCACTAAACTAAGCCAAGCAGCTTTTAATGAAGATCTAGAAGGCATCCAGTCGGTCTCAGCCAGCTCCTAAAATAGGAAAACATTGTCATCCTTCTTTCATCTTCATTGCCTGCCCTTGTCAGCGAATAGCATCAATCACACTGAAGCTAATTTATTAAATAGCTGCTAACAGGGACGTTTAGAAACACATGCAGCCTATAAAACTTTTCATCCCAGCAGAAATTATGATGATTGCCAGTTTGAAAAGCTAATGGAAATATGAGCTAAGCCAGGCAGCTACTGTACATATTGGATTTGACAGCCAGTCTAATATAGTATGTGTGTCATAAAAATTAGACTATTAATCACTTTTAAAATCATGTCAGAGCCACTATTTTTATTCCAGTGTTTTGCTATTTTGACTTGTGTGTTTGAAGCAAATTTTTCCTTTAATTTGCCATTTTCTATTTTTAGCAAAGTTAAAGCCTTTTCTCTCTGCAGCACTCTCTCTGTCTGTGTTTCCCTGCGAAGTCTTGATTATTTCTTGATGTCTTGAGACTCATGCCAGCTCCTGCCTCAGTGTCTGACATCCACAATAGAAGTCAGAGAAAAGGGAGATTCCCCCTCTCGTACACTGGTGTGAACAATGCGGAGGCAGGCGGGGAGGCATGCCATGGTGGTGGATCTGGCCCACCCAGACTGTGGCCTGCTGTCCCTCTCAGTTGTCCATCCCCTCAGCGAACAAAGCCAACACAGGGAGGACGGGGAACATGGAGGGGAGGGGGGGAGGTTTGTGGAGTACAGCTGTCACTCTGCTCCACATAATCTGGGAGTCTGGCGGGAAGGACACATAGAGACAGACACAAAGACAGAGAGAGGCAGAGAGGGATCTTTGATGCTCTTGAACTCAGCCAGAAAACTGTTCTACTTGTTATCCCTTCTTCTGACTTTATGTTACTGTGTGGTAAGTTAACAGGAAATTAGATACTTTGAAATCCCTTGGAAAGGCTCAGGAATGGCTCAGAAAGAAAGACATCTACAGAACTGACATTTTAACAACAGTGACAGTAGTTATTCTGGACAAAAGTGACCACCTGTACTGCTTGTACAGCAAAGAAACGGCATCTGTTGACCACACAGTGTAATAAACCCAGTGAGAGGACGTGTCAGGGAAAATGGCAGATGGTGCTTATTCACTTGTCTCCTCGGTCCTGTTGGGCTAAATTGTGAGCATTCATTCAATTCTGAAGGTTATTTTCCTACAATATTAGGCATAATTTGAGATTGAAAGGTTATTATTGCACAAGAACAAGATGATCAAACTATCGACGTTGATGAAAGTAAATTTTCAGTAAGATACCTTGTGTTAAAAGTAATGTTTAATTACAGCAATGACAATAAGTAAGTTCTGCTTTGATTACAAATACATATCAAATAACGAATAAATAAGGCAGGGAAATGTGTTATATGACGGCCATTCGTACGATCCCATTACGTCATTTCACATATGTCATGTTCGGCTACACCTTCAGTTCACATGCAGGTATCAGATAGCACTTTTCCCCCTTCAGTCATTTCTGTCTTGACTATCTGTCAGGTTAAATATCTGAGTACATCTGACCAATGTTTATATATTCATGACAGTATTTTGACACAATATTCTAAAAAACATTTGAAATCTATTTATTGGAGAACAAAAATTCATCAACATTCATTTTAAACCTCTTAAAGTCTGTTATTGAGGGCAATATAGTCTAACAGTCTATGAAATACCAGCATAATAGCTGTGTGTTGTCTCATTCATGAAACCTCCACTGTTTCACTCCCTGTTGCGCTGCAGAAACCTAAAGCTGGCCGATTGCTCGATGCCAAAACAGAGGCAGCTTTTTGTCTCCGCCATGTTCATTTGATAATCCGCGATGATAGCCACTGACTAAGCTTCTCCTCATATCAGCTCCGAACAGGGCCGGCTGCCAGGACACACTTTCTCCAGCACGGGCTGATAATTGAAGTTTGTCAAAGACAGACATCAGGCCTCAACATGGAGCCGTGCAGATGGAGCAAACGTCTTATCAGTCAGGAGTTTATATACATTTACCAGAATACATTTATGTACAGTCACACACAAACAAAGTCACACTGTTTTCTAAAATGATCATTTTATGCATGTACTATATAAACACCTCAAGAATTTGGGGCAAGCAAAAACAGACATGGTACATGTTTCCTGTATTTTTAGCCGTGACTGTTGGAAACCTGAGCATGGAGCGTGGTCGAGGGTAGCTTTGCCCACCGGGCTCTGCTGCTCCATGTTGCCTGCATTTAACCAGATGCAGGCTTTCACTAGTGGAGGGCATGTTTCCGTCAGTGTGTGGAAGATGGTAGACAGAATAAGAAGTCTATTTTGTGATGATAAATGGGAGAGGGCCTCCATGTTTACTGTCTCATTTACCGTCATTATCCCAGAAAAACCACTTGTTGCTATCGGTTCCATCTGAACATGCATCTGCGTCTTGGCGAGTGTGGTTTGCCCCCATTTGACTCGGCCTGGTTTGGCTTTGGTGTTGACATGTGGGTTTGAGGATGTGGCCCCTTTCCCATCTTGAATACCCACACTCAACCCCCCAGTGTTTTCATTCTCCCCAGTCACATAGCATAAAGACTGCAGCCTCTTTCTTCCCCACTGAGGCAAAACTGAGCTCAATGCGGGGTTATTGTGTGGACAAGCAGAAGCTCCTTGCCATTGTTCTCTGTACACTTTTTTATTCAAGCTGCTTTGACAGGTACGATGCTGTGCTCATCTTTGTGTTTTATAACAAATAAAACGTGATTAGTTTTTAGAAATAGACTGAAATCCTACCAAACTGCTGAGTATTTCTCCTGACCCGATGAAGTTCCCTCGCTCCTCTAAGCATCTTTAGCAGAGTTAGGTCAACAGGGCCGCTGTCAGTGTGACCAGCCGTGCAAGACTAAGGAGAGACAGCCCTCTCTAACGCCCCTGATCCAAAGAACCCACTGAGCTTAACCCATTTCACATCAAAAGTCACAGGTCACCGGGCTCGTCTCGCTGAAGGATAAGACGTTTGGGCCTTTCGCCGCTGTTGTTAAAAAAACATTCAGATTATGTAGCAGAACCTATAATCTTAAATATCTCTGAAGCAGCCAGTATCGAGCCAATGACCAAAACTGAGCTGACAGTTTGAGGGATTACATGAGTCATGAGATGGTATGGATTAAGGACAGGATTGGGTCTAATGTTGTGGATCAGTGGCAGGTGACTCTGAGTTTTAGGTGGTTTGTGTTGAGCTTTTTGTTCAGATGTGTGAGCACGGCCACTTTCACAGATGACAAAGAGGTAGGAAATCAAGAGCATAAAGTGTTGAAGACACGACGCTGTGGTGGGTCAAGGTGATTCTCGTTTAAGAGAGAGGAATAGTGTCTTTGCAGCCACCCTTTGATGGAGCTAAAAGAAGCCTCGCTGCTCTTCCAGCCCTGAGAATAACCTTTTCACACAGAAACTTCACCTTGTTCAAGAGGGAGAGCGGCGGAGCGTGGACATGATGGGATGAGGCAAATTTTCAAGAGACCACCTCATTAAAAAAGTTATACTATGACAGAATTTTTTCCATTAGAACACCATGTATATCTATGTTTGCCCCACTGAGGGGTATGAAAGAGCATCAGGTAAAGGTGGATGAGAATCAGAGGAAATGAGAAGCAACTCTTGTTGAGGCCCAGTGAAGTGAGCTTTAGGGAAGCTCTGGTATTAAGTTATCATGTTTCCCTTCCAAAATTAAAATGCCCCTTTGATTCCTTTTATCCTTGAGCCCAGAGCAGATTGCAGTTTATATGCCTCACTGACTCCTAACATGAACCAAATAGATTGTTTCTTCATTGTGCTGTGCAGCAGAGGAGGTCTTTCAAATAAAGAACTGGTGCAACAAGCTTTTTTTTTTCTCGTCTTTTTAGGTGGAAACAAACTAAAGCCTCAGCCATTCCGGCTCAACTGGGCCTGGATCTCTCTGGAGAGGGAATACTATTTAGTGGATGAGGACGCCAAATTCCTGGAGGTGACACTTAAACGCAGAGGCTACCTGGGAGAAACCTCCTTCGTCAGTAAGTGTTGACGGCCATTTGTTTGGTATTTCTCATGATGTGTGGAATAGGTGTGCTTTTCATTGAATTTTAAACTTAATGTTTTATAACTTAATGACTAATAACTAGATTTATATAGAGAGATTATGGATTATCTTTAGTTGGCACAAATTTTTGTTTCTTATTTTTCACTTTTGTTTCCTGTTAGAGTCAGAAATTAGTGTTTCTGTTCCCGGCAGCAATAAATGAATATGACGGATGACGAGACCACACAACATGCCCTTATTAAACTGACAATTTAACAAAGAATGATTGCCCCTTTAACTGTTTCCTAAGACTGTATTATGTTATTTATGTGGCATTTCAAAGGGCAGCCCTGCTATAAACCATCAGTCTAACCCTCTCATTTAAAATCATGCATATTCATGTTAAGCTGCAGGATGTCTTCAGTTTATCCCCACAGTTAAACTGAAGAAAACGTAAAATCAAGACAACACAAATAACAATGTTTTGTCACTAAAGGTGCAAATCTGGTGTGTTCTCATTTCACTGGTGCTCCGGTTCCTCTCTTGTCTTGAGGAAGGTCTGATTGAGAGCACATACAGTCTAACCTTTGTAAGTAAAGGTCACAAGGAAATGTCAACATGTTGGTCTGTCTGGCTGCGTCAGACACTCGCATGCAACAGATTTATAACGTTATGGTGTGCACTTCTGACCTTGAAGATGCACGAGATGAAACCGTGGAGCACAACTATAAATAACATTACATACATACATCCCAAGAAATTGGTGGGAAAAATAATGTATTGCACAGTTAGGTGCAGCACACAGGCAAAATTTTAGGTTGATATGATAAAGATCTCTGGATCAGAAATGATAACAGCTCAGGTTAAAGGGTAAAGCAGGATATTTGTATTTTCTCTGGTTTATTTGTATGATTCATGGAGAATCACTGTAATTGCACAAATTGTCTTTTGGTTCCGTGGTTTTTGACATCAGACAGAATCCTCATTCATTCATTCATCATGCGTTGTTTGAATATGGGATTTGAATAATGAATCACTGGAGAAGCACTGGCCTTAAAAAAGCCACTTAAATCAACAATTAAATCTCTTTTCACATCCTTCTCTCTCAGGCATTGCTACCAAGGATGGAACAGCTGAGAAGGACAAAGATTTCCGTGGCAAAGCCCAGAAGCAGGTCCAGTTCAACCCTGGCCAGACTACGGCAACCTGGAAGGTAAAGATCTTCACAGACCAGGAGTTTGAGACCTCGGAGACCTTTGAGATCCAGCTGTCAGACCCAGTCATGGCCGTGCTGGAGTTTCCCGACACAGCAACAGTCGAGATTGTGGATCCTGGAGATGGTAGGAATCAAATAATCAAGTTATTTGAACGAAGCCTCACCATAAATGTGGCCTTTTAAATTCAAACACTTAAATCGACACACTATTAAATGAGGGCATTTTTTTATACACAATCACTCATCATCTGTGTTTCTCTTCCAAAACAGAATCGACTGTCTTCATTCCTCAAGCAGAGTTCAAGATTGAGGAGGACGTTGGAGAGCTGTTAGTGCCGGTGAGGCGCTCAGGAGATGCAAGCCAGGAACTCATGGTCGTCTGTTACACTCAGCAAGGTGAGAGCAACATAATCAAAGTCTTCCAAAAGAAAGGGTGACGAAGAAAGAGTTCCCAGATTACATGTAAATGACTTTTTGATCAAATCAAGTGACTTTTATTGGATGGAAATTAAAAATGTAGGCAACAGTAAATATGGGAGCCTTTTTATGTTTATTATTATTTTTGCTTTCTATTTTTTGCTATTTTCATCTATGATATCACAGTAACATTATCCGTGTGTATGGATGTGTATGTATTAATTCATACTGCCAGCACTCCCACAGGGATAACTGAAATCTCAAGCTTGATCCCCCTGTCCTCTCTCTGTTCCCATAATTCATCAGCCACGGCCACTGGGACCATACCCAGCACCGTGCTGTCCTACTCGGATTACATCACTCGTCCTGAGGACCACACCAGCGTGCTGCGTTTCGACAAGGATGAGCGAGAGAAACTCTGTCGCATCATTATCATTGACGACTCCCTGTATGAGGAGGAGGAGAGTTTCAACGTCAGCCTCAGCATGCCCATGGGCGGCCAGGTGGGCGCCAACTTCCCATCCGCCAAGGTCACCATCTTGGCAGACAGCGACGATGGTAAGTAGAGTGGGTTTTTACCAGATCATCAATATTATTAACTGAGCTTTTCTCACACCTGCAAACTTCATGTTCATGGGTGAGGTCAGATAGAAGCAGTGACCTAGTGAAATTATTACAGATGCATTTACTGCTCCTCTCTGACTTCATGTTTAAACTACAATTTACATAATTTAACAAATTTACATTAATAGATTTAGTCTTTAGTCTTTGCAATTTGACATTTGCATGTGTAGCAGACTGTAAAGATGCCAACAAGACCTGGCAAGTGGGCATCGAGCTGATTTCTGATCAAATTACAACATTATTACGCAACATTGCAACTTGAGAGAAAAGCGCTGATATTTACAAAATAGTATTTTACTTACAGCCTTCTGCGACTCTGAATATCAGCATTGTTGCACAGGTCTGATTCTAATTCATAGATTCCCGCCTAAAGATTTTAATGTCAACAAAAGCACACATGAAGCGATATCACAAAAAACTGCAGAGCCCTAAACATTTTTTTGCCAATCAGCATTTTTCATTTAGCTTCAAAGAATACCTTATCGTCACTTTTTCCAAGCAAGGAGCTCCCATGTCTCGTAAAGCTGTTTTTCTCTTTGGCCTCTGACTTTGATCCATATGAAACAGTGAGGTCAGGGAAGAACGGCATCACGTGCTGTGATTACAGTGCCACTGACAGTCATGGTGGCAGGTGTGTGTGATCCTGCTGCTCAGTGTCCCTTTGATGCTCTTCTTTGCCATTTTGGTATCTGCACACCATTAAGACACCAAAGGTGACACAGTAATGACAGTCACCAAAAGAAAAGCCCTGGATACTGTGCTTTATGTTCAGGTCCATTACCTGCCTCAGTCTGGCTGCTTTGTTTACACACTCTGCTTCATTTATTCACCATGTTCTGTCTGTGTGTCTGAGTGTTAGAAACAAGACAACAATAGACAGGTGTTGAGAAGGAGACTGGCGGCCTCGCTGGATGTTATGCCAGCCTGTAGCCTGTCTGACAGATAAAAGGACTTTAAACCTCGCTGTGCTCCTCCAGCGACCTCCGTCCTCATTGGCATTCAGGGGAGCTCAGGGGAAACAGAGGGCATCCTTTTGTCTGCAGGGACCAAAGGCAGGTGGTGAAGAGAGGGGGACTATTGTGCAGGGAATCCAAATGACTGGCATGTTTTTACTCTTGACCCTGTTTGATGGTATTCAGGACTGTGTTGTCTGTTTCTCATACGACTTGCTGGATCTCAACTTGAGAAGGAAGGCAGTTTTTTTTAAAGCTACAAATAACGAATTCAACAAATCACAGCCCTCAAATTCTTAAAATCCTCCAGGCTCTTCTCGTCTTTCCTTGCAGTAATAGACTCATTTTGTCCTCCTGACATTCCTCCTCTGTATCTCCAACCTTTCAGCAGAGCTCATTTCCTGGACGTGCTTGTTGTAGTGACAGACCTGCTCGCGGAGCAAAGCATCCCTCCCAGCCAATTTGGAGCAGGAGTACAATTGAACTTTATGTATAAATAATCAGCGTGCATTCCCAGACATGTGAAGAGACAAGAGAAGACTCCTCAGTGTAAACCTCTATTGTGGTATACTTCTTGGTGGGTCCTGAAGTAACACCCCACCATAAATCTGGTTCAGTGTGTATGTGTGTGTGTGTGTGTGTGTGTGTGTGTGTGTGTGTGTGTGTAAAACCATCTGCCTGCCTGAGTAAACTTGTGGTTTGGACTCTCTCCAACATTGAGCCTCCATTGTTACTGTATTTATCTGGCTCTTCCTCCCCCCTGATCTTTAAGGTTGCCATGTTGGCACTCTTTACCCTCACACAACCCGTTTCTCTCAACCTCCCTGGTACTAAATAGCTGGCTTGGAGGCTGAAAAGCATTGAACGCGTGCCAGATAATCCTTCCTTCAGCATCAGTTGTCTGTTGCAGCATCGGTCAACTTCTAAATAAACCCAAGATCTGCCAGTTCTGCTCATGCATCAGTAATTTAGAGTGACTTTATTGTGAGACCTGAACTGTGGTCTTCATCACATTTAAGTGTTTTAAGCAAAGCTATGTAACTTTGGCTGAGCAATGGCCACAAGCGTACACATTTTGGTAAATAACAAATAAAGATGTCATTCATAGTGTCAGCAAAATCACAAAGTAATGTATAATAATGTACTAATTATTCAGTCGTACTAAATCAGTGGTCGTCCCACCAGACCATGTTTTGAATTTTGAAAGGCTGCCTTTTGTTGCTTATGAATTCATCTTTTTATTTGTAAGAGGAAGACGGTTGTATTTCTTCTTTCAAATGTTGGACATTCTCATTTTATCAAAAATTGTTCTCACTGTGTCCCTTTATGAAGGGTTTATAAGTTGTAACTAAAGGTTTTAATAATGGTCAAAATTAATTTGAAAATTTGTTTAAAACCATTAATGTGATCAACTTTGGGTTTGCCGAGACCTCCCATGCAGGATGAATTATTGCAAAAACTTTTTATCAATGACTTCAGATTTGACGGCTTATTCCAAATGAGAAACTCAGAGTATATATTAATAGATTATCAACATTTAATCCTGCATTTTTACAAAAAACAAAGAGATTTTTTTACAATCTGAAAATGGGTGTTGTTCTTCTTGATGACTTATAACTTACCTTTTTATCAAGCATTAGTAAAAGATTTATTAAACACTGAGAAATCCATAGTTTATATTCCTAACAGCTTTAGGCCTGAATTTGCACCTCTATCTATAGTTGATCTCTAAGAACACAGGCTGGACAGAGTGTGATGAAAACACGCTTTATACAGAAGTGAAGAGAGATGAATTGACAGTGTGTTCCAGGGGTCTGAATTCTTGCCCTCTGCCTCTGCAAAGTGGATGGTTGCCTCTCTCTCTCTGCCAAACCCTCACCATACTGCTTATCAGCTGCTCTATCATCAGAAACTGGGAACATCCCGTCACGTGTGCACACAAGCACACACCCTATTCTTCAGGTGTATCCTCAGCCCTTTGGCGTTGAGTTCAGACGGAGCTGTCTGGATTTAGATAAGTGGGGGAGGAAGGTTGAAGGAGAACAGGATAAGAGAGATGACAGCTCTCTTCCTGTGCTGAGTCAAATATGAGGGAGTTTGCTCAGCTCTTTATGCCATTTGGTCCCTTGATCTGATTGCAAAGCTGCAAAATACAGTAAATATACTCAGAAATTAACAACAAACATCTAAACGTCCAGACTGAATTAAAAACTTATGTTGCTCTGTCCTTCTAACAAGAGACTTTTGTTCCTGATGAAAATACAATATCCTGATTATGACAAAATGTCATGATGATAATGTGCTGTTTTGGCAATGACTTTAGCTCATAGATTATTTCATTTAAAAAGTGCTGACCGCTGACCTGAGGCATTTTTACACCAGGTCTCAATCATTTATCCATTGTACTTTCCTATCCCACAGAGCCCTCACTGTATTTTGGAGAACCTGAGTATGTCGTGGATGAGAGTTCAGGCTATATCGAGGTGAAGGTCTGGAGGACAGGGACTGACCTGTCCAAGACAGCTACCGTCACCGTCCGCTCCAGGAAGAGTGATCCTGTCTCTGCAGAAGGTAAAAAAACAGCAGTCCGACAGAATCAACAGCAATTAGTTACGACTTTGCGTCACAGTGTTCGATCATTGTTTCTTCTCTATGTGGCAGCTGGACTAGACTACGTCGGCATTAGTCGCAACCTAGACTTTGCTCCTGGAGTGACAATGCAGACATTTAGAGTGACCATCCTGGATGATCTGGGTCAACCAGAGCTGGAGGGGCCTGAGACCTTTGACCTCGTGTTACGGATGCCCATGAATGCTGTTCTGGGAGAACCAAGCAAGACCACCATCACCATCAATGATACAGTCACTGACTGTGAGTGTCAAGCACACGTACAAAACCTAATTACGTATACGATCCAAGTTTTTTATCCCCCTATTTCGCTACATTTATTGATTGAAAAGTATTTATTAAGTGATTATACAAATGTACAAATCCTTTTAAAATATATATTAAACTGTCCTGGTTTGGGTCTAAAGTTGCTTTTTGTAACTTTATGAATGACTGATTAAATATTTATAAATTTATAAATATATATAAGATATTTATATTTGGTCCTATAACATTTTTAGACTGTGTTTGGAGATATGTAAGTGTTTATACACTTGTATGTGGCAAATACAGTACATTACTCAACACTTTTATTTTATTTTATTCAACACACACGCAACTTGCGGTCAGCAGCTTCACGCAAACAAGCAGTAAGACTTTCTTGTAACAAGCCGATTCCTGTCTTTGCAGTGCCAAAGGTTCAATTTAAGGAAGGAAGCTACAAGGTGGATGAGTCTGATGGGGAGGTAACAGCCATAGTTTACCGCAGTGGAGACATTAACCTCAGGTCCACGGTGCGCTGTTACACCCGCCAAGGCTCTGCCCAGGTCATGATGGACTACAGTGAAAGACCCAATACTGACGCATCGATCATCACTTTCCTACCAGGTGAGACTCTCTCCCTCCCTGGCCTGATCTCTCTGTTCCTCTATGTTCTGCAGTACTCATCTGAATGTGTCAACCGTTTCTCTCCAGGTGAAACTGAGAAGCCGTGCGTGGTTAGTCTGATGGACGACTCCATCCATGAAGAGGACGAGGAGTTCCGCCTCGTCCTGGGAACGCCCAAGAGCAAGTCTTCATATGGAGCTTCTGTTGGGGAGCAGAAGGAGGCGCTGGTCACAGTCACAGATGAGAAAGACAGTATGCACTTTACCAACATTAAAATAATTTGATGAATTTATCTAAACACAAAAAGCCAAAATATTCCAAATAATGTTAAGAATGGCAATAGCATATAGATGAAACTAATGGAATTAAAACATGTGGGTGGGAAACAAACCGCAAAACAGGTGAAAATTAATTTAACATCTGCACATCGTAGAAACCTATATGTGAAAGGATGGACATTTCTTTTTTTCCCTATTGTTTTGAACTACTCTGTAAATTTGAGAAAAGAGTGTCTATGGTGTTTTGGATCATCTGTGAATTTTCTCCTCGTTCTAGAGCCCATCATCCGTTTCTCTGAGATCAAGTACAGTGTGCGTGAACCTCAGGTCAAAGGTGACGTGGCCATAGTGAAGATTCCTATCCTGCGTGTTGGAGACACCTCAAAGGTCTCGGTGGTGAGAGTTCACACCAAGGACGGCTCTGCAACCTCCGGAGAGGACTACAACCCGATGTCAGAGGGTAAGAACCTGGTTTAGTGACTGCACAGTGACAAGATATGGATGTTTTCGCTGCTCACTTCACTGTCTCTGTGTCTAAGATGTTGAGTTCAAGGAGGGTGAGAAGGAACACTTTGTGGAGATTGAGATCCTGTATGACGGCCAGAGAGAGATGAGAGAGGCCTTTACTGTTCACATGAAGCCTGATGACAACATGGTGGCTGAAATCCAGGTGACACAAAGACCGCACAGCACATACGCACAAACAAATATAAACCAATAGCAAGTCCTATATGTGCACCCGTACAGTGCTGCATATCTACACACGTGAGCATGCGCTCTGTCATGTCAGCCTGTGTTAAAATAGCCAGGCAGCAGCTGGCATTGCTGTCAGCACGCCTGAAACCACAGACTCTTATAAAAAGCTTTTCCCCCTGGAATGAGATGCTGAGGGGAATGTCCCAGCAGAGCCAAACAGTAGACAAACCTATAAACAGAACTGGGACATTCTACCATATATATACATCAGGCATGAACCACTCACGTGACAAAATCAGATTCAATTCAATGTGATTTTATTTATATAAAGCCAAATCACAACAGAAGTTATTTAAAGTGACCCAACAATTTCCATCATGAGCAAGTGCTTGGTGACAGTGGTGAGGAAAAACTTTCTTTCAACAGTCAGAAACCTTGAGCAGAGCCGGGCTCTGGGTGGGCGGCCATGATTGATTATATTAGGTACCATTATTTGAGGAAGGTAGAATGAAATCTATTGGAGAAATGTTGAAAAGGATGTTATACTTATAGATCTGTTTTTTAAGTTGACAACAAGCTAATGTTGCATTTCCTCTTCTTGCTAGATGAACAAGGCCATTGTGTACATTGAGGAGATGGACAGTGTGGCAGATGTGACCTTCCCAGCCGTGCCCCAGGTGGTGTCCCTGCTCATGTATGATGACACAGCAAAAACCAAAGACAAGCCCTACCCTCCCAATGGATACCCTGTCGTGTGTGTGACGGTGAGTGTAATTCTTCTGCTGCTATTGGGAGCCACACACATCCAAATTTCTTACATCTTTCTGTCTTGTCATCTCTTGCAGGCTTGCAACCCTAAGTACCACGACTTTGATAAAACTGGTTCCATCTGCACTGCCGAGAACATCAATGACACCCTCACTCAATATCGCTGGCTGGTCAGCGCCCCCACTGGGTCAGATGGAGTGACCAGCCCCATGAGGGAGGTGGACACTAATACTTTCTTCACCAACACCAAGTCGATCACTTTGGATTCAATCTACTTCCAGGCAGGTTCAAGGATTCAATGTGCAGCAAGAGCCTTCAATGCAAATGGAGATGCCGGCCTGGAGCTGTCCAGCCCCATTGTTGTGGTCAGCAAGGAGGAGGGTGAGTGAAGTTGATTGAACTGCTGGAAATGTCTGCTTAGTATAGAGTTCATTGGTTTAACTAACCTTTAACTCTTTGCAGGTATGTGTCAGCCTCGTATCCCAGGCACTGTGGGAGCTGAACCTTTCTCTGCTAAGATCCGCTACACCGGTCCAGATGACCCAGACTTCCCCAACCTCATTAAACTGACTGTCAACATGCCTCACATGGATGGTAAGCAGTAAACATTTGTTACAACCTTTAATATATAGTCATTATTGTTTAGTAATGTCGACAAACACCCAGAATTCTAAGAAGCTTTTCACTCCCATCAGGCATGTTGCCAGTGATCTCCACAAGACCTCTGTCCAACTTCGAGCTCACCCTGAGCCCAGATGGCACACGTGTGGGCAACCATCGTTGTTCCAACTTGTTGGACTTCAACGAGATCCAAACTGGCCACGGCTTCATCACCGATGCAACAAAGAACCCTGAAATCATTGGTGAGACTTCACCCTACCAGTACAGTGCGATCATGCGCTCAGCCAACTCCCTGCGCTTCTACAGGAACCTCAACTTAGAGGCCTGCCTCTGGGAGTTCACCAGCTACTACGACATGTCAGAGCTGCTGAATGATTGTGGAGGCTCCATAGGCACCGATGGACAGGTAAGACACACATAAAGACCAAAAATACAATCAAACATTCTTAAGACCCAGCCGCACCATCATTTAGTAATTTGTAGATTCACTACCAGGGACAAAGTAAATCCATGCACATTTTTTATAACAAGTTCAGTTTTGGAGAATATTGACATGCAAATGTTTGCCATTGACCAATTACATATTATCTGGACAATAAGAGTCCAAAATAGAGTTAGTGATTGCAGCTTATTAAGTGTGCGTGAACCACTTATTTTACCTCCTTTGTTGTAAGTATAAACAGATCCACAAAGGAGGAATGATGCAGACAATTACGAGACAAGAGTCGATGGTACAATTTTAACATCACCCCCATTGTTGGCTTTGTTCTCAAACGTCTACAGAAACGTAAATATTCAAATATCATGTAACTAATTAAACACAAATTCAAATGTGAAACTCTAATGGGAAATATATCCATAGAAGAGTGGACTATTTGCCTTGGCAGAGGTCTGAGCTCTCTCAACTTAGTTGAATTGAATCATGTAACATCCAAAGAAAAAAAACAGAATAGATAGAAAGACGTTACGTGAGTTACAGCAACCAAGCTTGTAGAACCTTCCTATGCCTTGTATTTTGCGAAGATGGATGAATTTCACAGAGCGACTTTCTGGTGTGATCCTGCCTTTAAACTCATACGTCCTACATTAACAATGTCTGATTTATCTCTTATTTAGGTGCTGAACCTGGTCCAGTCGTACGTCACCCTGCGTGTTCCACTGTTTGTGTCCTACGTCTTCCACTCTCCGGTGGCTGTTGGAGGCTGGCAGCACTTTGACCTGCTGTCAGAGCTCAAACTCACCTTTGTGTACGATACAGCTATTCTGTGGCAGGACGGCATTGGCAGCCCACCTGAGGCTGAGCTTCAAGGTAGGTGCTGCTCCCTGAGGGGGAAAACATTAACTCCATATGTGAAGCACTATGAAAACTTTGATCTCTGTCCCTGTAGGAGCCATGTACCCAACCAGTATGCGTATAAATGAGGAGGGACGTCTGGTGGTCAACTTCAAGACAGAGGCTCGTTTCAGGGGACAGTTTGTCATGTCTCATCCAGGTAAGAGAGGGCGTGCACACACACACACACACACACACATACACACACACACCGCCTGAATCTATCCAATGCAGCCATTCTATACAGCGACGTCCTATTGGATTACCCTGTGGGCCCATATCCTCTCTTCATCTATTTCTGGAGTTCCACATTAGGGGTCCTTCCTGTGTGAAAGTGCCAGAGGTCATTTCAGCAAATGTCAAAATGACCCTGCAGCGTTTACACTTAGGAAGCAAGTGACACAAACAATGCAGAAGGTCACTCTATAAATAAAAAGGCAGACAACGTTGTAAGTTTGGTCAAGATGCAGCTTTAAAGATTTACGACTGAATACATTTTTGGTTTCAGGAACCAGCGTGTCATCCATGGTGATGTGTGCTGACCACCCTGGGCTCACGTTCACTCTGTCCCTGGTCAGGACCGAGCCTACCTACAACCAGCCCATGCAGCAGTGGAGTTTCGTCTCGGACTTTGCTGTGAGTCGATGATGCAGTCAGAACTTGACAGCTGCAGTTGAACGATCATAATTTGTCATAGGCAGTCTTAACATTGTGTCTGTGTTTCTGTGTGACCTCTAGGTGCGAGACTACTCTGGGACCTACACAGTGAAGATGATCCCCTGCATTGCTTCACCCAATGGGGAGTTCAGCATCCCTCCTGTCTGCCACCCACGAGAGCCACTTACATTTGACATGGACATTCGCTTCCAGCAGGTTAGCCTGGACATCCTTACAAATAATTTTGGCATTATTTAGTGCTGGGTTCACAACAGCCAGGTCAAAAGCAAGATGACACTGATGATTTTAAGATGATGATGATTATTTAGACTTTAAAATAAGATTGATATGGCTTAACTGTTTCCAGGTCAGTTGCATTTGTTAAAGTTTTAATTTTCTAAATAAATTGAAACAAAACATGTTTATTTGCCAAGGAAGTACAAACAAATACAACATTTACTACAAAATTACATGTCAAGATGGGTGGGTTTTTTTTTGTCGTATCTGCCCTTTCATTAACACCCAGAATCTGTTCTGTGCTGCAGGTGAGTGACCCAGTTGCAGCAGAGTTCAGCCTCAACACTCAGATGTTCCTGCTGTCCAAGAAGGACTTGTGGTTGTCTGATGGCTCCATGGGCTTTGGAGAAGGGACCGATGCTGCTTTTTCAGAAGGTAATGCAACACTGCCACCTAATGGATTTTAGTAAACATTACAGCTGAGAATCCCACGTTAGAGTCCCACTCATTTGTGCTTTGCTGCAGGCTCCATGATCTACGGCCGTGTGATGGTGGATCCAGTCCAGAACCTGGGCGATTCCTTCTCCTGCGGCATTGAGAAAGTTTTCCTGTGCACTGGTGCAGATGGCTATGTTCCCAAGTACAACCCCACTAACAAGGAGTATGGCTGCCTGGCAGACGCTCCCTCTCTGCTTTACAGATTCAAGATCCTGGTAATATGCCATGAATCCTCAAGGACAATGTTTCAGTGTGTTGTGGAATCCAAAAGCAGCAGAGGTCAGTTCTGATTTCTGTGTGTGTTGTTCTGCAGGACAAGGCTCAGCCAGAGACTCAAGCTTCAGCATTTGGTGATGTTGCTTTTAAGGCCACGCTGGCTCAAGACACACCTGGAGGTCTGCCTTTGGTCAGACAACCGGGATCAGATGGCTTCACACTCTCCTCATCTCCACTTTTCCAGGTCTGTATGATGTCCCAAAACACAGTTTATTCGTGCATTGGAAAAATACACACATAAATAAAGAACAGACTCAAAACATGACTTTCTTCTGCAGGTGGCTGCTGGTCGAGAATGGTTCATCCACACTATTTACACAGTCCGCTCCAGAGAAAATGCCAACCGCAACATTGGCAAGCGCAGTGTGGAGTACCTGCATCACAGCATGTCCTCTGTTGAGCAGCCAGAGACCTCCAACATGGCAACCCAGCGCCACCGCCGGGCCGCCCCAGATTTCTCCAGCCCTGCTCTGACCCAGGACATAGGCGTAGAAAACAACCGGGGCACCAACATCCAGCACATCGCTCTGGACCGAGCCGACCGCATGGTGGTCAGCCAGCGCCAGCCCTGGTCCCCCAACCGTGACCCCCTCCTGGAGCGCCCCCTGCTGGAGAGCTCTGGCAGAGAGCCGGCCGACACCTCCACCCTGCCCATGTTAGTGGGCCTCGCAGGTCTGGTCCTCCTCATCTGCCTCATCGCCACCATTGTGATTCTGCTGCTGCGGCGCAAGAAGAGAGAAAAGAAGACCCAGTTCCCTCCTTACACCACCTCCTCTTCTTCCGCCTACAATGGCTACAGCCAAAGCCCTGCGAGCATGTGGAGCAGCTCAGACAGCTCTGAGGTCTAGATGTGGATACCCTCCACCTCAAATACCTGCCTCCTTTTAAAAAGACTATGATAGTCTCCTCCACCATTGTGCCTTCAAAGCCCAACTCTTGTAGCACTGAATAGAGCCCAGTTCAACCTGTGGACAGCACAGTATGTCAGTGTTTGGGGCCTACATGCAGAGAATACACCAGAGTTTTTCAGAGGCTTATTCATCTCTGATAATGTTTCTTGCTGTATTATACTGTAGGTTTCTGCCTTTTTTGTGGCCTATTCTGAATCATGGATGTATGCAGAAGCCCCTCAAAATGATTCACCTGCTTCATTGGTTGCTAAGTTATAAAATATCCAGCTTCATCCAATGTTTGTTAATGCATGAAAGTCCAAATTTAGTCAATCCAATTACTTCACAAGTAAAAGGCAATCTTTTTCCTTTTCATTAAAGAAAATAATTTTCTATTTTCCTCCTTTAAAAAAATAGTTTACCAAGTTTTTATATTACTGTAATTCACTGTGTTCATTACTTTGTTTTGTGGAGAGAAGAGCAAAATGGACTGAATGTTAGTTGAAGCTGACCTTAATGAATGATAATGTGATAAATGATTTTTAGTATTGATATTTCACTGTCATGCTTTAAAATGCCTGCAGTATACCACTGCTGAGTAACAATACCAATATGTTGTCATTGAAAGGGATTGTAAATGTCATTTTAGTCTTTTGAGAATACAGGATTTTAAAAAAACCTTTTCAGGTCAATGTGGCTGAAATCATATGCAAAACTATCTGTGTACATAACAATGTAGGACTATGAAAAAAGGTATTATTATTACACCCTGGTGAAACTTGAAAAATTATGAACTATACATCTTTCTGGTTTGTTGATCAAGTCCTGAAAAAAGTGCAGCATAAAAGTTATAATTATTCTTCTACAGGTGACAGTATATTTTAATGTGCCAATCGTTAGTAGACTTTTATGGCTTATTAATTTTGTGTCAATTTCAAGAGTTCGGATGTATGTAAACGTAAACTGCCAAATATAAATGTCCTTTTTTGAATCGGTGTCTTATTTACCAGAGTGCACACATTTGTAAAAAAGGGGAAGTTTATTTGTGACAAAAGACATTTTCTACTTCACATAGGAAGATAAAAGAACAAATGTTTTAAAAATAAAAAGGGTACATATCGTTTCGAGCAATGGAATGTGGTACAACCAACAGGCATAAATACATTTATTTCAATTTAGTACTAGTAAAAAAAGGACTAGCAAACAAAAACTAAACCAGCACAGCTGCAGTGTTTAGGTAAGTGACAACAAGGCAGGCTTGTGAAGGAGCACTTCCTAAAACCTAATACCACGAGATCAGTCCATCAGAGGGTTTTACACAGTACATTATCACAGCCTGCAAAACAAACACAGACACTAGGACTAACGATACCGAAGCCGGCTGCTGCTCTCAAGTTCAGACACTGTGCACAGAAGATAAGTTGGAAGCAGCTTCACAACTTCAGCTTTTTCCTGCGTCCACGACCATCTGCAGTTCCCTCTGACTTCCGTTTCTGGGCCTATGAAAGTGGAGAAACATATTAGGAAAGATTTCACAAGCAGTGACATAAAAGTCAGTGCCTACCATACATGAACAGCACTGGGTATCATTAGTATTGAAATATGGAAGTACCAAAAGCTTAATTGTACACAGATTTGTTCTCTCTGATTTGGCATTTTATTTTGGCAAAATTAACTTTGAAAATAAAGCAGTTGTGTAGAAAAACATGTTTTTATTTCTCAATGTAAGGTTAAAAAGATGATCATTCTGAAACTGCAATTGCATCAGCTCTGGTGTGAAAAAAATGAATTTCACAGAAATACCCAGTGCTGGACAAATACTCTTTTGAACTAGAACAACTCAGTTAGCAATAAGTAAGTGATGGATTTGTAACTTACTGAACCAGTCTTTGGGCCCCGTTTCTTTTTCTCTGCCTTCTCCCTCTCCTCCAGCTCCATGTTCTCTCTCTCTATCAGTGTGATCAAGGTGTTACATCTCCTCTGCAGCTCCTACACAGGCACGCATGATGAAAAATAAATTACATTTTTAGGTAACATTTTTAAAACACCATGCGCAGTAAAACAGAAATATTACAAAGGAGCCAAAATTTACCATGGCAGTCCTGGATTTGAGGAACCAGTCGAAGCGGAACTGAGGTGAGTTGCGGATGCACTGACGCAGCTCGTCGTACACGCTTTCCTTGTCGAAGCCCAGTTTGTGAAGCATGCAGATAAGGAAGCGGTCCTCCTCCTCTGTGTAGTTCTTGCCTTTGTTGGTGCCGTAGGAGATACGGAGCTGATGGAAGGGAGCCTTGTAGCGACCAATCTGGGAAAGGAGACGAGAAGCATATTGAGGGGCCGTTAAGTAATCAGGGAGGGCAGATAATGTGATGATGATGATGATGAGATAATGAAGGGATCAGAGCAAGATTTAGAGTTTAAGTGTTTAACACAAGGCTTAATGAGATAAAACCAATTAGGTGGTTTAATCAAGAAATGAACAGCCAAATGGTTGACAATCAGCTACCTTGGAGTCCAGTGCTTTCTTAATGCTAATCCTTCTCTGGATCCTGGCCTCTCCTCTCTCTATCTGGGCCATGATCTTCTCGATGTCCTGCAGCTCGTTACAGCGCTCCCAGAATACAGCTGGAGGAAAGACACACATTAATTCACTAAATACGTAAAGGAGTCAAAAGTTTGCCTCTGAAATAAAGGATTTAAAATTTGGGTCATTACCAGAATATTCCATGACTTCCTCTGGAGTTTTTCCCTCAACCTCTCTGGCAATGTTCTCAATATCATCTCTTCCCCACTTCTCGTTAGCTTTGATGAACTGGTTGAAGTCGCGTTTGTTCCAAATAGTAAATCCCTGCAATGAAGGTACAGTTAATCAAAATATGCACAACCTAGATCCAGACATAAAACATTCAATTTTGACTTGTGGCATTTTAGGAATAAATTGATTGTATTTAGTGAGAGTAATCAGCACCTGTTGCAGCAGGTTCTCCTTCTCCTCCAACTCCTCCTCTGTGAGAGCCTCAGCCTCATCGATCTTACTCTGCTCTTCTTTCTGGAGCTGGGCTGAATTTGGCATGTCTGGATTACGTGGAACCTAAAGAGACACAGCCACAGGCCGACTTAGAGACTAAAAGAGATTCCTACTCCAACAACAACTAGACAAATAATCTATTTCTCATCTAAAAAAAACAAACATCTTTGCACCTTGTAGCCGATGGTCTTTCTGTAGAAGAGAATTTCCTTTTCTAGAAGCTCAAAAAGACGTGGGGGGAAGAATTGGAAGTCCTGGACATTCGGCTGCTTTGGAGGACGAGGGGCCTGGAAAATGGAGTCAAACAAACAAATGTTATGTATAAGCAGGATAACATGCCATCCTTCATCAGAACATTGTGATTACACCTTCTGTTGCATTGATGTTTCACATCCTCAGTGTGATTGTAGAGTGATCCGTCCCTACCTTGGGTGCTTTGGGCTCACTGACGCGCAGAGCTTCTCTGAAGTAGGCATCCACAGCGTAATTGGCCTTCCTTTCTCTCTTGGGCGGCTCAATCCAGTTTGTAATGACCTGAATAAAAAAGCAAGAGGGGAGACAAGGTTACGATTCAAAGGTTCATGTTTTTGGAATAAGACATGAGAGACCGAATACTGACGTTGCTTGTCTCTTTACCTTTTTCTTCTCTCTATAATCTTCCCCTTCAAATGTGTACACACTGCTGTTCTCTGTGTCCATGGTGAAGTTTCTCAGAGAGCTCTCACCCAGTGATGACAGTTTCTCCTTCATCTCCATAGTCTAAAATATGGCGAGATTAGAGTATTCATTGTATGGCAAATTTAAAACTAGATAGAAAAAAGTACTGTCCATAGATTTTCTCTGATGCATCAAGACTCACCTTCCTTTCACCTCTCTCCAGGATTGCATCAATGTCATCATCTGTGATCTCACTCTCTTTGGAGGCAAACACATGTGTGGCACCGTGGCGGATAATGGAGAGCATCTCATCTTTGCCCAGCTTGTTAGCGCTTGGATCCACAAGTCTCCCTGTTAAACAAAAACGAGACGACATAGCAATGTACTGATTTTAAATTTCCATTCTGTACAAACACTTGAATTATGGCTGTTAATAAAACAGGAGAGATGAGCTACCTTGCTGAATAACAATGGAGTCCAGGCGCAGTTTCATCTCAGCCCTCTCCACAATCCTCTCCTCTACTGTGTTCTCAGTGATGAAACGAAACACGCGTACCTGCTTCTGCTGACCAATCCTGTGAGCTCGGTCCTGAGATAAAAAGATACAATTGGTCAAGGCCCCTCAAAGTGACACAGCACCCACACACATTTTTAGGTAAAGAAAGGATCAGATCCTGTTAACACCTTAAGACTGAATAATGAATGAGCAGTTCATCAATTCAAAGTACTAACCATGGCCTGAAGGTCGACCTGAGGGTTCCAGTCTGAGTCGTAGAGGATGACCACATCAGCTGTGGCCAAGTTGATACCCAGTCCTCCAGCTCTGGTGCTCAACATGAAGATGAACTTAGAGCTGTTGGGCTCATTGTATGCGTTGATCGAGATCTGAAAACACACAAACATACATGAAAACTTATCTCACTAAAATCACCTTATGGACTCCTGAGAAAAAAAAAAAACAGATGGTAATCAAACTGACATTGACATGACATTTTCTCATGCAAGATGTGAGCACCACACCTGTCTCTCCTCATGTGGTGTCTGGCCATCCAGGCGACAGTAGCCGTAGTTCCTCCACATGCAGTAGTCCTCCAAGATGTCCAGCATCCTGGTCATCTGACTGAAGATGAGCACACGAGAACCTGGAAAGAAGTCAAGGAAGAAGTCAGTCAAAGGAATGCATATAAACAAAAACTGTCCTTTCACAAAGAAAGAATCTGAAAACTTCTTCCACCACTTATGAATAATAAAACACAGGGGTTGTTCTGTTGGACAGTATCTAAATATTCTGTATTGTTCTGTATGATAACAACAAAGTCTCTTGAAATAACAGCATGGCCGTCTACATACCCTGCTCCTTCATCTTGGGCAGCAGCTTGTCCAGCACCACCATCTTGCCGCTGTTCACCACCAGGTGAAGGTCAGTTGTGTAGGGGGGACCAGGCTCGGCCCCGTCGAACAGGTACGGGTGGTTGCAGCATTTCCTCAGCTGCATGAGGACATTCAGCAGACGCATCTTGTCCATCTTACCCGCTGAGTTCAGAATGTCAATGTCCTTCATCAGAATCTTTGTGTACCTGTGACATGAGATAATATTACATGATAGTGTAGAACAGTTCAATGTCAGTATCCAGGTTATTTCAAGCTGGGTATAACTAAGAAACATAGGATTCACTTTAAGCAAGTTCAGCTTAACTGAGGATGCTTACCACTCTCGCTGCATCTTACTCAGGCCCACATACATCTTGATCTCTTTTTTTGGAAGCAGAGTCTTTTCTACGTCAGCTTTTATACGACGAAGCAAGAAAGGACGCAGAACCTACACAAAAAATGGCAGGTCAAAAGAGTGCTGGAACTCAAATAAGAGTAACAACGCTTAACATTTAGAAATTAGTTGGAAGTTGACATGAGAAACATTCAATACATACAGTGTGAAGACGTTCCACCAACTTCTGATCACCAAGGCAGTTGTTTGTGTCAAACCAGGAATCAAAGTCCTTTGGGGAAAAAATGTAATTAGTATCAGAATACATAACAATTTTCTTTGAAATAACAGACAATCACATCAGTACAACTGAGGACTCCAGCTTTAAAGTGAGTTTACCTTCTAGGGAATTCTTACCTCTGATGAGTTAAAGACATCAGGCAGCAGGAAGTTAAGCAGAGCCCACAGCTCATGGAGGTTGTTTTGGAGGGGTGTTCCAGTCAGCAGCAAACGATTGGTGGTCTTAAATTCTCGCACAATTTCTGACAGCTATTAGAAATAAAAAGGCATGTTTACTTATTAGGCAATCTTGTAAAATGCTAAATGGTTCTGACATATGTCAATATCTATTTTATTTCAGTGGCTATCTGACCTTTGATTTCTCATTCTTGATCCTGTGGGCTTCATCAATGACCAGGTATCTCCAGTTGAACTTCTTGAACACTGCTTTTTCAATGATGAGCATCTCGTAGGATGTGACACACACATCCCATTCTCCAGGCAGCAGCACGTCTCTGATCAGGGCAGTCTGAAATTTAAGCACGATTTTTGTTGTGTCATTTCAACCAGCAATATACAGCTCAATTTTGGTCTGAAGAGTATCACAGCAAATTTGTATATTATGCCAAGCAAGATGTTTTGGATAAACAACTATCAAATAATTCATCAGTGAAGCTAAAATTGGCTGTGGCCTTCAGAGTTCCCCTCACATCTTGCTCTTTCATCATTTTACACAAGAAATTCAAACCCAGTTCAAAGTGTACTATTGCAATCATCAGCCGGATTAGTGGTCTACTGATGCGATCAAAAATGCTGGTTCTGCACAAAAACTCTGACTTGCAAAATGAAAACTTGGGCTACTTTGCTAAGATGTTGTATGGTTGACCAAACTAAATTACCATTACCAGCACATTAATATCAAGCAAATAGGAAGCATTACACAGTATATATACACAGCATTTCCAGTTACAATTGGCTTTTCAGACAATCAAATATCGTGACACAGCCTACCCTCTGATCTCTGTCTCCGATCAGGCAGACTGCACGGAGTGAAGGCACCCATCTCTTGAACTCATTCATCCAGTTGTAGAGGGTGGACTTGGGCACCAGCACCATGTGAGGGCCAGGGATGTTTCTGTAGTGCTTCATATAACCCAGCAGGGCAATAGTCTGCAGAGTCTTTCCCAAACCCTGCATGTGAAAGATGGAGCAGTCCATGTAAACAGAACAATATTTTCAGATAAAATATATTTGTCACTCCCATTTTAAATGTGGAAGTTTTGACTCTTAGAGTTTACTGACCATTTCATCAGCAAGGATGCCGTTGATGCCATTCTCATACAAAGAGATGAGCCAGTTCAGACCACGGACCTGGTAGTCTCTCATTTTTCCTGTTTTGACGTCTAGATGAAAGACAAGAAGACACTCTATCATCACCTCTGCTCGTCATAAATATTTGCCATATGCTTTCCACTTAAGCCTAAATAAAAAACAGGTCATTGCTTACAGGAGGGAGACTCATCAAAGCGAGTGCAGACATTAGTAGTCTTGGTGCTCTCGTTCAGAAGCTCTTCATCCTCCTCTTGCTCTGTGCGACGATGGCGATTGCTGTCAGACACAGAAAAGAAACAATATATCAGAATTACATTTGGAAGAATTTACTAAAATTAAATAAATCTGAATTATTTGGATGTGTACTCACTCTCCGGCAGACAGCAGGTTCTGTTTCTCATCTTTCTTGATGCGAGGGCGCCCAGGCTTCATCTTCAAGGGGGAGGTGGGTGTCTTCTGTGCGGCTGGTTGGATGAAATGAGCAAACAACTCTGTTTGCTTCAACAGGTACTCAAATCTGTTGGTCCGGTCTGTTTGCTACATACACAGGAAGACATTGTTAAGTTATTTCTCCAAGAGCAGGGCAATGAATCATGTAATGTAAGCTACAGTAAAAGTGTCCTTACCACTTTCTCCTCATAACCTGGAGTAGAATCTTTAGTTTTGGATGAGGAGGAGGAGGATGCATCTTGTCCGTCAGGCCCCGCATCTGAAGAGGACTCTTTTCCAGCATCTGAAGAATCAGACTTCTCCTGAGCAGGAAAAAGGTAAACGGAAAACAGTCTTGTTCAGTGGCTATCATGTGATTTTCAACAACAGTAGAGAGAAACAGACTAAACAAACAGCCAGCTCTTTCTGGGATCGCCTGTGGACTCCATACAGGAAGAGGGAGAGAGATGCATAATGACTAAACTCCTGGCTATCATGGCTGACATCTCCAGCCTCCCCTACAGGAAACCCTAAATGCTTTGGGCAGGTCCTTCACTTCGCTGTGTATGAAAGAGCACTATTGCAAGTCTCAGTGAACCAAAACAACTGCATTGCAATGAATCACCATACTAAACCTTCTGCACTACTGTCTGTCCATTACTAGATAAACACTTCACACAGTTTTTGCTGCAGTTCTTTCTGCTAAGACACTTAAACCACTCAGTTTGATTCCCTCAATTTTTGTATTAAATGAATTCTTTGTCCCTTATTTGCCTTAATACACATTGTAGTGACAATTAATTTCAACATGTTGAATGAATTTAATACCCTTGTTATTTTCCATGCTTTACTTTGTGTGTAGTAGGTGCTTCTAGCTTCTTATGCTAACTTATCTAAACTCTGCATCCGTTCCTGTACTTCTGCTGCTGTCACACTTCAGTTTCCCTGCGTGGGATCAATGAAGTTTGTTTCATCTGATGTTATTTTAACTGTTGAGCTCCACACCTGAAAATCCCTTCCATTTTTTTAAGGATTTTAATCAAAACTCCAAACACACAGCAGCGGAAGCCAAGTAGCAGCATCCGTCCCCGATTACAAAAGCCACAGCTGCTCTCTGTCCCACTGAAAACAAAGAGGCGGATGGGACAGGGTGCTGTTCTTTACCGGTTTTTCCATAAGCCCGATCACACTTACAAGCGACCTGTTGGGTGAATCTGGCTTGAGAGTAAACAAAAAGCACACTGGGACTTCTAATGTGATAATCGGCGTGTGGCTAGGGGGGCTAAGCTAGCAGTCTAGGCTCTTATGAAACAGGCTGGCCTTAGCTTCAGTCCCGGGTGGATGAGACCGAGCCTGCTGTTGTCGGGAGCTAACAAGCTAACTAGCTCAAACAGCCCGCATTAACGCCAGCAAAGTGAAAGTTGAACTCAGTCCAATTTGAGGGACGGTAGTCAGGTAACGGACGGGGGTTTTAATAGGCTTTTCAGAGACAGGTCTGTGGGAGATCCACGCCGTGATGAGAAGAGACAAAGCCCGGTTTGAACCATCTTACCTCGGCTCCTCCGGCTTCTTCAAGTTCAGTCTGTTCTTCTTCCCGCTGCTCCACGCAGTTTGCGCTTTCGGACATTTTGGTCGAATTTCCCCTCCGATTCAGATATATCGTCCGTTACTCTGTTGCCTTACGTGATCCCGTATAAGCGCCGTTGAAGATTTTCGGAACTTTGCCTCGATAAATAAAAATATCTTGTTGTTTATAATGAAAGACACACCGGCAGCTCGCTGGCGGCACGTTCGCGCTGGGAAGATTGTTCTCGGGCCCCCGCGTTCACGGTGAGCTATCGCGAGACTTCGTTGTGCTGCCTTCACTGTGTAGATATTTTGGCACATAGGTTAGAATAGCTCTTTTATTATAATTATTTTGGTTCGGTTGATTTCTTAATAACATGATTTTAAAATGTTCTTGAGCTTGGACGAAAGGAAGGAAACGCAGCAATAACAAAAATCTTAGAGTAAATCAAAATCAATTCCAAATTTCTTGGTAGGAAGCTTGCTAGATCACACAAAAAATTTCCATTGTCAGTCTAAAAACCCCCAAATACTACAGTATACTATGTCACTTAAATCTGGAATTTCAGGAAACCACACCATTGGTTTTAAAATTTTAAAAAATATATAACTGAGTAGGTAGGAAATGTGATGGCGGACAAGAGAGTATCAAGGGACACCAAAAGAAATACTGCAGAGTTAATTTGATTGCTGATTTATTTTCGACCATTAGCCAACTTCTCCTCCACCTCTAGAATGGAGATGTACGAGGAGTATTTGAATGTAGCACATCAACTGTACAGAAACGGCACAGAAGTGCTCATATGACATAATGAGAATTTGACTATATTTAAATCTTGTCATGCAAAATGTTCAAAAAGATGGTTCACTGAGATATACTGATTTTATTACTAGAACTTCAACAATTGCGTAACCGGCAATGTTCAGACGACAATTGCTTCACCCGGGGGTCCTACCACCATCTCTGTCTACGGGAATGACGTCGATGGACGGTTAATCAGCTGATTCTGAGCGATCAAATGAACCAAAATAACACGGTTTTATCTGTTAAAAGTGGTTTAACATCTGCCGACAACTGACAGTATTCTGGTCGGACACGGTTGACATGCTTTATTGGGGTGAGTACACATCGTTAAGCTTCTGTATCGCGCTGATACACGGCGGTGTTTGTGCTAAGTCAGTGGAACCAAACGTTACTGAGATAACGTCAGGCCTGTTATGTTGCTTTGTTCAGTTTTTCCTTGTTGGAGGATTTTAGTAACACCTGTCGCTATGGACCTGGAGAACAGGCTCCGGAGGTGTAGTCGTATTCAACATTGGAACCGTGTTTTAAATGCTGGGCGTATAAAGAAATAGTTTAAATTAAGGTTGCAGCTAGCGTTAGCATGCTAGCCGCCTGTACCCACACAGCAAACACTGATAGCGACCGGTCGCTGTTTCCCTGCAGCAGCGAAATCAGAGGAAAAAATCAAGTGTAAATTAATATTACATACGTTATTACGGTGGCTGGTTAATAGATGAATCAGTATGTTGGACTGAGGACATTAAAAAAATATAGCAACATCATAATACAGTTACACGTCAAAAACCTCCACAAAGAAAATAAAGGCCAAAATTGAGATACAACCTCAGACAGTTGAAATAAAAACACCTAAAGTATTACGTCTGTTTTGGACCTGTTTACACGTCAAATATTCAGAAAAACAATACGTTCATCAAGCGTTAAGAAAATACACGTTTGTTTTCTTTTTAAAAACTAGATAGGTTATTTGGCTTAAATGGGGTTAAGTGTATAGAAAAAAGATGACTGTGTAATGAACAACTTATCACTAGGTCTCCAATTAGTTCTTATTTTAAAAGCATCGAACTTTGTTGTGTTCTATCATGGTGCCAAGCACAAAAACTGTAATTATGGTGTTTGTTTTATACTTAAAAGCCCAGTTGTCACAATGATGTAAAGCAACTTTTTCGCCTCAATAGTCACATCACAGTAAATCCTAAGAGCTCTGCATTCCAGTTGTAGCACATTAAAGCTGAGTACACATGGTCTGCCTTTGAATGCTGTCAATCTGTGCACTCGATGTGTGGACTGATGGTTGGGGTACTAATAAACTTTTTTCACTTGAGACATTTTGACTTGTCAAAGTAGGAAACGCACAAGTGTGACTAATAACAATATCAATGTACCCCTCTTATTAATAATAATACATTAATTTAATAATTTATTTTCCATTAAGTATGAGTGCAGAAGTTATGTGACCTTTTTAACAAGTGTAATTATTTCCTACAGATCGCTATCATGGACAAGATTTTGGAGGGCCTCGTGAGCTCCGATCATTCGGTACCAGTGAAGAGAGCCATTGTGAAGAAAGTAGTGGAAGCAGCAGAGAAAGAGGTGACTGAGGAGCAGTGTCAGTCACTGTTTACTCTCACCACCCGCCTCATCTTGCTTGGTGAAGATGCCTTTCAGAAGCAGATCGGCTTCCAGGTTTTGGATGCCTACGCACGTTACCACCGCCCAGAGTTTGAGCGTTTCTTCAGTAAAGACTTTGCCCTCGGTCTTCTCCAGCAGGGCTATGGCCAGCTGGACCGCAAAGACCCAGCCATTATAGACTACATTCACTGCTGCCTGCGGCTGCTTATCAGCTGCCCCTCGGTGCTGGAGATCTTCAGTGTGATACAGGTGGAGGTTTTAAGGATGGTGTGTGAACGTCCGGAACCTGCTCTTTGTGCCCGTCTGAACACTTTGCTGTCAGACTTTGTGCAGTGCATCCCGAGGGATAAGTCGGGCATTTTGTTCTGCCAGCAGTTGGTGAGGACCATCAGTTACTTCCACTGCTTTGCCAGCCAAGAGCGGGAGCTGAGAGAGTATGTAGGTCAGGTGACTAAGGTTAGCACACTGCTGCAAAACATCTGGAAGGCTGACCCAGCTACACTGCTTCCCTCACTGCAGGAAGTCTTTGCAATTATCTCTTCCACAGGTGAGACTTTGTCAGACTTTCCTTGCTTCTTTCCTTCCTGCCTTCCTTCCTTCTTTCCTTCCTGCCTTCCTTAATTAAAAAAGATTTTAAAAGTATCTTATTTTATACTTCATCTAGAATTGCCTTTTTTTCTGTAGGATAATAATAGTATGCTATGCAATAGTTATTGATGTCCTAAAGAAGTTTTGGATTTTATTCATACATTTATAGATTTCTTCCTGCCACTAATGAAAAAAAAGTATTTGCATTTGGCAGCATGCAGCCACAACTTATATCCTTCCATTTATAAATCTTGGCATTAATACCAGGGTTTTTAGTGCACGATTGAGAACCCGGGAACAGTTCCCTCGTTTCATTTTGGTTTTTCAGGGCCCTGCCAATAGCTGACTTTGATCCCTTGGCTTATTTCTCTCATTTGTATAGGTTGGATGTTCATCCAGCAATATTCAGTATTACTGGCACACTAATTATTTTCATTTTTTTCATTTTGGAGGCAGTGGCCTCATTTTACATACTTTACATACTTTTTACATACTCAGTTCTTAGAGAAATTAACTTCAATCCACTAATTCAAAAAGTATAATTCCCCCAAGGCAAAATATTGAAAAGTATTTGTGAAGTAGTTAAGTTCAAAATAATTCAGCTGAAGTCAGAGCTGCAATCTTTTGTTCATGGTAAATTTTAGAGATGCCCTGAGCCGACTGTGCTTTGTTGCAAACGGCTGAACTGTGGAGCAGCACAAGATAAACAAACAGCAGGCAGCAGTTTCAATTGAATAGCCACACTGACAGCATGTGTCATTGAGCGATGCGAGCAGAGCCGCTTTAGGTTAAAAGGTCACTCTACCTCTATTTCAATGACAGTTTTCAGGTGAACTACACTTCTAAAATATGCTGTTGATCTTTAATATTTTGTTCATGCAGGGGACGATGCTGTCAAATCCGCAGATCCACACTCCTCTCCACAGATATTACACAAACACTATGAGACACTATACAAAGTATTACAGGAGGAAAGCAAAGGAAAGCTGTAATGCAGAATCTATTTAGTTAATGTAGAGCTATTCAGTGTTTATTAATTAGTAAGTAGGCCTACTTTAAGTGTGCTCTGTGCAGCTGTGTTATGTATGAATAAATAAATATTCTACTCTACTCAATATCAGCAGATACTCAATAGAACTTTGATCTGGATCAAGGACTGAAAACGTGATTTAGACATCCCAAGTGAAACGATTTTCAAATGCCTGGACAGGAGATGGACAAAACAACAGGATAACTACCCTGAAATAAACACAAACATTGTGAAGCTTACAATTTATTTTTAATAGTGCCGTCTTACTGCTGAGGCTGTAGTTTGCGCTGCATTGTAACACTATTGTAAAATTTAAATGGAAATGCGTATTAGTACCCCAGACTTACTGATACAAAAATCTAACAGGTACTACAGGTACGATTTATTTTTTGCAGACCCCTCCTTTGACCCCTCCATTGCTCTGGCCAGCCTGGTCCAGCACATCCCTGTCCAGATGATCACAGTGCTAATCAAGAGTCTCACCACAGACCACAATGTCAAAGACGCAAGCATGACTAAAGCACTCTGCAGGTAACCTTATGCACCTAGTCATCCACGATGAGTAGCTTTTGCAATGAGTTATTTTAAGTTATTTTTATCTATGCAAATTATATTAACAGTCTGTCTTACTATGATGTTGCTGCATTTTTGCACATTATTTACTCCCCGCATCATCATTCTCTCTCTGTCTAGGATGATTGACTGGCTTTCTTGGCCTCTGGCCCAACATGTTGATACCTGGGTCATCGCTCTTCTCAAAGGACTGGCTGCAGTTCAGAAGTTCACTATTCTCATAGACGTCACTCTGCTTAAAATTGAACTGGTTTGTAGTGAGAACTCCTCATTTTGATTTATTATGGACCTCAGGAACAAGCCAGATGAAAATTGTATGCATCTTTTAGAGCGACACAGATGTTAAACTGCGGTAATAATTAAGTTAGATTCAAGCAATTTTTCTTAAAGATATGTTACCTAAGGCTGGTGAAATGACTCACTTGAATTACCGCAGCAATTCGCCAGTTTGTATAAATGTATTCATGACGTAAAGATTTATTTTTTAACCCATAGGTATTCAGTCGTCTGTGGTACCCTATTGTGCGGCAGGGGGCGCTAGCTGTGCTCTCCCATATGCTGCTGAGTTTCCAGCACTCTCCCGAGGCCTTCCATTTGGTAAGGGATCTCCTGTCTCCTCACAGCCCATTTCCCTCTCATATGACCACTTTATTGGTTTTCTCATTTTCTTCTCTTCTGGCTTAAATTACTTCAAAGCTGCATAGACTTCTTTTCCCAGAACCCCAGGCTCGGTGCCGCTTTCCCACTAATGATGTGTGAAACACTTAAATGCCGAGCAATGGCCCTTGAGTTGGCCAATTTCATTAGTATCTAAAAACATGAATAGTCTCAAAATACTCAGTAAATGAGACTGAAACCTCTGTGGGTTTCCTGATGTGCAACTACCCTCTGGCTGACCGTGCTGCAGATTTGTATGATTAATATTAGCTGTACCTTTCGATGTTTTCAGCACCACAGTGTCCTCAAGATTTTTCTCTTTTCATCCCTCACTGTCCCAGGTTGTTCCACATGTGGTGCATCTTGTCCAGTCTTTGAGGACAGATGGTCTCCCTACCAGTAAGGCTTTCTTGCTGCAGTTCACTGAGCTCATACACTGCATGATGTACCAGTACTCTGGCTTTCCTGACCTCTATGACCACATACTGGAGGCTATCAAGGTAAAAGAATGGGGAGCATTTCTCACTTCAAATGCTCTCATATAAATATAGGCATTTAAGAAAATGTTGATTCCTAGTTACATCAGAAGGTTTGTTTTTTTTACATCATATTTTCATTCTTGAAATTTTGAAGTGTGTTCTTTATTTATCTTCCCAGGATCTCCCAAAACCCGGAGAAGAGAAGATCAAGTTGGTGTTGAATCAAAGTGCCTGGACATCCCAGTCCAACTCATTTGCCTCAGGTCTTCTGAAGCAAGCTGGGAAGTCTGAGACAGGCAAGACTGGCCTGGTCAACCTGGGGAACACCTGCTACATGAACAGCATCATCCAGACCCTCTTCATGGCCACAGAGTGAGTTGTGTATGCAAACACTGCATACATATATACTTGTTGCAATTTTGTATTTGTATGCTGTAGTCTAAAAGGCATAAATATAGACAGTAGTTCACTTTGCTTTATTTTTCAGTTTCAGGCGGCATGTTTTATCGTTACATCTAAATGGTTCCAACACACTAATGAAGAAGCTCCAGCTGCTATTTGCTTTCCTCGCACACACTCAGGTTAGTGTTGTCCTGTCTAATAGATATTACAGAATATTATTACTGATGACAACAACAATTAATTGCCACGTGTGTGTGGTGCATGTCTGTTTCCTGCAGAGGGCAGCATACGCTCCCAGAAACTTCTTGGAAGCGTCTCGGCCACCCTGGTTCAACGTCGGCTCCCAGCAGGACTGTTCTGAGTACCTCCGATTTCTTCTAGACAGGTACAGCCGCACTCCAGTCAGATTGGATCAATCAGTAGTGATAGGATTGCATCAAGTTTGTGTTTCAAATTTTAAACTATGCAATTGCTTTTCGTTTATTGTTCCCCTTTGCCAAATAAATGAAATCAGGCAAAATTATACAATGTTAGTGCGTCATTTGTGTGTCCCTGAATGAAAAATGGAAAAAAGTTCATAAAAACTTAAGAACAGAGTGTTAAGTGTGCATGCCAGGGGCTTAATGATGTAAGCATACTTTTTTTTTTTAGAACTAAATGATGTGACTGGGAGCTTTTTGTTTAGACAGAAGAGATGTGGTACACTATCACAGCAGTGGCACAAAGTCAAATCAATGCACAGTTGTATTTACTTTCTCTAATGCTGAATGTCCCGTCTTGTAATCTCAAGGTTACATGAAGAGGAGAAAACACTTCAGGTCCTTGAATCAGCTAAGCCAAAGGTTGCCTCCCCTGTTGACACATGCAGCAAAGACCCAACCGGTCAGACTTCTCCAGAGGAGGGACAAGAGTCATCTTTGACAGCAGAAACCAAACCTGGAAAAGACAGGAGGACTTTGATAGAAACAATGTTTGGTGGCAATCTGATCACCGGTATTCGCTGTATGCAGTGTAACTGCATCTCTGAGAAAGAGGAGCCATTTACAGACCTCTCTTTGGCCTTCTGTCCTTCCACCTCTCAGGACAGCCCTCAACCTGAGGGGCCCTCAGAGGAGCCCAAGGTTCTCTGTCAGGGAGCTGTCAATGGCGGCAGTGAAATTCCTGAGTCAGGCTCGGCCAAAACCCCAGTCAGCAATGTCCATTTTGTGCCAGCAACAAAAAATGAGCCTCCTCTCTCTGTGCCTGACCTGGTGAACTATTTCCTGGCTCCAGAGATCCTGGACGAAGAGAATGCCTATTTCTGTGAGAAGTGTGGCTCCCTCCAGCGGGCTGAGAGGACCATGAAAGTGGTGTCGGCACCTGAATACTTAATCCTCACCCTGCTGCGATTCTCATATGATGCCAAATGCCACGTGCGGAGGAAGATTCTGGAAAATGTTACCATCCCACCACTCATGAGACTTCCTGTACATGCCCCTTCAATGCCTACACAGTGTTCCTCTTCTACCTCTTCTCCTCTGCAAGTGGATTCTCCTGAGAGCAGTGAGAATCTGGCCAAGAAGCTTAAACCATCTCAAAAAGATGAGGAAGAAGAGGAGAAAGAGAGGATAGATGGAGCAGTTGAGAAAAACAGAGGAGGAGAAATGTCAGTCGAGTCAGTGCCCTATGTCCTCAGCTCGGTGGTGATGCATTCTGGGATATCATCCGAGAGTGGCCACTACTACTCTTACGGTCGTAACATTAATGGAGCAGATGGAACGCAGCATCCAGCCAATCACTTTGCCCTCAAGGAGAATTTGGGAAACTGCCAGGCCGAGTGCAGCGTCTCCACTTGCTCAGCTCTCTCAATTTCACCTGAACAAGGAGACACGCTACCTAATAGCAGCCAGGAAGCAAGGGATTGGCTGCTGTTCAACGATAGCAGAGTGACATTCTCATCCTTCCAATCAGTGCAAAACATTACTAATCGCTTCCCCAAGGACACAGCGTATGTGCTCATGTACAGGAAGCAAGAGCTACCAGGGCAGAGTGTAAATGGGGGACTGACGGCAAATGGAATGAGACTGAGTGCTGAGCCTCCCCTGCAGAAAGAGCTACTGGATGCTATTATCAAGGACAACAAGTTGTATTTACAGGTATGTGGGGGGAAACATACTTCTGCCACCCATTGAAATCAGTCCCTGTAACTTATACCAATAACTGCAAGCCAAGTGTCAGAGCATTAGAGCAAGTATTTAATCTGCTGCTAAGAGGTTCAGTGAATATTTGGCTGAAACGCTGTGTTTATTTTCATGCTTTACATACATTTGACTTGTAAAATCATCACCACTAACCCCTCTAAGTGTGCGGTTACTATGAGCGTTGAGGGCCGTACAAAATTCTCTCAGGTGGAAAGAAGCTGAGGGAAAACAGGCCGTACTTTCACAGATAACTAAGAGCCTACAGAGTATAGCAGATTTTTTTTTTTGCCTGAACCTGAAGCCAAATCTGAGCTGTCCTGTTATAAGACGTGAGGTGTAATTTCACGAGTCATTGAACTGTGCTGTGTTGTTGACTTTCCAGCGCATTTGTGTAAGTGACTGAAGGAAATGACCTCTAGAGGGTGCTATAATAATGTTAAGTGGCAACACTGATGCACTGTCAGTCACATAGAAGTACACCAAAGCTAAGTGGACTCTCTCACATAGCATAAGTTAAGTATATGTTTTAGTTTAGACTTAAAAATAATCTAATATTTCTCCTTCGTCCATGCTGTCAATAGGAACAGGAGCTCAATGCTCGGACCCAGGCTCTCCAGGCCCCTTCATCATCCTGCTCATTCAGGCCCAACGGTTCAGATGACAATAACCCACCAGGGAGCTGCGGCCCATCTGGTGGTGGAGGAGGAGGAGGAGGAGGGGGCTTCAATACCATTAGCAGACTGGTCTTCTGAAAGAAAAAATGCTGCAGGAAACCCAGATGAACTGACACTGAGGGAGTGCTGAACTGTCATACCATTGATGTGCATATAACCTCCAAAAAAAAGAGCACTGAAATGATTTAAAAATGCACAGACACACACATTCACACACACAGCATCCAGGTGGGTTCTGATCCTAGTTTTGATTTTGTTAAAGTCTTATAGTTTTGATGAAATAGTCTTTATACCACTGCTTAGGTCATCATTTAATAATTTTTAATTTATTTGGTTTATTTTTTTGTGATCTCAACATTGTAATCTTTCATTAATTCTCCAAATTTCAAAACTTTAGGTACATAATACTTATTGGTGCAAAGGTGTTCGCTCCTTTAAATAAAAGGAAACTGGCTAAATATAATTTGATATTAGAGAAAGAACTTTATATACACTATACATACAGTATTTAAAACTTGTTTAGTTTGGAACATGTTCATATTTTCTGGCTTCTCAGTGTGTTTATAATATTACCTCACACAAAAACATACACACACAAACATATGCAAATACATGCATGTGCAGTGCACAGTACAGAAGAAAGTGTTCAGCTGTATCATAAACAGACTTTTTTTTGATTTGTCATAGCTCTGAACACACAGCTCACAATCATTGTTTACTTTTATGAATTGCATGTGGCTTTTCTTCACAAGCTGTGGAGTTTGATTTTCAAGATATTTGAAACTTTTTTGATGTGTGCTTTGGTGTTTTCTAGGTTTCATATCCCATGCAATAAATGTACATATGACTTAAGATATCATTCTGAATAATTGTAGAATACAAAACTGTATAATGAAAATGGAATATTTCCAAGATAAAGGCATTTTCAATATGCATATTTAATGCTGTTCTCCCACTAACAGGTAGTGTGATCTACAGAGAACTAAATTTGCAAACTGTTTGTTTAAACATATTTGAAAAGATTTAACTCTTTGACGGCATATTTTAATGTATTCCTCTGATTTGATCATTCAGGGAGACTTTTGTGTTCATGCTCGATTTTATGTGCCTTTTGATATTTAATGCAGATTTTTGAAGAGGAATTTGTCAGGATATACACCTCAGCTGTACTGTGTTCATATTCTTTATGGCTTCACCTTTCCCTACAGTAAAAACAAATCAGTATTTCTTGTGTTGTCTAACCTAACCAGGCAGGTTACTTAAGGTAAAGTTATTTCAAGTGGTATGTTGGCAATGAGGTTGGCAGATGTTGGGGACTAAACTATAAATGTAATAGTTAACACGTGATGATACAAATGTTAAACAATAAGAAATGATGAATATGAAAGGAAATTAATAAATACTTAACCGAGCGATGGTGAGGCAAAGCAACAGATGGTATCTGGAAACCTTAAATTCATTTCTGAGGAAATAAGCCAAACACCAAAGGTTATTAGTGTGTTGTTATGCTCAAACATACATCAATGTCTGCATCACCTTACTTGTCACATTTCCACAAGTCCATGTCTCCACTGCAAAGAATATATTGACCACTAGGAGCCATCTCTAGAACTACATCCTCATTTGAATCGATCACCTACTGTACATAATTTATATTCTTTCTTGCAGTATGTGCAGACCCTGACATGACCAGTGCCAGGTAGCTAGATCTAAGCGTGGCAAGGTCTTTTTGATGCTGCAAATAATACTTTTTCTTATCAATTAAATGCTTCAAATTGAAAATTGTTTAATGTGCAATTCAGTACATTATCAATAGCGCAAACCTCAAGAATTCCACTCAAAAAGATGCAATTTTTTTGGAATGTCAGTGACTTTGTTGATTAAAAAAGAAATACAGAACTGCACCTTGTTGCATAATTCATCAAAACAAGCACATGCATCATCCCATTTTTGTTTTTGCTTTGACTGCAAAATATTTTTGCACAAATGGAAGTGAGTATAAACGAAGCAGTGACTGAAAAGGGAACTGGGAAATCACATGCAAACCACGGACAGAACAAATGACTGTAAATGATTTGCGAAGGTGCCATGTATAACTAATTAGTAATTGATATGGTAAAAACATTGCAGTAGCACTAAAGCTTTCAAAGGGCATTTGGAAAAAAAATCAATGATTCTCAATTATTAATCAACCAAACCATTAGACTTTTCTCCTCACTTTTGTTGAAATATGAACTCTTGGGAAAGGTGTGATATTATGTCTTCTCTTTAAATGTAATGTCATATTAGAATGTTATACTTGCATGAGTTTTAGGTTTTTATAATTGCATCCATTGCAAACTGTATGTACACATATTCATTTGGCACGCACTGACAGGGAATAAGCACTGGTCTGTTCATCTTGTGTAGGTACAGATGCACTGCAACAAGAGACAAAGCTTCACAGACACAGAACCTGGTGCATCAAGAACATGGCTCACAAGCTATTTGATGCAGTATCACTTAGTCTGTAGCGCAATGGCATCATGAAAACGAATTCATTAACCGGAATTGGTGTATTGTGTCTACAGCCTTTAATTGCTCCCTATTTCTTCATCAATACGGAGGCTGTTGAAAGAGGTAATGTGCCTGTACAATGGCAAAGTCATTAATCATAGACTAACAGGGGACATCCTTTGGGGGAAGTGTTTACCATTACAATAGCATTCCAATAAGATTCCTCAAATACCATTCTAAGTCCATGGAAAGCAAGTCTTTGCCAGTGGATTAGACCAGTTATAGATGCTCTGCTGAGTCCAATATATTGATCAGATCTGTGTGGTGAATAAGATCAATATTAGACATACAAATAGAACCTTTTTTTCTAACCACTGTGCAAACAAACAAACAAAAACAGTGGTCTGTCTATTTTAGAACACAGTTAAAAAAATAATCATATGGTATAAGTTTGTAGTTTCAAGCCAGGTTAACAATTTAAAAAAGACACCAAATATTTTAATCCCTTTTAATAAAAAAAATGATACCAGAGAATACAAATGCCAAAATAGGAACTCTAAGAAATCAATGAGTGCATTATGCTTAATACTACTATACAAAGATTGCATGATTTTTATGTTGTCTTCAGGGAATAAACATGCATTATGGATGGTGTAGTTCAGACGTGCAATGATTTTTTTTTCTTTGGACCTTTCTTTTCACATTAAGGCGTGTCTTTTCTTTGTCTTTGCTCCAACTGTTTGAGGCCACTTTTTCAATTCACCCAGACGTGCAAACAGCTTCAATACATCATGTTTCAAATATCAAACGGCCCAACGTCCATTTGTCGTTTTGTGGGACGGAACGTAAACGATAATTGAACTACATGTCCCATGTTTGAGGCTCCATAGTTTTTCCCTGCACGCCGCCGCCTCCCAGCTTCGCCCTCTAAACTCTTATTAAAGCAAGCAGTGCTGCAAGAGCACAACATCCGGCGGAGACTTTCAAAATAAATTTCCCCATTATATTGAGGGGAACGTGTTGGAGGAATTTATTGTGAGGCGTTAATATGAAGATTGCCTTGAAGGGAAATTCTGTAATACACGAATTAAAATTGTCAACTTGAATTGTGAATTTGTTCTTTATGAATCGCTTTTATAATTAATCATAACTAGACATCAATGTGAAGGATTGAACGTATTAGCATAGATAGTTAATGCTCCTGAATATGAATCAAAAGAAAACAATACACATAACTGACTTTAAATGTCGATTTGTAGGGGTTAAAGTTTGTACTATAGCGGTTGAATTTAAAGTTCCGGTCAAACCAAGCATTTTATTTTGAAAGCAGAACTCCCCACACTTCCTGCCTTTTTGCCGTTAGCCCCGCTAGCTCGACGCCGCCATGTTCCAGAGGAGGGTGAGTTGAGGGAAAGACGGAGCCACCCTGTCAATCATAATTAAGGAACCATGGGAGTAAGCTGGTAGGGAAGCTCGGCGGAACCACTGTGTTTACGGTGAACATTGTTTTACATTTGCCCCCCTAAAAACGACAACTATGCGCCGGTCCACTGTGGGACGTTCACGTCTGACCTCGCCAACTGGGATTCGCTCCACTTTGACGGGAATTAGCATGAAGCTTCACATGTAACAACAAAAAAACTTTGAGCCTCCTGCGCCTGTTTTTTGCCTTCCAGTTTGAAGAAAATACAAAGTGGCCGTTGATATTTGTACAAAAGGCGGTGCCGTTGAGGTTTATATGAACTCCAAGCTCAGGATAAACCCGTTTATTTGACTACAACTCGGGGGAAAATCTGGTCTGTGCATTTCAGAGAGCTGCCTTGTCGGTGAGTCGACTTTCGAGAAAGGAGTGACGGTATTTATCGCCTTTACAAACACTAAATTTGAACTTTTTTACATGCCAACTTTTGTGCTTTGTGTTTTTTTTCTTCAGGCACAAGAAGGAACCCGAACAGAAATCTGCGCTCAAAACTCCAGAGAGAGCAAGAAAGGAGCAGATATGAGTGGGGGAGATATGGTGTGTTCAGGGTGGCTGAGAAAGTCTCCTCCTGAAAAAAAGTTGAGACGTTACGTAAGTGCACTTTATATCCTATTTGTTTCGTTGCAGCAAAGTCATTACTGTAAATGTGCCACCTTTATCCCTGGACACTTCTCACTGACAGACACGCGAAGGCCTCATCTTGTGTGCTTTTCCACAAATAAGCCATTTTCTGAATCAGAGAAGTGTGTGTGTGTGTGTGAGTGTGATCATGAGTTAGCAGGTAGGAGTTTCTGTTTTGCTTCAACAGGGTCAAACCTGAGCTCAGCCGTGAGACATTCTGCTTTATCCCACCATGCAGCCATCCAACCTCACCTATGAGGATTTCCCTGCACTAATAACACAATACATTGATAAGCTTGCAAAGTAATGCTCGTGCAGCCACAGTCCGTACTACCTGTGTCAAAGGTGGTGGATGGTCACGCCGAGAGTTAAATGATTTACAAAACAAGAGCGGATTACATCAAAAGATGACCCCATTCCTGCAAATTTCAATCGTGTTTGTAGAGAGATGTTAAATGTTCATAATGAAGTGTTGGTTGTCAGAGCTACTATAACTATTATTGTTTACAACCCTACGCTGATCACACACTTTCACACATCAGAACAATACATGTCTTTTCTGAGCCATTCATTTTTTACACTGGCAGTGAATCGTCACTGGTTTGTGTGTGATTCTCTGTGCTTATTCGTTGTGAGCTTGAAAAAATGGTTTTAGAGCCGGCTACAGTGCTGAAACAAAAGCAAATAACTTCAGTAGCACATGTTAGCTGTCAAGTCTACATGCTTTCCTTGTGGATCAGTGGATATTTCCATTATTGATATTTGAAATGCAAGGCCCGCAACTTGAGAGGAGGGTTGTTTTCACAGAAACCACAGGTCCGATGAAGTGTTTTTTTCTGAAAGCAATAACACTAAGATGTAGCCACAAAGACAGGATTTTTACAGGGCTTTCTCACATTCTTAATGGAATTGTGACCGATGTGATGATGAGGAAGTCCAGATCCTAGCTCACTATCTAATCATGAGCATTTTTTAATGTATATTTCGCAACACTGACCAGACATGATATCCAGTATTTGAAATAATTAATTTTTAGTGTCGCCCTGCTGTACAGTTGCTGGGAACTTCACATTCTCGCTTCAGGATGTTCTCACTTGAGATAATCCCTACGAAACCAAGTGTTAGCAATAATCACCCAAAATTGTTCTTTCTCAACAGAGTAAACAGCAGGCAGGCGGAAGACTTAATTATTCTCAAGGGGATATAGCAACTAGCTGCTCCAGTTTCTTAACTGTGGCCACAGTAGCACTGAATAGCCACGAGTTCATCTCACAGCATGTTGAGGGGCATGGGAACTGTTCTGATGCTGTTGTTATAAAGAAGATTTTGAGTGGTTTGCAAGCTACATTGCTGTTTGTTTTGTTAGGCAAACAACTGTGGTCTGTTGTTACAGTGGCTTTTTATTTTTGAGAATTTTTGCATTGCGAATTAGCGATCACAAGTCATTAAGTTAAACAAAGGAAACATGGGAAACCACTTTTCCAATTTTTGTTTGTTTTTCCCCCTTTCTGATTAGATTGACTGGAAATATCTTTTACTTGATTGACACTTAAAGCTTTCTGTATCCATATTGTTCTTTTCACTTCAAAATTAAAAGTTAAGTTTGCCTGATATTTGACATATGGCGAACATTTATTTTTGTTTTCCCTTTTTAGTACATTGCTAAGCTTAACATTTCATGAAATCTAAAAATACTAATTTTGAAAGGTTATTGTGCTTGGTCACATGAGGTTTTGTAATCCATGAAGTGCTGACTATCCTTTTTTTGGCGGATGACAAATTGTTCAATCGTTACCCATCTGGGAACTCACCAGCAGCTGTTTGCGTTGATGCCTGAAATAAATAGAGAAGTTGATTCTTTTCCTAAATAGAAATCACACTTCTGGTATTGAAGCATTGTGGTTTTAGGCTGGCAAGGATTTGTCATGGGATAATTTTTGAGCTGAATCTAGGAATTTGGTGTTTGAATAATCTGGATAACTTTTTTTTTACATTTTGATGAATCTATATTGTTTTTATTTACACACGGTCAAAAGGAAGCACTTGCTCAAAGTTAGCTGCTTGTAACTTTTCCCCCTGGGTGACACTACATTTAGTGTAACTGGTAAACATTTGTTGGTAAATTATAAAGAATCAAATAGAATAGATAGTGTGTGAACATGCCACCACCTTCAGCTCTCTTTATTAGTCCCATCTCCAGACTGAGCAGTGGTAGACTAGAAGCCGGGGCCCCTCATTACCTGATTAACCACTCAGGTCAAAGTTTGTCCCAGAGGCTCTGCTGCTGATTGGTGGAGCTCAAAGATGAAGGCAGTTCAGCAGACCTTCCTGCGTCTGAGCAGCTGCAGCCATCATGGGCTTCACACATGCTAGAAAGTGTTGCCTTTCCATTCATTACCATTAAAGTAAGTGTGAGGAGGTAATATTCAAAATTTTGCTCACTTGAACCAGTTGTTGAACCAATCAGGTAAGGTTTTGTTGATGGGCCAAAAGGATAATGTCATGCTGCTGAGTCATCCATATTACTGTGTATTGCTGTATTAGAAACAAACCATGGATGGAGCAGTTGATTTAGGCTGTGTCTGAGTTTCAAACCTTATAGCTGCCTAGTGACATAACCTCACAGCATGAATATTTACAGAGCACTAGTTTATGTATGTTTATTATTGATACAATCAGTGCAAAAATTGAATTAGTGTAATTTTCTGTTTGAATACAAACAGCCTGTTCTTTCTCTTTCCATTCCTTTGTAGTGACAGATTGGAATGGGCCATTTCTCTTTTGTCTCATTAAAAAAAACCTCAGCATTTAATAAACAGAATGTATTCAGTATTTATAATATAGCCTTAATAGTAGATCAATTCATTGTTGCAGTCAGAATTCTCTGAGAAAGGGTCAACGCTTTCTCCATTAATGTCTCATTCAGGCGCAGCATGAAGGTCTCTCACCACGACTGCTTTTGTAGGACTTTTCCCAGACAGAGTTTGTCATAACTGTATCCTCTGCGGTTTTCCATTTCATTGACACTGCATTTTTCATCTGGTTCTCCTTTTCCTCTTTAGTTTCTCTTACCTTTCAATCTGCAAATTTCTGTTGAGGTCCACTTGTAAAGTCCCTCTTCAAAGGAACAGCTTGGAGACTGGTATCTTCACAACATCCGAAGTGTGTTATCTGAATGACTGAAGGAGATGCAGGGATGAAGTTGCAAGGTTAGATTAGATTAGCCTTTGTCTCCTTAAGGAGAAATTTGTCTCGTGCATTTGAGAGAATAAGGTTGAACTAGGAGCGCAAATGTACAGTCAAACTCACCAGAATATTCCATGATCCTGTAAAGGCGCCTGTTTTCAGCACCACTCTTTTAGGAGATGGTGCACATGTGACAATACACTGCCATGTCATATCATTACATTTAAAACAGAGAGTTTATAATTATCCAAATTTCAAGAATTATTAGAAAACATCTTGACAAAAACAGTTCTGCTCAGATTCTCTCTTTAATGATTCTCTTACCCATTTAAAGAGATATGCTTCATGTTATTTTGACGTATTTTCTTGTTATTACTAGATGCCAATTAATTCTTACAACAAACCTTTCTTGTTATATTACAAACGTTCTCATTATTTCACAAAACCAACTCATCTTGTTAAAACCAACTTTTCTTGTTGTAACATGATAGGCTGGTATGTTGTTTTGTTGTAACATGATAGGCTGGTAGGTTATTTGAACAAGAAACTTACATGTTGTTAAAGCGAGAAAGAGTTCCATCTTTGCCTAAAGACACAACACGCTGTTGCCTAGAGCAATCATGCTGAATGACATGACTGATAAACATATAATGTGATGATCTAGACATGTGGTAGGGTAATTCATGTTATTGGCTGTGGGCTACTTTCGTTTTGCTTGTGTGCCTGTGTGTAAGCATTTTGTGTGGATTTGCTATCGGCGATTGTCTTTGATTGGGCTCTGATTTTAGGTTGTAGTGTGCAGTGTTGACAAGAATAGACTACCTCCCCCCACCTCTGGCCCTGCTACCTCCACCTCCCAACAGTGGGAACAATATGCACAAGGCCACATGACTGACATTAGGGATGGTGGTGTGTTTAAATGTGCATGCAGCTCAGCAACCCCCTCTCTCATCAGCACCAAAGTAAAGTGTCCCAACCTCTGTGTAAGACCTGCCTACCCTTCTTGACCACATGCTATACCTTATGAGGCTATAAACCTATGTATGTAGCAAACCTAATAACATTTAAGTGCTGAGTGCCATGTGTCCACCACCATCCCTCCACCTCCGCTCAGACCAGAGAATGAACACTGCTTCAGGTTGTTCCATTTCCTATATGTACAGTTTTACATATAGTTTTTAATCTGAATGAAAATATTTAATTAGTAATCTCTCTAATAGTTCCCAGTAGGTGTGAATGTGAGTATGTCTGCGTGTCTGTGTCAGCCCTGCAATAGACTGGTGATCTGTCAGGCTCCATACGGCCTGGGATGCAGTGATGGATGCAATGTACATTGACCGTGTCTACTCCCAAGCATCAAATAACACTGAATCAAAACAAATCAACCAGTTATTGTGATTTTTTTGTAGCCGATGTCGGCTATAATCACTCTTCTCATTTTAGCAACATAAACGAGTGTCTTGTTAAAACAACACGTTGGTTTTCTGAACAACAACAACAAATAATGAATAAATAACAAGAAAGTATATAAATTTACAACAAAATAAACTAATGTCCCAGACACACACTATTATCATTGTGTCATACATAGATGTATCATAATGCTAAAATATGTCATCATAACTTGAAAAACATGTAGTTATAATGAAAAAAAGGAAATTGCAAAAAGAGAGAAATGTCTTGTCGTAATTAGAAACTCAGCAAATATTTCTTGTCATGTGGCGACAATACTCTGCCAAAATGAAAGGAATATGAACCACTGACTTCCTGAGAGTTGGCTACCAACCCAATTTTGCCAATGTCTTTATGTTTACAAGTGTTTTTCAGCTGCTTTCAGGTACTGTCACTTAAATACTGCAACACCCATTCATCACAAAGACATGCTTCTATTTTGTCCTGCATTTATTCTCCATCTTAATTCATTAAAAAGATGTGTGCAGCACAAGAACTAATGCTTATTGTTGAATAGTTGGGTATATTGTAAACATAATCTTTCAGTTGATGATTCAGTTGTCAGGGAGCACTGCCTTTAAAAAAATATATTCATTTTATCATCACTGTGGTAAATATGTAAAATTACAGTAATATTGATTTTTTTTTTTGGGATTATTTTGGCAGCCCTAATTTGGCTTGGCATTTTCTCAGTCCTTTCCTCCCACCGCACATATGGATCATTATAATCCATGTAGTCCATTGATGTGTGGAAACAGATAAGGATTATGTTATACACTGGGTCCAGCCCTTACTAGGGCCTCAGTGCTGGAGCACAAGGCTGCTGGGTAGACCGGAAGAAGGAAAATATTGAACCCTGAAGGTCCTCCTCTGATGACTGTAAAGGGAGACTGAGGACATGCTCCATGCTGGTCTTGAGTCCTCTCAGCTGGGGGAATGCATTTACAGTACACACTGCTGTGGCCATTAGCCATTACTTCAGTCTTTGGCTGACTGGAAACAATTGTCATTTGCAAAGTAAAGAGAAAAATGTCTGCAACAAATGTGACAGCAAAGTCAAACGAAAACAAAAGCATAACTCTTTGATTAAGTAGAGGATTCATTAAATCTGCTTAGCAAGTGGAACAGAGAACAAACACTCACTTTCTGGTAACCCCCCCTCCCCACATGCTTGAAGAAACAAACAAGCAACCCAAACGGGATGCAACAGAGGCGTACTTGTGCAGCATTAGCCTCTTAGGCTAACAAAGAAAAATTACTGGACCGTGTCCTGACCACCACAACACAGTTCTCCATTTGGAGCGAACAGACTACTGCTGTATGATCTGCCACAGCTTGAAAATGGATTGCATGTGCCATTAATTATTTAATGTCCATTACAAACAAATAACCATTAAATATTAATATCTGTGCTACTACAATAGTTATCCATACCAGCCCACTTTTGTCCCAGACACACACTATTGCCATTGTGTCATACATAGGCCTATCAGTTGCATTGTGGCCAAATTGGTGACACGCATGGTGTCAAAGTTATACTATAATGACCTGCAAACATATGGTCAAAAGCACAACTGTTTGATTCTTATTTTGATCGTTTTGTCAGCAGAGCTTTGATTGAATGCAGTGAGTATGTGTTTTTTTTTTTTCAGTTGTTGAAATCTTTTATGACATGGACTGGCATTCAGGCCTTTGTTTCAAAACACAATAGAAATGAACATCGTCTCCATTTTCTTCTGGATATTTATAGAGTGTAGTAAGCCTGCAATCATGTCATTGCATCACAGAGGAAAACACAGCCACAAAAACAAAGCAGCCAGTACGAGCAAAGGCCTCTGAAAGTTGGCAGTGCATCATTTTTTTGACACATGGTAAATATCTCACCAGATTTTTGCAGCATCACATAATTGAGATTATATTTGAAACGTGTAATGAACATCACAGCTATCTCTGTCTTACGCAGTTTTCTTCATTTTATGTGTGTTATCCATCAAAGGTTTATGTGACAGCAGTTTTACGTGTTTTGACAATATGAATTACACATGCCGCTTCAATCACAGAGAGAAATAAATCTACCAAATTGATCGCTTTTGGATATCTTATTCTCTCTCTGTTAAAAAATCCATATGCATATTTCTGTCTTGTTTCAGTTGTGAATCTACACAGATCTGCATCTGGCTCCTGGTGTCTTTGTCTTGCTACCATGTGGTCACCAGTTTGCTGTCTTGCTGTTTTGTAGTATTTTTGAGTAGCATCTGGCAGCATCTGGTTGTCTGCATCAGAACAATACACATAGTTTGGAAGGCACAAAAGTATATTAAACTAACCTTGAGCCAGGCCCAGCTCTTGTCTCAGCTTTCACTCGCTTAATCTGTTCCTTTAACAGTAGACAGTTGTCATTAAATCTAGTTACTTTCATCCATAATCAAGATGAAGTTGAAATTGAAGGCGATTGTTTTGCTGTCTTGTTCGATTCTCTAGCAAGAACTTTACTATAGTATAAGCTGTGGTCTATGTTTAAAGCAGTGGATTTGTCCCTAAGGTCACAATGAAATTTAGTATGATGTTTGAATTTATATTCAGCTGAAAGTTGATGGTGCAGGCCATAATGGGGGAGGATTTTTTTGCATGCATACTGTAAAGTCACTAAAAATTGCACAAGGTAAAAAAGGCAAATAGTGTGCTGTCATTTCTGTCTGCATCAGGGTAGTGTTGTTGTGATGTGCAATTTATTTACAATTCCTCCCCAAAATTTTTGAATTACAGTATATTACTGTGTCCTTCTTTAAACTTCATGTGTTGCTTTAGTAGAACGCTGAGATTGTTGGATTGAATTGGTAGGTCAAGGCTGAAATGGAGCATTTTGTAAACAGATGTGTCTCTTTTTGCCTGGTGCAGCTGTTTACTGTCCTGTGTGCCAAGTCCACCAGCGGCTCATGGAGGGACTGCAGAGAATTGGTTCTCATGCAGGCTTGGTTTTCCTGTTTGAAACTTAGGAACAGATTGCGAGTTGTGTTTTCTGTTGGAATATGATTCTGTTCAGTTGTAAAATGATCCTTTTGTGCCATTTGTCACTGTGCCAAGTCGAACAGTTACAAGTGCAGCTATTATTAAATGCAGATGACAGAACCCTCTCAACTATTTGCCAAGGCTAAATGCACACGTCATCTTGTGTTATTTCTAATTCTTATGATTATACACTGATGGGACACAGATGCAATGTAAAGACAGAAGTCTCACATACTTGCTTTACATTGTTTCTCATGTTTCAACTGTGCAGCTAATGACACTAGACAGTAAAAATAGTATGTGCCATGAGGCTGCTTTCTATTTTCAGAATGTAGTTGTAGTCTCTTCTCGACATAGAACAGGGTAGTAGAGAACACAGATGGCCAAAGATGGTCTACACTCACCAGACAAAAAGGCTGAAGGGGTCTCACTCCCCATCAGATTGATGTGTGTGATGTTTGGAGAAAAAAAAGTATAAACAGAAGTTGGGCCAAATTCATGATAATGTGCATTCCCTGAATTCTTGCAAAGCAGGGGAAAACTTCAAGACTAATGATGTAGGACTACAAATATGTATGCAGTGTCGTGCAGGCTGGGATGTACCACAATGACAATAAGTTTGTCATCATTGTCGAGGAGAGTGAGAAAGCAAACGGGATGAGAATGACTGGAGTGCTTCTCAAAGCGACACCATTAGGCAGCCTCCATGAGAGCAGCTCTCTGTTCTCTCCCTCTTTCTTTCCGTTCCCAGTGCTTCTTGGCAGGCAGAGACAGCAGGAATGTGAGGTTGCTCTATGCTCCTCTTCGCTGGTCTGTCTGGGGTGTGAGCGCCTGGTCCTGGGCTGCTGCTGGCTGTCCAGCTTAGGCTAGGGTGGGCTGGACTGCACTGCACTACACTGCAATGCAACGCACCAGCTGATTGTTGTTTCTGCAGCACCGGGAGGGAAGAGGAGCCGCTCCCTGGCGCCCCAGCAAGGCATGGCCGCCCCTTCCTGTGTGAGGCGCTGATGGCTACCAGATGGCGGGTGAAGGGAGAGGAGGAGGGGTCCTATACTCTCTCACTCTTTTTCTCTATATCCTTTCTCCCTTTATGTTATTTTTCTGTTTGTGTTCTCTACTTTTCTCTCGCAAAATCTTTTTTTATTCACCCCATCCTCATCAGCTCCAACAGTTAATTGCTGTCTTAATAAAGGAGGATGAAAACAAAAGTGATGGTGAATCTGATTTTGCGGGTTATATATCATGCTACATTTCTCTAGGTGTTACATACCCTGACACAAAAGATGCCACTATGACTCACTTGTGATTGGTGACTCACTGAAGAATTGTATACTTTGAAAGCCTTCATGACGCATGCTCTCTTTGAAAGTCCCTAAGTAACATTTTAACATAAAGCTCTATTATCACTGTAGCTAGAAGTCTGCACACACCTGTTAAGCAGCAGCTGAGGTGTGCATGTGGTGCTTGATGGGCTGCACAAGAACTCATGAGAACTGACCTGGGTGACCGGTTGACTCACTGTGAAAGCCTGCTCCTTACCAACAGGAGGCCCTCTAAACTCAGTGCACATAGAGACCACTATTACCTCTTTAGCTGAGTCTCCAGGGTACATGGTCACAGATGACTGAACACACCTGCTTGATGAAATTAGCTCTCATAGCCTTGTTTGGAGGTTGACCTGTTCGTCCTTTTGTGCGGCCTCTCTCTCAACTAGTTTGAAAGAGACGTCAGATACATCTTTTGGCCTTGCTGCTTTTATCTTATTTCATAAAAGACTTGAAGAAGCTTGGCTTAAAGATGAAAAATGAGCAATTTTATGGTACTAAATTTATCATGATTAAAAATATAGCTGATGAGGGAGACCTAATTCCTTCTCCATGCTGGTTGTTTATCTGATTATGTTCTCAATTCATCCATTCACGGTTTGATCTTAGGAAATAGTAAATAGAACACCTCCCAGTGTCCAAATCGACATCTTCAGCGGTCTTATTTTGTCCCACCAGCAGTTCAAAACCAAAAGATATGGATATATAAGGTTAAGGGAAAATATTCACATTAGGAACCAAAGTGGAAGCTGCAGCCAATGAATTTTTGCTTAAAAATGACTTGAGCCACAGATTATCAAAATAGTTGACAGTCATTGACTGCTCGCTTCAGCTCTGATTTTGATGTCATGTAGTGTTATCTGGAGTATTCAAAGACCTGTCAATGAGTTAGAAAGTGATAGCTACTTGTCATTCTGTGTTTTGAATGTTGTTGGTGCTACTTCCCTTCTTATTTACACGTGTCAAAACCTTGAATTATTAAACGTTGTAAGTCAGCAGTGACACTTGACATCACAAGCTACTTCTTGACTTGATGTTATCAGTTTAACCTTGCCTCAGGGTTAGAAGCAATGGACTTGAAAAATATTGGCTAATGTGATGATTAAGCTCAAATTAGTCAAAAAAATTCCTCTATGTATGGTAGTTGGGAAATTTCTCCAAATGTCAGACATTACCAAGAAAAATTCCGCTGTGTCAAAACTACTAGTCGTGTGCCTAAGAGTGAAATGGCAGATGTAAGATGTAGGGTACCAAATGCTTCCCAGAAGGTCGTACAGATGACTTGACATGTGTTATCTTTCTGCAGATTCTCCAGGCTAGTTTTCAAAACAGACTTTCCCTGGGAACTTTTGTTGTATTCCTCTGCTTAATTTGAGCCTGTGGAGAAGTTTAGTGCTTGAATATGTTGGATGATCAGAGTGATCAGGTTTGAGGATCAGCTTTTGAAGGTAGAAATATGTGTGCCTGTATCTGTTCACTTTTAACTCCAAAGGTTCACCTGTCATTTACACACACACACACACACACACACACACAGATGCAGCTGGCACTCTAGTTATGTGTGCTGTGTGATCTGACCCTAGCCGCTGTGTCTGCAGCCCCTTAATATAGCCCACTGCTGTCATGGTAGTTTTTGCCCCTCTTCCCTTGCTCTGTGCTGTGTGTGCACCAATATCCGTGCATGTTTGTCCTGGCCTGACGACAGGCTGAGTTAGACGGGGGCGTTGGGGTGTCAGCCTGGAGACTAGATGCGAAATATTGCTACTGACCTGTGTAATTTCCCAGGTTACTGTGACTCAGACAGGCCCTCAATAAAATAGATGCTGTCTGTATCTAATTGCCATTAATTTGTCTTTGTATTTGGTTTTCAAACATCTCCTTAATCAATTTCTTTGTGTGTTTTAGAGTAGGAACCCTCAGAAGAAACAAATGGACCGAGAAAGATGGATGGCTCTTTGCTATTCACCACTGGTCCTGTTGTGGCCACTGTCCCTGATTGCATTAGAGTTACTATGGTGCTGCCTGATATCTTTGGCCTGGCCTCAAGCCAGAGGACATGGTTAAATGCGCACACATGTACATGCAGACACACACAGAGATGCAGCAGAGACCCCTGCTCTCAGAGAGCATTCATTTCCAGCATGATTGGGAGCTGAGAGTCTGGAGGACCTCCTCCTCATGTCCACCTACTTTCTTGGCATTTCTCTGATTTTTCCTTGGCACACTGCTCTTCTTTTTACACTTATTGTGGGTGTGTATTAGAAACTTGTGGAATACCTTGACTATCTCTGTCTCAACTCGAAACCCATGGCATTTGGATAACCAACTACTTACTGTCTGAAATCCAAGCAAAGCTCAAGGTTGGTAATTTGCGTTTGTTTTTGGTTTTAAATTACAATTTTGATGAACTATAAGCAACCAGATTTTTAAAATTAGTAATACAGGCAAGAGAAAATATAAATGGCAAAATTCATAATTGTAGAAAATGTTACCATCTGTAATATTCTTCTGTGGTGTGATGAAGTTGCAAAGGGAATTTCCAACACAAGCTTTTTATGGTCTGCAGGTTCAGTTACAGGTGGTCAGTGTAACAGACACATTTGCAATTTAGCTGAGATTTAAGGGGCTGTTTTGTTTCAGGAATAATAGCTCTCCCAACATCTGTGTTACATTTAATAACTAACCAACTGTTCTGCAGTGATGCTGGAATAAGAAAATGCTTTTATATTCTATCTTTTAAGTCTCAGAGACTTTTAAAATCAGAACTTTTTGCATGTGATTTGGTATGCATTATAAACTTAATATATACCACAGTCTGTGTTCCACTGTGAATGTTTTTTTGTCTGAACTGTTATGTACACATTTGGCTGGACTGCGCTGTTTGATTGTGCACAGGCCAATAGGGGCTGAAAGGAGAATTGTTTAAGCCCCTCTCTCCAGCGGTCAAGGAACAGCGCGATCATGTGAACCAAGTCTGCCATGCCAAAGGAATGTGTTGAATTCTAACGATGCAGCTTTGACAAGTGCATGTGACTCTGTGCGAGAGCTTAGATTGGCGAGGGCAGGAGAAGCAAAGGCAGAGAGGAGAGAGAGCAGGTAATCAAAAGGAAGAATGCAGTGGATAAAAATGTCAAGGTTGTGGAGGAGCAAAGCATGAAACATTTGACCTCTTGCTTATCTGGTAAAAAAAAAAAAGTATAAAAACTGAAAGACCAAACAACAAGGAGATACTGTAGGAATGTGATAAACCTGTGTTTTAGGGAGTAACATATCCTGAAGTCAGATGAGCCGGACTTTATCTCTAGTACAGCTTTGGTTCTCACGGCTGAGAGTGGGCTGCCATCTGCACTCACAAACCATCCTCAGAGTATGCAGATTGAATAGGGCACTGTATGAACAAGGGTAATTAAGTACATTGAGTCTGGGAATCATTTTCAACAAAGATTCCCATTGGTTGTATAAAGGAGCCATAGTAAGTGTGGTGTTAATGTATGAGTAAGGGAGTAACGCTGGGTTTCTGTCAGCATGTTTCTGTATGTTTATTAGAGGAGCAGTTATATAAAGGCAGTCTGATAGTCCGTTCATAAGCAGCTGCCGTTTTTGACCAACAAATCATCATTAGAGGATATTGACCTTTTTATGCATCAGTATGACGGGAATTTCCTTTGAAAAGCTGTTTACTTTTTTACATTCATTGATATGTTTACACAGAAAAACTGGACTGGAGGGTTAGAGCACAGTGCACATAATGGATGCACAACCTCCATTTCTCCATGCACTGAGCTTAATGTTGTTTCCTACTCTGAAGGGTAATAGGTAATGATTGGTGACCTGGATGTTGCTCTAGCTACCACAAGCCAATGTGAGTGCATTTTCACCATGCTGGAGGAGCAAGAACTATGAATTACATGAAAGTGAGAAAGATACTTAAGTAATAGAGCAAATGTTGACTGAGTATAATTTGTGCTTTGGTAGTCTTCCACGTCCACTGACTACGTTTGAATTCCTATCATGAAGACGCCTTATTTGAACCGGATTTGTATTGTTTTGCTGAATATTTATAATCCTTATTATTAGCAGAGTTTATGCAGAGCCTTTTATTCCTCTAATAATCAGATTAAAAGTGTAGTCAGAATTAGAATGTCATGTACAGACTTTGTTCAGAATACAGTGGACCATTTGAAAACAAATACCGTTTTGTCGGAAGAGGGTAAAATGAACCCATAATAAGAGTGTTTATTATTTAGCTGCTCACTCTGATTATTTCTTCTTTAAGATTATATAGTCTCTCTGTTTCTTTATTGCACCCCGGAGTTAAGTTGAATATTGCTGTTTTAAGTTCACATAGCACTCTGTCTGTCTGTAGCTACAGTAAGTTGTAGTTTGTAAGCATGTGCTTGTGCAGTGGTGGTGAAAGCATGTGCTTTTCACCACCATCGCCTGGTTTCCTTGTGCTGTGTCTTTCTCATGGGAACCAGCTTTGTTTGAATGATGTGTATAAACTTTACAGCTTCTTTGTTTTCTTAATCATGGTTGGCTGCTCATCTTGTACAACGCGGATTTCAAAAATAGTTGGGACACTGTTTAAAACATAAATAAAACAGAATGTGATAATTTGCTAAGCCTTTTTGACATATACTCAATTAAAACAATACAAAGACAGTATATTTAATATTTGACCTCATCAACTTCATTGATTTTTGTAAATATCTACTTATTCTGAATTTGATGTCAGCGACACATTTCAAACAAGTTGGGACAGGAGCAACAAAAGACTGTGAAAATTGTGGACTGATCCAAAAACACCTGTTTGGATCATTCCACAGGTAAACAGGCTCATTGGTAACAGGTGATAGTATCATGATTGGGTATGAAAGTTGTTCACAAGCAAGGATGGAGCGAGGTTCACCACTTTGTCAAACACATGATTGGATAAAGGCCTATTTGACCTATTCAGTATATTGTATAGAATGAGAAGCATGCTTCTGCTGTGACACTGCAGTCTGATACTTCCTTTTTTGTGTGTTTAGCTGAGAAAATATGAGAGGGATATACTGTAGCTCAAAACATGCAAGTGGTCTGAGTATTAGTTGTTTTTGTTTTTTTTTTACTGTTTCATCAACATTATCACCAAAAAATATATGAAGGCACTCCAGTGTGCGTTAATGGATGAATATGGTGTTAACAGAGGGTCAGAACCTGCCTTGGCCCTCTTTGCCTCTCTCTTGGATAGTTAAACTAAAAATGCACCAGTGTATAAATTTGTTCATTAGGCATAACTGAATTGGTTATAGCATTGGTAATAGCACAGTGGACTGAAAAGGTTAGGAAATGAAACCCTGAGAGAAGCTGTGTGCACAGGAGATGGTGAGTGCAGGTGAATTGAGTACGAATGAGTGCAAGCTGTTAGAACAAATCTCCAGGCATGCAAGCACACACCCACAGAAGCCAACCCACAACTGAAGAGAGAGAGAAAAAAAATGTCTAAAAATGCTGACATTGTTTTGGAGCCTTTTGCATAATGGTTGACTTGAAAAAATATTTTGCATTGTTATCTTTGCTGCCTGTATTCAAAACGAATGTGTGCGAGGGATTCCACACATTCTTCTCTAAATGCGAATCGCTGTACGGGATTCACATGAACACACATGCAGCGCACAACCTCTGAGGTATGTGTTCACACCACGCACATTCCCTTTCAACTGAAAGTGAAGCAGTATCATCTGAATGTGACAACAGAGAGTGGAGGTGTGTACCAGTTTCAGGCCACTGGCTGAAAAAGGAGGTGTGTCTTTAACTTAACAAGCCTAGGCATGCTCAACAGCTCAGCTCGTTGAACAGGACACCAAACATGGTTAATGCAAGTACTAAGAATAAGCATGTTGTATTTCTGATCTAAGAAAGGCAGCTCATCAAAATATCATTTGCAGCAGCACCTCAATTCATGACAGCATCACTAATTCCCTGTCCTTTGAGTTTCTGTTAATTCAATGATTTAACTGACTAGACTAGAATAACTAGAATAATTGGGAACCTAAATTGTACTTGAATCTCATTGTGTCTTCTGTTTTGCTGCGTAGCCGGGCACTACTTTTTTGAATGGACCACCACTGGCCAACACAGAAGTGCATATCAGAGTCCATTTCCTTATCTCTGTGTACGGCATCTCAAGCCATTTCCTGGTGGACGGACACTAGCAAGAGATGGGCTAATTAGATCACGTCTAAGGCAACCTCTCACTGGCCACTAAATGTGATTTGGAATAATTTTCATTGGCCTGATTGGATTAGACTGCTGCTGTTCACTGCATGGATGAGGATTGGGTTAGATGCACACAGAGTGAACTAACATTGTATTAACAAGGTACCTATTATCTAGCTTTTTTGTCTTATTGTAATCAATCAAAAATGTTTAAAATATAAAAACTGCACTCTGTGGCTTCATTGGTGTATACTGCATAAAATAACTAATATGAACATAGCCTCATTTAGAACCCATGTATAGGCTGATATTGGCCTACCACAGATGTATTGGTATTGGTGTATATGTCAGATATGTAAGCTTTTTTTTTTTTTTTTTTTTTTTTACAGATGACAATGCAGAAAAACATGCTTGGGGTGATTTAGAAATGGTGTCATCACATAGTTTGTCACATTGCAGAGCGTGATGCATCTGCACAAAGCAGTTCTGAGCGATCAATCAACCCTTTAATGTCATTCAGCACAGGGGACAATGCTCAGAAACACAGTGGCAAAATATAACTGGGGTCAAGAAATGATTCAATGATTAAAACTATAAACCAGCACAAAATGAGCAGCACAGATGAGCAGATGGTGGCGCAGAGTCAAGCTGTGTCTTCATGGTAAAGTTTAGTATTAGTTTGTGAAGTACATTGCTGGAACACTAATAAAAATGACCCCATCATTCATCATTAAGGTCTGCGGAGTTGAGCAGAAGTTCATGTCGCTTTTTTAACGTGCAGTCTTCGAGTATTATAAGATATGGCATAACTGCCTGACTGACTGTACAGTTGAAATCACAGATTGCTCGTCTGGTACACACTGCTATGAAAATTATAAAACCGTACATAATGCTTGTCCCTCCAGACAATCTATCATCAGACAGGCACAGAAAACAGTGTCTGATCCAAGTCATGTTCTCCACGCAGATATCCGGCTCTTACCCTCTGGTAGAAGCTTCAGGGTCCCCCAAGAGCAGGTTGAACTGTTCCAAACATTCACTTCTGCCCATGTCCAATAAGATTATCAGGTGATGTAAGATGTTGGCCATTGGGGCTTTAATGTAATGTTGGATGTTGCCCATGGGGGTTGTGCAATATGAGGCTATTGTCAGAAGGTATGGATGTGTATGTACAAACTGGGTGCACAAAAAACATAATAAGAAAAGAAATCAAAACAGATATCTGGTTTTGCAATGAACCCTTCATTTGTAAAGTATATGGGCCAATATCTCGATATTGGAATTTTTTTTACTTCAAAATATCCATATTTGCATCCGCCCTAAAAATCCAGTATTGGTCTGTCTCTAGTCTCATTATATCAAATATGCCAAACACTCACACATAGTCCCACACACTCACCCACAGATGCTTTTCAGGCCTGACCATGGAGAAGTCATCCATCTCACCATGCAGTGATCCCCATACAGGAAGCAGTGGGACCGTCATGAGTCTGCTGCTCAACCCACAACCTCCTGTAGTGTGAAACCCTCTGCTTCACTGAGAGCTGCAAGGCTGTGCCACTGCAGGCTCTCACTGAAACATAAAATGCAAAAATATCTCAGAAGGTCCACAATAAAAATCTGCAATATTACAGATGGGCCTTTTTGTACTAACTTGTGCATATGTAGGGCTAAATCAAAAGCCACGTCTGGAATTCAAAGTGGGATGGTGCAGTTGTTGGCATGTGGGCACAGCTTGTTGAATAGTGGCTGATATTTTTGGTTCTGCCCACCTATCTTGGGCTGGCGTATTGTAGGTGTACTGTAGTATAGAAGCAGTTTGCAATGGGGGTTGGGGTGGGCAGTTGTTGCCAGGGGAGGTGGTGTGTTATTTTCAGTCCATTGTGTCTACTTCCTGTGGGTCAGGGGTTATTGGAGCAGGGTGTTGCAGACTTTACGGAGTAGAGAGGGGAGGGAAGTCAGCAGGGTAGGCAGGAAAGTGGCGAGACTCACTCGACAACAGTGGCTGGTCAGCAGCTTGCTTACCTTGCTTCTCTTGCAAGGTTTCTCATTTTTAGCAGCGCAAAGCTTGGACTCTTCAGAACCAGGTAAAGAGTCATGAATTGCATTTTAATGACCAGTGAGCATGTCAATTAGCACTTGGTTTTGATTGTTTGACTACACTGTTAGCAGCATTTTACAAATTAGCTTGTTACTCTCATCAGAAGGTTAGAGACAGACTTAACTATTAAATGAGTATTCGTCAACATCAGTACAGAGATGTTTGTTTGGGGCGACAGCACACCAAAAAATATGGAGGACAGGAAATGGATGGAAGCTTGATGATGCTTATGTAACCTGAACAACGGTGTTGTTTGGATCATTGGGTTGTCGAGAGCATTGCTCGCTGCACTTTGATTCAGTGTCACAGCAGGATTAATCCTTTACTGAATCATAGAGAAATAACTGTGATCGTAAAATAACACCCTTGAAATGAATGGCTGCAGTGGAGTGTATGAATGACTGTCCATAACAACAGCAAGTCCGCCAAAAGACAGTTAGTTTGTATGTTTGTCAAAAGGAGGACCCTTAGTGTTAAAATATGATAGTAATTGTCTTTTAAATTCTATAAAGATAGTTGAGAGCCTTGCCTACGCTAAGAAATGGCCATCATGAGTGCTGCCCCATGTGAGTGCACTGAGAGCTCTTGTGTGAAGAGAACATTGACTTTGCAAAATTGCATTTAAATAAGAAATCTTACGACCACAGCAACCTTTGTCTTCTCTCTGAGCCTTTGTTCTGCAATCAGGTGTCACTTTGTTTTGATGGTTAGTGGCAAGTTCAGTGCTGGATTATTGTGTCCATGTTTGTTATTGGTTATTGTAATGTTTCTACACCTGACAGTGTCAAGATTTTACTTTTTTTTTTTTAGAGACATCCAAAGCTCTCCACCGGCTTGTCTACAACTTTTACACAGCCATTTGAGTGCCACATAATTAGCGCTGGTCTGTTACACTTATTTTTTTCACAAAATGCCTGCTTTTTTCCTACAAATAATTAGGATTGGGTAACAAACTACTAAATTCAATACCTGAGAGCACATCTGGGTCAGAGAGTGAGACTTCACTACTCACCCCAGCAGCTTGCTCAAGTAAGCTGAAAGTAGTCACAAGTTTGGTTACAGTTTTCAAAGCTTGACGCAGACAACAACTGTTGCAGTATGTGTAATGCAAAATGCACACGTCTTACCTGAGAACACACCTGGTCAAACGCAAAATATGCCTAAAAGCTGAAGAGTGCACCATGTTTGATAGTCTGTAAGTCCCTCACAGCAGACATTACATTTTTGCTGTAGAGAGAAATAAAGTACTTAAAACAGGTACTGCTTGGTACTGGTACTGAGATCCAGTTTACAACTTATGAGACATTAGCAGTTACAGCAAATGGTAATACAGAAGTGGTTCTAAAGTTAGCTCTGGACCGACCCCCCAAACACAACCACAGTGACAAAAGGAGGCAAAACAGGAAATCTTTTTGCCCAGAGTGTGTGTTGGGAACAGATGACCAGGAAGATAAAAAGCGCTAACAAAGTGGAAACTTCCACTAAGGGATGTTATTTTGCCTTGTGTGTGTTTTTTCTCTCCTTTTCTCTGTTTCACAAAGCCCCATGTTTCCTGGAAAACACAGTAAGAGGTAGTTGGTTTAGTTTTGATGAAAAAGCTAGTACTGTGAGTGCAGAACAGTTTCCTACATTATACGTAACTACTGACTCTTGTGTGCTCCCTCAGTCATACATGATGTGAGGTTGTGTTAATGTTTAAACCTGCTCCTTGTGAGTTAATGCTTTACCCTGGCAGCATGATTTAGTCTCAACCTAACCTGTCTGAAAGCTATGTTGTGATCTCAGGGGGGTGGCATTGCTATTGGAGGTGGCAGATGTCAAATGGGGTTGATAGAAAATTGATTGAATTATCCCTGTTTTCTCAAAGTACGCAAGACCCACTGTACTCAGCCACTGATAAGTCCTTCACTTACTCGTGTTCTCATTTGCTACGTCTTCCCCACCTTCTGGCTCTCACTCACTCTCTCTCTTGGTCTTTCCCTCCCACTGTCTGTGGATACTCTAATGAATGATATGGAATGATTACTTGACCGAGAGTTCCTGTCCCCGCCCTACGAAAAAGAGTTAGTAGAGCAACGACAGCAATTACACAGTTGCCTATCCAAGAGATAGGAGTAAAGACGGTACAGCGGTCCTCAGCTTTATGGAATGGGTCCAATGAACCTTAGAATACCTCTCCAACAAAGCCTCAGAGGATATAATAACTGCTGTTGAAACTTTGGTAAGCATCACCGTTTCCTCTGCAGATATGTTTTTGTCAAAGTTTTGTAGAAAAAGCTAAAGTTTAAAACTTGTTAAATTATTCCATAATGTGCTTCTGTCTGTTAGACCTAATGGCAGGGTGTTTTTTTTCTAATCTCAGCCAGGATATTTTGTTTTCGATTTAAAAAAACAAAAAAAACAAAAAAAGAAAGAAAGAAAAATCATGACATTGTCTTGTTATTAGGTCACCTGTGAAAGCCCATAAATTAAGAACACCTGTCTGCTGTTCAGACATTCTTTCATGAGAATGTTGGTCTTTGTGCGCGCTGTTTGCAAAGATAGCAGTATGACTACCAATGTCTGTGTTCTTTGGACAGTTACCGTAGATTGTTAGGGCTGGGGTCAGATGGCGCCTGGCTGGGTGAGAATTTCACAGCTGCACATGAAAGAGGAGCGAATGTGGGATGGTAAATTGGGGGAGAGAGCGAGAGATTGTGTACATGATGAAGGGAGGCTTGTTTTGATCATAGGTGCTCTTTACGGATCAATACACTGTTGATGAGCATGCTGATGTATCCTACAGTCCCAGGAGGAGCTCTTTATGTAGATACTGCCACTGAAAGTTGTTGTTTAGAAAAGTTGCCTTTGCTTTCTGGCTTTGAAGCATTTGGTAATATCAGATAGTGTTAACAGAACTGGGCATATTCTGGTCTATTTTTAACACACACAAAAACAGGCACTCATGCACACTCTTTACATTACACAGCAGATGTTCGTTGGTCAGTTTATTTCTGGCTAAGTAGGAATGCACAAGTGTTACCTCGATAGTATATGCCCAGCTGCATTAAACAACTGCTGTGTTTTCTTGTATGGCTTGTTGCCTGTACAGAGGCTGGTGCTGGCTCACATTGGTGCACCAGTGTATTCACCAAACCCCATTAACCTGCTATCTGTCTGTGGAGTCATTTAATATTATCATTTCATATGACACTAAAACGCCATTTGATGAAAATAAGTAAGCTTCACCTCTCACCACCTGTAATGTACATCAAGGTATTGCTGATAATTATTGCTATGTTATTTTTGGTTGTCTTGTCCACCCCACTCTGCAATATGATTTAATTAGATGATTCAAATAGATGCATCAGACACAAAACCATTTTAGCTCACATTTTTCAAGACTGTACACTGTTAGACACACAAATAAAAATTATTACTGCTTACTGTTTTTCCAATATCTTAACTTATGTGAGTGTTTGTAGTTACTCATCATTTAGCCTTCTGTGATAATCTATCTTATGATAATTCGTGCAAAACATAAACTAGAACATGGATAAGCAAGAAGGGCATTTTTCTATGATATGCAAACCTGCAAGTGCAACTACTGTGTCTGTCTGGATATATTTCCTAAACTAACAGAATTATGTCAAAATGTGGTTGTGCCCAGCTGAAGCCTCATCATCTCAGCTACGCATTTATTATGTACCACCCATCTCACAGTGTGTGTTATGTATCTGCCCATTGATTGCAATCATGTCCAAAATTTGATGGGTTCTTTCTTGGCCCATGCTACATCCTTCCTCCAACTTTCATGAAAATTGGGCAAGTAGTTTTTCCATACCATAACCTGTTTTGCAGCGGTAATAACAGGACATACAGTGTATTAGGCCTTAGTGTGATAATGCAAGGTTGGTCATTTGCAGTCCATTAAAAATGGATGTCTAGTTTCTAAGGGATTCTGGATCTTGAGCTTTGGTTCTTCTGGAAGAATTGAGACTTGAGATTCTCACTGTTGTATCTCTGACCTGTGTGGGAAGATGGGGCGCTTGCACACAAAGCAAGGATGTGATGTTTCAGTTTAACAAAGATTTGTTCTTGTTTTCACTTGGAGAGGAGAGAAATAAAGAGGTTGACTCTCACATGGGAGCAGTGCTATTCTGTGGACACGGATGATAATTGATAAGTTCAGAACCAGTTGGGAGTTACAATTGTTGCCGTGGGTGTTTCTAAGATGGACATATATGGGTTCAATAGGACACACACAGGCAACACCTAAGCTAGTGTCCATGTTACTTCAGTCTTTTTGCCTGGGTGGTCCTATCTTTAGCTTGTTCTCACTCTATTTCTCTTTGTTAATTTCCTCTGCTGTCTTTGGCCTCAATCCTAGAAAGTGCAAAGATAATAGACTTTTCTTTTTCTGACAAAATGGTTTTATTTGAACAATCGGTCTTTGTCAGTTGCTCTCCTTGATTCAATTTAGCCACACAGGATGGTATACTTCCTACTTCTGCAGGTGTTGTTAAGCATTATTGGAGAATGAAATTTAAATTTAACATTAAATTTGTTGAACATGATGATCAAATTATAACTGATTTACTTGTTAATTTTATACAGTAACTGCTCATCTACACCTCTGTTCTGTTGTGGTTAGGGTTAAAAAGTAGTTAAAAGAACTTTAACAAGAAACTTACGTGTATGCAGAAATGTGCAGTCTGCAAAACTCATGTGTGACTTTGCTTCCTTAGGGCTACCCTGCAACATTGCTTGTCTTGGTGCTGAAGATTGTGCACTTTGTCATTACAGCACATTATTGTGTCCAACATGCAGTGATAAGTCACTGAAATGTGAAAATAACTAGATCAAACCTGCAGGCTAAGGTTGAATATAAAGCAGAGGAATGGATTGCAAAGCTTTGCCTCAATATTGAGTGGAAATCTGGTTAAGACCTGTCTTACATTTTTATGCACTCTGTAAGCCCTTCTTATCACTTGACTTTAAAAGACCTCCAGTCGCTGACTAGCTTGTCTTTGCAGCATTAGCAGAAGTGTCTGGGGTCAGTGGGCTGCCAAGGGAGAGCCTTTGTGAAGCAGGCATGTAGAGGAAGCTGTCCATGCTGTGGCATATCTGACCTTTTTTTATTGAGTGTGCAGCTGGGAAACAGAATCATAAAGTCTCCACAGGAAGCAGAGAGGAAGACTCAGATCTAGGCAAGAGGACGGAGCCTTCAGACACAACAAAGAGAAATACAAGGAATGTGATTTGTCTTGTCACGAGCTATGCACAGACCTTTTCTTAGCAATGGAAATGAAGAATATTTCACTGATGTAATCTGGGGACAGGACTGCATCGCTAGAACCATCAGGACAAGCAACATAAGTAGTCAGACAAGACATGAAATGCTGTCTTTGTTTACTTAATGTGATGTATTTCCTCTTGAACCAGGATGTCAGTTAGGGCAGAACACAGTGAAACATCATCCTGAATCAGTGTCATTTAGGGAGAGAAAAGCAGTAGGACTATTCAGGTAATCACTTGATGTTTACCTTGCCACATTAATCAAGAGTGTAAGGAAATTTGTGATTTTAAATATTGGGTTGTAAAAATAAAATTGACATTACTTGACCTTTGGACTTGATAAAAAGCAGTGTGGTCTCTCATGTTTCTCCAGTGCCCTCCAATCTTAGGAAGGGTCATGTCTCTGTGGTTTTGCGGTAAAACCGGAAAATGAAATTTTCATTAAATAATAGTGGGTGATAATGGTGGTCAAACTTGTAAAAACATAAAATAGCTTAAAAAATAAATTATTCCACTGTTTGGGGTGCACTCACACTTCATTTTTGAAGTAGGCTACCTTCTACTCTCCCCTAGTCCCACCCCCTCTGATTTACCAGTGGCAGTTAAGAAGGTCTGGGACAACCTGATTACACAGAACAGGAAGTGAGAGGAGGGAGAGGTCACAAACTACAGACCCTCACACACACTGCAGCACATGATAAAGTCAGAAGGCGCAAACAACAACAAAAACAACACAACACTTGCTCCTGTGCATATACGGCTTGCAAGGTAGGCTCTGAAAAATAAGTATTGCGAATAATCTGTACACACTTGTGGGAATGTTGCATAGCCTGTCTTTTTTTAATCATGTTGAGCTTTGTGGTACTCTGTATCAGTCTTGATGACAGTTAGTGTTTGGCCTAGAAAGTTGGCCATGCAAGAGGACTGGAAAACTTTCCCTCTCAAATGCATGTTTGTGTCTCTCTATGCAACATTTGCTGTGGGATCATGAAAAGTGTCATAGTTCATCTAAGCTTGTTTAGAGCCTGTAATATCAGTTCCCATTTGATATTGAATCTGTTTTTGCAATTTCTTTACCTTACATACCAGGATAAGAAACTGATAGTTCTATTAACAGTTGCTGCATTTAGTTGACTTTAACTTTAAACATGAACTAACGGCGTTATTGTTTTGTACAAACCAAAAATAGTACACAGTGCTTAATGCCACTGCGGTGAAATGTCAGAATCCTCAGTGATGTCTATAGTCATTCCAAGCTCTACTTTAAACTGCAACTTTACATTTAAGGACATAGTTGCAATTGTTAAAGGAATACAGATTTTTGAATAGATTGTCTTGCTGTCCTGTTCTTTCCTCCCAATCTTAATTTTAACCTCAGCTGCTTGTCGGATGCACGTTCATATTTTCAGAATTGTCTGGCAAAGATACAGTTAGTGATCTAAGGGAAGTGTTTTCTCTTTGTGCTGTTTTAATTGGTGTAATTTGTGTTTGTTTTACTTAAATTTATTCATTGTGAGAAGAATCTTGTCAATCTTCCCACCTACTGTGGATTTTCATGTGAGGTCAAGCAATTCATTGGGTTTATCTAACAAGCCTCCATTATGAGTGGCTGTGATCCCGACAGAACAAATTAAGATGTTTACCTTGGTGTCACAAACTGGTGTTAAAATTAGCTGACTGTTAACCAGTGTCCAGGATGCCGGGCCTCAGGCATGCACATCTTTCATGGAAGTCCCCTCTCACTCCAGCAGGCGGAGGGCTGATGACGTTGGCCGAACAACCTCACTTAGCCAAAGGCCATGCACTCTTACTTGTACGTTAACTGCCCTCTCTGGTGCTCAAGGATGTAAAAATAGCTGTTTAGCAAGAATCCCAGTCATGTCTCGCGAACAAAGACCGATTTATACAAGTTGCGGCACTAAGCATAGAGGATCTTTTGTCCCTCCGCTCCTTCTCCTTCTGCAGACCTCGTCACTAAGGCCATGATCGCCAAAACCTCTGACGCTCTTGACACTCCTCTCTTAGAACAGCCTTTGTTCAGCACAGTCCTACGGTCCTGATAGTGAGACTTAGGGAAGCACTGCGGTTGACAAGATTGCGTATTTGTTTACTGCATTTGTGTCAGATTGCAGTGTCATGGAAATATTTTGTAATTTTGTTGCTTTTCTGCGTCAGCAAATGCTATAATTTAATATTCATGTATTTGTGCTCACATAACTGAAAAGGTCACATGCACTCTCTGAAATTTGTTCCTTGATTTTTGCCCCCCCTCAACCCTTTGTATGTCCAAACATGACTGAATTTGTTTCTAGACCTTGATTAAAAGTATTTTGCTATTTTTTTCACATGAACTCTGAGTAAGATTACAGCACCTGATGCTTCATTTACATTTTTCTCACCTCGCTCTCAGAGTCCTTCTTCCCTCTAATGAGGCTGCCCTGAAGAGTACACAGATAAATACTGACACACTGGTTAGTGTTGTATGTTTAATTTCCTGCTTGAGAGAGAGAGACTGTGTGAGTGTAAAGCCAATGCTAGAGAGATTTTTTATTTATTTATATCAGCTGACCATAAAAGGTGGTCTGTTTTCTGTGTGTCCATAAAATGTAGTCTAGTGGTGATTTCTGGCAGATTAAACAACAGCACATGATAATTTGTTCCGTTATCACCAAAATCTTAACCTTTTATCCCTCATCTTTACCCTGCGCCCCATCTCTCCCTCGCTCTCTCCCTCGCACTGTGTTTTTCTGAGGAACAAACAGAGAAGCTGTCCCAGTCGGGATGAGTCAGTGCAGCTGGGGTGCAGGTCATTTACCCACAGCCCACTCAGACGGGACAGATGGCCCGACCACTCTCATGCTGCTAAGTGCTAACTGTGCGTCCAGAGTCTGTGAGCTAAGCTAATGCTAACACCTAATGGGTGAACAGGGGTGGAGAAAGCTCAGCTAATGCTATCAAAACATGGATCTACTGTATGAAGATAGTTAATGCATGAGGGAAAATGGTGAAACATTATTAGTCAGATAGTTTATATTTGTCATTTTGTGTGCTTGTGTTGCTGATTCCACTGGATATGCACAATAGTAATACTTTCCACTTGCTGATAACTTTTTGTTTTTCTTGGCTGTTCAAGTTAGTGATTTTAATGAGTTTGGTACACATAAAGTATTCAAGTCTAATGTCAAAAACAAATCATGTACTTGCACTGATACACAGCACAGGCTTTAACAGAGTGCTCATATAATATCCTCTTTATTCTCTTTTTTATCTTTATTTATTTGGCTGCGACTCCCCCCTCATTGACAAAAATTTCTAATGCGATGACAGCAAGATAAGACAGCCACACACTAGCCCCTTTTATACAGAGATGCTGCAATAATGCTGTAAAGAAGGCTGTCATTACACTGGCTTTGCTTTTTTACAGTGAACTAAACAGCGCAGGCAAAGTGCCGCCCCAGTGTGTGATTTTCAGATATCAGGCTGGAGATCTGAAAGCAAAAGAGGAGTGAGGTGTAACACAACAGTGTTGGTGTTTAGTGGCTCCGGCTCCTCCATTTCACTCAGATGTGTTGATTCGGCTCCTTTACTACCTCCACTGTTGGCTTAAAGGCAGAATCACAATGCCTTCCATTTGATGTTCATACGTGATGTTCATAATTTTATTATTTTCGAATATGTATCTGTCTGGGATATGTACACACCACTATTGGTGGGTCTATTGGTGTGTGCCAAACATGGTAAATATTTGGTAGTGTATCAGATGTGAAAATGTTTTAGTCTAACACACACATATACTGTAGATGCTGGCCTTTTAATAGAATCATGGAACCCTAAGTGTCTGTATGCACTTCAATTAGCCATGCTTATCTGTATGCTTTCTAGGACTATAATTGCACAAGACTCTGCAAACTGTTTATTGTTAATGGGTTGACTGTTCCTCAGTATATTCTTATTGTCACAAACAGGAGCCTTCCTGTTTGGATGTGTGTTTGCATGTTGTCTGTGCAGATGTTTTGATTATGTGCACATGTCGCACATATTCCACTGAAATTGCAGTCTGCGAAGTGATAGGTTACATAGGGTTGAGTGTAAAGTTGCTTATGCAACATATTTGAAACATTAAACCGTTGTTGTTTCACAGTGAGAGTAGGTCTGAGAGTAAAACCCTGAAGATAAAGTGCTGGCAATCTATTTAGTGTTCTTTTAACTGCCCTACAATTGTCTTTGGTCCATTGCATTTAATGTGCAAAGTAGGCACATGTGCCCGCATGAACACCGATTGGCATACATGAACCAGTTAAAACCCAAAAGACAATTACAATCAGTGTCAAAGAAACAGCACACCTGTCCATGTCCTGAAGAGACAGTCCTGTATAATGTCCCAACTGCTGCTGCAGCAGAAATATAGAAACCCACAGGCCCGTCTCAGTATAATTTACTATTAGAGATATGGAGGATGAGTTTAAGTATGCAGTTTAACAGCCTGTGATGACAGTACGTTCGCATTAGCAATTAGTGCTCTTAAAGGCTTTTTAGGCTGCATTAAGCTATCTAAACCATGAAGCACAATTAGCCTTTTAAGCGCAGTAAAACTGGAATTGTTGGAGCTTGAGTGGTGTTGGCAGGATGGTTTACCAGCAACTAGTTTCACATATTTGGACTAGTAAATTAGACCAAACTCTTGTAATAAGAGACAGATTTGGCCACACATTTTTATTTTTAGCAGCTGCAGGCTAAAACACAGAGCTCATTTCTACTGTCTGTTCGTTATGTATCTTACTGCATTTGGAAGTCTTGCCTTGTCTTTAATCATCACACAGTGGAGCCATATTGTCTCATTCCTGTCTCTACTTCTCTCCGTATGGATTTTGGCATTGCATGGTACCAAGCAGGGCTTTTTCAAAGTCTGATATGGGAATGCTATGGCTCATTTCATTCTTTATAAATGGCAACAGGGATGACCTTTGGGATAATGCCTCTTCTGATGCCAGTCAGCGTCTAAAAGGAACACTCACATATTCACTATACTTATCTTTCTTACTGAGAGTTATACAACAATTGGCAACGAATGGTCATTTTCAGAGGGGTTATGAGCAGGAATGTTTCTTGGCTGACTGAAGGATGACAAACATGAGAGTAATATCAGCTTCTCATCATTCCTTTATGATACATTGTGAAGATGCTTATTTCCTGTACTTGTGCTGTGTTGGTATAAGTGTTCCTATACCAATATTATATACTTTCTGAGACTGTTGGGCCATCCCTTTTTATTTGCCTTGTGCTCCTGAAATTATCCTGGCCTTCTGGATTGTTATCAAAAATGTTTGTCATTATTGTTTTTGCCCAAAAGTGTAATTCTGGCCATTCTTTAGACAAATTAAGTTGGATAATGTGAGATGCCCTCAGACTACAGCAAGCAAGAATTTTGGGACAAAGAACCAGTTTAACAAACCTACTGACCTCAAGGGCTTTTCTATTAGATTGCATTTGATTTCACTGTGGTGCATAATGTTGTGTCCACCCCCTGTAGATGCAGAGGTTGGTGCTGGATGATGCAGCTAATCTCTCTTCTCTATCTTCTCCTTATATTATTATCTTCTATGTAACCACATTGTCTCTTTTTGTGTCTTTTCTCCCTTGTTACGCACTTCACATACTTCTCTCCTCCACCTTTGCCTTTGTCATGCTCCAGTGATGTTGGGTCAGGAGGCCTCTTACGGCAGCGTGACTCCTCTCAGTTGGCATCTCCTCCTCCAACCCTCCCTCCCTTTCCCTGTCATCGTCTTAGTCAGACCCTCAATGCCCTCTCTGTCTGGCCCCCATAGGCTCTGGGACCTGGGTGGGCGAATAGAGGGTGTTTTCCTGTGTCTAACCCTATCAGAAAAACACTAGAACGCTTTGGAAAAAAGGGGGAGGGGGATAAGAGAGGGGGCTGGCGGGGGACAGCTGCCATACTAGGGGAGCCCTCCCCATCCCAGTCCAGTATCGTCCCATGCCGTCCCATTCCCAACCCTGGGGCGGTGAACACTAGACTCCTACAAGCTGAAGTGGGCTCTCTGATTCTTGAGTGAGCTGAATGGTTCAGAATTAGTTATTGATGTATTAAGGAAGACTAGAATGGATGCATATGTATCCTACAGCCATTAAGTACTGCAGACTGTTGGAATTTAGCCTTTCATTCAGCACTGGCTACAATGGAATATGCAAAACTAAAAGCAGGACTAGATGCCTCATCATGTTCTTTGTGAGCCTTGACAGGAGGTATGTAATGATGGACAACTACTCAGTATTTGCCAAAGGTCATCTGGTCAAACTGTTCCAGCATGTGTTTGTGGCATTAGGTTCAAAGTACTCTGGTGTGGTTTGGCTCATTTTGATATTCAGTGTGTTTACACACACTTTAAAGCAATGTGTAGAATTTTTATGTGATTATATCAAAAGTAAAATTATTCTGCTGGCATTTTGTTTGTAGCTAAATAAGACAGTTCTGTCGATGTGTTTCTTTCAGCCCATTCATTCTCAGAGATGGTGGGTCTTGGAAGGCCATGTAAACAAGTAACCTAGTTTACTTAATCTAGTCAAGAGAAACCAGGTTAGCATGATTCAGGTTTTGCTGCAGAAACCTGTTCTTTTTTTGGCCATGTAAGCAGGTTTCTGAAAAGTCTGGCACAAGAGCCCACATGAACAGAAATCTCATTGTGAAATATTGCTGTGCCGGCAATACAGAGGGATGAAAGTCAAGATGATTGATAGCTTGTGGCCTGTGCATCATTGTATCTGATATAAGTCCAACTACAAGTGAAGGAAATACTCAAACAAATGAATCTATGTAAGTCAGCTGAACTGCAGATTTTTAAATTCAGTCTCAGTCGCACATTAGCAAAGAACGCTGTGTTGTCTCACTACAAGTGCCTGTTCTCCCTCTGCACTGTTAGTCCAAATGCTTTTACAAAAAAAAGGAGAACACGACTTCTGGCTGCTATGCATATCACTAATACACTTAAAATTTGCCTGCACTGGTTCAAAAATATGGTGGGAGGTAGATGAGAAATCTGATTACTATCCAGCTGCTGGAAGTAAATGTGAATTTTACAGTAACTGGGTTATTGCACTGCATATAAATGTGTTCTCTGACTTCCTGCCTTAACTTGATTTCTCCCACTTTCCTGGTGTCTTGTGTGCATATAAACGCACTAAGTATCTGTATGTATGTCAGTGAAACCCACCACTTGCATCAGGTGAAATTGGCTCCCTATGTGTATGTAGCTGTGCTGTAGCTGTTTGTCAGGGAAGTAAAGAATAGCGTCGTGCTGCTTCTTCCTTTGGGTAGTGATTTCATATGTGGATCATTATTTTTATGCACATACTTGGTGCTGAATCGTTCGTATAAAACAGTGCAAGTATGTATAATTGTGCATTAGGAAAGCTGTGTGAAAGTCCACAGATGGAGGAGAGATGCTCAAGCTACCACACAGCTTGCCATCCTTGAACTACTACTGTTTGTAACCATGCTAATGTGGCAGTGCAGAAACTGAATGCGGATTCTCTTCGGGGCTGCTCCTCTGTGAATCACAAACCACTGCTTTTAACTGTGATTTACCCATAACATACCCATTATCATCTGACATATCGCCTGTGGATTTAAAATTTCATTTTGATCTTAACCATTTTCTACAGTTCAAATTATTTTTATATTATAACTTATTCTGAAATAATGTGAAATGAATACATCCTCTTTTCTGTTAACTTTCTGATTATTTCCTTGTCATAGTAAATCTGGTTCTTTACATCATTTGTATTTTTGTGGGCAGTTAATTTCATATATTTACATTTTCTCTTCTTTTTTGTTCGTTATATTTATCATTTCTTTTCTTTGTAGTACTCTATATAACAATTCTTTCTTTTTATATACTTGATTACATTTTTGTAATCAGATTCACTGTATTTTTCATACAATATTGTTCTATCACAGGCCCTTTATAGAGGCACAGTTTTATGATCTTCATAAAAAGAAGTGTTATTGAGTGCTTATCTTGGAGCGGATACTGCAGATCGCAGCCACCCATGTGATGTATGTGTCTGTGAATACGGAATATATTTCCTGGGCTGCTCTGTGATGTTTATTCAACAAAATCTAATGAAGATCTCTGAAAATTGGATTGAATTTTTGATTTAACACCTGTTAATGTTTTTTGCTAATGCTTGTTTTCTCTTAACTGTAATTGGCCTGATGTTATCTCATCAATTTTAAAAGGAACTCCTACTCCATGACTGTCAAGCAGTTTTGTTAAACAGGCCTCACATACGCTCTGTCTTCAGCATGTGCAACTTACCCAGTTGTCAACACTCTCACCCTGGGCGGGCCTGGCCTCACTGTAACCTAAGCTTTTGGTCCTTCTGTTCCCTACGGGGTAACTTGACCCACGATTGCTTTGTCATGTGCCAGAGAGAGAGGTTCCCTCTCCACACCCACTGCCTTTGTCCGACCAAACCAACACAGACACATCAGTGTTGTTTCTGCACATTCACTTTAGCTTTTATGGTTAAATTTGGTATTTAAGTGGGCCTGCCTCAAAGGATGTCGGTTTAATAGGTTTAAGCCTCATTTGGACCATGTGGGTGTGTTTGTGATTATATAATGCCGTCCTTTTGAACTACAGCGTGTGAAACATGTGCTACATGTGTGAGAGCAGTATGTCAGTGTGGGATGTGTTTTCATTTTGCGTGAAACAGTGTGTGTATTTAATGTTTTTTTTCCCATGTGATTCCTGTATGTCCATGTGCTTGCAGTTTCAAATCCAGGGGCTTTGCAGGTCTGCTTGTTTCTTCATTCTGTTTGTGGAAGGAAGAGGTCTGATGCTCCTCATGCTGTCTCAGTCCAGGGCTTGGCCCACTAACAGAGGACACCCTGTAGATGGAAAAACAGCTACGGGATGAAAAAAGCCCAAGCCCACAGCATTATTAATATGGTCAAAATCTTTCCCCAAAGCAACAACAACAAAGCTTTAGTTTGCATTCCTCACACTCTGTTGGTATGATTCCTGATCTGTCTGATCTCAGTGGTGGTTGTATGTCTACTGTCAATTCAAACTCACATTTCAAACAGCACTGGCAAAGTTTCTGGTATTCAGTTGATCATCTGATTTTTGTTTTAGTACTCCCCTATTCAGCTGGTTAAACTTGCATAAAGCATTCATACGTACTTGCCCTAGCTTTTAAGCAATAAAAGGAAGTCACTCATTTTTGGATAAACCCCTTATCTTATGATAAAAACCTGCAATTGCTCAGACAAGTCCTGCTCGTATTTTGTGGAGAGCTTATTTTGAGCTCTAAAACAAAACGTTCAGCCTAACTGCCAATGACTCAGCAGAAGCAAGAGTTCATGACCTCCTTGAGTCTGCATTTAAATGAATCACTACTGGATATGGTCTCTAAATAAAACTACAAACACCATGAGGTGGACAACACAGTCTCGAAGCAGCTCCGTGTGGTGCCAAAACTGTTCTGCCTCTGGCTTCGGATTTATTTTGAAGTCCAGAAGAGGCTTTTCACCCTCGTCCAAACTCATGATATGACTGCTATGCATGATATGTAAACAAGCTGGAACTGTATGGTTTGTTTGCTCTGTCAGGAAAATGGCTCTGTATTTCGAATTACAGTGGCACAGAGGGATTTTCATAATATTTCGTCTCAGTAATCTATTAACTGATATATTAAATTATCCCAGATAGGAAGGGATGCAAGTTGACTCTCATCATCTATCTCATTAATAGACTTGATCTACTTTAGGATAAGTATTTTATTGCTAAACTGTCCTTTATTTATGCACACTAAGTTAAGTCTTAAGTCTCATCTTACATCTTTTTTTTTTGTCTGTTGGCTAAGCTTGAATTTAAACTCTTCTGTCTGCTTTGTGGTGCCTTTTTCTCACAGACAACACATCCCATTTGAAAGAAAAGACCTAATTGCCTGTTTCTCTTTATAGATTTGGTTATTCGCCTCAATCAGGGTGCTAGACCAAACTATGTGGCTTTTGTTCTGGTTATCCCAGACACATATTTCTGGTTGCGGGCCTCTTCCCTCTGGCTCTGCGTATTCTTCATGGAGGGCAGTGCAGCTGGTGGAGAATGCACACAGAGACACAAAGCTATGCTAGGACACATTGGCTAAACTGGAAAAATAAAGCAGTTGGCCAGCCTGTGGTCAGTCGGGAATGGAGCAGTCATTGTTCGAACACACATATAACCTTTGGCCTCATTTCTGTGCTCACCCTGCAGGCATGGAAGAAGCGGTGGTTTGTTCTTCGCAGTGGCCGTCTGACAGGCGACCCAGACGTGTTGGAGTACTACAAGAATGACCATGCCAAGAAGCCCATCCGCGTGATTGATCTCAACTTGTGTGAGCAGGTATGGCTCCGCATCACCAACAACCTGCATAAGAACTCAGTTCTACATTTCTGCATATATGATTAATTCTTGAATAAGCATTAGCATTGATATTTGGTAACATTTAAGAAACAGACTTAAGCTGCCCTTTTCCTCATAAACAAATCAAAGTCAAAATTTTGAATGATTGTGCTGCGGATATTTTGAAAATCCTCACCTTTGACTTTTTCCATTTTTGAGGAAAACTCAAAACCCATATGTGTAACTTCAATGTAGTCATCAATGCAAAAGAGCACAAACTGGAGCTAATGTTCAACCTGCTTGGAGTTCTGCATACCAGGGCTGCAATTATTTTTAATTTTTAATTTATTGTGTGGTTCATAAAATAGCAGAAAATAGTGAATTTGACCGTAACAATTTTCACTGTCCAAAATGCAGTAATATTGAGTCTGCTATCATAAACTTAGAAGCTGAGCTAATTCTCCCTTTTTGGAGAATATTTTGCTGCTTTGCTTGATAAACTGCTTAAATAATTGAGCACTTGATCAGAGTTGCTTAAGTGTGTTCTGGCAATCAACTAATCCATCACTCAGCTAATTCTTTCAGCTCTGCTACATATCCTTTCACAGAACTTTCTCTTTGACTGGCTGTAAATATTCAGTTAGGCTGTTTTTTTTTTTTCCTGAATGATGCCATATTAAACTAAAACATGTTTGTTGCCCCTGCAGGTGGACGCTGGGCTTACGTTCAACAAGAAGGACTTGGAGCACAGCTTCATATTCGACATCAAGACCTTTGACCGTGTCTTCTACCTGGTGGCTGACACTGAAGAGGAGATGAATAAGTGGGTTCGCTGCATCTGCGACATCTGTGGTTTTAACCCCACTGATGACGGTAAGGATGGGCATTAGATATTCATCATATATATGGATATTCAACCTGTTTGGGCACAGTTAGAGAAAGGTTTTCACTCACACACCCTGCATTTTATATTTTATCATTTTGTACCATTCACTCAGAAATATCAGGAAATCTGCTTTGAATGGCTTTGTGTGTTTAAAGGGTATTTCTTTATAGAACAGGCCTAAATTAAGGCCACTTGTAGTAGTAGAAGTGTTGGAATACATTTGAAGAGCTGAACAGGAATGATGAACAGCCTTGAAAATTCTTATTCTGTTACCTTTTTCTCTGAGGCTGGAGTCTGTGATTGCTAACGGCGCTAAAGTAAGATTGGCAATATTATTTTGTTGTTGATTAATGTATTCTTAAAATGATGAAATATGACTAACATCAGCTGTTCATGAAAAAACTACAACAAAGGCATTAAGGCATGCACCTCTTCTGATCTGTTATACCATTACAGGTTGAAATATCTTACATTTAGCCACTATGAAAGTTACCAGCACTGTGTAAAGTGCAGAAGTTCCAACTTAATTCACAGAGTATTAAAAAAAAAAAATGTTATTGACCACACTTGGTAGAATCTTCTCATGCACCACAGTCTATACATAAATATGGGATTCTTGTGCAGCTGCTTTAAATCAGGGTGTACTTCATCACAAGCAGTTAGCCAAATTTGCCAGAATTCAGTAACACAACATTAGCTCATAAGTTAATTACTGTGTGTTTGATTAGTCTCTGCCACTGTTGTGCCTCTCAGATAGCTGCCTCTTTCTCTCTGAGGGAGGTAGGTGAACCAGCTGAATGTGCCAGAAGGCTTCTATTCAGCGTGGTTCTCAGCCGAGGTCTAATGGTCCATGTGTTGATCCATGTGTTGTGTTGAGGCTCACGTTACCCTTGTTCCCAGTACTGGATAATCAAAGCATTGTGTGCCTGTCGGTCCCACTGCCTCTCTTTCGTTCTTTCCCTCTTATCTGATTCTCATTGTCTCTCGTTTGCATATTTATTTTATTTTCCTCTCTGTCTTTGAGCCTAATTTCGAGCTTCGCTATTTGCACCTCAGTCTCCATCTTCTATACTTTCTCCCTCTCCTCGACTAAATGTGTAAGCATTTTAGCGTGAAGGGAATTGGCACAGACGTTGCACGAATTTACTGTCTGACATATCACGCAACTAAGATTCTTTCAGGAGAAGAATATACTTTTCAAACAACTGTGTCACTGATTATGCCGCTCCAAGGTTGTCCTCTCCACAGTATTGTGACTTTGCCTCCACCTCTATTACATAGCTAGTGTTGCAGGGCAGCCCTGATAGCAGTATTCATGGCACCTCTTCAACAGAATTATTGGAACTGGCTGTTAAAACCCTGATGTGCAAACAAACACTAAGCCCATTCAAGGAGAAACTGGGTCTAAAGACAAATATCCTTGCAGATAGTCGTCCTCACAGTTCTTACTACAAAAGAATGTCCCTGGCTTTCCCTTTTGCGCTTGCTTGCACTTCTCTGCATGCGAGACCCAACTCCCACTCTTCTGCTGTGTGTGGCCACGCTAGAGTGCTTCATGGCTGGGCAGATATTAGAGGAGGGAACATTAGGAGGGCTGGGGAATGAAGGCCCTGAGATGCAGTGTAGGAGGTATAGATGAGTTTGAGCAGAGGGGATTTTCCCTTTTCCTGTATGAATCAGCACTTAAAGATTCAACAAACAAACTGGAAAAATGGAAGAAGATAGCAGGGGACTAAAGTGGAGCAAATGATGCTCTGTAAAGATAGAAATTGACTTTTAAAAGAAGAGAAAAAGGGGACTTTGTGTGAGATAAAACCATGTCAGTTATAAAAGAGAGTGGGAGGAGAACTGTGAAAAAGGAGAAAAAAGTGAAAAGATGTGGAACGAAAACATAGATATATTTCACCGAGCATACGCATCAGCCATCTTGGCTCTCAGTGGAGTACAACAATCAGCTCGAGCAGAAGGGTTTGAAAAGGAATCTGATATTTGAAAACTGAGTGTGACAAAGCAGGGACCTTGAGGAAATGCTGTCTGAGGAGGAGTGTGTGGGATTCTGAAGGCACTGTATTCAGACTCTTTACAAACAAATTAAGCTTTTAAGTGGGTTTCTTGTGTGTATATGCTGGACATGGAAAAGAAGAATTCTTGATGTGTTTTTGTATATATTCACAGCAGTGACTGCAGTGTGCCTGATTGTAGCTGTGGGTGCCAGTGTTATTTAGGGAATTTATGTTACAGATATCACACGTCACATATATATCATGTCCTCCACTCGAGTTGAACAGTGTACTGTATTTGAAAAGCATTGATTTCAAAGGAAGTATGGCTCTAGGTTCTTTTGGCTTTTTGGATCTATTTAAATGGGGCAATTGGCAGCTTTGATTTGGGGTTGAGTGCAGTGAACTATTCCAAAGAGATGCCTGAGATCCGTCCTTGAGTTGATGTTTCGTCAGAGGGAGCCCATACACATCAGCTTCTCCAGTTCAGACATTATAGAGACATAAGGTTGATGTAGTGCCAGTCAAAATGCTGCTGGTGACTATAGACTGTCACATTGGAAATGGGAGGCTAGCTAAACAGCTTGGGTCCAAGTTTACTCTGCCACAGTTGACGTTGGCAAATACAGCTTACTGTTTACTTTCTGCCTAATATCATCAGTCACTATCATCACCTGAACTGTCTCAATGGGCTTTACAGGTCCACAGTACAGTTATAGTTTGTGACTTCCTTGGAGCCATAGGTCAACAAAAAGTTGCAACAGAAATAGTAGAAATACAAAAATACTACTAATGGTATTAACAACTAATATGAGCAATGCAAATGTAGCTAATCCAGTATAGGGAAAAAAGAAATGGGGTCAGTAGAATTCTTCCAATATGTCCGCTGGATTTAATGAAATGTTCAAACTAACATCAGCATGATGTTTTACATAAAGTGACTGTCTGTCTGGTGATAATCTAATGTGGACTTTGTGGCACCCTGATTAATAACTGCAAAGCCACTGTACAGTGTGTAAGACTGATCAGTCATTCACAGACATCTGCTGATCTTGATGACATCTCATCTTTTGTGATCAGTTTAGTCACTAGATTACAGTTTAAAACAATGACCTAACTCATTCATTTTATGCTCTTTGTTGTGCAACTGCTTTTCCCCTCGAAAGATTAAAGGCTTCATTCTATAAATGTATGTTAATTTCTTCTGTTGTTAGTGGAGGTGATCATTTATTCAGTGGCAGTGGCTGACCTTCTCTATAGTCAGCTGTGGAAAACTTTGTATCATATTTGACCTTTTAGTGCATTGAGGCACACATGGCTTATATACTATATATATACTAAAGAAGATGATGCATAAATATAAACAGTCTGAAGAAGAGTTAACCCCAATGTTCTCATTTCTCTCCTCCAGAAGCAGCAAAAGCTGCTCACCAGTCAGCCATCGGAGGCCTGGTGGTTGATACCCCCCCACACCCAGCACTGGGCAATATTGTTGGTCCAGCAGCAGCGTTGTCCAACGTGCCCCCTCCATACCAGCCGGTCAGCGTGCGACACCTGGACTCTCAGTCCAGTTCGGAGGAGCCCCAGGATTACCTGTGGCTGGTCAACTGTGAGAGCAAAAAGCCTGAACCCAACAGGTGGGTTTGTTTTTGTATGTATGAGGCTCCATATTCTCTGGATGCTGGAGTGCTGACATAAGCTTCTCTCTGTACATTTTTCCAGCCCATTTATTTTTTCTTGTTCATTTCATCTGTGCTGCCACTCTCGTCCTTCTCTCTGCTGTGTGATGTGTAGCTCAGTGCAGCTTCACTCTCCATTGGAGGGAGACCGGGAGTATTTGCTCCTGGAGGAGTGTGAGAGCAAGACTCTTCCTCCCCAGGCTAGCCTGTGAGTGGCCAGCCATCCAGCTGGAACTGCCTGCTTGTGTGGAGTGCTACACTTGTATTTAAAAAAAAAAAACAAGACCGATCAACAGAAACACACAAAGACATCATACACTCTGCTTTAGATTTGCATGGATTCTGTCGATGATTATTAGTGCTGGATTTAAGGTGTTGCAGATCAGAACAGACGGAATTGTACTTTACCTAACATTGTATTGATTTTAATTTGTCGTTGCCTGCATGTTTAGAAATGACCCAACATCTACAGAGTGCTTCAGTCTTTCACTTGATCCAAAAAGAGATGCTAACATGGCAAGATGAGTGATAATAGATGTCTGTATGTAACTTTACTAACTTTGGCTTGCAGACAGTGCTGTGAAGGCTCATTTTCTTAGCATCTCTACATCAATAGTAGATATTTAATTCTCTGCTGCACATCTGTATTGTCTTCCTAGAGCACATGCTGAGTGTTCCAAGTCTACCTCTTCAGAGACGGACCTGAATGACAACCTCCCCTCTCACCGCACGCCCACGTCCTCCACCTCCTCAGCTAAACACACCTCGCACAACGGCTTCTTCCCACAGCACCCGGCCCCTGCCTCCGCCTCGTCCATCTACGACTCACCTCCGTCACGCGGTGCCTCGCTCTCAACTGACAGCGGCCTTTACCACCTCCCCCGCAGCTACTCCCAGGACACTGTGCTGCTCCCAAAGTCAGCCTCCTCCCCTTCGGCCCACCCGGACGGCGGGGACGGCTCCGAGCTCTATGTCTTCAACACACCGTCGCGGAAGCCCTCGATGGAGACACAGATGCGCAACCTTTCCATCAGTTATGATATCCCACCTACACCTGGCGCAAACTGTACCTACCAGGTGCCCCGCACTTTGTCGTCGTCGGGAGGGGTAGGAGGCTCAGAGGGTGGGGGAGATGTAGTACCCCCTCCCAGACCACCCAAGCCTTTGCTCAGTTCCTCCTCAGGACTCCCACCACCCCCCGCTGAGCGCTCACCTACGGACACCTACTGTGTGCCCCGCTCAGCATCAGAGACAGACGGAAACTACTGTGTGCCTACAAGTGCTGGGAATAAGGCTTTACGCAGCAACACTATTGGCACTGTGGATTGTTCACGCCTTCGTAAAGGTTTGTGTCGCGGAAAGTTTTGTTGTTGTTGAAGTAGAGATTTCCTATGCATTGGAAAACTGCTGTGAAATTCGAAAGTACACTTAATGATTTCAAAATCTAAGTCTAGCATTTAATAGGACACACATTCACGAAGCCTCTTTCCTCTATTTTGGCCTTGCTGTGCAGTGATATTTTTCATCAAGTAGACACATTATAAACAGCTCTATAAAACTTTTGCACAGCTTTCATGTGGGCATTTGGTACCCTTTTCACTTTTTTTGAGGGATGATTAGAGACATCACCAGAGCTCTTGGCATGTTTTCTTCCAGCTGTAATCCCTATTTTCACCTGAACACAGAGCAGCTGAGCAGACAGTTTTCTGCTGATGTCTTTAGGGTCTTGACCATTAAGGAACTTGATGATGGTTTGTGCAGCAATTCCAGTCAAATATATTGGTTATAATACTGAGTTCTAACATTTAAAAGCAAACAAGATACATTAAGAATCACATTCCTATGTCCTCACTAGTGGACAAATAATGCCTTTTGCTCGATCACTGAAACCACAGATATTGTTTGACAATAATCAGCAAAGCCTTCTTTGTTGTACATAGTCTGTACTATACAGTCACTAACCTTGGGAGCATTTGGTCCTCTAAATCTAACTGCGCTAGACATACATGTGATCAAAATACTGTTTTATCTATTAGAGTAGGTGTTTACAAGTTTATATAACATAATGGCAGTTTCTGTGCACCATCATCAAGAGACAAAAAAAAGCATGAGCAGATCTGAATAGATAAGAAATGCTTTTTATTGTAACAGTGGACTAAAAATATAGTGTAGTATATTTTACTAGTATAATAAGTGTATCTAATAGTAAAATGTTGCCTATATAGCACCGATCTTAAATCGATGCACAACATTCTTTGTAGAAAGGCTCAAAATAGAGCACAACTTTCTCTCAAGAAGAGAGAAACTTACAGTTAGGATGGACACAACATAACATATTCTTCCACTTACTTCTCCCTCTTGTGGCGACAGATGTCATTACACAAGTATTAGTGGGAAGGTCATTGTTTACAAAAACCCAAGAGAGGCTCAAATCTTTGGAGATAGTGCTAAACACTTGTAGCTTGAAGGTATCAAACTTTGTCATTGCACAAATAGTGAATATCTCAGGTTCATCAAATGGTGTGTTGTATAAAATCCCATTTAATGAAGTTGGTATGTTTGTCAATATTCCTCCAAATATGAGACTGAGTTGCATGATTCATTTCTGCTCTGCATTTTAATGATCTGTTAGATTTCATCACACCCGTTTGAAACAGTGTTTCTGTTTATTCGGGGGCACTTCCAGTATTTGAAAAGAGTGACATTTCTCATTGTAATTATTCCCTGTCATTGTCTTCCCCCACTTAGTCTTCCTTAGCTGACACTCTCATTTGCTTTACAGTCTTTTCCTAGCACTGCTGTGGTTCTTGTAGCCGTAAGTGAAATGCATTAGCGACTGCATCAGTGCCTAATGAGAATGCAAAACAACAGTAATAATATGCTATGCAGTGGAGCTCTTGCATATAGCTGCTGGGCTATTTCCAACTGAATAACATAAGCTTCACAGATTCATAAACACACATACAGAATTCTAATTAAGCCTCCATTGTGTGTATCATTAGGATTATGCTATAGTGTAAATGAGCTTGAAATTCTGTATAGACATAGCTCTGAAATGGCACATGTAGGCTAATATTATGTGCTCTTGTTCTTCATTGAGTGATAAAATCATTAAGTGTTAAACCCCTAATCACATAAAGTTATAGTTTGGTGTGTATTTGGTAATTTTGTTTGTTGTTGTTTGTTTGTTTGTTTTTTTTGCAGATTTTGGATCCCAGGACTGCTATGACATTCCTAGATCATTCCCCTCTGACAAAAGCTGCTCATTTGAATTCAATGAAAACTTCAACAGCTATTTTGTAAGTGTTGTTCCAAGGTTCACTGGATTATAAGGTCACAGTTCTCAAGAACACTGGTGTGCTTTCAAGTACTGGGGTGTGTAAAGGGAAGGTTTTGTGTTATGACTGTGGATGTTTTGACAGTGTTGATTGTTTGTAGTGTTAATAGAGATTTCCTATTACATATAAATTAGCTTAGGAAAAGCATTTTTTCTGCTTAAAATAGAGTACTCACTGCACATTCATATCTCTGCTCTATGACACAGAGAAGCATCATATCAAAATGTCAGTTTACTTTATTGTGGATAGAAGAGACATACAGTATAAAAAAAAAAAAACATATTTATCCAAAGACATTCATTGAATTAAGCATGATAGTTGTTGACTTCTCATCATGTTTGTATTGACATTTGTTGATTATTTCTGCTTCTGTTGTTAGCTTGATTTGGATTAGTTGTAGCCTACATTACCTGCTGCTCAAGTTATTGGTGTAATTTATGTTGGCTAGTATCAAAAACCACTTACCTGTATGTTTTAGTATTGGTAGTTTCTTTGACTTAGATTGATTTGTGTTAGCCACCAACTGTTTTGTAAAGATAATGTTGAACATCAACAACCTGAGTTTAGAGGCAGCCTCATACCAGCTGTGTGTGTCCTTTTGTTTGTGAACATGTATGTATGCCTTGTCACCCTCAGAAAAACAAAGGAATGATGCCAGTGGGTAGCCAGTCCACAGAAGAAGTAGACCAGAACTATGTACCAATGAGTGCCAATTCCCCGTCACACCATCACTCAGGCAGTTTGCCAGAGCCGATGCACGAAGCGAACTATGTGCCCATGACCCCAAGCACCATGGAGTTCTCGTCCCTGGGAAAGCAGGTCCCCCCACCCGCCCACATGGGCTTCCGTTCCAGTCCCAAGACCCCTCCTCGCAGGCCAATGCTCAGTGACTGCCAGCCCCCACCTGTGGACCGAAATCTCAAACCTGACCGCAAAGGTGAGAAGTGCATGCATGTGTAGCTGTGACGTGGTTCGGAAATATTCTGTAGGTTTGTCAAGGTCCTGCTGCAGAGTTGATGTGTGGTGAAGTTTATTGTTGCACTTAACATCCTTCAGTATGCCCAGTATTCACTAATGCAACAACTGACCATGCTTTGTCTCACACTCAGCTGCTATTCTCACAGTGCTGGCTCATGGTCATAAAGCCGTCTGTACAAAATTCCATCATTTCCAACCATCTCGAAGCGTGTCTTTCTTCATCATACTTTAGTTGCCATTATTAATATAGAAAAATGCATTCTCTCATTTTGTCTCCTTTGGTTTGTCTGTGCCTGTCCTTGACCAGCTTATTTCACCTCTTCGTGAATTAGTTTAGTGCCTGCTACATCCTCTTACACCCAACACAGTAAGCTCCTTGTCAAAAGCACTTTTGTCCCGAGCTCAAGAGGCCCTGTAGACCGTTTTGGAGGGGGCTGGTCCCTGTGCCATGGAGTGACCAAGGCCCGGAGTGGTCACCTCCATCCCCTTTGTTCCCTTCATCTGAATGGAGCTCTTTGATGAAAGACCTAATAGCAAGGGGAATTACAATCTGGGCAGATTGAAAGGCTGAGAAATGGGCAAAGAGAGAAAGAGAATTGACGGATGTCAGGGAGACAGGGAGTCATCACGTAGGCAAACCAAAAGCCAGGGCTTTTATTGTCGCTGAAGAAAATAGGACATGTTATGGAGTTTTACATTTCCCAGTGGGGAATCCTCCCATGCATGACTTGTGGTCTTTTTTTCTGTGACCTTTGAGCCAGTCATCTCCAAATTTGGTGTCCATCATCTCTGGACGACCATGACTAAAGTTATAAAAAGATTTTTATTTGTCCAAATCATCTGGCTGCTATACTACAAGCCGACCAGTTTCATAGCATGAAAACATGACTCCTATTTCACTATAGAAATGCCATAACTCAAAATCTCCACTGCTCATGAAACTCTGATGTCCATTTGACGAACAGTGACTCTATGATGTAAAACTGATGCTGCTGTCTTGATTAGTTATGAAAGGGACATCCTGGAAAGGTTATTACTACATGGGCTCAGGAACACTTTGTAAAAGCGTTGTCGGTAAACATTCTTTGTCTGTTTTTATTTATTTTACACAGCGTCCCAACTTTTTGGAATAGGGGTTGTATTTCATTTTATTTTTTCAAAATAGCACATAGACCAGCATAAAGTACAAAGAATTCAAAATATGAACACAAGTCTTTTCAGTAGGTATATATTTTAAGTTTGGAATTCCAACTGAAACTAAAAAACAATAAGCAATAGTAATGTAACTACTGAGAAGCACTGACATGAGATTTATTTTTTAAACTATGTTTAAAGTGGAGTGTGTGGGTAAATGCATTCTTTAAAAAAGTCGAATATCACATGATTCGTCCTTGGATATAATTCAAATTCTTTATTTACCATGAGCCATGCCAAATTCCTCTGTACTATGGACTAATTCAACTCACTACCAGCCATGTTCATCTTGTGTGCATTTCTCTCTCTGCTTTGGTTCACTCAGCCGTACGCTGCGAAGGCTTTGGCATCTGTGGTCAAGGCAGGCCAGCAAACGGCTGTGACATTAACACTATGATATGTGATTCCGCTAAAATGAATTGTCTTACTTTTGAGATAGTGGCACATTTAGGTTTTTGCTCTTGTCAGCACTGTAGAAAAATGTTGTGATCCATGTGTTAATGTTAAAGGAGATACATTATGTGCCTCATCAGTTTAGTTACTGCAGATCTGTATGTGCTCTTCTCCACGTAACTTGATTTCTCAGTGTACTCTCAGTGCTTATACACAGCTCATCGTGCATGCACAGCTGTGATGTCAGTCTTTGTGTGGGAAGCCGTGGTGCATGGAGTGAGGTGCATGTTGGGCAGTATGGGTCTGCTGTTGTCATGACAATCATCCTCTTGATAACTGCACTGCACAAAAAGGTGATTGGGTGTACGTGAGGGTGCAGTTTTGTTGTTCGGCACAGTCTCGTCTTTTGCTTTGCATGGCAGGGCAGCTGTTACAGTAGGGTTTAACTGTTGTGATTACCAAAAAATTCTATAATAAGCAAAGTCTTCTTTCACCAATCAGGTCAGAGTCCTAAAATAATAAGAGCAAAAGGTGTTGGTTTAGAGCGAACCGACTCTCAAACCGTAGGTGAATTCCCGAGGGGACGACGTAAGGGTAGGTACTCCACACTGAACTGCCACTGTGTATCTGAAAACTTTCCATTCTTTGACCTGTCCAAACTCTACTTCATCTCGACTCTTTGCATGTTGTCAGTAGTGTACTTTGGGAGCCTGCTGGCTCTGTAAGAGTTTAACTGTGTGCAAACTTGAATCAATTAAACTGTACCTTAATACTTCCAGAGCTACTCAAATAGGTTTAAAAATATAACATGGGCGTCACAGCTGTTGCATTAATCCAGTCTTATTTTTTAAATCCCAGCAGGAGGGGGGATGAGTGTGCACTTCATGCATGGTGGATTTCACTTGATGCAGTTTTGGAGCCCATGAACATGCCTTTAAAAATACACTGTTACTATCACCTTACCTAAATATTCCCTCACCCTGATGTGACTTACATGCACTCAACCAAGTAACTTACTAATATTTCTCTTCCCAAACATTTCTGTCTGTGTTTTTGTTTGCAGTTTTTGTTTGTACCTCCAAAACACACATTCAGATGTAGCAGCCACAACAAAATTATTGTCACAAAAACACTCACACAGCTCTGGAAAGTAGAAGATAGCTCTTCAGGAAATTGAACATTGATATCATCTAATGAAAGAGAGACGCCCATAAATGACCATATCCACTCTCCTGCTTGTGGACATACAGGATGTGCAGTCAGTGGCTACCTTCTTCAGAAAGTGTGTAGTTTACAATGTTTTGGAGACAGACGCAGTGGATAATGAGCAATAACATCTACTGTAAAGTAAGTTAGGCTCTGACATGTTAACTGTTACGTAGCACACAATTTTCACAATATACATAAGGCCCATTATTTTCAGTTTTTGATGTTTTTAAAGGAAGCTGATTGATTCAAACTACATTTCACACAGATTTAATGACCTCATACATGCAAAACCTCAAATGTTCCACCACAGTTTGCATTAGACAAGATCAGCTTGTGATAAGATCATACTTGGGATGATAGAAATTGAAGGGATAAATGGGGGGAAATATGCACCTGAATATTATTTATTGATTCATTAATTAATTCATTATTTGTAAAGAAATAAATGATGAAACTAGACATTTTTTAATTTTGATTTTCACCCAGATTTTTGAATTTTTCTTTCAATCAAAATTTGTTTTTTTCTGATTAAAAAAAAATATTTTTTTTTTTACATTTAAACAACCGAAACATTTTCTCCAGTTTTAATATGCATTCTAAATATTTTTATGATCAAATACTGATTACATAATTTTATGGATTAAAAAGAACACAGATTATGAACACATATATCCACATTATATACAGCGTGTCTGCTGCTGACCTTTAACATGCAGCTTAAGTATGTGTCTTAAGCAGAAACTGACTGTGTATGTGTGCCTTGCTTCAGGAAGACCCGCTCCACTGGAGATCAAACCACTGCCAGAATGGGAAGAGCCCTGTACTCCTGTCCGCTCGCCTGTCACAAGGTCATTCGCTCGGGAGTAAGTGTCTAAAATGTTCTGCAGCATTTTACATAATTCTACATTTTGCTATTAACTAAGGGCGTGTTCACACTACTCTGCTTTCCTATCAGCCCTGTTTTTATTTTCTAGTTTAGAGGCACTGTGCTTCACATTTTATTGGGAATAGTGGGGTACTTTTCAAAGTTGAGAAAAATCTAACTTTATAGAGGAGCACAAGCACGAGACAGTAAAAATAAATTGCTGCACTTCATCTCCAGGTGACTACAGCAGCAGATGTTATTATGGAAACGGTGCGCATTGTCCCACCAACTTGTTATATTACCAACACAAAATACAGAATAGTTTTTCTCTTCTTTTTTTCCTGTAGGAAAAGGGTTATTTGGTGTGAACATTCCCTTTGTAGTACATATAGTGTACAATTAACTACAGAAGTAGGCACTAACACGTCATGCATTACTGTAGTCACTTTATGACCAAATTAGCACTGCTCATACAAACCAGTCTGGGATATGCCTCAGAGCTACAATATACTGAATGCCATTTGTCGGCTTATCTGGGATGAGGTCTATTTCTGTGCTTAGTGCTGCAGGGACTCTTCTGGCTGCAGTGGTTTATGGCTGTGTCTGTTATGTCTGTATTATATTTTGTGCTCACCAGAGACTGTATTTGCCTGGAAGTCGGTGTGTAAACATTGTGAATGCTGCTCAGTTTCTCTAGGTTTCCAATGCCAACGAGACCCCCGTCAGTGCATAGTACGGCCTCCAGCACTGACTCCGAGGACTGTGATGAGAATTATGTAGCCATGGTCTCTAATATGTCCACAGATGAACCAGTATGTAACACACAACTATCCCATGATTATAAGAAGTTGCATGATTACTTTTTATATACTACTCAAATTGCAGATAATCAAAACTATAGAAAAAATGTGCTAAATGTCTGATTTGATTTTTATTGTGATGTGTTTTTTGTGGTTGGTTGAAACTATTTTATCATTATTATATAGGAATCTACAAAGGCAGTTTTCACAACAGTTTGTATGAGGCAGACAAAGTTTCGAGGGTTGAACACAATGCAACCTAGAATGTCAAGTTGTAATTGTTCAGAAAAATGTAGAAATCCCATATCGTCAGTTAGTGTGGACAAATGACTGGTTGCTGCAGATGGACTCCTCGCCACTTCAACTCCTTTCTTTGCAGTTTCCTCTTGTCCTGCTCCTCTGCTTCCTTTATTCTTTATTTTTGTTCTTTTGCTTTTCAGGTATCGTTGCTTATTTTGTCCGATCAGTACCCTTACTGCAGTTCAAAAGATCCCTTTTTGTTATTTGGGCATTGGTTGAAATGAAATTGAGTTGAGGAGTCTTGTAGTGATTCGGTAATGTCTGCAGAACACAGGCACAAATGGCTGATGTACCCAGAATAATATTGGATACATCATCCATACACTAATGGGATACCATTCTGTCGACAGGGATTCTTTCTTTCTCACAGTCGGGGTATTAGATTTACCATTTTCCTATTTATTTCTTGCTGTAACAATTTTCTAACTTTTTCCGACATTTGCTTTTATATTGTGTGCTGACTTCCTGTTCTTTCATCACTCATGTTTATTCTTTCTCCCTAGTTCCTCATTTCTCTGGCCTCTCCAGGCTCTGGCTTCATCCATTTTCTTTTTCCTGCATTTTGTTCTTGACCATCTGCTGTTCTTTTTTTCCCCTTTATCACCGCTTCCTTCTCACTGTGTGTAGAGAGGAGTCCTTCTACTGCACAGTCCCCATCACCCCTGTAAAGAGGGAGGTGGAGGAACTTGACACCATAGAGGAGGTGAGCAGGGTTGCCAGGTTAGACATGCATGGCCTACCCTGTCAGAGTGCCAGAGTTTCAGATGTTATCATTAGATGAGAAATTCAGCAAGTACATAGTACATACTTTGCTGTGCTGTTATCACTCCCCAACACCAGCTAGAAACTGTGGCCTGGATACACAGTTTGCAGTGATTATTAGATGTTGTATACCATCACTTTCCTTATAGTGTCCTAGTTTTGTCACCATCCTAGTTCTAATAATTCCACCCCACTTGTAGTTAGAAATTAACACTACCAAGAGGTCCAACAAGCACCTACGTGTTGTCACAATACCACCAATTTTTCTACTAAAACTAAGACTCTTCTTCAGTCTTAAGTTTGTTAAGACATCATGGCAAAAATAAAGGAATACACTAAGTATTGTCAATGAACCACTGCTTTATTCAACATAAAGTATGGAAAGCTCCATCAACGAAACAATAACATAGCATAAACTCTGCCATCTGAACAAGTACCAAATAGCTTGTGAGAATTCAGATGACAATATGTAACAATCAGAGTTGCTTTGCAAAGTTATTTGTTTTTCATTGAGCAGCTTTGAAGCAACTGGAGTTTTGGCATGTTGGTTTGGTGCCCAATTTTGTTGGCTGTGCCAGTGAAATGGTGCATCCATGTTTCCGTGAACAAACCAAGCCAGTCTGGTGCCTGAAATGGGACCAGCTAGATGAAAAAAAGTGCACTGATTGAACACATATTCTTCTAATGAAAGAAAGATCAACTTCATCTAAATAGTACTGTAATTCACTACTTGCTCCAGTTTTGACAACCAGTTTACATGGACTGTGATTTTGTTCCGTACCCTCTGAAGTTGGTGTTCAATGCAGTTTTTGTTGCCAGAGCATGCTTTGTGAAAGTACCAACTTTTTGGTAAATCAAAAATCAGTCAGATTTCTTACAATCTTAGCAGACAAATGTTGGTTATTGTGACAATGCTAAATTGTATTAAATTATGACCTTTGTTTCACTCTGACGCTGCCTGAGTTCCTCTTCTGTCAATAAAAGCATCCTTTCCTGGTTTCTGTAGAACATGAAGCTCGGTGCGCCCATGACTGCGGATGGTGGGAGCAGCCCTATGGTGAAGCCAAAGGGAGACAAACAGGTGGAGTACCTGGATTTGGATCTTGACCCCGGCAAGTCTACCCCACCTAGAAAGGTAGGAATTTATTGACCCCCGTATCTTGAGCTACGTGCTCACAAGTAGAGGAAGTCGGTTTAAAGGTACTTTACGACCGACCTTTTGTGTGTTTTTGTTCTCCAGATGAAAAGCAATGGAACTGGCATGGCAGCATCAGATGAGCGTGTTGACTACGTGGTTGTGGACCAGCAACGAACACAGGCCCTAAAGAGCACCCGGGAGGCCTGGAACGACAATCCAAAGAGACAGACACCCCATCCAAAGGACCCGAGTGACCCTGTCGTCCCAAACTCCAACCCACCCTCCAAACCCTCAAACCGCTGAGCCTTCTACACATGTGTAGGCTGTGGTTTGTGCTTTGAGATGGTCCAGCTGTCACGTTCCACCTCAGCGAGATCCTTAGCGTGTAGGGGCCAGTGGAGTTTCATAGCCACTCAACTGTCTTTAGTTTACACTGCTGGACGGCCCAGGCCAGCACTGTGTGTACAGTTGTAGGAAGGGGTGTGAGCCAGAAATAAGCTGTATGCAGTGTGAAAGCAGGTGGAATGACTGGACTTGTCTTTGGGGATTGACTTAAGCGGACTCACAAACTTTGAACATTCACTGCCTCTGATATCGGATAAGAGTTTTTTTTTCCCCTTTGTTCACCTTTCAGTGGCCGGTCAGCTTATCCAAACTTAACATTTCCTTAAATTATAATGCTGTTTTATGTTGTTTTGAAGTGTAAGCAAAATCACTTGATAACATTATCAGAATATGCCAACGCAACACTCTACTAGTTAGCATAGCTGGCTAACAGGGTTGATTTTTCAATTTCTCCTGTTTGAGTGAGGTGACGTTCTCAAGGGTACTGATCACAGGTCAGTTTTACAATTTTTTCACTAAGTTATGGTGGATGGCTAAAACTGACCCCGATCTGTGTCTGAGGCTTCAAACCTGATCCCTAAGATAACCCAGTACAACAGAATTTCAGAGTTTTATTACAATTTTTTTTTCAAGGCAAAGGCAGTTGAACTCGTTCATTTCACATCTAACCAAGTGCTCAATTTAAGCTTTGGATTCACTCAAGGTTTAATCCACTGAACATGATTTGATTTCCATTTACTTTGTACGTGGAGATGCTTCAATCTGTTATAATGGAAGTGCAAAGACTGTACAGAAGTGTTATGTATATAAACAGGAAAAGTGTCCTTTATTTGTAAGGAATATCCCGCGTGGTTGACTCGAAGGTATGTGGATTCTGCAGGGTAGAATCCTGTGCCTGTCTTCGGTGGTATCAGGACTTGTGATTAATGAATGAATTACTGTGAGTTTTTAAAAGAACGTGACAGGTTTTCTATAAGTTATGCAAAGGTATCAAACTTAGGCTAGAGAGAGAGAAAATCAGGTACTCTTTATGAATGCATACTAATACAACTATCCATTTCTAATTTATTTCTCAAGTTATTTCATCAGGTGGATGTCATGTCCACTTTTAGCTCAGTATTCTTGATTCATATGGAGGAACATTTGCTAAAGTCTGTTTAAATGCTTAGTTTGGCGAGCGCCGTTCAATTAGTTCATCGATATTCCTCATTTCTCTCTCCTCTTAGATTTAATTTATTTTGAATTGAACTGGCATACAGTTTTGGGAAATTGACTGCCTCATGTCGTCAACCTGATACATCTTTAATAGACAGTGAACAAGTCATCATGTCTGCATCGATCTGTGCTTTACTAACCTGTGAACGCTCACTCAGAAGTCCCAAGCATGTGCTACCACAAGGTAAAATCATTGCTGTACATATTTTGCCATTGATTACATTGTAGATTAACATGTATCATTTGAGAAATGTGCCTACTAAGTCATCTTCATTCTACTTCACTCTTTCCTTATTGCAGTCTTTTTGTGATATGGTCTGCAAAGCTGATGATGCTTTATCTTTTTTAATGAATCTCGACAGAAAATGTAAATTTTAAAAGTGGACTAAATAAAATCCAACCTCTTACGCATGTGTTGTCTTTCTTCAATATGATTTCCATTGTGATTGGGAAATCAAGAAAAGATGAATATGAAAAGGAAGTTAAAAAAAATCCAATGTTAAAGTTAAATTTCTCTTCTGTGCATGAGTGTTTTGTTTTATTTGTCTTTCTGTTTTATCACATCCACATTGAAACAATAATGATACCAATTCTTTACACACATCTTCACACAGCTGTTTCAGAGTTATAATGGCCAACTGAATAGTGACCAGCAAACTTCCGAGACATTCAAAGCAATTAAAGCCTGCAATTATGATCTTTCCATCAGAATCCTTAAGGATCAGACAACCTTTTAATACAATGTCATGTCCATGTCTTCAATCACCAACTCAACTGAACATAGTCAGCGTTTGTGTATTTCTGGTACCCTGAAGATGGTGGATCTCAAGTATTCTGACAGCTCCATAATAAAAGAAAGATTTTTAACTGTCTTCCTAAGTTTTGACTTCTTAAACCAAACAACATGGAAGTAATTATTTTTGTACAACACAACATGATTATGATCAAATAGAATGTATAAAATCAAAGAAAGTTAGTTTAATATAGTTAAATATGTTATTCAGTTCAGTTTATTATTAGTATATTTCATGTACCATAAAATTTATAAAATGCACAAAAGTAGTTTTTCTGCCACTTCCGGTTGCCATCTTTGTTTAATTAGCAATTAAGCCTTAACTGACAGGTGGTTTAAAGTCTTCAAGGTTAAATTACATGATGGAGCAAAGAGATTATTTTGTCTTCTGCTTGCATAGAAGAGTCTGTCTTCAAATTGTGGTAAGTGATGTCGTCTTACAGTGTTATTTTATAGGTTTGCTTTGAGATTAAGTGTCATTATTTTCTAATAAAATGAAATAAAAGGTGACGCAGCTAAGAGGCTAACGATGAGCTAGCTCATTGCGCTCAGACGTTATTGACTCTTAAACTTTAGCCGTTTATAGTTTGTCAAAAACATCTTAACTCAAAGATAAGCTTCATTTTTATCGATTCGTTTACAATTTTAGTGAAACAAAACTTGTGTTTCTCCAATTCTTAAACGCCCTGTTATTAACAAAGTTAGCTCTGTTAGCTAACTTGCGATGCGTTCAAATGCACCATAAAGCTCGATAATGCAAAAATGACCATGAAGAACTTTTCATAATGTCAACATAAACAGTTTAGCCTTATCTGAACTTTCAAACTGTTTTGTGTGTTGTGGGTGAGTTTTAAATTGTAGTCCTTATTCTCAAAGGGACATGTTTTATTGGGAAGATCAGAAATGCATCCCAAATCCTCCCACAGTCAAAGGTACATTACAATATCTGGAAAGTATGACTTGAATTATTTTGGACGCTTGAGTGAAAAAATGTCAACATAAGGTCCAGTAGCTTTTGTCTCTGAAGCTTGGGACATATGGCGATAACTAAAACGTCCCTCTAACGCCATCTACTGAGGAAGATGTAGTTGAAAGCGTCTGAACACAAAGTATGTTGGACATTTGTCAAACATATCTGGAAAGTTGTGTTCACAGTAAAATTTACAGATACAGCATAGGGTGAATCTGCTTTTCAGGAGAATTCAGTATATTTTCACACACCACATTCCTATTTCTAGGTTTTGCTACAGTTTTCTTTGCAGAACTTTATGCAGCTCATTGTCTTGGGAGAGATGCCCCCAAACCAAACTCCTAGAATAGCAATTTAAAGTCACCTTGCACAGGAACCCAAACCTTTCAGTCATTTCCTGTCCTTGGGTTTACTCAAGTGACCACTAGATGGCGTTGTTGTTTGAAGAACTATATGGCTTTCCCTGTGCCCACACCCCTTTCAGTGCAGTCACTTCACTTGACGTCCTCCTGTCTGAGGCTCTGCAGTGCTGTGCAAGCCTAAAATTACATTTGCAGGTTCCTCACCATGAACTCCACCGGCCAAGGTGCTGTTGTCCTGGGTTACTGCAAGGAGGGCCTCAAAATCCACGAGTCTGTAATTTAGATGCTTTAAAAAAAAAAAATTCAGATGTACATATGTGCCTGTTTTCACTCTAGTAAGTACAGTGAGCAAATTCACTTGTGTTTGCTTCACTCGTGTTTGTCCATTGGAAGGATCCTTTTAAAGGTTTTTTTTTTTCAAGGGGTCACCAGAATGGTGATTTGGGATTAAAAAATTATATTACCTTCTCATTTATAGTTTTTCATGTACTAATCAAGGCTAAACTTTCCTCTAATTTTGAATCCTAAAGCACTACATTTCAACACACATTTATAGAAATCTGTGTGTCACAACGTGTTGCAGTCCCTCAGATGAATAAAATGTTGTCACAAAGGCTGAAGCATAGTGAGGTCCAGAGACCCTCAGAGATTCCTGAGTGGATTTCAGATATTTTTCTCTTGTTGGGAGATAAATAGAGCAACAACTGTAATTAAGATAGTTTACAAAATCAATGACAGTAATTTTCCTCAATGAGCTAACCCCCCCCCCCCATAATTTGATTGATGTAAGCTTAGTTTGCAGTGTTATCTAAACAAGGTCCATCCCATTTTAACTTTGATATTGGTGATGTATGTCTTCATCTACCTTTATAAGATCTGAAACAGCACTGACATATAACTCCCTCCGCTAGCTAATTAGCACAGATTTATGGATTCAGTACAGGCCTCCAGTTCACTCAAATGAAACATATGGGCTGACTGGCTTCCCAGTCACATTTAATCCCATAAATCTGGAGTACTCCACATCATGAGATACACTCCATCCTATAAGTCTTTCCTAGCACTGGCTGTATGTAACCTTTTAATAGCTTTGCAAATAACCTAATTAAAGCTCATATTGGGATGGGATTATAATTGCTCCTGTGACATACAGCAGATTGTAAAACGTTGCCATCAGGTGGCTTCATGCTTTGTTCAAATGGAATTTTTAAGCTGTTCATGTCACTTTGTCAGATGTGGCTGATGGGATGACAGGTTAGCATATGGCAGTTGACAGGCCTTGACTCATTTTCATTTTATATAACTAGTTTTTCAGTGTTCATATGAGGGGCTGGTTTGAATGCTTGATGTGTGAGAACTAGATTACTGATAATGTCATCATCTAGGCCTGTGCCAGGGTTATTTTCATGCTATGCTTGACCACGGGGACTTGAAGAACATCTCCCCATCTGTGAGCATGTTTTCAAGACTGCTCATATAGAATGCTTTATGTGGAATTATACTGTGTCTTACAGTCATTTCAGCTATCCTGTACCACTTTCTCAGCTCTTTTTTCTCCTTCTGACACAACTTTCTTTACAACATTATAACTGATAGAAATAGAATTAAACCCACACCTCCAAACCCAAAGTAAGGTAAGGTAACTCACCTGGTCAGTGGAAACAATAAAGAAGCCATTTCAGCTTTTGGATCTTGGAGCAGATGCATTACAGCAAACATTTTATCCTTCATTCAGTGAAAAGCTTTAAGCTGTTATGAGTAAAGCATCTTAATCACTATCTGTGTGTCATAACGAGGGAATGTTTGAAATTAAAATACAACTTGAGCCTGCTCTGTTTGTTTACACGTGTGCCTCTACCTACACAGTCGCAGCTGTATGCAGCCTGGGGAGCCTTTATGCAGTATCTTTGGCGTGTGTGAGTAATGGAGCAGGGAGAGAGTCTCTTGCTTCTTAACAGGGCCAGCAGAATAATTATGAGACGAGCCGAGAGGCTGTTCCTGGGCAGCGGGGAGCCTGTGAGCTTTATTGGACCGAGCCGGTCCTCTTGGACCTCTGCCTGGACTGATGGGAGCAGCCTGTCAGGTGGCCTGGGGTGCTGTCTTGTGGGGCCAGTCACAGAGGTGCACATGTCTAGAGACAACTGCAGCGTGTTTTGGCCTAAATGTGGCAGAGAACAATATAGGTTTACTCATCTTAAGGAACTGTGCAGGTCATGCTCAAAATAGTACATCATGCCTGGTTAATTAACACCACTAGCATGAGTGAAAAGTCAGCACTATAGACCTCAGTAAATTATGCAGGTGTGTGTCATATTGATGGGGAACACACTGTAAGTGTTGAAAATGGACATTCCTCCACTGGCACTGCAAAAATTGATGGGGTTGTGGCAGCTGCATGTGTCCTCTGCTGGATATACTTGCAACTAGAGAGCAATCCTGACCAATATCGATATTTGAGAGTTTAAAAAATATGATAATAACCGATCATTTATCTTTATCTATTTTTATTTATCATTTATCCCATAAAATGATTGATAAATGGTTATTGAAGATGTGTACTGAGTGAGACATTTTACAGTTAGGAGAAAGGAAATACTTTGTTATCCTTCCAGGTTTTAACCTTAACTTTTGTTGGCACGCTCTTTGTGTGGGTTTTATTTCTTTTGGTGAATGCCCCACAGTTGGCCGGTATATATTTTATTGACTTCACTTTTTATTTTGCCAATATTTCTGTCTGACTTTTGGTTGAACTCCACTCCAACATACCTGCCTCTCTGAATAGACATCCTGAATCTTGGATGTACTTCTGATCAAATGCATTTTATTACAATATTTCCTGGCAGCCCGGTGTTGAGTCATCTATAGTTCTGTTTACCTCATCTGTCGCACTCCCTCATCTTCCGATCTTGGCAGCCGGTCTGTCATTCTCTTAACCCTCAACCCACCCAGTCAACCTCTCATCTCACCTGCGTGCCACCTATCTGTCCACTTTTCTTTCTCTCACTGCCTCTTCAGCTTTTTCCTCTTTCCTCTCACTTTCAAACCTCCTAATCACATTAAGGCTGAGCCATTGCTGGACTGAATCTGAAACAACTTGCAGTATAACATCAGTGCTCCGTGAGTTCAGATACACCACAGATACGCCAGACAAAATCAATTTCTCCTCCTTGTCTTCAAGTTGGCCATACCACAATATCCCCTTGACACTTACCTTCTCAAAGCACCATTCTACAATTGATGGAAGTGGATATAGACATTATGACAAAACACCTATGGTTTAACAAAATCAAAAAGAGAGCAAGAGATTTTTTGTGTGTGCATGATTCTATGTGAAGCTTGTAAACTCAGATGTTAAGTTGAAGGTTGTGTACGTCCCCTTAAATATTCAAGACTGAGTAGTCCGTCCTTGTCAGTGCGGATAAGCATTGTACTGTACATGAAGAAAGAAGCATGTTTTCCACTTATGTTCTCTGTATATTCCTAGATCAAAGCAACCTTCCTCTCCCCTGCCGAGTCCCTATCACTCAGCAATAACTCGGCCTCACCTGCCTGCGCCCTGTCTTTGACATTATACTGTGGATCCCACTTCCTGGCAATGGACCAGAGGAGAAAAAAAAAAACGTGAGTGATTTTCGAAAACCCTCCCTCTTCCTCCCTTCCTCTCTCACTCTCACCAAAGCTGGCTCTAATCAGATTTAGCGAGGGCTTGAGGATTGAGTTTTTTTGTGTGCAGCTGCAATGTCATCAGCAGAGATTTGGAGCAGTAAAACCATTACTGTATTGCAAAGAGTGGTAATTGTATTTAGAAATCAGGATTCAATGGGGAATCGTAATTCAGCTTATGATATGCGTCATTTTCCCCTCCACAGTTTAACTGCATTTATTGCACATTTGCACAGGTCCATTAACTAAGCTGATGATTATTGTATTAGCAAGGACATAACTGCACAATTCTATTGCTCCAGATACTAACTTTACACTGCATAACGACGTACTGTTAATTTTTAATAGCTTAAGGAATTTCCCTGAAGATAATACTAAATTTGTCCCCCCTGAAAACTATACACTAAGCACAATAATGCTAAGGCTAATGTCAGTCACCCATGCACAATTGGACTAAATGTTGCCCAACAGTTTAGTGATTTATGAATAGGATTTTGCTACTAGTCAGCATTGTAGATGATCTGCTTCTTAGAGATGACTCAGATGAGAAGTTAAAATTAGTGTAGTATTAATTGCTGGGGAGAAGGGACCTCAGCTGTGCATACTAAGATATCAATCTTTGATTACGCAGCCGTCTGAAGAGGGCATGGGATTTTCTGCCTCCACTGTAGGAGTCCCTTGACTCAAATATAGATTGGCTTCTTGAGTCTGTTCTTGGATGTATCTGGATATGTTTCTGCCTCTGTCTTCACTTTTTGTTTTGTGGTGTGTCAGCTGTGCATCTGTGGAGCTGGCGCAGCATCTTGGAGCTCGCCAGTCTGACAGAGTGTCACCAGGGCTTGTGTCATATTATTGTCAGGAAAAATCTAAGTCAGGGAAGATATTACGTTATTGAAAAGTCATGTCTGGAAAGCTTGTTGACTATAAGAACCTAAGAAGAAGTACTCCAATTTCAATCTAGATATGATGTTCCCATCAGTAACATACTGAGCTTTATCATCATTTGCACAGTCTCAAGGTAGATTCATTATATTGATAATTTAGATGCTATTGCTATGCTATTACTGTGAATAAAGCTGTAAGGATGTTTAGCTCAGGTTCTTGAAACTGTACTTTTCCTTGTGAGATACTGTCTATAATAAGTTGGAAGCTGTATTACACTGCAACATCCTGCCACTTATAGTTATGCATTATAGATCATTAGTGCAGTGATTAGGTAACAGCGCTCTGCGACATGGCAATTCCTGTTGAAAAACCAGACACCTTATCAGATATGAGTCGCCTGAAGTATTTTTAACAGGGGCTTGCTGGTGCCCTGTTTTCCCAATGAAAACAGCTATCCATCTGTGTAATAGCCCTTGTCAAAAGTTTACTGAGAATCAGCAATTCACTTTGAGACTAGGCTGCATTTGTCATCGAAAGGAACTCTGATAAGCTGTAAGAGCCCATTGAGGCAGTGAGCCAGCTTTGATGCATAGTGATTTCTTGACAGTCGCTGTCCTCTTCTCATTCAGTTTCCATTGTCAAGGCTTTAAATTTTCCTATGTATGGTATCTGCACACATTCTTCCTCCTCAATGCCATATTTGATATTTACAAATAAGAGCTGATTGCAGTAATAACTTAATTATTAGCGCCTCTCTGCTCAAAATCTTAATCTAAGTAACTTGCTGCCTCATTGAATAGCTTCATAAATTAACAGTGTCTAGTCATAATTTTGCCTCCCATAGGAGTTTTAAGATCATTATCCGCCTTTTTGAGTTCATATATTGATCTTGTTCACAGCTGAGTTGCCAAGATATTTAGAGAATTTCAGCTTTCTGCTGCATTATAGTCATTCGCTTACAATGGTAACATCTAAAGGAACATACTGTTAATACTTAATACTGATACTCAATAAGAGTCATGTCATAAGAGTTTGATGTGTCTTTTGAGCAGCTTATTTTACTCATATCAGCTAATGGCTATATGTGATACTAGTTTATGAAATTTGTTTTCACTTACAGACCCTGAGAGTATGAATGTAAAACAAATAGTCATTTAAACACCCCTCAAAGCCTTAAGCTTTACTGGGGCTAACGTTGTCCTGGAAGTCCTAATGTGCCCTTATGTTGTATTTTAAAGCACTTCAATGTGCTTTAGAATGTCTAGACCTTTTCAGTAACATTGCTATTCATAATTTTAAATAGCTTAAATTAAGCTTGTTTACCTAGTTCAGCACTGACAATAAATGAAAAAAGCCATGACCTGGCCTTTCAATGTGATCGTGTGCCTGTGGAGTGTATTCCCACAAAGAAAATTCCAAGCTCAGGCTAAAGTGGACAAATACTGCATGTTCAACCTTTTGTCCAGCTCTAGACTGCAGTCTAAGGACATATATGTTGTTGATATAAAGATACAGCACTGCTAATATTGTTTGGCCATGGGGGAAAAAGGTAATAAAAACCAACTGTTGTGTGCACATTGTGTGTAAGATATATAGAATTGCTTCTTTAATACTTCTGGTCATTTGTGTTGAAAAACTGAAAAGAAAAGACAGCTGATACACAGGGGGCATCCATTTGGAGATTAGTTTCACTCATCACTGTGGCACATTGAAGAGGGAAAAATAGGCCTCGGTTAACAAATGTGTTTGACCTCCTGCTGCACATTTTGTTAAATTTTGTGTCCAGAATTACAAAGTGCAGATCAGAACAGGGTGAAATTAAGAGTACATTGTCACCAGATTTGGTAGGGGCTGATTAGCTTGAATGATGGTAAACTGTCTTTGAACTAAGGACAGATCTTGTTGACATATTTTGCACGTAATAAAGGCTGTGTGACCTTGAACCTCATGTAAAGTGTCTATGCTGATTGGATAGGCACCAATCTGACACAGTAAATCACAGTATATCTACCCCAGTGCTGCCTCACAGAAATGTCAGTGTCTTGTTGCTTTCTTGAAAAGAGCACTAGTATCTGATGGGCTTTTTCATTTTAGCATGTCCTAGTAGGAAAATCACAGGTTATAAATAATACAATTATTGAAGGCTGAATTCCATGTAGCTTACATTGATAAACAGAGTTAATGCTATCAGTAATATCTGCGCTTTTCCTATTATGCCAAGTCAAAATGTCTGCTGTAAAAAAGGCCTACTGGTACTTGTTATAGACTAATACAGTGAGTTTAGGTATCGGAATTGGTATCTGCAGTAGATTTGAAAGAATTTGTTCATCAGTTGATTAGTTTATCATACCATGACCTGGATGACTGAGAACCTTCACAGGCCTAATCATTTTAAAAAAACAATTCAAGTAAAAATGCCTAAGATTCTGTTTTTCTAGCTTCTTAAGTGTTGGGATTTAATGCTTTTCTTTGGCTTATTTGATAGTTAACTGAATATGTTTGGGTTTTAGACTGTTGATTGGGCTAAATAAGGAGTTTGACGATGTCACCGTGGGCTCTGGCATATTATGGGCATTTATCTATATGTCTCAATTAATGATTAATCAATAAAATGACTGGAAAATTAATTGATAATAAAAATAGTAATCGTTTGTGACCCTTATTGAGAGGACAAGTGGGATTGGTCGATCCCTAGTATCGGTTACCTGTTTAGTGCATCAAAATTGTCTTTTTGTGTGAACACACACATACAGGTGCTGAACCAGAAACTGATTTCATGTGCTGTTTGATCAGCAACGAGATGAAGGAGCTTAAACACAAACAAAAAAAGCATAAACCACATCCAGTTACAATTGACTAAAGCCTTTGGTCACAACTGCAAATTGGCAACATGATTCATGCAGGTGGTGTTCGCCAGTAGCGCTCCAGCTATTTTGTGATGCAGCTGCTAAAACATCTGCTCAGAAGAGACTGATTTCCTTGTGCTGAATGTGCAAAATATATTACAAGTAAATATACAACACTTTAAATTAAGTTGGCCCAGGCTGAAGGAGGAAATAAACCCTTTTTGTTGCTACATTGCTCTTGTCCTTGGAGAACTGTCAATAGGAAATGGTTCAATATTATATGAAGAGACAACAGAAATTGACTGTGAACGATTAAACTAAAACCTATGAACCTCTTTAATTCAAAGGTGACAGTAGAAAAGTTTAAATTCAGTGTCACTGGAAAAAAAAGTGGCCAATTGGTGGTTACAGTGTGGTAAATATAAAATTACTGCTAACCTTTATGAATTTGGTCAGATGATTTAAGTTCAGTTTGTATTAAAGAATATTAGCGCTACAACGATCATGGTTTTGTCAATTATCTATTATTTTGTCGATTAGTCCTGTAGCCTACAAAATGTCACAAAAATTTATTAATTTTTCAAGTGTTGTCTTGAAATTGGTTGATTTGTCCAGCCCAAAGTCCAAAGAGATTTACTGAATTCATATACATATTTGCTGTCATATGTCAAAGAAAAGCAGCAAAAATTATGATTATTCCATGATTAAAATGGTGTCCAATTAAATTTCAGTAGTTGTTTTCTTTGTATTTTTGTAATTACAATCATATAACACAGCAGACAATTATCACTTATCAGTTGCTAGCATAGGATTAGTCAGTTATCAGTTTGCATCAGTATTAGTCTAATCTGTCCTGAAATTCCATATCAGTGCTTCTTTTTCTCAATTATAAGCTAAATGTGTGTTTTTTGTGCATATTTATTTCCATATGGAACTTCATTATGTATGTATGTACATGAGTGTATCTGTAAAAAGGGCTATGTTAGTTTATTGTGTGTAAATAAATCACATCACACAGAATCAGCTGTATTCTGAAGTTATAGCTCCCACAACAAAAGCAGTTTAACACTTGGCCAATATGAATAGGAATATGTTTAGGGATACATTTTATGTGTCCCCAGCTTGGCATGGTGAAATGCCTTTTAAAATTGGAGTCTGTCCAGTTGTCAGTGACAATGATGCTGATTTATTGGAGCGGAGGGAAGAGAAGCAGGACAGAGGCTATGTTTCCCTCTAAAGCTTTCCATTTGGTAAATGACACTTAGGTGTTCACTTTTCTTTGTTGACATGGGCCTGAAGCGCAGCTGCATTAATGCAGAGTGGGTAACATGACACTTTTACCCACATGCTCTGCTAATAATGAACAAGTCTTTGGTCTTTAATGAATAATCACGCAGTTCTTCACAAACTGCTGATCTAATGGTGTTTAATTTTAGTAGTATGGCACAAACAGCAGTGATAGAAAGGCAGGAATGAATGAGCAAGTTATGATCAGACTTGAGAGAGGTTAGTGATGATATAGTATGTTCATCTTCTCAAGCCAAATGCAGCATTTCCTGTTTTTCCTGTGGTTGTTTATGTGCAGAATATTCACATTGGTCAAAAGGAATTTTACAGTATTTCAGGTTGCATTTAGTATTTAAATGCAGTTTTCTCCTTATTCACATGATGTCTCAGCAAAAGTGCATTCATGTTTTTGTATTCAATTCAATTTTATTTGTATAGCATCAAATCACAACAAAAGTCATCTCAAGGTCTAGACCATACTCTTTATAATATTACTTATAGAGACCCAACAGTTCCCATCATGAGAGAGAGAATGCAGTACTACAATCTACAGGTGTGACGATAATGATAATAATAGTATGGAGACACGTGTGCAGTGGGAGGCTTGTAAACATTATTATTGTGTTTTATGACTTAATTTGCAGATGTGAGATTTGTCTGTGAAATCCTTCATGAATGAAAAAGTGACTCCTTTGTTGTGTTTTTCACGCTAAATGTTTTAATTGGCTTTTGCAATAGCACAAAAGACAAACATTAAAACATCGAATTGCTTTTCAATCTGCACTATCCACAGGAAATATCAGTGCTTATTATAAGCACATTAATGTATTCAGCTGTAGTCATTGTTTCTCATAGGTTATAGTGTAAAGGGGGAAAATTAAAAATTGTACCATAGATTCTCAGCTGGTGGCCGGGGACTTGTCCAACTGAAGGGAGAATTATAACTTTGTGTTTCATAAATATATGTTTAAAAATATTTTTAGAATTTAGCTGCCTGTTTTCTGGTTTGCTGCAATTTATCATGTCACGTTGCTGTTGCTGCTGTTTGGCTGTTAATGCAAACCTCTTCCTCGGTGTTTACCTGTGGCGCTGGTAAATTTCTAATCGTGTACAGTACATTTCCGTCATTACAATGACCTGTTCATCATGTGCTCTCTCTGGCACTCAGTTTGTCTTTTACACAAACCTGAACTGTAATCAGTTTTACATTTCCGTTCTTTGTCTTGGCCATAAACGTTCAGACTCTCGTGGGTCGATGTGGGTTCCTCCAATTGCACAGAATATATTCAGTATTTCATTTGTTTTTTCCATACGTACTTTTTTTTCCAATTGATTTTTAAGTGTTCTCCAGTTAGAGGCAGTGTTGAGGATTCCTGCTGTTCATGTTTAAGACATAAAGGCTCCTGGTAGAAATTTCACCCCTATTTACTATTTGCAGAATATCTTTTGTTTGATTCTAATGGGTTATATTGTCTTGTTTGTGGATCTTTTTATTTGATACAGTGCGAAAAACAAATGATCTGTTTTATTTTATTATCCATTGTTGCTAATTACAGATTTTTAGTGGTCATTGCAAAAGAATGTGTTTATCTTAACAATAAAAATAGCAATTTGGAGGGTTTGGTTAGTGGAATTAATATCATCGAATCTGAGCTCATCCCTGCAAAACAACTGTGAAAACAGTTGTAACCTTGGTCTGTTTTACTGAGACTTACTGATGAATCTAGATTAAGAGTGGGTAGTAGCAGAGTGTTTGTAGAATAGTTTGTAGAATCTAATTGAATTTAAAAAAATGAAGTTGAAAGACTTGACAGCTGCAGAGTAACAGAAGGTTCTGAAACTTTCATGGAGCGTCAGAAAATCTGCATATCTCCCGCATTTATTTTCTTCTTCTGTGTGTGTAAAAGCTTGGAGGTAACTGGTGGTGGTAGTAGTTTCTTTTGATTGATTGGTTCTTCTGTCTTTGATGCCCAGCTGGTATGGGCATAGTAGTATTTAGTGTAAATATTAACTTCTAAATACTAGTAGAGAAAAATTTAAATGTTTAACCCCTTTCTAAAACATTGTCATCCTAATAAAAGAAGGAATCCTCAAGTAATCAAAGTTGTATTTCCGAACAGCCTGGCTGTTCATAACAGGCAAATAAAAGATTGAAATGATCTTTCAACAGCACATAGCAGAAAATTCAGTGTGTCAGCGAGTACATGTCATACAATACAGTGTAACATGTACAAATTAGTACAGCAGTAAAATACCATCATTAAAATGCAACATAATTATGTTGACAGCACTTTAGTGAAAATTGTTTTACATGGTGTGTCTGCTGTGCTGCCAAACTTCTGTAAGTCATCTCCGTCTCACATTAGCATCTCAGAACCCACAGTTTGATTTAAAAGTCTGTTTGAAAGACTATAAAAATCAATGTGAAATCAGTACACTACATTCTCGCAATGCATCGAGCTCATCATTCTGGCAAACTACACATAGTTTATGGAGCGGTAAATACATGCTCATGACAAGTTTGTTTACAAGAAAGTAAAACTAAGGTTTTGCTTGTGCATATTATTAAATGTAAAGCCAGGGTTGTCCCTCAAGACACTGATTAGCAGAGGTGGTAAGCAGTCCACATCCAGGTGCATTTCTTCTCACGATCAGTTTAGTTTGTAGGTGATGCATATGATGGTTTATGTGGCCCTGTACCGTATGTTTTCTTCATGCTGCAGCGTTCCCACACTGCACTCTGGGACCTTCCAAGGCATTTTACAGCCTGCTCGACCAGCCCTGCCCACTGTTACCCACAGCTCGAATTTAATACATTGCCTTCACAGCTGCCTCTTGCTGTCCAACCTTGTTCCCTGCCTTCACCTTCTCTACACTGACCTTTTCTGGAGGTGGTTTTTCCTCAAGATGTCAAACAGGGAGGGTGATTCAGGCTGCCGTGCTGCGACTGCTGCAGTCGCTCTCAGAATCTCTTGATGAAGCCCCAGTAAACAAAACAGAGAGGGCTGCACAGAGGCTTTTTCCAGAGCTGTTATTGGCTGTGCTGGGGCACTGCTGTCTCTTCACGTCTGTCTTCTTTTCTTCCTCATGTGTACAGACAAATATGGAGGATGGATTGGGATGCTGACAGAAGTGACTAAGGTTTTATGTGAATGCTTTCTTTTATAACCGATAAGACAGTGCTGAGAATTTGCTTTGTCTGTCCGTATCAGGTGTTTTTATATTTAATCATTTACTATTTGATTTCTAAGGATGTGAAAGTCAGCAATTGAACAGGCGCACAAGTTAATGTTCAGATCATTTGTGCATCCAGGCACTGTCATTAAGTGCTACGCTGTAGAAATTGTGAAATTGCAGTGTTTTCTGTTTCAATTTCCCTAAATTTGTGAAACCTTCAGTAAGAGAGTTTGACAGAATTGTCATGGTGAATCTCTTGGTTATTTGTGTTATAGCTAATATACAGTAGCTGGCTTTCATGTAGCTCTGCGAGCACATCTGTGCATTTACTGATACTCTTCTGTGATTAAGTTTTTATACTGTATATTTGTACATATGCAGGAGTCCACCTGTGCATACATAGGGCTGTAATCCTTGTGAGTATTTAACAGATAAAAGCTAAGTTTAACAATGGTTTCTTGGCTAATCACAAACCTTGGTAAACAAGCCAAGGCTGCACATTTCAAGTATATTTGATGCAATCTGCTGTAGTTTCAAAGTCTCTCCTCCAAAAACAGATGAGTGTAATTTGTTTTGTCATTTCAGCCAATATGTTCTAACTGCCAACTTGCTTTCAGCTGAACATCCGAAAGCACTCAAGAAGAAAAGAGGCATAGTTATTATTTTAATCATTGTTGCATCACAATACACGTTTACATGCACGCTTGCAAACACACACACACACACACAGCGACAAATTCTGTTGATGTAAATGGGATCCTGTGACCTGAACTGAAGCTGGCGTAGCTTGCTGCTCAGGTTCGGGTCGCCACTAACATACATGCTCTAAGTGCACAGGAGGCTATCTGAGGTGAGCAAACTGGAGCATTTGTACAGTTGCACAGTTGCTGTCTAATTTAGAGCCCCTGCTTTTTAAGTCTTGTGCTTCCAAACGGCTGTCTAGCTGAGATGAACTGCTCCTTCTAGATGAGATAAAGCACACTCAGTGTTCTCCAGTAAGATAGATGGGCACATTTGCATGCCGGGCTGTCAGTTTCACCGCTGCCAAGCCTCCTTCTTCCTTAATTTCTTTTTTAGGCTGTCTTTCTTTCCACATTTTCCAATGTCTGGCTCTCAAAAGGGAGTACTACATAGATTACTAGCAGTTAGGGGATGCCATGATGTGTAATGTATTATTCACAGTTGACTGACATGGGTCCTTAATTTTTTCCGCTTTAAATGTGACTGTAGTGGGTAAAGGGAAGAAGGAGCCCAAGCAAATAACACAGTGGATTGTGGCTAATGAATGGGCCATGATAGTGGGTTTTCCAGGCAGTTAAGCCGGAGGTTAATTCTGACAGAAATTACATATGCCGTATTTCCGAGTTGGCATCTTCATCATGTTCAGGCCTAATTACTGAAAGTGAGATTTGTGATAATCAGTGGAAGAAATAGAATTTATATCAATGATGTCTGACTGTGCTATACTGCATGGTCACTTTTAAATTTGAGGTTTGTGGTGGATAAATGGCATATATATGCACTGTTTACTATTATATTATACATATGTAGTCCTGTGTGTATGTATGTCTGTATGTGGAACAATATGTGACTCATATGAGGATGAATGAATCAAGGACACGGACAGCAGCAGTGTCAGTGGGTCAAGTTGATCACTGAGCAAACAATTATGAAAAAAATGGATCGTACTAACGCTGTTGCTCCAACACTGTTAGTACTTTTTTTCTGACATAGTCTAGTCATAGAAAAAAAGTGTTGTCTTTGTGTAACCAGGAAAGGAATCTCGTTGAGAATAAAAATCTATTTTCAAGGGTAAACTGGCCAGGATGGGCACAAACGAGTTACAAACCTGAACTGATGTGATGACAAAATTATGAATACAATTTGTAATAAGATCATATATAAGTTCCATCTTAAAAAACCCATAAATGACACTTAAACCGTAAAATGACTAAAGACCAATCCAAAAACCTATTGAGACCAACATCAAGATACTAAAATAAAGCAAACATAGGCAGTTTCTATCTTGGCTCACTTTTCATGCCTCTCGCGTTTTTATGACGTTCTGTATTTTTGGCTTAGGGGCACCACATATTTCACATGTTTTTTACCTCACAGCTAAACTGATCTCTCTAGTCAATACTGACAAAATCTTACACTAATTACAGATTAATGAAGCTCACAATGTTTGGTGTTTGTTTTTGTCTCAGTATTTACTGTACTCTGATCTGACTATCAAAACAAGGTCGATTAGTAAAAAGACTTAACTGTTTTTTGCTAAATCTTTGACTACAAATCATCAAGGCTGATGTATACAGTCTATATAAATGTTTTCTTTTTTGACTTCTCCTCATGCATTCAGCTTCACTAGTAAATAGAGCACTCTGTGTCACTGATCAGTTTGGGAGCCAGAGGGAAATATTTATGATGGAATTAGATTATTCTTTTCCCCCCTCAAACTTGAAAACAGAAGTTGCTGCATGAATTTGTCAGAGATGAAATTACAATTGACTTTCAACATCTGTGACAGCCATCTGGCATTCCAAACGTAGCCCTTTCTGTTCGTTCTCCGTATGCTTTGGCTCTTATGAGATGAGTCGTTGGGAGTCTGAATGCAAGTCTTGTGTTGTAATGGAAACCTAACGATGTCCCCTGAGCTCACATAGACAATGACTAACAGACAGTTTCTGTTGATCACAGACTTAAGTCCCGTTGGAGAGTACTGCCTACTCGTGCTCATGAATACTGTGAAGTTTTAATGCCAAGAACTACAAGAACTGGCTCTCTGCTTCGTAAACCTCCAGGTGTATCTAGGAGGAATGGTTAAAAATAGCTTAGGTGGGAAGAAGAAGTGTGCTTCAGGGTGTATTTAAATACCCAGTGTCAAGTGATGTCTATTATAGTCCCCCCAAAAAATCTTAAGAGACAGTATGGTGTGTTGGTTTTGTCAAACAACTGTTATTTAGACAGTAAATGAATCATGGATATTTCTGCCATGTAACAGTAAGGTAAGAGAAAGTAAAGCATATTATGAGTCCTGATGGATGTAACTTTGATTTGAGTTTGCGGTATGGTGTGGAAGCAGCGCTGCCTCTCCAGGGAGAGATGGGCCATGGGAAAATGTTGAGACATTAGCCTTACATTGAAACAGCCACAAAACCACTCATTATTCATTCTTCCTCCTGTCAACGTGACGTATTACTGTCTCTTCCAGTCTTGACACGCTCTTACCAAATCCACAAGGGGCCTTTCGTTTAACTGCTGTTCCCTTCACTGTGCTGTTAAATGGCTCATTAGTAAGGCTAAGGTGTCATGTACTGAAGGACAAATGTATCGGCTCTGCAGCTTTACCTGTTCTGTCATATACATGAAGAATGGAGAGCGGAGATTAGTGCCGTCCATGTAGCTCTTAAGGACAGTTGGCTCTGACACCAGGGAAGTGATGCATTGAAGAGATTTTAATTCCCTGGTGACATTAATTAAATAATTGTATTTGACGAGGATGTCAAGGTTTCTTGCTTGGACTGATCTCGCTTGATCCCTGCGTAAACATTCAGTGTCGATTGAACTTTTTTTTTTTTTTTTTTTTTTCAAGGTCAACCAGAGACACATATCAATACATGTAATGACCTTGGTTATTCTGCATATGCCCACCTTTATGTTGCATATGTCTTACTTTATTATGCTGCAGAAATATGGGGCTCGAGAATAGTTCATAAATAGGTTCATATATTTGCCTTCCTACTGGCAATTCGGTGAGACATGGGTGTGAGTACCAGGGTCAGTACAACATAAACGTGAAATGATCTATATAAGAGGAGGCTGATCTGTTGTAGATCTACAGGAGTGATATGTAAACTCCAGTTAAAGTCACTTTTATTTCCAAGTTTAAAAAAAAGGGTTTGAAAAGACCAACACTAAATGACATATTGCCCTGAATCATATGTTACATCTTTCTTTTATAGAAGCCAAAGATCTTGCTTGGCAGATGCAAATGAAACACTGATTATGCCTGCAGGCCGTGTGATTTGGGAAAGTGCAAAGTCCCATTTCCTTTTTGTATTGTACATAGTGAGAGTGTAAATTCTTCACAAAATATTCTCTATCAGAAATATGAATGTGTTTAAGTTTGCTTACTCTTGTCTCAAAAGCCTAAAAGAGAAGCCAAAGAAAGACTATTTAATTAGTATTTATTATTTCTCCAGTTTTCTAATTGTACATCGCAAATCTTTATCTTTTGAAAATGAATACGTGGCAATTTGTGGTGTCTTGTAAACCTGTGCATGACACAATAATAAAAATTTAATTAATTCATTCATTTGGTATTAAATATGGATTCATATTTGCACTGAAAAGTGACACCCACTGTGCCACACCACTTATAAATAAAAGCTAATTAGTTTACAAAAAAAAAAAAAAAAAAAAAAAAAAAAGCGCCCTAGAGCAAATAAACTCAGAGCATCGACTTTATTTTTGGGTGCAACAAACAGGAAAGTGTGGGAATGTATTTGTGATTGAAATTGTGTCAGGTACAGCACTATCACTGAATGGATCTGCAATGCAAAACACTTTCATTGGCATGTTTGTCTTTGAAAATGGGAAGTTGTTGCGGAACTTTGCAGATAGTCCTTTCTCCCACTCCTTTTCCCCCCATCCCATTATTTCTCCCTTCTCTCTCTCTCTCTCTCTCACACACTCTCTCTTTGTCTGTGTACATCAGACCATTCTCATCCTGTCCTTCTTTGCTATCAGTTTGGTGGAAGAAATAGATTGTCTCCTCGCTCCCGTAATCAATTTGTGTCAGCACACCAGGTTTCTCTCTGGAAGTGCCAATGCTGGGAGAACACTTGGTATTCACAAAATGAAATAATGGGCCACCATAAATTCTGCAGAGAGGCGCTGTCTGTTTCACTTATGTTTAGAGGGATCTCTACTAGATAATTCTTGATAGCATCTTCTATAGTGGCCCCAGCGCTCCTGTGTGACTTCCCTCCTCTTATGTCTCAGTTTTCACCCCTTTTGTTTCTAGTGGTCTGTCAACAGTAAACAACTGGCAGCGAGTAATGTCTGTACACATCGCTTGAGTTACATCGTGGCCCTTTTTAATACAACAGCGGTGTTTAAAGCATCTTTTCCATATTTTGCATCATAACTAGTTGAAGTCATTTGATAATCTGCAATTTTACATTTTGCATTTTCTTCTCAGCTGTTAACTACCATCACAACAGCATCAACGTCTCATGATATTTCCTCTCATTTTTAACAAACTACCATATGCTGTGATATTTCTGAGCACTCTAAACATAATACTTTTTTTTTTTTTTTTTTTACCCCAAGGCAGAAAACAGCATCTAGGTAGACACGTAGCCCTACATTCACTTAGTCATTGAAATTCATGAGGAGAGGGGTAAAAAACAAGGCTAATTTTTCAAGAGCAGGTTCACAAGCACCAGGTCATTTGTAAAACCTGTTCAGATGAATACACATGAAATAAATGTTAACTCTGCTGACAGGCTATTAATAAAAGGCCTTACTGTTTGATTTAGAGGCAAGGCGAGGGTATGTGCCAAGGGAGGTGGGATGCTACAGTGTAAGTGGGCACAGAGAGGAGAAGCCTTATCTGGGACTAACTGATGTCTTTTGGGCTCCTTGAGTCTCTCAGGTTGATTTGGACTTCTCTTTATCACGAGTGGTGCACGGCAGGCGGATTAGCCGGCCAATCCTGGATCAGTGAAACAACGCCATGCTGGTGACATTCGGATCGATTATATCCTCAAATGACTTATTAAGATGTACCAGATCTGGGCTGGTTGGGAACACATTAGATTAACTGTGAGAGTTAAACCAAGTGGCCAGATGAGGTAAAGTGGTGGTTCTTGACATCATACTGTCTCACATATCTTGAAGTGCATTTGAATTGGTGGATAGTTATGATGATTAAGTAGCACTTTATATTGATGATAGTATAAATTCATGGTTTCAAAGTGTTTCCATTTTGTGATGGTGCAGATAGTGAGAGTAACACAGTCCATCCACAGCCACCACTCTTGTGATTCAAGCCTGTCTTCAACAAATTATGTGACTAATTTGCAAATAACAATTTGACTTAATCAACATTTAACCATGTCCATGATTTTCCCCTATCTTAACCAGGTGCTTTTAGTTCTGTTATCATAAACATAAATACCTTATCCATGCTAAAATTGTTGCCTACTGTGTCTGGAAATAACACTAATGAGAGTGACTCAAAACAGTAAAGTTGTAAAACCAAAATAAAGAGCTGAAAGATGCTATAACTATACTGCAGAGTCGAGTGATCGTTCTCCGTGGGTTCATTGCTATGAGTGAACCTTTTCGCAATGTACCTAATTATCTTCTGGGTTGTTAATAGAATGTCTTTGATTACAGTAACATTTAACATTAGGACTTTGTCAATATATGAATAAAAAAGTAATTCAGGTAGCATTATTTAATATGTATTTTGCTAATGCAATATACTCGTAGGTTTTAGGAGAAAGTGTTACTTGCTTTTAAACTTTATTCATAATAATAACAATAATACTTGAATTCTAATTTAGGGAGGATTTCCAACTCTAGGCTTATTTACAGTGTGTGACGCTTAAAAACTTCTGAAGGCTGAAAGCCAAAATAATCAAGAAGCAAAAATATTACCCATAGAAAAGAGCCTGTGGTGGTGCCTGCAATCAGCAGGTTTCAAACATAGACTATTGAGACAGTGTTGATGCTTGAAGCTGTTAGTTTACTAAGCAGGGAAAAAGGCTGATGTTTACCTCTTACTGCCCCCAAACACTGGCTCTGTGTAACCTGCTGTGTCTACTGTTTCCCCACCGACCTAAAAAACCCAGTGTGCAGAATTGCCCATCTGCTGGTCTGCTGGCGTGTAGTGCAGCCCAGTATGTGAGATTAGGAGATCAAGGGAGCGCATGTCTTTCCTCACCCCGCCTGTGAGCTAAGGTTGTGTGTGTCTCCTGAGTGTGTGCTAGGTCAATGTCTGATAATTTGGTCCATGAGAACAAATATGCAACATAATAAGTGAAACAATAGAATTAAAATTAAATACATAGTGAGAGTTATGCTACAATTTATACTGTAATGATCCCCTTTTTTACCATGTTATTTCAGGGTAAACATCATGTAAATAGCAGGCCATGAAATTAATCTTTAACATTACTGTACATGCCCTGAAGCAATAAGCACTGGGGTGAAATAATGTGATGTACCATATTTCCATACAGAGAGAGGTGGGAGGCAACTAAGAATTTAGTTTGGGGGGGGGTGAAGATAAGTTCAAAGCCACGTGGAATGTGCATAGCAATCCATTACACTGTCATGGTGGGGAAAGAGATTGCAGGCCCATTCTCACCAGGGGAATGTGCCAATTATTAGATAATGTTCAGAACAAGCGGTCGTGGATTAAAGCTTTACAAGAGTCAGGATGCTCTTCAAATGAAGATGGTTTGATTAGCATACACTCAGCTTTTCTAACTACCACATGAAGTTTGAGGTTGAATGGAGGATTTCAACCCTGTGCACCCTGTGCATTGTCACAATCAGAATTGCTGCATTGCCTTGAAGTTCAGTACCTTAAGAATTTTGTTGTGCATTTGGACAAACCTTCACTACACACTGTATATAGTAACAGTATTCTTTTAGTTAAGCTACTAAAATTTGCATTTTTGAGTTTGATGAACGAGAGCAGTGTATAATCTTTTGCTCTGTCTCTTACTTGGCTACTTAAAACACTAATCTGTAGTAGGACTGAGACGGTCAGTCGATTAATTAGTCGGATAGCAGAACATTAAGTCACAACTATTTTGACAATTTCTTTGTTAAAAACATTTATCAAGAAAGAACTGCAAACATTAGCTGATTCCAGTTCCTCAAATATAAGGATTTGCTGCTTTTCTCTGTTTATCATTGTAACTTGAATATAATTGGCCTTTGAACAGTTAAAGCAGTTTGCAGGGTTGGAGTTTAGGAAATTGTGATCCGACCTTCTGTTGACTCCATGATTGATCAAAAATAATTAACAGAAAATAATCAATAATGAAAGTTTTTGTTAATTGCTCCAGTCTATAGAGTCTGATCCATTTATGTATGAATGAAATGTCTCATTTTGCGGCTCCATGAATCACAAAAATTGTAAATGAATAAACTAAGAAGTGGATGCATCATACTAGATAGTACTTTTTACAGTGACACTTATATGTAACAGCCTTGTTTGCTGCGCTGCAGTGCTGCACATTCCTCATAAATGAGGCATTGTGACACATAATGTTGAGTTTATTGCCGTTAAGGAAATTGTAGCTTTCAAAGCAGTGAGGCACATCTGTTAATCAGCAACCTTCTGTCACATTTGTATACAATTTTAAAACCCTCAAGAGTTCAATGCCACCATGCTTTCAACTGGCATTAATAATTAATAAATGCATTTAAACTACTTTGTCATTTTGGTTCTGAATATTATAGCTGTGCTGCTCCTAATTAACTATAAATCATGTAGTGCATTTCTTATAGTAAATGGTCACCAAGTGAAGCTGGCATTGCCCCTGTGCGTTACTGTATGTTTGTTTATTAGACATATTGTTTTGAAAGAGGCGTAAACCTTCCTTGGGGCTATTTTATATCTCTGTATAATATCTTCATTTCATTTTCCACGATACTGTTGATAAGTGGCATTGATTTTCTTTATTAGTAACCCTTGAATTATTACACTCAACAGGAACAGCAATTGGAATAAATTTTTAGTGTATCTGCAACCTTAAATTAATTTGTGTTAATGTTCAGCTGGCATGTCACGTGGTCATAGGACCATCACATGACATTTTCAATAAACTTAGCTCTTAATAACAACTAAGCCATATGGTAGTAAATATAAAATAGAAATCATGAAGACGGTGAGTAATGTAGGAGCTGTAAGACTGTAAATCCTACTTATTGTACTTGAAATGCATGTGTAAATAAACTGTAGCCATTAGACTTTAGTGCATTTTCCATCGGGCTGCAACAAAGAATATATTTGTAATTAATCTATTATGTCATTGATTAATCAGTTAGTCCATGAAATACCAAAATAATAAGTTTGTATCAAACACCTTGAGTTTGTGTCACTTATAAACCCCAGCCAGTGTAGAAAAGCTCTTTTGAGAAACCCTTTGATCGGCAGTGATATGGAGGGTTTCACTCCTGTTTTTGGTTTTCAGAAAGACAGATAGCAAAAGAGAAAATAGCCAACATTACTGTGTCCTAAATTGTATCTCCTGTAAAGTTACAGGCCTCTTCTCTTTTTCATCATTGCCTCTAATAAGCAGAGCAGTCATCTGTCACCTGTATCACATCCTTGGAACTTTTCATCATCTGAGAAATTCACATATTACCTTTCTGATAAAAAGGAAGTAATTTGTTGGACTCATTTGACAGAGACTGATACAACTATTTGAAACCGTTCTGTACGAGAAAGATGACAAAAATTTCCTTTTTTGTTTGAGAGTCTGAGAAGTCTGAGTTTGGTTGAAACAGGTCAAAACGAGCAGGACCGTAACCTCTTGCAGTCTTCTGAGATCACAAACCACTGGTCCACCCACAGCGCTTGTTGATTCTGTTGCTGCAGGGACTCTCCTTTCACCACAGTATTGTCAGGCTCCCATAAAAATGCCATTCGGCTAAATGAGATGCATTAGCCTTGTGGGGAACATACTCTTCATCAGCTCCCTTTAAACAGGAGTGATTAACACATCTTCTTTAATAGTGCTTTGAGGAGGGGCTGCTTTCATTTTGGCCTGAAGTCAATTAGTCTCTTGGGAGACAATTCATCATTATCTTTAAGCAGTAAATGGTGAACATAATGACAATAATTCACAGTTCTTAAATAGAAAATGCTTTAAAGACTTTTGATGAGGTCTTGTTACGGCATCAAATAGTCTTACATTGGATGCTCTCAATAAGGCTGTAATAAAAAGGAATCTTGCACTTTCACCTTCTAACAAGACAGTCATTAGGGTTCATCATCTGAGCACCATGAATGTCTGTACCAAATTTCACACAAATTCATCCAATAGCTGTCAGCATTTTTACTAAAAACTAAAATGTTTACCTCTTGGTGAAAAGTCCATGGATCCACAGGAAAAGTCGTGGTAAAAGTCAGGGAACACCAAAGTCAGTAGGCTTCATTCCCTGGGGACAATGAATGTTTGTACTTAATTTTATAACAGTTGATCCAGTATTTGCTTATATTTAGAGTCCAGGTGGTGGACAGTGACCAACCGACAGGGTCATGCTATTGGTTGTCTACAATTCTATACTTGAATGTAGGTGATCAATAAATCACATAATAGAAACAGTTGCTAGATGGGTTTTTTTTCAACTGAGTCTTAATTTAATGCAAAATCTGAGACAAAAAAATGGGTCACTGGATCATTTATAACAAATGGTTGTAGAATTTGGCAGAAGGGACTGTTCTTGAGGATGCTCTCCAAATACATTAAGAAAGCATGGAAAGCATTCTGTGAGGGGTGCAAACAATCTTCAAAACAATGAAAAATAATCTCGCCTTGGGTCCTGAATAAGCATCATGCAAATACAGTGGGAAATCCCCAAACAATGGAGCAAACCACAAGACTGCCATCCTGGTAGTGTGCATGTAGCCAGCTTATGTGAAGAAATAAATGCCCTCATGATCTGATTTGTTCACTCAGTCAGCTTGCAGGCCACATTTTTAAATTAACATTTTAACATCTTTGTAGGATACCCAGAAATTATCCTGGCGCCGTAAATGTACAAAGAAAGTGAAGCAACAAGGGACCAGAAATTGCTCTTGAATGCTGTAGGGCTCCTTTCATTTGAGGCATGAACTCATCAAGTCTGTTGTCCCCACTGAATGAAAATTTGGCAAGATGGTGGGGCACAATTATTAAGATTTATTAAGAAAATCCACTGACTGAATTTGCATATAACATATATAGCAACAATCATGTTACTGTTGGAAGCCCAGTTGATTCATGAGCCTGGTTTTCCAATTGCTATCAAATGCAGATACTGTATACAGTGTGATCAGCTGCATTTTAATTACACTATTTATTCATTGGGAAATACTCTGCTCCACTAAACCAACCTAGCCTGTGTGCAAACATGATGAACTAATGCCTTTAATCGAGGTGACAGCCAGCAGCATGTCAGCATCTTATAACGGCCCCCAGGGACAACGATGCTTCAAGAACAAACAAATATTCAGGCAAATGCGCTCCACATCCATAAACTGTTCAATTATCAAAACACATACAAGAGCGAAAGCACAAACAGTAAAAAAAAAAAAAAAAAAGTGCCTACGAATCCAGAGTCGCTGCAGATATCAAAACACATGCGGAAGGGGAAACTGAGATTTGAAAATGTGCCAAAAGAGAACAGACATTAAAGACAGAAAAACTGCAAGAGGAAAAAACACATGCAAAAAAAAAAAAAAAAACTGTCAGAATGAGCTGATGTGTTAAATGTGCACCAAGTAGCCGTGGTGTAGTAGTGGTATGAATGAGCATAACTATTTTGACTTGGCATCTGAAAGAACAATCATTTTATCATCTTAAAAAAAACCTCCCAAAACCTTAGGACATATGGGAAAGAAAATAGAAGAAACCACAGGAGGAAATATCAAAGAGATATCCCCCATTTTTGAGTGGTGATGGGTGCAGTGAGAGCTGTAGTGGAGAAAAATTGCAATTATAAAAATGAACAGAAAGTCTTAACAGTTAGTAGAAATCCATAATACATCAAGGCTTGTAACAATGGAAGAGGTCATCCTAGATTCACTGGACAAAACTTTCAGGAAATGAAATATTTCAAGAGAGAACTTCTTTAATGTAACTGTCATCAAGGTCAACAATCAGCCAGTGGCAATCAACCCAACACGTACAGGCTGAATGATATACCAGTGGAAGTCCTGTTGAGGCAGCTCGTAATCACTTCTTCTGCTTCATAAAGTTACAATATGTGGTTCATGATTTGCACAATTTTTGTTGTATAGCATAGTGATTACAATAGGTCTCTTTTAATGGAATTGCAAATGTAAGGCATATTAACGGCAGCCTCGTTCTTCTTTGTAATGATGTGCTGTTGCGCACAAACAAGACTTCAGGATGGGAGTGAAAATGTCATCTTGTTATCTCGTTTAGCACACGCTGTATCAAACATGCGGGGGGAAAATGGAACAAAAAGATGCATTTTACTGGTGGAATATGCTCTCAAACCCAAAGCATTTACGTCTATATTATGTAACCAAGTATGAACTTACATACTGTTAAAACTTAAGGATTTATCAACTGGTGAGCTGATGCTTCAGCATAGCAATAATTTACTACGTGTGTCATGTCGAGCAAACTCTCAAGCATGACACACACAATGTGGAGTCACATTGATTTGTCTCATTCAGCTGAGTGTCATTACTGTCAAAGTGTAATTACTATGTATATGGATTAACGTGCTCAGTAAATTTCATGCCAATCTGCCCATTAGATTTTGATATTTCTCGTTCACAAGTAGTTAGGCCTGATGGTGGTGCGAAGGCAAAAAGGGTGTTAACTAGTAATTTAGTAGGAATCTAGTAATTGCTTTTGGAGACATCTTGTAATGGGCTAAACATGGCAAAGGAGAAAGTTCGACCTGATGATCACTGGGTGGAAGGTTAGTGGGATCAAAAAATTATTTATGCATTATCCCTGGTGTCCATGACTATTCAAATTAAATTTCATGGCAATCTGTTCATTAGTTGTCGATACATTTTTAAAAGTGTTGGGACGCATGGGAAGACTAACCCATATCTCCATCTTCAGGCCCGATCGCTAATATACAAATAAGAAATATACAAAACTTTGAAAATTGGATAGATGGATGTAAAACTGTGTATTTTTATTTGTTGTTGTTACTGTTATGAACAGCAAAGATTTAAATGCATCGGAACTACTTTAATTGTGCAAACATGCAAATAGACACAGAACATACTTTGTGTCTACAAGAAGGTCTTTTAAATTACTGCAATTATAACAGATTTTTCAGCCATTCACTATGATTCATAGCTTGCTCCCAGCAGCCACCTCAATGTTTTTGAACACTTAAAATAAAGTGCAGTACCACAAGGAGATTGAGACAATTGAAAAAAGGCTCATGCTCGAGAGAGAAAGAAAGGGGAGGAGAGAGCAAGAGAATAGTCTATGAACTGTATGAGTACACAGTGTCTCTGATATGGAAGACAGCTCATAGAATAAAAGAGGACACGTTGCTGTCTTTCCTCAGACAGACTTTAAAACCAGACAGGCAGCAGGGGGTCTACCAGTGGCTACTCTTAAAACTTTAACCAAACCAAGTCTGTACAATACAGACAACATTCTCAGCTCTTGTGATTTGACTTTAATTGCAATGATGTCCATTATAAGGGTGTTCAAAGACTGAGTCACCTCAAATGTACTCTGCTACTTACAAGGGAATTATGTTCTTTGTGTGTCTGTTTTCTGAATCAATAAGTGTCATAAAAGCAGGAGAGTAGCCTTAACTTACTGAGGAGCTTGTCGTTTGAACGTTATTATTCTATTGTTTTCCTGACTGTGCTAAACCATTTATGTTGTTGCTGTCAAATATTAATTTATGTTTGGACCACATGTCTCAACACAGCAGGACAAAAGGGTAATGTAGTATAACCTTTCCATAGCAGTTTCTATAAGGCTTCTATAAGTCTGTGGTGTTTTTTTTTTGTTTGTTTGTTTGAGAATATTTTCTGGATAGACGTATTTAATGGCTATGACTATGTAATGCATTAACGCACATGCATGAAAGTGAGTGTAATGTTGCTGCTGGCTCGACTGGAGGTGTCGATGTAAAAAAAATGGAGTAACTTCAGTCATGCGAAAGTGATTTGATAACGTGAAAGAAAAAGCTGAGGCACTACATACAACACAACATACTCCATCAGGTAGCAAAAGCCGCAACAAGACCTGGTTAGCAGTTTGTTTCGAATCTGAAATTGTATTTGAATTATCTTTTGCTAAATCATTAAAATTTTCAAATGCTTCATGTCAAATGACAGAATGTATGGATGTCTGTGTAAGTCAAAAGACATTTGTTGGAGACTCTGAATTGTTTTTGCAATTTAAAAAATCCTTCAGCAGTATTTTCATCAAGGCTTATGTATGAAGATTATTATTTGTAGCCTTATTGCCCAGCTCTTCCATTTTGCTGTGTTGTGCTGGAAATGAGCCATGAACTTGATATGCAGACAAGTGTGGGCCATGATGGGCTTTGTGCTTGTTGTCCTACCATACAGTGGCAGAAACAAATATTCCTGCAATGTGGAAAAAGGAGCCTGTTCTTACATCTACCTGTCAGTTGCTTTTGTCCTCTTTTTACACTCATAATAGGCTTTTTGTGTTTGTGTGTGTGTGTGTGCTTACATGCACAGAAGCAACTCCACACTTCCATCTGTCCATACTTAATGTTTCGGAGTGTTTGGGAAATATGATTGTTTTCATCCCAAACTCATAATATTTTCTGTTCACGCCGCAGCTTTGCTTCTTGGTTCTACATCTTCCTGTAATATCTCTGTATTGCTTATGCCCCCAAGCTAGATATCAGCCTCTGCAGAGAATCACTGCAGCTGTGAGGGCTTATCATTCATAGCCTCGACATGGAACAGTAACCCATCCCATGTCTGTGCTGTGTGTAAAGTTAGTGTGCTATCAAATTATTCCATTAAGTATCTACTACTTCACCTGTCACTTATGATTTGTGTAGTTTTTACAGACACACATGAGACACACGGCGCACACTTGTCTCATACTGTACAGCACATTTCACACTGTAACACACATAGTTTAATATCATCATCATAAATTTACACGTGTAGAGGTTTTTGCAGCTGCCGCCTTGGTTCCGTGACCTGAAAGTGCACATCAAAAAATTGATTTATTAAGGTTTTTTTTTTTTAAAGCAATGAGAAGTATTTGTTCTTACAACTTGAAAATCCACAAAACCAGTAGTTCATAATCACAATAAGATCTTTTTTGAGTTTTTTTGTGCAAGATTTTCAGAGGTTAGGCTGTAAAATTAACAGAGGGCAGAACGAAATAGTGAACTATAGAAGAAGTGATGCCATTAGATATAAAAAAAAAAAAATACTTATTTAGAAATTGAAATTTCAAATTTTTAACAGAAACCCGTACAGCCTGCTGCTTGTGCCCCGAGCCATATACTTAAGTTTCTGTTGTCCGTGATAGTCTCCCAGGGGATGCTTGTCTTGATGTGGGCCCTTGAAGTGTGAAAGAGAACTACAGGCCATCAGCGAGTACATTCCAGTCACCGCCCACACAACATCAGTTTGGGGCTGACAATAGGCACTTGCAGGGAAGAAGCTCAAGGGAGAGAATTTTAGCATCAGTGTCTTAGGCTCCATAATGTCAGATGTAGTCCTATATTGTATGTGCATTGAGTCTGTGAAAAGAAATGTGACAACGCAGCAGACTTACAGAGAGTTTGGTGAAGTCTGTTTTGATGAAATTAATTGAATTAAATGGGAAGAGATGATCAAGGAAGTTGTCTTTATTGTAAGTCAGTTTGCAAAAATGGCATGACCAAAATCTGAACTTATTGCTGTTATTACTTTGCCCCACAATTAATCCTGTTTTAATGTGTGACATCATGCTCGAGTCTGCTGGAGAGGTCTTTATTGAAACTGGATCCTGGTTGAGACCTGACTTGAGACTCATGTCGGGCTGGTTCCAAATCACATTCAGTCTAATTGGGTCAGGTAGAGTCCCTTTATATTGCTGCGGGTCTGTTTGTCTAAATGCCCGAGTGCATCTCAGCTGGCTCGCTGTCAGAACTGTTCACATGATGTGTTATAATCATGGCAGGAGAAAAATGTGTTTTTGACGAAAGATCGAGTAGGCGAAGCAACTGTGAAGTGCAGGGAAAAATGACATTTATTGCTGCCTTTTTCGACCGAGGCTGCCTGTTAATTGGTGTTACATCATGCAGCTGCCAGTGTTGATGCTCAGTCTCTATTTTGGTCTGTTTGGGTTGATTGCATTTTAGATTGGGTCTGTTTGGATTGAGTCTAAATGTCTGAAGGTCCTTGTCTAATTGGGTCTCTTTAAAAAAAAAATGTAATCCATCCACATCAGATTTGAGTAGCTTGTAGTTTGAGTATATGGTTCATTTCAGACTTGGGACATATCTGTCAAAACTACTTATACATATGCAAATGGGAAATGGGGTTTTAGGATGTGCAGGCAGGACAGCTGGGACAGACCAGCAACAAAAGCAGCCCAGGAATCTGATGCACCAAATTAGTCCAAACTTTACGCAGGCATAATAGATGTGTGGTGTCCTCATCATCACCTGTTGACATTTCTTATCTTGATACACTTTGCACTATGTCCATGTTTCAGCACAGAGTTTTAGATGCTTTTAACATGACCTATTGAATGTCTGTAGGCCTATACAGGCTGTATAGGCTGTTTGAAAAATACTGGCCCTCACAAGACTGTCTCACTGGGAAAATTCCCAAACTTTCTGATGGCCAGTCCACACCTGCAGGATATGTAGACTAGGTTTTATTAGAACCCCATGTACAACATTAATAGATTAGACCCAGTCCAGTTAATAACTATGGCTCGCTCTCTTTTTCTTCATGTCACTTGGTGCAACTCGCTCTTTCCTTCCCTGTGATGTCTGGGGCACAGACTCATACACAAACTGGCCCACGTGTCATCACAGTCAGGCAATTGAAACATGTTTCTCCATAGGAGCTCCTACATTTGACTTTCCCAGCAAGGATTAATTAATTTTTACCCCTGCTCCAGGCCTCCCCCCCACCCTGCTCCAGGCCTCCCCCCACCCTCCCCCTGACCTCACCGGACCTCTCATGAGGCCTTTTGTAGTCCTCAAGTTGCCACAGCTGCCTCGGGCACATAGGTTCAAGACCTCTTTCTAGTGGACGGTAGGATTGTTTGTTACAGTTGCCCCAACACATCCCTGTCCCTGCCCTCACCTCCATGCATGGCACCCAATGGGCTTTTACCCTCCTTTTCAACTCAGTAGGTGGTCTGCAGCATTGACATGTCTAACTCAGTGGAAATGACTCTTCAAGGGCTGAGAAAGCCCTTAGAGATGATGACATTTCCTTTCATGAGAAATCGTGCTGTCAGTGTCACAGACAGTCAGTCAGAGAGGAAAACAGAGCTCAGGTTTGAAACACACTGAGCTGTCACCTTCAAAGGAGAAAGTTAGAGAGTTCTTGAGGGTTCAATCAAAACTATACTGACCACCCAAACTTGAAAGGAAGGACCAAGATTAGGTATGTTAAGATCATTTCCCCTGTTTAAGCATTAAAATGTAAATTTCTTCAAGTACAAAGTCACAGTATTTATTTTGTTACATGCGTTTTCATCACCAATTTTCATCTTCGTTGATGTTAGAAAATTAAAGGAAAAAAATCTGCTCCATTCTTATTATTATGTTACTTGTTATTTTTAGGTATTTGAGTTGAAAAGACAGCTTTTTTGTACAATACTGCTGCTATGCCAGTTATTATCTCTCTTTGTGTCTCCCTTTCTCTCTCTCTCTCTCTCTCTCTCTCTCTCTCTCTCTTGTCTTTATCTTCAAAAAAATATTTGGTACTGATCTTCTGGTTTTAAGACTTGTTTTGGGGAGATGTTACCTTTCTGAATTTATCTTCAACCTTGAGTTAATTTGGACAATAGATTTTACATGTACAACATACGAGAAGTTCATAAAAGCTGTCTAAGTGTATTGTGTTGTACAAAAAAGGTTTTCTGTTTTTTAGTCTACTACTCCAGAATGATTATAGAGTTGAACCAACACCTCTCTATTATAATGTTCATGAAGGCTGGATTGAGTGTAGGATTGTTGTTTTTGACTGCTTTAGTTTTGGCTAGGTATACCTAATAAGTGTAACAATGCAATATTGTTTACCTCTCCTCCATCACATCCATCTCTACCCAGTCACCCCCCCACCATCCATACTCAGATCATTCCTCATTCGCTTCCCCATTATCCACCTTATAAGCATACATCAATCTTACCCATCATCACTCCCCTCCATATTCTTACCACCATCACACCCCTGCCACTCCCCTTTGCTCCTCTCACTCCTTCAACTCTGCCTCTTACTTCTTTCCATAAATCATTATTATCCAGAAACTAATGTGTTTATAAAACCAAAAGTTATGCCATGAAGTAAAGCAAGTGCAGTAAATGAAAAAGGACACTCGTCAAACATTCCTAAGAACAACAGTTAGTACAATTAATCCGATAGCTGCAGACTCCCTGCAAAGGCCCTGAAGGAAAGCACAGGTGGGACCAGTATCCCACTGCTTCTAACTGTATTGGCCATCTGTCTATGAAATGTGCTTTCTCCTGTTCACTGTTTGAGTGCAAAACAACCCGTAACAGTTAGACAACCTGTAATATTGTATTATTTTTTACAGGTTAAGCTGTTATCAAATTGAACTGCCCTGCGTGAAAAGAGAGTTCATGCACATTAATACCGAACCATTCCTGACATTGAGTACTTTTTTTTTTTCTTCTTATGAGTATAATTTACCACAAAACCTAAAATTAAATGGAGGATTTTGGCCAATACAGCTCTACTAATTAATATTTTTTTAAATGAAGATGAAATCAAATAACTCAGGAAAAGAAATTGTTCCTGATATTGTTGAACCCAATGAGAATCAATTCAGCTCTTTGCAGCTTCTTGCTTTTAGGCAATTTTATCTTCTTTTTTCTTTTATTGGTCCATGCACAGTAAATACTGTAAATATTTTTTGTGGCTACAAAGCATCCAATGTATCTTCAATTGGGTACTTTTCAATTCTTGTGTTGATAGATTTGCCTGTTTAAAGGATCACTGTGGTCTGTCCACCTGCTATGACCTCACTCAATAACTAGCCTTGTATATCAAAGGATATATTAGCTGAAATTAAAAACACAAATCAAGATTTCAGGGGTGACAAATAAAGCATGCAGACTCTCCTAGTAATTTCTCTTTCTCTGTTCGTTCTGACCTTGTCGTCCTCTGTTATTTTGCGTTATCTTTCATCTATCTTTCATATGCGAAGGAGCATCTTGTAATCATAGCTGTTATATTCAGACGTACCCCTAATAACATCAGGGAAAGAACAAAATCTTGACTCTCAGAATATTCTTTTGTACTCCTCACTGCTATCCCACCTTTTTGGCCCATATGGAAACTGATTTTATTCTTGTATTCATTATGTGATAAGGAAAAATTCCGTAATTGGCACTTTTATCCAAGGGAGTTATTTCTACAGTGTGACTTAATTAGAGTCATCTCTTGTGCAGGTAATTATAAAAAATAAATTATAGTTGGATATTTAATTACAGGCTTACGATGTGGCAATATTCAATTCATTGTTCACAGTCATTTCTCAGAAAGTGTCAAGCAGCTGGTTTGAGAGTGAGAACTCCTTTTGTTAAGACTGCCTTTGGAGCTGTAGTTTTAAAGCATCGTTGTGTTTTAGCAACAATGCGGCTCAATATTTTGTGCGGTAGTTTAATTTGGCATAAATCCTGGTCACCGTGAGTGGCACCACTGCAGGTGGCACCACTGCAAGTTGCCAGCTGGTTGTTTGCAAACAACCAATGAAAAGATGTGGCCAGCGGAGTGCCACAAGGAAACTCTTCATGAAGGAAAAAATCAGTGAAGTCTTTATTACTGTGCAGCATTCATATTTTCACGTGCTCTCCAATAATAATACTTTTGCAAATGTTGCCAATATTGTTTTCCATCTGCCATCGATTCAAGTGTTATTTGAGTGGATACACCAGACATTTCTTTTTCAATATGCATTCATATTGTTGCAGTATTTAGCATGCTGTGCACATTTTCACATAGTGGTGGAAGACTGTGTGGGCCGATTCTTAGTCCTGTCTGCTCTCTTTGTAATTATCAATTAGACTTTATTTCCCAGGAGAACAATAACTCACTCCCACAGTGTGTGGTGGAAGACCCGATCCAGCTGCTGTGTGTGAACAAAGTGTTACTTCAATGCTATTGCTGCGGTGTGACAGTGTGCAGTGAGAGGGACAAATTAACAGCTCATGTGTTATGTATCTTGTTATGTGCATGTAAGGTTTACACGCAGTAGTGTCCACACATGATACAGTAGTAGGAGAATACTTAAAAGATATTAAAAAATTGCATTGCAACTGGTCAATCCTTTTCTGGAAAATTTATTTAAAAGTACTCTATGTATAAACTGTACTGTTACACTATCACATCGGTAGATTATTATTAGTCATGCATTAAAAAACAGGATTTTACTGTTGTAGTTGTTTGAGGTGGAGCTCAGTTTGAACTATTTTGTTTCAAACTGTGAATAATGTTTATTTATTTATTATGGATTCATCTGCTGATTATTTCCTCCATTAATCGATTGATTGGTTTGTGAAAATTCTGAAAATGTCTAAAAGTCTAAATTAACAGGAATCCAAATCAAAAATAGGAATAGAATAAAAGCAGTAAATCCCGACATTTGTAAAGGTGCAGTTTTATGGCCGGTTGAAAAATAATTTGACCGGTAAATTTTTTCACTTCACCAGGCATTGGCAGATAGACCAAAAAGCTAATTTTGGAGCCTGGTTCCTCATCTTCTGTCCCATTATTCATACTTCCCGAAGACCCCATTAAGATGACTGAGACCCCCTTTTCTCTTTATTTTAAGGGGCCCCTAAGGCATCCTGACTGAAGCTCAAACTCATCACATTTTTTTGAGTGAAAAAAGTCAAGATACATTGTCTCTGTCAACTATCAACAATGGATTTTGCTGTTTCAGAGCATAGTGGACAGGTACTTTTGAAAAATGATACAGCTAAAACAATAAAATAAACCTTCAGGTCCACAGGGTATGAATCTGACTGATATGCTTGAAGTTAGCAATTGTTTTATTGTCTTTTTTGAAATAAGTTTCCCTGCTTCTGGTGATACATGATCTTCTTGCAAAAATGCCAGTGTTTACAGTATTTTCCCTTTTATGCTCTTTTAACAGTTTCAGGCGCCTGTGTGGATGAATTAGTTAGCTCCCGGCTAACATGATGAATTGCTAAATAAAACCTCAAAACAGTAGTGGCATAGCTTTATTGTTCTACTATTATAGTTGTGCTGTTTGATTTGATTGAAACACCACAGGCACTTCTTGTTGATTTCTTTAGTGTATAAAGAAGCATGAATGGAGGGAGGATGAATTTTCATCTGGGCTCCATTTGCGTAAAGCAAAGCCTCCACAGGCAGTAGACTGCAGGTAATGGCAGTTACAGTATATGATATATATGTGCGTACAGTTCCAAATACCAATTAGGACAGTATAGTTTGAGTAAGTTTTACTTAAAAGGATTAAACATTGAGGGGAAAGTTTTGTCGCTAATTAGGTCCAGTTTACGTTAGTGGGTCTGCATAATCTTGTCAAATCAAAGGATGGGTGTCTACTTAAATGACCCTACAGGAAGATGTGCTTATTATTAGCTGGACAAATATACAAACAAAAAGTAATGTGTGCACAATTTACAATACACAACAGAATAAAATGGGAAGAGGCTGGCAAAACTATGGAAATCTTGATATTGTCTCTCCTTACTACAGCTTGTAATGTTTAATATCAGCTACTAATGTTTAATATTTTGAACATCCAAGTGTTAACATTTAACAGCAAACATTTTTACATTTTTTGTCATACATACTCCATATTTGGATACAGAAGTATCACACAGGGCTCTGTGTTTCTAAAGGTGCTGATTGTTTGATTCAGTTTGTCTTTGAAGACCATTTCATACCTGCAGTCCGTCTCCACAGGCATGCAGTGTCGCAGCTCCAACAAAAATTAACAAGTCATTTTGGTCATTCTGACTTTCTGTTGTGTCTACCACTGTTACCACTGTTGGATCTCAGTCATCTGATGTCTCACCTGGCAAACACTGCTGCCCAGAGGAAGCAGCAGCAGTCTCAGTTACTGCCTCATTTTGTACCATTTTCTCTGTGGTAGTTCATGTAAGCTCACCTTGACTTGACAACGTAATTCTCCTGTGATGCTCTGGAAAGTCATTTTGGTTGATTAAAAAGTGGTTCTCAGCACCACTAGCCAAAGTTGTCACTGGTTTCCTTTGGGTGGTGAGAAGGAAATGAAACTCCTATTGTAGCTCCCATCGTATATTGATGTCAGAATATGTCAGTGGATGGCAGAAGTACAGTACACCTGAGAACAGCAGTGCAGAAAAACATTGGGATGTGTTCTGAACTTCCTAGACATGCCTACCTTCCAACTAATACGTGGACATGAGCTTGAAAATTGGAGAAGTTGTCCTTTAACAAAGAAATACACTGTCTTTACAGTGACTTTGCAAAACACAGAAGCAGGACCACTCTAATGCTGCACTGATTATTCCTCAGCTGATTGAAGTCTTTCTGCTGTGTGTTACTCTTTGATCCATGTCTGTTAGGTGCAGCTCATCAGCTGCACTGAAGTGAATACATTTTACTCGAAAATCAAAGTTTGTCGACAGGAACCAGACAAAGAGAGAGAGAAGCAGGACATCTCACCTTGATCAGTTGCCCTCATACCTGCAGATTTCTGCAGAGCCACTGTCTATTAGATGATCAGAGTTGATATGGTCAGGGAGCTCACTGAGCCTCTGTCCAACCTACTTGTAATGTTGTGGCAAAATGTATGATAGGTGGGTGTCCTAGGGTACTGTGAATGAAGTGTGGATGAGGACTTGCATAATAAACAGTGTGCATGCTACAAAAGAGGGCTGAGAGAGAAAACCCTTTCGTCATATTAAACTGATATAAAGGGCCTTTTCACACCTGCCTCATTTTCTCTGGATTTTCTGACTTTTCAGTTTGACCCAAATCAAAATTACAGGTGTGAAACTGTGTTGTGGTCCAGACCAAACCACAGAACCTTGGTCCAACCATATGAAATGGTCATAGTCTGGATCAAATTGAACCATGGTTCAGTTCATTTCTAGTGTGAAAAAATTTTTTTGGATGGTTGGGACTTTCTGGCCAGTTACACGCAGTTCTGGCAGGCTATCATTAGAACTGGAAAAAGGAATATCAACGCACATAAGGTCAGCCATGGTTACAAATGGGGAGAGGAGGAAACCAAGGGGTGAATTCGCAAAGACTGGACTTGGACTGTTTTTGCAATAAGGCTCATTTGCATAGAAAGGGGTCAATTTTGCGCCAAATGTATGCACATGTCTTATTTGTGTAGGTTTAGCGGCCACCAAAGCTGTGCCATCTTTGTCCCCATGCAAGAGATGCAAGAGAGAGGAATTGAATTACACTGATGGCACACTTACAAACCAGTCCATCGCAGCTCTCATTTGTAGGTTTGTCATGTATAGATCTTTAGTGTGCTCACATATTGCACTGAGAAAGCAAACTAACCAGATCAAATGTGTTCAACATCACAAAAACATTAACCTTGGTTTGGACTGGTGTGAAAAGGCCCTAAGTGAAAGATGATGAGCAAAGTTGCTAAAATGTATTCCAGGCTCCATTATAGGCAACAAAGCAGAGAGATGGATTGAATATGAGCCTGACAAGACTTATGGCAGCTGGGAGGATCAGCACTGTTACCATATGTAAACTCCTCTCAGCTAATGTTTACAATTACAGTGGTAGCAAATTGGAGATTGGTGGCCAGTTTGCATATCAAACGATGCTGAGGATGAACTCTTTGGCTTTGGTGCACTGGGATGTGTTTACTCAGCAAACAAGTTTAATTGGGAAAATAATTTTCCAGCTGCTGTGGATTTGAGGCAGAGAGTGTGTGTGTGTGTGTATGTGTCTGTGTGCATTTACAGTATTCAGTACAAGACTCCTTAATAATTAAAACCAGCCAAGGGGAAATTAATGGACCTAGCTTGTTAGTTGCTCTGTCACGATAAGACCACCAACTACACAACCCCTTTTAACAGACCTGTCAGGATTCACTGCATGTGACAGTCGCCATTCTGTGTCCTCACGACTAATTGATCCTTATAGAGATTCCCTGCACAGAGAGCTTCTCACAAAGTGCAGGAACTGGAGAAGTATTGACAAAATGTTGGGGAGACTCAGATGGAAGTCCACATGCTATTGAGCAGGAAAGGCTTCCTCAGGGGCAATTTTGAGGCTCGATCAATGTTATGGTATGGGATGCAATCAATGGGATGGAGCTTGAAGCTTCCGAACTGCCTCTGTTCATGAGGAGGTGTAGGTTTGATCTCTCTGCCCCGTGTGTAGATGGGAATTGAGGAAGTAAACCATGAAGGTAAAAGCACTATTGGGCAAATGTGCTCTTCAATTGTTCTATTCGGTTCCACATTTTTCTGTCATTGATGCTGATCATGGTTGTGTGTGTTTGTATGTGATAGAGAGAGAGAAAGAGAGAGAGAGGGATAGAAACGGAGACTTACTTCGGATGATATTGGGGAAGACATCTAATACAGGAGACCTTGAAAAGGGCAGAAAAAGTTAGTGTCTGACAGGATCTTCAGATTCAATATATAGAGTCTCTCAAAGGGCCTGTACCATTTTGTTTTTCAATACTTAGCCGGACCACTCACACTTGGAGAGAAACAACTGTATATACTTTCCCAAAGCCGCTGTCCAGTGTAGCAGAACTTACAGGTGCTTCCTCTCCACTTCCTCTTCCCTTCTCATCTTTTTCCCCTTAAGTCTCCCTGTGGCTGAGGAGTCATTAGGAAGTGGGCAGATGCACTTTATCAAGAGGGCCACACAGTCCCCTGGCCTTCAGGCTGAGTCTGGCTGAGCTGGACCTGCACAATGTTTTCTGACAGGAAAGCGAGGGTAGAACAAAGGATGAAGCAAGGTGAAAGGGAGGAAGGCAGGGATGGAAAAGTGGATAGATATCAGTGGTAGGAAACATTGGTAATGCGGAAAAAAATTGCAAAGGACACTGAGAGATAGATGTGTGCAGCCCAAACTATTACTCCTGTGTGGTGCCTCTGTGATTTGTCTATAATTAGATGAGAGCAGCTGGAGCTTGCATCCATTATAAAAGGTAGTTAGAGATAACCTTTGCCTTTATTCAAAAGTAATTATCCAACTCTTCTTATCTTAGATATTGTTATCCATTAGAGAAATTTAATTAAAACAAATGTGCTGTTTTAAAAAGGCTTGTGCTGGATATTTTCCAATTCCTGCTTTGTGCACAGCAAATTTTGAATATCAGTACTTTGGAAGAAGCTATAAATGCATGATAGAAACTGCATGATGTATTGCAGAAACACAGTCTCCAGTCCCAAAGGAAAGCTTACAACAGCACATACAGTAGAATGACTAGCTGCCTCTGTATCAGTGCCAGTTGTCAGAGCAATCAAGCACCCAGCTGGACTATCATTTGGTGCCACCGAGGTGGTTTCAAAAGTAATAGGATTTCTTGCCCTCCAGAAACAGACTAGTCCTTCTGTGTGCGTTTGACCAAGAGGAATGGAGAGGCGTAAGGAACGGAAGTCCTGGACGATGTGGTGCTTTCTCCTGATTGAAAACAAACTCATTGTTTCCCCTCAGGTGGAAACACAGTTTTACTTCCAATGTCGTTTTTTATGGCTTTTTTCTTTTGTGTTTCGACCTCATTTTTTTTCCTCTGACATTCTTTGTTACATTGATAAGAGGGGTTACAGGAGACAAGATCAAGAGCAATACAGGTGCACTGTGTCTTAACCCGTTTCACTTGTACATGAACACACAACTGCAGGGCGTCTGAACAGTGTTTCAACCTAGGTATCCATTATTAAACAAGTATGCCCACACCCACACTCACTGATCCACATGCTCTTGACTTAAACAACACAACAAATTTCATGTTCACGATTTAGGGAAATGCAGTTTATTAACACCATATTACATGCACATTGTTACAGCTCAATAGAAGGCTTATGAAGGCATGTGATAGAATAAAGAATCAACATCACACAGTGATGTAGTGGTGAATCTGACCTGAGCACTGAGTTAAATTGTGCCCATTTTAGCATGTTTGCCACCGAGCACAAACCCTTCTGCAATGTAGCACCAGATTTGGATGTGATGGGGTTTTTTTTTTCTTTTCTTGACTTAAGGTTTTCTTTTTTTCTGACATTCTGATGTGCTGCTGTAGTTAATTGCTGTAATGTAAATATACAATGTGATCTATTGATCACTGTTGGATCCTGATGGATCTTGTTGAATACACAATTTAGTTACCACTTAAGCTGCTACGCGACACCCTAAATAGTTGCATTACTCTTTAATACATGGCCTTTTCTGTATGATACAGCACAACTGTTGTTTTCCCCCTAAAGCATAATGTTAGATTTCATTTAAGTTCATCATTTCTTCTGATGCTAGCAGTGATGTGCTTTATTTCAGACAGTCCATTATAATATAATATTTAATATATAACAATATGTGGGAATGTCTGGCTGATGCTGTGCAAGTTGCAGAGAGAAGACTTTCTGAACTCAGTGCAAGTCAGCATTGCCTCCAGAAAGGGTCATGGATTGGCCATGTGTGTTGCTGAATGTTTGCACAGGGGTGATTGACTGTTGGTGAAATGTAGCGGTATGTGTAAGGGTCACATCACAGGGTCCCCAGGGTGGAGGAACTCACTCTCTGTGAAGCAGCTCATTGATCCTGAACTGCGATCTAAAACCTAGGGTTGAGCTGCTTCTTCTGTGCATCAGCAGAAACCAGTTGAGGTGGGAAGACACCTAGTGAGGACACCCATTGGGAGGTATACTGGGAGACATGCAGGATGGGACTTTGTTTAGCCAGCCATGGATCTTCTAGGGATTCAGCAACTGGTGGCCCTGAGATGTTTTTTCTCTGGTTCATGGATTGAAAACTTGTTCATCAAAAGCAGAAATGCTCTAAATCAGACTGTCCGATTGGCCAGTGAGCTTACTGGGGAGCCTCTGCTTAGCTTTCCTGCACTTTACACATCTTAGTTTCCATGAAAGGCTCAGTCTGTTCTCAAAGTCTGTTCCCACTCGATGAACTGTGAATTTTAGTCGCTCCTACCTTCCCTGCAATTCATAGCTCGAGAACCAAAAGACTCAAAAATGCTTTTGTATGTGCAGCTTTCACAGTGCTTAGTAACAGTCTGACAATGACTTTATCTCAGTCGACCTTATTGCAGTGGAAGGAAATGTCTGTTGTTTATGTTGAGTGTTTTTAATCAGCAGCATGTTAGGCACAGTAGGTTAATTAGTCAAATAGTCAAATGATAGGAAAGTAATCCACAACAAATATGATAATTAATTAATAGTTTGTTATTTATCAAGAAAAAATTCACTGGTCCAGTTTCTTAAATTTCAGGATTGGCTGCTTTTAAATCATTTTAAATTTAATATCCATGGGTTTTAGACAAAACAGGCAATTTGTGGACATCACCTTAGACTCTGTAAAATGGTAATAGGTGTTTTCATTTTTTGACATTTTATGAATTAGTAGTTCTTGAATTGAAAAAATAATCTACAGGTTAACCCATAATGAAAATACTCATTAGTTGCAGCCTTAGAGTTTTTCCAATCAAGCACAATAAAATGTACTTTGACCTGGACCAACTCTGAACTGGATAAGCAACAAAAGATTAATGGACAGATGGATGGTACAACAGCTGAAAGGTCTCACACCTAATTATGGACTTGTCATCATGTGCTACGGCCTGGTGGTGAAAAGTGCTGACCATTGCTCTCTTGAGAGAGTTTCTTCTCCATTTTCTGCTCGGATGCTCTGCAGGTATAACAGAGGCTTCAGGAGGTGAAAGGGCGAAAGAGGACAAGGCACCGACAGATCCTTTCTTTTTTTTTCCTCGGTTCATTTTTCAATTCATTCATTTCATTTCTAGGATGTTCTGGTCTCATTTGTAAATTCATGAGGGTCTTAGTTCAGTTCAGGTTACAGGCTTTAATCTTTGAGATCCCTTGAGGGATCAGGATGGTTGGATAAAAATTATGTAATGTCTCTTGGCCCTTTTACCATGACACATCAAATGCTGCTGGATGTCCACACCCATACTGAATGATCTCCATGGTGCTGCAATCAAACCGGCTCCTGGTAATTCCCTCATGCCTCAGCAGATTCATGCTCCATTAGCAGAGGCTGATCTGCAGGCAACACAAGCACCTTTGTGCCCCAGTCTTATTTTTCTGAGTGCATTCTACTACTATGTTGGATTCATAGCCCATCTGTCCTTTTGAAAAACAATAATGAATAAGTGGATTGTGAAATTTGATGACTGTTGTTCTTGTAATCCCACATGTCCTACACTGAAATGAGTCTTCCTCTCCATACACTGTGTTTCCACTGGTGGTGTGTCAATTTCCATTCATTATAGTGAGTGAAATCCCCAACCTGAAATGTTTCATCAGTCCTTTTTAAACAGAAGCTGAAAGAAAGAGAATAGGCACTGCTGTTTGAAAATTGTCTTTTTTTTGGATGTTGCATCTGGCCATAATGGTTTCAAAAGCTTATTTGTAAAGTAATTCATTACACAATGCAGAATGCTAATAATTACAACTGCCCTGTTACAAAAGACTATAAATGCATTACTACTATTTTTAATTATGGCTCCATGCATAGCAGCTATTTGTGTCTTTTGTTTGCTTTAACTTAAGTGAAGTGTTTGCGTATGAACCACTTTCTTTTGGAGCACATTTGAAGATCCACCTCCTCCTCGAGTTAGCCTCTGTCCTCGTAATATTAGAGGAAAAAAGGGGGGCCTCATTATAAGAAGGGTTATGAGAAATGGGCTGACTCATTATTTGTTGGAGAAGCTCCTACTCATTTTTTAAAGCATTCATTAATCTATATAGTGAGGGTGCACATGCAACTAATTATCTTTTTTTTTCTCCAGAATATGCACTTGACTTGAGTATGGGAGGTGCCTCAAAGAAGATGTAGTTATCAAAAAAATAGCAATAGGTGAGCTCTTTCACTTTTTCATCTTTCACTTGATTTCTTCCCTGTCTGTGAATGAATGAATCAATATGAAAGCAATTACATTAGCAACTAAGAAGCACCATCAGTGATGTTATACTGTAATAATAGTAGCTTGCTAGCTGAGTGGTTTCTAGTTAGTTCTGCTCATTGCATTTACTCTACTGCTTGACAGATTCAATAGGTTTTGTAATGTTCATGGTCTGGTCACTGCTCCATTGTAAATCCGAGACCCTTCGGTTTAGGTTGACTGCACATCTTCCTACATAACAGCTACATCAGGAGAATGCCTGAGGACGTGATGATAAAGAACGAAATGTGGTTAAACCTGTCTTTCTCTGTGGAAAGGTTGGAAATTCTGTGGATTGATACCAGGACTCACCTGGCAGTGATGTTGCACAGAGATATTGTTCTTCAATTGGTCTCAATATGTTTACCAAAGGAATACACAAACTACACAGGCTATCAAAACCCTTGCTCTTTATGTTCGAGAGCTCATTTTCAGGACTCTTGGAGAATTATTTTATGTTCCACAGCATGATGTGTTGTAATTTCAGCACTGAGCGAAAGGAAAGGAAAGGTTATAAATATAACAGCATCTCCCTACAAGGAGGTGAGGGGAGCAACAATAGCTGGCCCAGTTCATGGCTCTTAAGAGGGTTTTGATAAAAATACAGAGCAGAAATAAGGGGAATGCTGTGTACTTGACATAAATATGTCTACGGGGGAGGGCAAGGCCTCCCATAACATACAAAGCACTTACTGATCCGACAGGCACAAGTGCAGAAACTGGGTCTGCAAAGTGCTTCCAGTCCCACAGGTGCATCCAGTGTGCTGACCCCTCTTCATCAAGCCTTGGTTACATTCACAACCTATTGATCATCCCAGTCCTTGAGATATTTGGTCTTGAAATTTTCATTTGGTCATGAAAAAAGAGGAAGAAAGGAGGATCTGCCTTTTACTAACAATAAAAACACACACAGGTAAATAAACAAACAGACAATACGACACATGCTGGGGGCTTTAAGTGCATTGTGTATCCCTGAAGTGGTGTTCCCCTTCTTCAAATGGAAAGAAGGAAAAAAAAATCAGACTGAGATGACAGCACAAGAAGGATGACTTGAAAATTTTCACCATTGAAGTATTCATGAAGTATTCGACAGAAATGATGTAGGATAGGAATAAAGGAACTGTGTTCAAAATTAAATTTAGGTTAACGATGAAACTATGAAGCTCGTCACTTGGTAGAGATCATGTGATTTCATTAACACTTTGAATCAAATATGTTTATGTGAAGTGTCGCTGTAGTAGAATATAAAATATCGACACTCCTCATACTCAGTGAAAAGCACAGTAGTGTCTTGTGGTGTCTTAGTTCTACACCCTTTGTGAAAGCTGTTTTAGTCAGTTCGATTTTATATAAATACTTCAAACAGGAAAAACAAAACTAACTGTGTTTTTCATTGTAGCTATATACACATGTGGCAGTGGTGTGAGTGATTTCTAGCCAACACGGAGTCATCAGTATGCGCCGCAATGTGCTGAGCAAAAACTGTGGAGGCAAGCCACATCTTTTATAGATGTCAGGGACCGGCTGCCAAATTGTCCCCGTGGTCCACTATTCTGGTTGTGTTGGGCCGTTCACCTAATATCACTGAACCATTTCTTACATGGGACAATGGATCTCCCAGGACCGCTGTAACATTGTAAGTGTACGTAGGTGTTTTCTCCTAAGATAATTTTATCTAAGGTGCCATATATTCACTGCGTAGTGATTCTGCACCTCAGGCAAAAGGATGTTAGTGTCCTCTGGGGGGAAGCTGTTGTGGTGGATCACCTCAGAACCTTATCACAAAATTGTTTCAGCATGCTGCTTTGAAAAGGAAGGACAGTTTCATTGGCCATGACTGATAGACACCCCTAACAAAAACAGGGATAATGTACTGTTTTTAATCCCACCCTGTTTCTTACTGCTCAATTGTTCCACAGCGTCTGCCCATAAAAGTGCCAACGGTCAGTTACTGGCATCACTCACTCTTGCTTTTTTTGCAGTGTGCCAGTTATGTCCCAAAAAATTGTCCATGGTTCCAAATACCTTACTTGATTTTTTTTCGGTAAAAATCCGAGAAAATTGTGTATTTTATGCCACAGTTGTAATCGTTTCCTTGATTGGAATTAGGACAAAGACATGACTGTCTGTTGCTCCATCAAGACATAATGAGTAGATGGTAAACATGCATGTCTCCAATCACCTTTATCCAGGGTCTGAAATGAACACCTGCACCAAATGGGGGTAGATTTTCCATTTGCAAAGTAAATCTCTGCAACCTATCCACCAGACTGGCAGGTAAATGTTTGTACCAAAACAGTGATAAAAAATGGCGCTGAGAGCCTTCTTGTGTTTTGGTGTCATTTACGTGTGCACTGCTTCTGCCCTCTGCTGTCTGTGTCGGAGTTTGTGATTGCAAAATTTAATCATCATAATGTGAAATACATTTTTGCTGCCGTGTGAAATTCTGTAAAACAAAAACCCAAAAAAACCCTTCAAATTTACTTTTATGTTTGTACTTAAAACAGTACATTTAATAGCAAATACCTGAGGCTTGAATTGATTAAAATAATTTTGCTTAAAATCTTGCTCTGGCCTCTTGTTTAAGTTTGTATTCAACATAATTTCTCAATGAAATGTACTGAAACAAATATGTGGCACAAAAATGGTATTAATTAATTAGGTCTGGTGGGAAAAAAAAATGCTTGGCTGGTGGATTATTTTTTATCTCCCAGTCCCCTTGGTTGGTGAGTCAAAAAGTGAATTTCAGACACTGCCTGTATGCTGGTCAAAGTGTCTTTGACAGTAAAACACTGCCCGCTCCAGTGATGCTCTTCTGTAGCTGCTTCTGTGGTTTTATACTGTACTAGTCCTTATTAGTAGGCCAGCCTTGCTGCTTGGCTGGAGGGACAGCAGGACATATGAGACACAACCTGCAGACAACAGCAACGCTGTCATGGACTGTGGTTATGACTTCAGGCTCTCACATGCTCAGGTTAAAGAAGCATCAACCAAGCTTATTTTCTCTGCTCATTCTAGATGCCGTCCATCTCTTGCAGACTGCAAGTCTGACGCTCCTCAACTCCAAAAGAAAAAAATAGCCAAATTGTTCCACCTTCAAATGAAAACTTGAGGTTATTTGTTTGCTCTCCACAGCCCTTAATTATAGGAGTCATGCCTGAACATGGCTCTACTTATGTGAGCAACAGACTGTGCTTTTGCTCATGAATAAATAAATCTACTTCCTTCTTCTTTCTCCTAGACCAGCTTACTGTGGTCTCCAGCCTTGTGATAGAGAAGAAGTTACACAATAGCAGTTGATTTTGCTTGCTCCCCTCTGATTAAAGGTATATTAATGATTAATAGCAGCTGGTGTATTGTGACATTGACTTTGTTTAGAACTACTTGTATGCACGAAGGAGCTTGCAGTTTTTTTTTAACATAGGCAATCAAGGCTACAGGAAGCTTTAGCTGCTTCACAATAAAAGTCTTACAGTTGGAGGCTGTCTGTCACTTTTTTGATACTAAGCTGCCAAAGTTAAAATTGATAAAATCATGCATCTACTAGCTCAAAGCATATAGATTCACCCAGACACACGTATACGCTCAAACACTGATGTCTGAAAACTCATAGTGCACATTCACAGCTAGCTCACGCACACACATACTCACACTGTCCCCCTGGCCATACTCTCCATCACTCAGAGTTATGGTAGCTACAGTGTGCCTTCCGGAGCAGCCACAGACTCATCCCCATAGACCTGTCATACATGGTTCAGTGCCTCATTTTCAATTGTTCTTTACACCCTCATAAATCACCCTTGATTGTGTGTGTATCTGTGTGTCTGTGCGTGTCCACATGTTGTGATCTCTGCCAGCTGTTCACACATTAGCAGCGTGGACTTGGGTTACTTGACCCCCAAGCGTGCACCCGTCGTGTTGCTCTTCGTTTATGCCTTTCAGCCTCCTGTTAAAGGCTGAATTATGTGAGCCTTTTAAGAGAGTTGGTTTTTTTTCTCTCTCACATTTCCCCTTTATGGTGAAACTCTTTGCTCTCTCAAATTCATTCATAAATTTCCAGGCTCATAAATTTTCAGCCTCTGCCATTTCTGCTTTCCCATGCTGTTGATACTCTTCATTTTCATCTCACCCTTTCCCACAAATCAGAGGTCTTCGTTCCGTCTCCGAACCAGCTGCTCCGTCCTGGTCTTTATATATCTTTCTGTCATTCTGCTCTCATGTCAGAACACAGCTACCTTTGCTGAGTTGTTCTGCTACCCAGTGCTATACTACAGTCTGTAATTTCAATAATGTCCAGTCCTTAGATCATCACAAGATCATGGACAAGGATCTTGGAGAATATGATCTACGTCACAAGAACATAAATCCAGCTCCTGGCTTAGCTGCATCTTAGCTCCGAGATTTGGCTCATGGTTTGTTCCATTATTGCTGGTCCTTACTCCTCTTTAATTCCCAATTCAATCTCTTCTTAAATGTAATCTTTGCCCTAAGCAGTACTCAGGCTACTCACTGTATATAGGATAGGTGCTGCAACAGCTGTGTAGTGAATTTCAACCTTGTCTCTCAAACAATAGGCTGCTGCTTATTCTCAACACATTCCAAATATTCAACCATTCTCTCTGCTCAAATATCCCACAGGTCTCCAGAACTAGTGGGTAAGTTTTGCATATAGCCGATGGTGTTTTTTTTTCTCTTAGTGAGCTTTTTCATCTTAACTCCTGTGATAAAATATCTCCCCTGCCCTCTGTTGGCGTTTAACCCTCATTGAAGGCTAAACTCTCCAAACTCTGCCCTCCAACAGACCTTTAGCCTTTTAAAAGAAGCTAAGTATGTTCACACTGCCAAGTATTTTCTCTAACCACCTCAAAAATATAAATACATATCAGAGGTTCTTGGGCCACGTGGTGACCAGAAGAAGTTCAAATGTTTTTCTTGGATTATTTTCACTATTGTTTGTTCAAGAAGGATTCTTACACATGCTGCCTTTTCATAGCCTTCTGTGGTGTCTACCTGTTCAATAATCAGAACTTATGATACCTGTGTAAAACTCACATCGCCTCCCATGGCTTTTTATTGCAGACTGAATAATGGAGTGGTGTAGAAGTGGCTATTTAATCAGAATATCAGGCAGTGTTGACATGTCAATGCTGCAAATCCAGAGCACCTTGATGGTGGTACTGAAATTTATCCTGAGAGTCTGGGGAACAAACCAGAAACCTTCCAGCCATCAGCTCTTTTCTCTTACCTTCAGGCCCAAACATTGTTGAAACATAAAGAGGCTGTCAGAGTGATAAAATCTTTTCTAACACATCTTTTTCAAAGATCAATGTCTTTTTTTTGTATTTTGTTGATGTGTGTTATACAAGAAATTTATTTGGGAAAAGCACTTTCCCAAGTTTTATAATTTAGAAAGCTGGCAATGTTAATTTGCCCTATTGGAGATTTGTCTAATTGCATTTACATTGTTAACTTTAAAAGAGGAGCAAGAATTGCTGAAACATCTCTTAGGATGAATGTAAATATTTGAAGAGTTTCCTGGCAGAGATGTGACATCACTGTAATGTGACTTGGCAACTTGCTTGTGGTACCTCCAAAAGAGAAAAGTCTTGCATTGTAATGCAAATGCAGAGAGGGCATAAACTGCTGAATAGACTTCTTAGACTGGGGGAAATCTTAACTGCAGGTACATTTTGACAACATGTTCTCACTTTTGTGCAATGTTGGATAACTGGTCTCGACTCACATTTTTTGACAAATTGGCAACTACATTTTCCTGCACACCTCAGTGTATTTAGACTAAATATTGTTAGCACAAAATCCAAATCTGTTCAGTTTGTAGAAAATTACACTGAAGATTTAAGAGATTACCTTTTTTAATAGGTTTAAGTCAACTTCATGGTCTTTGTTGGAGAGTCATGTTCACCCCATCACTTGGAATGTTTTTTTCTTATTCATTCATCCTAAAGCTGTCTAAATGTGACGTGAAATCAAGACCAAGTCACATTTAGTTTTTGATCTAGTCATTATATTTTCATGATCTGAAGTGCATTGACGCCTCATAAAGGCTCAACTGTCTGAATGTGCTTTGTAGTTCTTATGTTTCATTATGTTTCTCTAATTAGCAGAGTAAATGTTTTGATTAGGCCACAAATCCTTATCTATGTGGATGAGTACAACTGTGTCAAAACTAAAGGTATATTTGCTATTTTCTTTGATTGTCTTGATAAATATTGGTGTATGAATTATTTCTTATCCATCTTTCCCACCAGCTAGATTGTCATGTAAAAATCATTTCAGGTCTCAGTGCGTTGGTGGGTCTTGGTTTATAAATGACTCTAATCTGATTACGTTCAGAACTCTATTGTCATTTCAGCAAACAAATGTAGTCTATTTTGAGGCACTAGTAGGCAAAATGTGTTATCATCAAACTTGGCTTGAAAAAGGAGAGCATAGAGGGTCTGAGGCTGCAGAGGTACACAGACTATACAGGGATAATCCCTCGTCAGTTTTAATACGGAGATGCTTCACTTTTGCTACTGGACCGCACAATTCCTGTCAGAAGAAAACGAAAGGCAGTGAAAGTGATGCATGGTCAGGTGACGTGGTTGCGGCTGGTCCTGTCTATCTTCAGGTTGGAGAGGGATAATAACAAGCGAGATTGCTGCCAGCAGGCAGTGTTCCTCATAGGGAATCTGCCCACTTTGTGGCAGCAACGATACGCAGTCAGAGTGTATGCTGTCTTCCTGCTGTGGCATGATGAGAAATAATGCAAATGCTTTTGGCAACTGTGTCCCAGGATGCTGTGTTTCAATAAGCCTAATAACGCCAGTCACTAAGGATTCTCCCACCCAGTGAGACAGTGTTGGTTTTCATGTGGAGCAGAGAAGGGCATGGTGGGGCAATATCAAAATGGTTGTATTGAACAAATCTGCAGGGAAGGTCACAGACGGGGCAAGCTCCAGCAGCAGTGTACGTATAGTCTAGTGCTTCCCTAAGATCCTGTTCTACCACGTCTTCTGCAGCAAATCCGTCTAAGTGTGGCGGCATTTTGCAGGTTGAGACTGAGCCAAGTGATTGATTGTCAGGTTGAGGCCGCATTTTTTAAACAGTCAAAGTTGGCCATCAATCATCGTCTGTCCGGCAGGGAAGGCACCAGCTATACTGAAGACAATCTTTCTCTCACTCGCTCTCACTCACTCACAGTCACACACACACACACACACACACACACACACACACACACACACACACTTAGTCTGTCCTGTGGTAGGACATCAGCTGTTAAATCACTCAAAGGTTTACCACATATCATACACACATACACATTTTAGGATGGACTAATAGAACATATTGCTTGATGTGGAGAGAACAAATCAAAAAGTTCCCAGCAGGTGCTGCTGAGTCTTGAGCAGGTGAACTCATACTTGCTGCATTTCTACTGGCAGAAAACACTGATGAACAAAGCAAATAGAAAAATGATTTAGGGCCCTATATATGTGAGGACCTCAGGATTTTTATTACAGCACTATACTTCCCTATTGATTAAATAACATTTATTTGAGCTACAGTGTAACGTGTGCTAAATCCTTGAGTGAAATTACTCAGAGCAATGTGTCCGCCATGATATAAAATCAATTCACGGGGGCGACTGCTGGAGTTAATGGTACCGTTTTTTTAAATTTAAATTATAAATGCCGCAAACTCATTGTCTTCATTAAATTCCTTTACACCTTTTCACAACATTCGCCTATTTTGAGTTATTGATCGAGCCTTCACTCCCATTTGATGCAACAGACAAGATGCGTAGTTGGGGTACAAAGACATATTTCCATTCTAAATTGCTTTGCACTGGAAGCAGCAGCCATCTGTGTAAGAGGAATAAAAATGTCTGCCCCGCATTGAAATCAATCTTCTTCAAAGGCTAGGAAGAATATTTCAGGAGCCCTCTGGCTGTCTGTTATAGCCCATAAAAAGACAATGGTACAGTGTGTGTGACCATGCATTTTTGTGCCGCTGCAAGTGTGTATTTACAATATTTAACAAGGCTTTTAAATAATTAAAACAAGCAAATGGGAAACTAATGGCTCCTGCAGTTTACTAGATTCCATCACGACAAGACAACAAACGCTGACAGTATTCATTCCACTGTTTTATCATTGTTTGTGTTCATGATGGGAGATGCGGAAATCCTGAACACATGACACTTATTCATAGAATGGGGTTGTGCACATCGGCCATGACATTGTCCAAATCAGAAGTGGCCCTCTGTGTTTTTGATGAAAGCACACTTCTTTCAAACCTCTTCTCTTTCTCTACAATTGCCCTCTCTTTGAGATGATCAGATCTGTGTTGTGCTCTTTGATTCTCGAAAATGCCAGCTACATCCTGGTTGCCCTTCATCCAGTGGGCTACTTTCATTGTGCTGCTCAAAGCTGGGTTTCTTTTGGGACCTCTGGCTATCCGTTTATGGCCCCTATCAGCCTCACACACGTGCAAGTGCAATATTGACTTGCCCTGAGCCCTGATAACATCTCCATTTAATCCACAACCACCTAGTCTGAGAGAGGGGTTTAGTAAATGAGGGAGAGAGAAAGTAGATGCTGACACATTTCCCCCAGCTCACTGTTCTCCCTTTTATCTTGAATGTTTCTATGTTACATTAGTTGAGTCTAAACATGGTTGGTTTAGGTGAATTCAAAATCAGTTGAGAGGCACCGGGAGCCCAGAAAAGCTACGATGTGAAAACCTGGATGCGGGAGAAGTGTATGGGGGTGACTTTGAGGCAGCCTTAAAGACATGCTGGAAAACCATTTGAAACTCAGGACAGGAAGACATCATATTGATCATTTTAATTCATTATTTATTTTCTGATCGGATTTGAGATTTAACAGACCCACAAATAACAACCTCTCTCTCGCTTGTCATTTGCTGCCAATGTTTGCCCTTTTCAGCTGTGACAGCAGCGTTCTGATGGCCGCACTTGCATAGAGTTTTAATGTCAACTTCCAGAAGTTGTTATATGCATTACACTCATCTTTAGAGTCTGTGTTTTGAAATGTTACAGATTGTTTTGCTTTAAGGCTGTGCAATCTCTGGCCTTCCTTGCACATACATATTATTAGGAGAAAATAACATGATTTGCATCTAATTTCCATAGCGGTGATGTTGGTGAGAAAATGCATGTCTAAAATGTCAAAGTCTCTGGAGCTAAGAAAAGCAGCCTTATAGCTGAGCTCCTTTTGAAGTGAAAAATTCAAGTTGTGATGGTTTTTACATGACAACCGACATTCCTATGGTGACATACTGTCAACACTCTTTGTACATGATGCACTGTATATGGCATTGATGTGGTAATTTTGGAGATATAGTGCAAGCTCTTCTACATGCGCATCATACTGAATTTAGGGTCACGCTTCATAATGCAGCATAATCAATCCAAAACCGTAAGAAAACCACTGGTGAGATCAATGTTGTCTGTGGAGGCTCTGTAATATGTTTTTGGTTTGTTTGTTTGATATAGTGGTATTGATGTGTAGAGGAATCCGCCAGCAGATGTATGTGTTGTGCTTGACTGATGTGTTTCAGAACACTACGTTTTTGTACAATTAGCATAGGTTGAATGTGAAAACTCTGTAGTAATCAAACCCAGCCTGCATCACTTGCTACTTTATGATTGTAAATCAACACACTTGCACTGTAATTAGTTGAGACATACTTTAATGAAAAACACACAAAATTGTAGAAGCAGAATTTCATGCAATAGTCGGCCCATCTAGCCGAGAGATGAGCTCTGTAGGCTCACCTGTCCCTGGTCTGTTCACTGTTGGCATCCTGCTCGTAATACCAACATGATGATATACTGTATGCAGTTAAATTGAAATTAATTGAGCAGAGAACTGGGGGTAAGGCTCATCTGATAAAATCACAGATATAATTTCGGTGATTTGTACTTGCAAAGATTTCCGACTATTACAACTGGACATCTTTTGGATTATGGCCATTACTTTAATTGCATTATGATGACTATATTTTCAACAGCACGTCTTAAAGATGCCCTGGACTTATTCCTTGACAAAAGCGGCTTTGATGCACTGCAGTGTTAACAGGCTTAAAAGTTGCCACCACAGTAATGGCTGCTTGTTTACTTTCAGCCTCAACCTGGATTTCCTGAATAAGAATTCGATGCTACTTGTTACCAGTGAAAAGTATCACCCTGAATCTGACAGCACAAGCTCCTTTGTGGAAGCAAACGCCATAATGATCACTGATGATTGCCACATGTACAATATCTGATGAATGCAGATTATGGTCAGGCTGTTTTGTGATATTTGTTATGACCTTGTGCCTCTACTCCATTTGAATGTAAATCCAAACAACTGGCATTATGCAATACAAGGATGAAAAACTCTGCTGCTGTTGGCTACACAACAAAACAGGGAAAGCTGAAGACCTCGTTCCTATGCAGTCGTCTATGGAGGTTTTATGAATAATGCAGCAAGCGTGAGGATTGGGAGGTGGAGAGAAGATGCCAGTTTGAGCTTTAAACATAGAGTATTTGACATCTGAGTGAACATGGACTGACTGTAGATCTCTGCTTTGACAAACACATCCTTCACTTGACTGTGCTTGTCGGCCTGGCACAAAGCCAGCCATTTTAATTTCAACTTGTCTGTGTGGGCTAAAAATTGTATAGTGTATATACAGTATATGTACATAGCATAGCATATATTAGTGCTTAGTTTGTACTATGATGATAATTCAACTGTACTGTCAATTTAAGTGAAGAGTGACCTTCATGAAAGTGTTTTATTTATGGTGCCTTTGTGTTGAGAGTCTAATGTTCAGATTAGCACCAGTACCTGACAACAATCTTTAATCTGTCATTCTCACCTGTAATTATGTGTCACACCTGTAACACCTGCAGAGCACCATGGGATGTGTGTGCACACTCCTGAGCAGACTTCCAGATCACATTTAAGCGAGCCACAGTGTATATGTGTGCAGTTCTAACCATAGGCGCTGGAAGCCCTGCAGCTTCTCAGATTAGGAATTCGTCTCACTTGCCTGATAATTACATGCTGATTTTAACGGTTGTTTTTGAAGAGCCAGCCATTCTTAATGAAGCCTAAGCCAATGCCTTAAAGCTTTCAACTGGAGTCCAATCCCTCCTCACTTAACACATTTGCTTCCTTAATTTAAATTCAGATCACCAATACTGTATACTGAACTTTTTAAAGTGTAGCAACAAAGTGCAGCCTTCAACATGTCTGGTAGGAGAGAATGTCAGGAAAGTGTTGGATTGATTTAGTTACAGTATATACATAGCATTTATTGGATTTGCATGTATAAGAAGATGGTTATTTCATTTCAAGACTTTTTTTAAGACTTAAAAAAAACATTCTCTTTGTTCTGCTGGTGAAAGCCGAACAGAACAGTAGGGCTCCCAACTATTGACGACTCTCATAATCACATATTCTGCTGATTATTTTGCTGACAATCAATTGATTAGACAAGTAATGTACGAAAAAACAAGCATGAGGAATAAGGTAGGGAAGGGCTGCTTTTGTTTTCCTTGCACAGAACCCGGCATACATTATTGAAAAGTAATGTGACACAATAATATGAGGATAAATGAACGAAGCCTGCAAGAACAGAGCTGTTTCAAATTTAAGGTATTTAGTTCTCAGTCTTTTTGTCTATTGACCGCTCATTTTCTTGAAGCAAGTGAACAAAATACACCATTGTAAGTCCCTGTGTTTACACCAACTCAACACCATCCGTCCTGTTTCTGTAGCAATTAGTAGATACCACATTTAGATGATGTGTGCATAACGTGCCTTTATAACATGACAGCACAGAAGTCCAAACAGATGTTCCTATGGTTGAGTGTTCATTTTCTGTGTGTATAAAAAGTATCCGGTTTTCAGGACAAAGGCTGTTTGTTAAAGAAACCAAGTCTCGATAGAGTGGATGACGAAACAGACAGCAGTCAATATGAGATGCAAAAACGTAAATTCATCACCTTGAATGTGATTTATAAAACTGGTCAGACAGTATAGATTTGATGTTTTTGGGGATGTCCTTGTTTTTGTCAGCTCAACAAACATGTGTTGCACAGACAAAGTGGGGATGTGGAGGTAAAAATGAACTTTACTCAGTACATTGCATTCAGCCCATAGTTGTATTTAGTTAGGTCTTTGTGTTAATACTGATGTTCATAGACGTTGATGTTCACTGATAGTGATGCATTGCATGCTGGTTACAGTTAATGAAAATACACTTTGGTTTTATTTCAGTTTCTAAAAATAATCTACAAAGTGTTTTATAGCCAGTAAGTACTTAACCACTAAGTGGAGCAACAGTAAAAACAGCAGGGAAACAGAGAACTGTGAAAACCGAAACCACAGTTACAGAAAAGGAACAATAAAACAACTGTATATCATAATAAAACTTTAGAGGTGGCACTATAAAGCATGTGCAAAAATAATAAAGTAGTATATTACTAGATTAGTACATAAGCCAAGTAAAGAGTAAATAGAAAGCAAGTTTATAAAAAGTAGGCCTTTCAAGTGTAGGTTGCTCGCTGGCCAAATGCAGTCTAGCTTCTGCTGTTGTGTTATTTATTCCATCCTGCCAGCACATAGCTCTCCAGTCCTTCTTGTGTAGCTCAGCTGTGCAGCCCAGGCCTCTGTGGCAATATGTGTTAGCATAGTGAGCACATGTGGCTAAAATGTGACACGTGACAAAAGTCATTTATGGCAATTTCAGTATGGATACTGTCATCATTCACATTATTAGTGAAATAACCACACAGTTCATTTGTCAATACGTCCAATTCTAGTTAATGTTTTTGTTTTGTTCAACTTCAGTTAACTAAGTGTTTGTTGCATGAGCTCCCACCCATATTACCTGCTGGTCATGGGTCCAAACAGGAGGTGAGAGCATCCAGTGTGCCATGTTGACTAAAGTTCAGAGGAGGGGAATAATCTCTTTAAAGTACCTTAATCTTTGGTTTGTCTGTGGATGGTGCTTCCTCAGGGGAGTTCATTATTGGAGTTGAAGTTCAGTTCAGGTGTAGACGTGCTGGAGGTTTTCTGCTTGCTGCCCAATAGCCATGGGTTTCTTTTTTGCGGACTGATGGATTTCTTTATGTTCTTTTGACAAGTTTTTATATAGTTTGTTTTTCACAGCCACACCTAAACCAACCTTGTTTGTCTGGTGTAAACTACAAATAAAACATATGTACAAAGGTGGAGATAACTCCGGCCTCTGCGTGTTCTCCCTCCACCAATCTTTTACAAGGCCTGTGAAAAAGACTTAAAAGATGATTCACCAACTTTATAGTTGTTTTACAGCTGTGGGGCTCTGACCACTAATGTTTTTTCTCCCTTTGACTTCGGTCTGGACTTGGTAGGTGTGAAAGGAGCTGTTTTTGTTGTTGGTGTGTAAAATGCTGCTCCAATTCTAATTAATGAACTTTTACAATCTGTGATCAACATTTAGGAAAAAGTAAAGATGTCAGTTATAACCTACAATATCCTTTTCCTTGACACATGGCCCACATACATGTCTGTGGGAAAACATTTTATTGTTGAGCTTATTGTAGTTTAAATTCTTTATCTTTTTTAATGCAGCATCTGGAGATTCTGGAGCCTGTAGGTGTCTGGAGTCGTGGGGAAATTATCCAATTTTCCCAGTCAGATCAAGCATAGATCTGAATGTCTTTATTGATGGGACACCTGAGGATTAAGAGCAAAGAAGAAAAATACTTTGATCAAAAATTAAAGACGGGGCCAATTGATTTTTATGGCGCAATAAATTACAGACTGTTTTGGCCCTAAATCACAATAATCTGCTTTGTAACTGCACTGTATTTGCTGCATAACTGTTCTAGTGACTTTTAAAGAAAAAGGGCAGCATTGTTCTCTATTCTACATTTTTCTTCTTGTCAACAGATCCCTTGAAAAGACAAACCTCAGCAGGAGATTGTGTGTGGGATTGACTCAAATTACGTTTCCCATGTTCATCGTAATGAAGGAATATATCACCCAGTGCAACAGTGTGGTTCACTGATGTGTTTTTAATAATTACTGGACAACAATGAAGGTCTGTTGCACAGAGGAATCAGCTGCAGTATGTCAGGCTCCGGCCACACACCTTACAATACTATTAGGATCAATTTATTGTTGGTTCTGGCCTCTGGATTTGTAGAGAAAAAGAAAAATGTAGAATTTCATCAGCCGTATCCTTTGCATATGTCAGTGTAATAAATTCAGGTTATGTGACATTATGAGTGTGAAATTAGCTGTGATTACATTAGATGGGTGGATAAGTAGATGGATGGATAGATTACCTGCTTTGTGAGTTTTTGCTCGAAATGTTTTAGAAGTTTTTGAGATCAATTCCCTGTGACAGTTGAGTTGTAAATGTTGCTTCCAACGGTGCAGTCAGGGGGAAATTATGCTGAACAGCAAAACAAAAGCTGCAACCTACAGGACCTGTATCATGAGCTGCAGCGCCAGTAGTAACATCTCCCTAAAACTCAGCGTTTTAAGTGTTGTGAAGTACTACGGCATGTTGTCCATGTTTCCCAGTAGTTACGATTGTTCTGGAGATACTTGGTTTCCGCTTGTACCTCAGGTCCTTTTAAAATGATTTGATGCCTTCAGGCAGCTATTCCCTCCCCCATACGCTTTCATCTACTCTTCCCTTTTGCTAGCTTGGCAAGTAATAATAATAGGACAGCTCCAAAACACACTACTGCTCACAGCATGTATTGTATAGACTTAATAGTCATGAAGATATCATCTAAATGCTTTTGCAAAGGCACACACTATCATCGCCTTGAGATTTCAAGTAAGAAGCAGAGTCAATTACAGCAGGATTCATAGGTTGGAACATCAAGGAAGAGACTGAGGGTGTAGAGATTTCACATGAAAGTGGCTCTGTACCTTTGCGCAACAGTAGAGAAATGTCAACAGCCCTCTTGTGTAAATGTTACGTGACTATTGGTCCATGTTAACATTCATGTTTTAGTGTTGAAGAATCTGAGCCCACTTAACTGTTACTTTTGTCGACTGGGCATGAAGTTAAATGAGGAAAAAAACCTTTATTCAAACAGTTGTTTTTGTTCAAGGCCAGAACTCGTACCAACCGCCACTGATTGTCTATATATTGACTTTCATGTAGGAGGAAATGTCTACAGCAACGATAAAATGTGGAATGAACTTAGAAATATCTTCGAGAGCAGTCCCCCCTCCTCCCAAGTGCTTCATCAATTATGGAGGTAGCTGGTGCAGTTTGAGGTACGACATGCAGTGAAGCAGCAAGAGCAATAGGAGACAGCTTTCCCCACCGTCCCACAATCCACTGCCCCCATTATCTGAAGCCATGAAGGTTAACAACACCAAAACAACAGCACAAGACATTATTATTCAATAAATGCGGTCTACTGTGACGCCGCTGTTGACTGTAGTGTTTGTTCAACACTGTTAAAGCATATCAGAGTCAATTAGATTTGCCTTTAAGAGCAGCGAGTGAGAGCAGGTGTCGCTTCAATTTTGTACCTCTACATCGTTGTCTAGTTCATTAGCAGTCAGCATCATTTGGACATGTTATTAATTCAAGGACATAACCCAGTGATGTCAAAGCTATTGAGCCTCTACATCAAGATGCATTTTAATTCCACTGGGTATGTTGATGTCATTGTGCACAAAACAGATGAGATGGCAATTTTTGTATATACCCTTGGCAGTGTTTTTTGTGTGTATTAATTGTGATATTATCATATTAAACTTTTTAAGACATCAAATTCAACTTCATGAAACTGAGGTTTGTCACATGAATTTGCAGACCTGCACTAACATGGGGGCAGAGGAAAGAAGCAGTGAACACACGTCATTGACAATTAGCTGCTAAAAGCTCCACTGCTTGATATATTGTAATGTTGTCTGTGTGCTGTTTGGCGCTGGGCAGGTTGGTTATAGTTGGGGAAAATGATGCTATGAGAGTGAACCAGAGCAGTAAAGGTATGGGGTGGAAAATCAAAACAATGAGCTAAAAGTAGCTATAAAACTCTATAGAGCTGAGGGGCAGTGCTGAGTGCGGTGATAAATATCTGTGGGCTTAGTCGCTATGAGCAACCCATTTTATTTACAAGTAGTCATGTGGTTTATTGTTAATATAAACATTTTGATTATGGCCTCTGATTTTATGTCTTCATTTGGCTCTGTTTACAATTATTTTCACTTGTATGAAATTGTAATAAGCCAGACATACATATACACAGAAATTCCTGGACGCATAAGGTAGTGCTATTTTTCCCAAGTTGCGGAGGTTTCTCGCCATAGAAAGTCCCTGCATCAACCCCCACCTGCTGTGCAGGCACTGCAGTGCTTCCCCTGTTAGGTGGTATCGTCTGTCGCCTGTGTGAACCACCTGATCAAAGCTCCAGCAGAATAAGGCTCAACACAGCAGGGCCAGATTCTCTCTCCACAGCTGTAACAAGGCTGAGAATGTGAGGAAATAACTTAGCAGTCACGCTTATTTGACAATAAGTAAACAGATTTAATAGAATTAATGAACACACATATAACATAGTGTTGGTGCAAATGTTTTTTTTCCCAGCATTTGTACAGATTTTTTTATGACATGTTACAGGACATCAGTAGCTTCACTTAATCTGGCAAAAAAGCCTATTGGCAAATATTATTAAATTGCTTGAACTCTATGTCTTGACTTGCCTGATTCCATTGTAAATCTTTGATGACAGATCCTTTGTTAGAGTGTAATTATGTCTTGCGCATGTTGGCCCCTTTTTAGGGAGTCCCAACGCTTTATATTGAATCTGCTTTGAGGCAGCAGATTGAATTGAACACAAATAAAGACAATAGGCAGGGAAAAGTCATTAAAAAAGCTCTAAGTAGGCCTGATAAATGAGAACTGTGTTGTATATCACAGAAATACCTCTGTTGTGCTGGAGTCTGACGGTGTCATAAATCACTGTGGCTAATTAAATCAAGGTTATAGGAGTTATGTCATTAGATTGAAATGAGACAAGTCCTTCGAGAGCCTGCCCTTATTTGAACTGCCTGAGAGTGGCGGGGCCACTGCTGTCGACTTATTAGGATGTTATGAAAAGGAACAAATGATTGCAAGAAGCATGTTTCATTCATTTGCATCAGCTCTTTTAGAAACATAATTTCATAATATTCGCTCTGTTGGATTTGTAACCATCAAGCAGAAGACACCAGATATTTCTCTTCACATTTGTGACCATGAGAAAAACATAATCCACGTACCAGCTTTCTGAACAAGTCGTAAAAGTGATTGGACTGTCTCGCTCTTGTCTTTCCAGCGTGCTTTTAACCCCGGTGATTAGCCTCTGTCAGCTCCCTCAAGTCTTTCTGTGACACCTCTTTGGGCTTTTTATCGCCCATTTGTTGCCTTTCATTCTGGATACTGGGAGAAAAATCATCATTAGCTCCCACCTTATCTACTCTTTATTTTACCCCTGTGATGAGCCTTGTCGCTGGGATTTGGCTGATAATGATTGGTGCAGCGGTGTAAGCTTAATGGCTTCTCTTTATCTTCAAAGGCTTTGATTCCTCATTGTTGTTGCTTAGCAGACAATTAAGGGGTAAAGGCCTTATTGGTGATGGATTTCTGTGAGTGTTTTTTAAGTACACTGCTGAGCTGTAGCCCTGATTTAAAAATGCAGAGAGCAGAACAAAGTATGACTCAAGGAAGCTAGTTTATTTATGGTGCATGTTGACTTGTTTTTAGAGCAATGGAAAACTTACACTTCTTATTTACTTACTATTTACATGAATTATTACAGCAAACTTGGAGTTAATAAAACTCTGTTGGACACACTCAGTCTGAACTGAGATCCTTTACCTGACTGGCAAGCAAAGCATTGACATAAATAAACCTTTCACAAATTGTGCATAACCATAGGCTGTAAACCAAGCCACTGAATTATTTTCAGAGGACAACTTGAAGAAAATGCTTAAAAGCCTCCCTTTGACCACAACGTCAGACAGTGCAGGCTTTATCAGAACAGTTTATCATACGTTTGCACCTTTGGTCTGCTCACTTGCTGTCTGGAGGGAACTAGTGTATTACAGGATTTAAGTAACAGTACAGTACAGTATTTAAGTAACGAGCGAAAATCAGATGTGGAAAGTTCAGATAAAAATGGACTTCCATCAAAAGGTGGTTGTTGGATCCAAGCAGCAGTCTAAAGAAAAGCCAATTACTTTCTGGTGATGCAAACAAGGATGATTCATGGTCTCAAGTCAGGTCATGATTAGTAGCAAAACTCTACAGCAGCATGCGTGTATTTTAGAATGTTTATTTTATTTAGTTACTTAGTAAACAGTATTAAAAATAGCTTGTGTGGAACAAGGTTGCCTAAGTATTTACAGGCCAAATTAGGAAGTGTTGGCAGCTTAATTGGTACTCTGTGTACTTGGCTGGAGCTTGTCATGTCCTAACAGATGCTAATGGACGTTGATATCCTTGATCTGTTGATACCACAGCACTTGCTTATATGTATGCCAGGACTGTACTGTACTTTAATTTAACAGATTAGTTTCTCAGTTCACACTTAAGAATGTTCTAAAGGACTTGATTTTATCATCTATGCCAAATTAAAGCTGCCGCAGAGATACGCTTCAAGTCTTTCTAGCTTCTGTGAATGTTCTGCACAATGTGAGAGGGAAAATAAATTTGCTCCAGAATATGTGTGACATTGGGGACTCATGCTGGAACCACTCGCTCGAACAGATTTGTTATTAAGTGGCACATACGAGCGATTTAAGAGAATTTGTGGCATTCTCCTATTTTAGAATTTCACCATGTTATCGTCATTTTATGATTTTATTGGCATATTTCATCACAACAACTCACACAGTTCAGTAGTCACAAGGAAAATCATCTCACTCCACACTCAGCTGCCTCTGGTTCTTAATACAGGTCCTGTCCAGTGTCCGTCTCTGTTGCACCTTAGAGTGTCTCATCGGCGAATGTAGGCTGTAATATTGTCTCGTCTAATATCTCTGTGATTGTCACGTCCCCTTGACTGTCTCTCATGTTAGTCAGAGTAAGAATCAGCTTTATTGGCCTTGTTTTTGTACACATTCAAGGAATTTGACTCTGTTTTTTGTTGCTCTCATTGTTGCAGACAATAGTAAAATGTGATTGTCAGTCTGTTTATGATGCCAGTTAATGCTCCCTGTGAGGATGAACAATTAGCTGTCCCTCTTTGGTACACTTTAATATTGTTGCTTTGTTGCTACTTTGGCTTATTTTTTTAACATACATTCAAGATTTGTTAGGAGACAATTCAATAATATATAGTAATGGTAATGGATAGAAAGAGAGAGAGCTGACCTTAGTCATCCTTTGTCTTTTGCTGCACTGCACTTCACAAGAGTTCTCCTGTTAGGGCTGGGATTGAGGTCTGGTAAGACACTGCTAAGCTTCTTCGTGGAAGCAGGATCTCATTCTCTGGTTAGCTGAGGAAGCCCTGTGGCCATCCTTCATTAGGAACAGCCAGTCAACACATTGACAAGAGGGTTTGAAGCTTGGAAAAAAGACCCCTACTGGGGCTAACTGGCCCACTGTGGCTCAGTCATGGAAAAAGAATTTGTTAAGAAATGCTGACTGCCTCTGTCTCCTCTATATTTCTGTGTAGCAATGTGTATACAGGTGTCAAATGAAGAAGGTGTTAGTAGGAGAGAGAGACATACTGAAATTATTTTAAAACGTTAAAATAATAATAAATGCTTTCTGAAATTGTGTTTCATGATATTGCTGAGTTATGCCAGATACGAAACCATAGGTGACTTCAAACTATGACTTAGGCAATCACCAGGGTTATACGTAAAGGCAGATTTCAAACTAGTGTCAAGACAAAATTTGAGAAATTGTGTACTTCATACTTCATACACACCAAAATTAATGATTTGTCTTTTATCAAGTAAAAACATTTGATAGTTACTGGTTTCAAAAATTAACATGCTGTTGCTTTTTCCATTTTATGCCCTTGTTAATGAAATAATTTGGGTTGTTTGAGTGTAACGTAAGCAAAATGAAGAAATCACTATTGACTCTGATAACTCATGATCAGTTGTCAGTTTTTATATTTGATAACCTTAACTGATTAATCAATCATTAGCTTAAATGTCAATTAACATAACTTTTTTGCAGGCCTGAATTAGCTTCTCAGTTCTTGTATGAATGTGAATGCAAGCATCTTTTGAAATGCAGCCATCCTGTGTGTGTGTGTGTGTGTGTGTGTGTGTGTGTGTGTGTGTGTGTGTGTGTGTGTGTGTGTGTGTGTGTGTGTGTGTCTAATAACTCTATTTCCTGCCAACTGTATGCAGAAGATAATGTTAATTTTCAGTGTTTTTTTATATCTTGTCTTTTGAAGATAAAAGTCTTTATATTTTACTTTAACGTGCTGCCTAATTTGATAATTACATTTCAATTCAGTCCATTTTTGAGCAAAATGCACACACAGTTTAATCTTGGAAGACAAAAATAACACTACTAATGGTTACATTTCATCTCTGTGTTTATAAAAGGAATTAACCTTTGTGAGAATTATACTGTAAGAGAAATTTAAACGGAAAAATGAATCACTGAAGTACATGTAACGTGAATATTCTGTAATATGTGAGTGAAAATGGTATCAATAGATTTTTCTCTTAAGCTTGTGAGAGAATGAGAATTTGACACTTTGTCACCATTTGAGAAGACAAGACTATGATGAGACTTTGTGACTAAATTAGCATTGATTTTCTTGGTTTTAAGGCACTAGCTGCCAGTAAGTAATTTTGATGTCATTATCAAAAGGCCAAAGCACCCTCTGAACACCCCGAGGTTGTTTTAGCTTTCTGCTAGTCACCACTCCATACACCATTTCTTGTTGCAGTGTTTGTTGATGCCATCAGCTGGCAGGAAGTGTTTCTTTCTTGCTCAACTGTATTTTGTCCACAACAGCCCGCTAGTGTTGCAACAGTGCTCTCCTTTACAACAGCCAGCTCTAAAGTGCGAGCATTTCACTGTACATGATGCGAGTGACTTTGAGTTCTGACACCCAGATTGACAAAGTAACATTACATGGCTTCAACAAAGCTCCGGCTGTAGCTCTGTCTTTGCTGTGTCCAAAATGTTTATGTGGCATCTTCTCATTTTTCCCCACCGATGATCACTGTCAGGAATGAGAGGTGATCAGATCATCACAGCAGATCATATCAGTTGCTACTAATTGAAGTTAATTCTGTCAGTAACTTGATGACAGACTCACACTGATGTTGGCTGTTGTCATGTTTGCGTGTCTGTGAAGATCTTTTCTGAGTGAAGATCCTCTGCTCTGTGACACTACTGTACAATCTCTGAATGTCTTTGTAAGTTGAATAACTCACAAATCTTATCTCTAGCAGGTTGCATCACATCAGTTTGTGGAGTTGCGTTCTCCCAGTTGAACTGTCAATTATACCATATCAGTACTATAATATAGTTTTGAACCAGGACCTTCAGTATTTGGATAAATTATAGCTCATGAAAAATGAGGTTTTCCAAATGTAGTAGTCTACAGCTGTTATACTTTGTTGATACATATTTACTAAAAGCTATGTGCTTCCTAATTACTTGATAATATTAGTGAGAAATAAAAGTGTTTAATAAAATGATTTACTACTGAATTGTATTCACATCTGCAGACAACACATCCATACTTACTAACATACTTGTAGATGCCTTTAAAACTTGATGTTGCCTTGAGGAAATCATAAATGTTGTGGGTTTAAGTTACTGGACCCAGGAGTGAGACACAGACATCGGGAGAAGGGTCAAAGGGATTTATTAATCAACCAAAAAACTCCAGGACTTACAGCAAAACAAAAGATGAGGCACAGGGAGATCGGAGAAGCTTCAGTGGTTGGAGGCTGGGCTGTGGGTGCTGAGGCAGGACGGCTGGAGATGTGCAGGTGGAGCAGGTTGGGATGGACACAGAAGAGAAAAGGCCAAGACTGAGGGAACACACACTGGAATGTAGAAAAACTCGAAGCACTAGAGGACAGGGAAACAGTGGTAAAGGGACAAAGACAGGGAACAATCTGGCGGCTTGAGAGGTGAATGAGAGGAGTTTTTAAGCAGAAATGATGAGATGGAATTGGATGCAGGTGTGAGAGAGAAGGACCCAGCACCTGAGACCACACCCCCAGCCTCTGAAGCAATGCCTGAGCAAAACACAAAGAAACAATCTTAAACCAAAATCACTGGAGATGAAACTGAAATGCAAATTTGCAAATTCCCCCACTGTGGGACGAGTAAAGGTTCTTTATCTTAAGGTTTATCTTAAACTAAAAATGCACAGAAAATAAGCTACAAAAAAACACAAAAATAAACATAGGACCCAAACCATAACAATAAGTCCATACAAAGAGATGAGTCGTAAGGGCAATGAGTAAGTTAGTCAACACTGTCCAAGGTCGTATAGAAAAGCAAGATAGTAAATGAAAGAAATTCCAATAGATACACTTACACACAGACACATTTGACAAATCACCACCACCATTTGTTGGTTGGTTGGATTTTTAAAGCCTAATTGAAATTGAGCTCAAGCTAAAGAATTGGGGGAATTGGAACTTTTGAGCAAAATGAAGGTAAATAATTTGAATTTTTAAACATGTAATTTAGTTAACACATCTGTGACAGTGCCAACAAAAAACTGAGCATAATAGGAATCATATAATTACGCTTAATGGCAGTTACAGTAACAGTTGTATTGGATTTCAGTGTATTTGTTCTGTAACTGCAGGGTGCGTATTTTCATTAAAATAAGGGAAATGTATCAATGTTTAATTTGATTATTAAAGCACGCTTTAAAAAGGGATTTTAAAATACAGGTGAAAATCTGTGTTCATGGGGTGGTGGGAAGCCAGTGAGGGCTCTTGTCCTTGTTGCACTAGAAACCCTCTCCAGTTGGATGAGGTGCCTGCACAGAGGGATTCACCTTAACCTCACACACTTAGCCTCGAGTTGAAGGTCAGTGCTGGCAGGTGAAAAGAAAAGGACGGTGGCACCATGTGTCATCTCTCCTCAGGCGAACAGCAGAGCAGCACTGACTATTGTAGGACTGCACTTCACAGAGAATTGGAAATGGAGTAAAGGATGAACATTATTTTGACGGATATTTTGACTGTCATAAACATTATTATTCCTCTGCAAGTGAAAGTTAATTTAGTATTGGTACTTGTAATTTTGTGACTTTCTGTTAATGGCATACACAATGTTAAATAGATGTGTTACATTCATGCAGTGGAAAGTCTCAACTGTGTCTGAGTCAGGTGTCTGTAAAACTGAATTCAACTTGATTATCTGCCCTCTGCGTCTTCTGGGCTAATTAAAAAGGAGCAGTGAAAGCCCGTGTGGACTTGGCTTTCATTATTTGGCTTGACAGCTCTGGATTAAAACATATTTCCAAAGTTTCGACCCCCTGCCTCTGAGTAAAGACATGGCAATTTACCAGCACACCCAGACTTTTTTATCGCTAATAATGTTCACAGCACACAGAACTGTCATTGTTGAAAACACTCACTGATTCGACCAGTGTAATTATCCCCATTCACTATAGATTGAAATGCTTTCCTGCATGTTATCAAGTACGTTAAAAGAAATATTATTGGCTGCAATGGAAATTATGTGCCCTGCAGCTGAACCAGAGTGCTCGAGGATGCTCACGGTCACAATTTTTTTGCTGCACTGTGTGTGGATGTGTGTGTGTGGAAGTAATGTCATCTGTGGTCTGCAGTAACGTGACAATGGTGATGGTCACAATGACAGATTATTCGACCCTTTTCTCTGAGTCTGTTCGAGCATGCGTGTCCTTTTTTTCTTACCTCTCCTTGCCTGACTGTCTTCCTGTTGCACTAAGCTATGCTGTGTTAAGCTGTATTGTACCGGTGGAGCATCCTGAGTGCTTGTGTCAAGGAGGCTTGCACGCATTGCTTCAATCCTTTGAGCCATGCAAATAATTGTGTTCCTGACTGATGTCCCATGCATTTTTCATACCGGAGCTTGACTGTGTGAGCAATGAGTAAAAAGTTTTTTCCCTCCCACCGTCTCCCACCTCCACACACCACCGTACTGTGTCTTTCACCTCCCCACACCCTCTACCTTCACCTCGTACTCATCCCTCCACACGCACATTTCCAGCCACTATCATTGAAATCAATGGAATTGATTCTCCTGGGGTTAATGGATTTTGCTGCCAAGGTGAGGAGGATGCACTTTAATCATGGCAGATCTTAAATATTTTATCAGGGAGAGCCAAAGGTTCAGAGCTGGAGCTGGCAATGTAGAGGAAGGAATGATAGGGGAGACAGGTTCCCTGTGCATCTCAGCACTCTGGTCTAACAATGGGCCAAATGTTGCTCACTTCAGAAAACAGCAACAAAATGGTATCAGAGAGAATGACAGAGTGTGCTCTTGTGTTTGGAGGCAAACCAAGTAATGCAATTGAGTTTAGTTAATAGGTAAGAAGGAGGTATTAATGTAAGTGTGCACAGTACACAGACAATGGGTTAGTGCACTGAGCTTCTGTGAAAAAATAGAAATTGCTTTATAATATTTTTCTGGTTTTGCATAATTTCCATGAAACAATTCCAGGATGGATAAATAAGAACATTTAACCCAAGATTTACAGGACTTTAACATGCACCAAATGTCCCTGTTCTGTGAAGGTGGTGCTCAGTTTGGACATTTCACACCGTAAACATGTAAACAAGAAATTGCATGAGTCCAAGAAATGCGTGGAAAACAAGAATAACCGCCACAGTAACATGTTATCCCCGTATTGATGCATTTGCTTTTTGTACTATTTTAATCACAGAGTGCAGTGAGCAGTTTTCCAGACATCCCAGTGAGGGTCCTTGCAGCAATCCAAGCAGCAGCGTAACATATTTTATTCAAAGTCTGTTTCAGTGCTGTAGTTGTCAGCATGACGCATCTATTAAGCTTCTGTTTTGTATTACACCTCAAAATGCAGTTGTTTTATTTCACACACATTTTTTAAATAGTGAAGTATAAATTTAAATTGAATGTCCTTATTTTTACCATTTTTTTTTAAATTTCCACATTTTAACCTCATTTTGCCTTTTTGAAATGTCTGTGCAGTACAGTAACACATGGCATGACCGGCCATTTCTTTTCACATGCCAATGATTAGCTTTAGTGAAAGCACATAATACGAACCACTCAAGTTCAACACACCACTGTGCAGACACCCTTTCTAATTATTAGCAGTCTCTAGTGCAGCAATAAGGACGAGAACCCTTGACTAGAAACCAAGATGGAGGTACCACTATTGGGAATCAAATCATCTTTTCATGAACATGAACCTAACCCCTGCACCTCCCAAAAGCCCTCATCTTTGCTGTATTTAAAAAATTGTACTGGTCTAATTCATCAAATTGAACAGTAGATCACTGCAGCTTTGCAACACTGGAATAAATTGGTCTGCTGTTGACAAAACAGAAGGGCCTTAATGAAGCCAGGACTCCCTTCAGAGATCAATTAGCCATCACATTTCAATTTTAATTCAGGTTGAACAAAAAAATGTAAAAGCAGACAATGGGTTTGTCACTCATTTATGTTTGTGCACCTTTGCTATCAGTAGATGCACACAATCAGTACACAGCAAATTGATGAAAGCACAGGAGTTTTAACACAAAAAAGTCAAACAAAACCAATTACATACAACACATATACATTTTTTTCAGGTGTATCAGAATCAGTTTTATTGGCCAGGTATGCATACACATACATGGAATTTGACTCCGGTATTTATCTGCATTTAACAAGAAAGAAGAACATAACAGCCCACAAATTTGGAACAACATGTGGGATTGCTATTGTTGTGACCCCAAAGCATAACTTACCTGATTGGGATGCCACCATCTTTTGCATGCACCATCTCCATTATTGTGTCTGTTTTCCTCTGGCAACAGTCCTGCACTTATGTATGCAGCACACTGTGCAAGCCACACTTTGCCAAATGTTCCGATGTGTTGAACTTTGAGCCTGGACTGCACTGACATTTGTGAGCACTGCTGATGGCTTTATGCAACTGCTTGTACTGCAATTAAATATGGACAGGACATTAATAAGATGTGTTTCTGAACTTCCAAAACCATGAAATAAGAAAACATCAAATGGAGGCAAAACCACAATAAACTGTTTCCTTCATGATACTTAACAAATGGTCCCAAACACATGCAGTTTATGTACCAACATTTAAAAATTATGCACACAAATATTAATGAATTCCACAAACGTACTCAGTTTACTGTCAAACCTACATGACCCTTCTCCTCTGAGAGTGGAATAATTACTTCAATTACTTTTATTACTTGAAAAAAAGATTCTAAAAATTATGAAAACATGAAAAAAGGCACTCTTCAGATTAAAAATGCAAGTAATTAGACACCTGTTCTATCAGACAAGGCCTTGTTAAGCTTGTTTAACGGTTAGTGTAGCAATCGTACTGATGAGACCTTGCTAATTATATTTAATCATGATATTGGGATCGATGTAATATTTGTTATATGATGATATTCACAATGGGAAACATTACTACTTTGTTTTACTCGGTCTGATTCATGTATGTATGCATTTTATGTTAACTCATACAGACAATCTTCAAGAGAGGAGAAAAAATTGCTTTTTCAATTCTCAATTGTTATTATTTAATTGCAGTACATGTGACCTAATGCAACCATCTTGAAGAGCTTCTCTTTTGATGTTAATTGTAATTGGAGCATATATAAAAACCTAAAATGTTTTAGACTTGAAGAACACACAACCTCCCACATCCTCTAAATCTGACAAGCGTAATCCCATCCCATGTAGTCTGCAGCAGCTCTCTATGTTCCTGCTTCACTAACTTTAGAATGTGATTTTAAAGAAAAAGCTTTTTGTCCAGCCCTACTTTTAAGACTATGGCATGAGGATATTTAAAGTATTGATTTTGGTTATTACTTTAAAACTAAACGGAGATATTTTGAATGCAGTTTGTCCTCTATCAGGACCACATGAGTCACTGCATGTCATTATGTATAAACATGACACATCATAATGCAAGCAGCTCCCTGTTCTACCTTAATTGACAGTGGTAATGTAGCTTAGTCATAATTACTACACTTCCCACTCAGCAGAAGGTTTGATGAATGAGACATCTGCACCCTCAGACAAACACTGCACACGGCAACATCAGAAAACGGTAAATTAAATATCATCTTAATCACAAAGAGTCTGTCACATCAGGCCATGTTCAGATTATATTATTATTATTATCTTTTCTGGATTCATTCATAACTTGTTGGAATTATCTTAAGGTTTAAAAATAGATGCCCATTATCAAGATGTAATGCAACCACTGTCATATTGAAGGACTAGGGACTAGGTATATAATAAATAATTCCAGTTAATTGTGTTGGAGCTTGTCAAGGAACTTGTCATCCTTTGATAGCACAGTTGCATTTTAAAATTAAATTTTGCTGGAAGATATATAAACTATTACATGTCTTTTTGACATGTACTCAATTGAAAACAGTACAAAGACGATAATGATAATGTTTGACCTCATCAGCTTCATTGATTTTTGTAAATATCTGCTTATTCTGAATTTGATGGCAGCAACACATTTCAAACAAGTTGGGACAGGAGCAACAAAAGACTGTGAAAGTTGTGGACTGATCCAAAATCACCTGTTTGGATCATTCCACAGGTAAACAGGTTCATTGGTAACAGGTGATAGTATCATGATTGGGTATGAAAGGTTCATCCTGGAAAGACTCAGTCGTTCACAAGCAAGGATGGAGCGAGGTTCAGCACTTTGTCAAACACATGATTGGATAAAGGAAATTACTACATGGGCTCAGGATCACTTGGTAAAAGTGTTGTTGGTGAACACAGTTTGTTTGCAAATGATTGCATTGTTTTTATTTATGTTTCACACAGCGTCCCAACTTTTTTGGAATCAGGGTCGTATATACTTCCCAGCCAACTTTATTTCCAACGTAGTCACATCTTTGTCACTACCAAAGCAGCATGGATGTATATGATTTATTACATTGCCTAGTATCTAAATTTAATGCCGTTCCTCCCTGTAGAAGAGCAAGCTGCAGTGTTGGTACCTGGGTTAAACGCAGGGGAAAGTATGGCTCTCCCAGCATGGATGTATGCCCTGAGTGCCTCATTTACTGAGCTCCAGTATCAGAAGCTCTGCCTTACCCTCACACTTAATTAAGAGTTATGTGAAGCCACATAGATGCACTTTAAAGATGATGTATGTTGTGTTGAACATGTTGCCCCACGAGGAGTTGAGCTGAGCCGACACATAGGACACACATGAACCCTCAGTGTAGGCAAGTAATCACCAAGGTTTTACCAGCTCACCTTGTGTGTGCTTACTCGTGTTGGGGGTGATATGAAGAGATAGTGATTAACTACTACATGTCTGCATTAGCCTCTGGTAAATGGCATGAAGAGTTTAATGGTCATTAAAGCAATTCATACTAATATGCAAATCATAGGGAGTCAACCAAACTCATTTCCTGCTCAGCCTTTGGAATCCTATGTAAAGAAAATTCCCTCGAACGTCTCATTCTCTGCTGACTCATAAAAAGCTGCCTTTGGAAGATGATATTTTTTTCACTTAGAAAGCAGAGCCAGATGGTAGAAAACTTTGCTGCTTTGAATCTGGTGCCACTTTTTAGTGCCCGTGCAAGGCTGTGGGACACCTTCTTAAAAAGCAGTCATTTATATGTTTATACATTAGTTTTCAAACTTTTCACTTACTTGTGACACCTAAGTGTGAAAAAGAGAAATGGCTGAGTGCCAGGCTGAATATTTGAGCAATATCACAGGTCTCCAGCAGAGTCACGGCAGCCCAGACCTCTTTTAATCTTCTCATTTCTCCCTCCTGCTGGAAAGGATAGAAAGTCATGCATGCTGGGAGGGAGGGACGGTTTTCATGTCAAAAGGCAGGAGAAGACCGCTTGTCATTGGCTAAGACTTCAGCAGCATGTAGGATCGCAGGGTGACTCGTTGCAGGGCTCAGCAGTGATTGTAGAATTACAATTACTACAAGTGCTTTTACATGCACTCTACATTTTCAGTCTTATCCTGGCTTTGATCATACTTGGGATATGACGTTCACATGGAACATACAGAGAAACTAATCCAGCTGTCTTTTCTGTACCAATGAGTTACCTCAGCACCTGAGGATGAGGATTCCTCTCTCTGCTTGATGTAGCTTCTCCATGTGAATACCAGCAATGGAAGACAGTGGTGATATTATCTGCATTACAGTATGAGATTATTATTCTAGTTTTTATTCTTTGTGTGATTTGATCACTGAAACAAGACTGCGAGCAGCTTCCTTATACCTTCATGAAGTCTGTCCCCTTCATACTGGTGGAGGCCCAAATGGGGATTAAACAGCAGGGGGCTGCGTTGGTGGGATTGTATTTTTAAGGTGAGACGGGATCCAGGAAATCCAGCTGGAGTAACTGATTAACTTAAAGGCTTAGAGGATTCTAAAATACTGAAAAACAGGCGGGAATACTCACAGACAGGATTTTGCACCTCAGGAAAATAATCATGTCATTAACTATTTTATCTTTTGTTGTGACAATCTCAAGGCAAATAGTAGAAATACAGCCTAATTATACGCCCTAATTGACCAGGAATGTGTGCTTGTGTGTATTTGATTGGTCAGTGCAGTGCCTTGATTGTGTTTCAGCAAAAGTGAACTTTTTTTGCCAGCTGAGCCTGCATTGTTTTGAAGAACCCCTGCTGTGTCACCCGGCTAACTCAAATGAATGAGAGGGACATTTTAATATTTGTGTTGTGTATTTTTTTTTTATAAACAATCTTTTATTACAGATCCTTTTTATTACCTCAGAAGTTTGATCAATGATTCACTAAATTACTTTCACAAATAACAGACACTCATAAATTATTTTCTGAATTAGTGTTTAATTACAGCCTTAGCAAATTTTTTGTTTCTGTTTCTGTTATTTAATTTAATGAGTATATCTATTCCTGCATAACTGTGTTCGGTTTGATTTATTTTTCTGATCTTGTTAATTTAGACAAATCCCACATGGCTGTCATAGTCACTGATAGTGTAATTAGCTGCAGCCTCAGTAAATCAGATGCTAATTACACGCAAATTATGAGCGCAAATTGAATGAAAGGTGCAGCGCAAACGCATATCTGGCCAGCGTTAGCAAAGGGTCCTAAAGGTTAATTACAGTATCTCACAGTGAATGAATAAAATCATGTGCTCTCTGTTTCATCACCAGCTTGTTTAGCAAAATGGGCCAAGTGAGCATAGAAATAAATGTCAAAAGCAAGAGTGAGGGACCAGATTAATATGCGAAAATATTTGTCTATTTTATAGTCACACTGAGTCTGTACTGAAAAAATGTCTCAATTTGGATCACAGGGAGATACGTCTGGGTTTGTTTGTCTGTTCGATCAAGAGGATGCAAAACACTGGCCAGCATCAGCAGCCCATCTGCCATCAGTGCCATTAGCATTCAGTCCATTTATACAGTATGAGGAACTGCAACGCAATGAATGAATAGTTTTATCCTCATGTAGCCTAGCAGGGGCAAACCTGCATGCTGCCAGTCTGTAATTACCCATCAGTGGCTTAACTAATCTGGATTGCCTTGTGTAATGCTTCTGCGAGCCAGCTGCAGTGAGAGACGTGCCCTACCCTAAGACTGGGCCAGACAAACAACAGGGGCACATGGAGCTGTGTATGCCTGCTGTCAGAGAATGACAGCAGGCATACACAGCTGACAGAGTGCAGGATCAGGAGGCTACTCCTCTCAGCTGTCTCCGTGCCCTACCCTCAGCACCAGGCTGGCACTAAGAGCTAAGAGTTGGCAGATTTGTGGACGTGAATCGGTGCCCTGCATTTAAATAAAAGTCTTTTTGTTTTAATTTCTAAGAGAATGCAGTGAAAATAGACTGCGTTGACAGCATGCTTGTATTTTTTTGTGAGTATTTATTTATGTTTGTTTATGTTTGGAAGACATCCTGCTGGCCTGGTATGAGGCTCTCGCATTGCAGCATCACCACTGTGCCTCAGATGTAGACTGACAGCTATGAATTGGAATCAACCCATGTTTCTAGCTACAAAATCTTACGATATCTTTACTCCTCCCCTCATCCTCGTCTCCCTCCCCGTCCTGCAGGTGGCCTGACCTTTCCAAATAAAACTCATCCCTCTGCTGATCCCTTCTCACAAAGCTCTTACGTGTTGCAATGTTGCTCGGTCCTTTGACACACAATGACAAAAGGCTGAAGCTTTTTTTAATCTGTTATCTATAGGATGTAGGAATTGGTCTGCATCAAAATGTTCTGTTGATGGATCAATCCTCTAATCTGCTTGGCTTTTTAGCCTGACACGGCTGCTGAAGAATGCTCCAAGAGGCTGTTTGAAAGAAACCTGAGGTTTGTCTATTTAAACATACAAAAGCTCCTGACACATGAGCCGGTGGTGTGTAGAATGAGAGGAGGCAGGAGATTTCAGGGAGCAGGTGTGAGATTTATGGTTTGTGGCAGACTTAATACTGTGCACATTACCAGGTGACAGTTTATATGTTGTATAACACAAGATTTATACTGCATTGGTCCGGGGGAAGATTTGATGATGGCATTACTCTTAAGATTTAATCTTCTTGATTCTTAATCCTGAATCCTTTCCCTGGCTACCTGAACTCAAGATGTAGATTTATTTGTGTTGGAAGTGTGGAAAGACAATGATGTAAAAGCTCCCCACTTTGCACTTTTTAACAAGTTGTCTATACTTTATGTACTACAAGTCAAATATAATAATAAATAATAATTCATTTTTAATGCTTCACCTCATGACAAAATACCTGTAAAACGAATGTGCATGTACAGTCTGTTAACATTTATAATACATTTATAATTTATTTTTCAGGCAACATGCTAAATTTGCCAGCAACTATTGGATGCCAAACATCCAGTTGTTCATATTTATGCAATAAGTGCTAAATAAGCAGGTATGCTGGTTAACATAGCTGACAGTATTGACATGCTAAGATGTCCTAAAATTGTCGCTCTACACATGATAATTCCTAATAGTACCAGTAGTGGTAACAATATAAAAATAACAAAGCTGTGTCTTGAGTTCTTCTTCCAATCAACTGTTTTGTTTCTTGGAAAGTGTTGCAGCCTCAGGGGAACTGCTAGCAAGACTATAGATTTGTTTTCTCATTAAAAGCACTGGTACACTGTTTTTGATTTGGAAGGAGTTTGGTAGTATGATTTACAGTGAATGAAAATCCTCATTACATTTAGTATCCTCCTTAGTCCTGGTTTGCGTATTCTGAATGCACATTTTCTTCTTAGCACTGTGCCGGATAAGTGTGATATTTAGACCAGTCTACGGATCACATTTGGTAAAGATGCCCAGCTACAAGACTTGAAGTTAGAAAACTAAACTAAACCCAGGGTTGAATGTGTAGCAGTACTGGTATATCTCAACATGTCCTCTCATAACAAGACCAAGGACCTAGACCTAAAAAAAAGCACTGATATACATCTGACATGTGGTTTGTGTTCAGTTTAGGCCTGTCTTGGCTTGTGTCCCAACGCTTGAGTCATTACATTTAAAGTTAATATTTATTTATTTAATATTTCCTTAGTAATATCACAGTCCATCACTAATAGTGTTGTCTTAAAGAGACTTTGTGCTTTGTCTTTGTCTTTGTCTTTGTCTTAGTGCTGCTTTACTTTGTTGGTTATATTAGAGAACCAGACCTCACAGTTGTTTGTTGGGTTCCTGTTTTCATTGATCTTTCATTGATTCATTTCATTGCTGTTTTTTTGTCTTACAAGTTAATAAAGAAGATGGAACAGAGCACCTGGCTGTACAGAAGGTTTTGTAACAGCTGGGGGTTAGATCAGTATTGACCTTTCCTGATGGACATAATGTTACTTATAGACGAACAATCCTGATAAAGAAATATCCAAAGAATCAGCCTTGGGTAATGAAAATACTCCTGCTGCTTCAGTAAAAATGATACATGGATGTTGGCACAGTGGTGTGTGTTTCTCTGGCAGCTGAGTAATTCAGAAACATAGCAGAAACAGCTAATCCATATCTATCCTGTACTTTCAACATTGCTGGTCCTCTCGGAGAGATTGAGTGCCCAAAGCCATTTCGTTTCCACTGTGTCAGGGCTGCTGCGAACATAGCTGGAGTTCTTCTCTGTCTTCTATGTCAGAGACTATTGTAAGTAAAGAAAAGAAAAAGTTTCACTGCACGGCCTTTCCCGCAGCACAGTGTGCTGTAAAAGCTCATTTAGGGGGTAAATTTGTAATCAAACACAACTGACAATTAGCAATTAGCCTGGCCCAGGACGAGTTAGTGAGGAAGTTCCACAGTGATGATCTGGACTCCAGAGTGTGAGAGTTTACGCCGCACAGACTTTAATGGGTAATAGCGAATAGAGCATTACATTGTTTTTGTGAGGATATTGAATTTATTTTCCCACTTTTCTTTCTCCCAGACACAAACATCTATAAGTTACACATATGCAGTACCACTGATGAGGCAATAAGTGTGTTTCCATCCTCCTGTTTTTATGCACATTCAGAGTGGAAACACCAAAAAATTCAAACTCAAGAAAATAATATTGCAAAAAAAAGTCTTCATGCTTGGCTGAGTTGGGAAAGACATGTGTATTGATGTGTATTGATTAAGGCAAAATGCAACAAAGTGCAACTGAAAGCGAATACATTGTGACGTACATGAAGCATGTGACTTAAACGTCCACTGAAACTTCTGGTCCACTGGAGACATGAAAAATATCAAGAGAACCAAAGATCAGATCCATCTTGACTGATGAGGAGACTGACTTTTAATTACGTCATCTCTTCGAACTCTCTTCATCTGCAATGGTTTAATGGCACCTTACTGGAGAATTAATGCCACCAGCTGTTCATGCTGATGGGCCCGACTTCTGATATTGGCGGGCAAGTTTGACAAGAAACATGATATATGTGGTATGTTTATACTGTGATATCACTGGAAATGATGAGGACAGTGTAGGAAAGAGTGCTCTGCGGAAAGTTCTACCACTTTTTTCAGCAAAAAATATTTGGTTAGAGAATGTGACTTTGTTCAACAAAGTATAGACCTTGCAACTTCTGTCATAATGTGACGAGGCCAAGTGACCATCATTAAGTTTCTCTTAAACCCTTCACATACCATCTTCTTTTTCCTGTTATTGCAGATTGCACAGTATAAGACATTCTGGCTGTTTTGACAAATACTGTATGTCGACATTCTGAGTTGTGTTCTCCGGACATGACCAACATCATAAAGGAGCCGTGTGTGTCAGTCAAATCAAGTAGGAATCTTACAAAGTTCACATCTTTTCAGTCTATCAGTGGACATATACCTTAACATAAGTCCATGTAAGAATGTAGACTTTTAGTATCTGAAAGTGTAAATGCTCTTAAGATTTTTTTTTGCAGAATCCTCAAATATCAGTGTTGGGTTTGGTCAGTGGCTTTGATGTGAAGGATGCTGGATTTCTAGATTTCAAAACCTGTCAGTTCTACCTCCTTCAAAAAAAGTTCTTTTCCTAAGCAACTGATGCCCATTTTCTAGCTGTGGTTCTTGAACCAATCAGGAGTTAAGAAAATGTAGAAGACTATAATGTGAAAGATTTCTCCGTCCTTTTTTTTTTTCAACCTGTTGAATATGACAGACCCACTGGTGTTGGCATGGTTCACACTTCGGTCAAGGAAAACCTGCTATTTTCATGGATCCAGCTGGGAACCAACTTTTCTGTTTCTGAATCAACTTATATTTGGTAGCAATGCTCAGAATGGGTCAAAACTAGGTGCACAAACCGGAATGGAACCGGTTCCGTGAAGGTGGAAATGGGATATGAGTGAATCCCTTTTACAAAACACTGGAAGTCAACAACTGGGATGTCAGTAGTTGTGCAGTGAAAGAGGATGTTGTAACGTGACATGACAACACATGATGAGAAATCAATAGCCTCATCTCTCCACATTCTCTGAAAGGACAAAGAGAGAAAGGGAAAGGGTGGGGGAGGGCAGGGGTGTGTGTGTATGTGTGTGTGGGGGTGTCAGTTCATTTTTAATGTGAAGAGGATTCATGGATTCATGTGGATCTTGACAGACTCTGATTGTTGGTCCCATTAGACCAGATGACACAGCTGAATACAGATAATCTAGGAACAGAAATACTACATTATATATACACTATATACAGTGTGTGTATTTATATAGTTCATTTCTAATGCAGTATATATGACATATAGTATATTAGCTACGTATACTTGCATACTCAACAGGGTGTTTCAAGTTTTTTTCAGGACTTTCATACTCATATCTACATTTAAAGTTTTTTTTGGTCGCTGTGATTCTCCCTCCTGTCCACACTCACTGCAAAGAGACGAATTCTTAAAGCAATTTCAATGTAAGTGACAGTCTTCGTTTTGTGCATCAATGAAGCCAAAGCTAATATGAAGCATCAGCAGTCTGGGTTATCTTATCTTCCAAAGTTGCACCTTTTTAGAATCAAATTCCTGCTTTGTGTTACTGTCCTGCCGTCGCACCTTTGTAAGAAAACACTGTCCATGGAAGCACAAAGAGGGAATTTCACAGCAAAAACTCCAACTGCTGAAGTCTCATATAAGCTTTTAAATTAGATTTTGTCGCCCATCATTTACAGTGAAATGGCTTTAAGAAGAACTTTCTTCATGGCCAGAATGGATAGCAGAAACAATTACAGCAATTAAAAACCTGTTCAACGTCCATGTGGTCATGTCAGTATTGTTTCAAGATGAAAAAAGTGAACCTCGACTCTTTTCCTTTCATTTCATCCATTTGAAATTTTAACCTGAGTGTTGTTCAGCCTGCTGGGTTAGTATTTCATTAGCAGTAATTGTTACAGTGTGACACTATTTACGTCCACTTTGATTCAACATGATGCGTTCAATGAGTAAAGTGGTTACCAAACAGACTGTATTTTCAATAAGCAATTGAATGTGTGTGAGATCTGCTGCCTGCAAGAGAAGCAGGATTGTTTCATTATTTAGCAAGCATTTACCAGCCAAAACAACTCTAAGCACTGTGCACTTTTACTACTTTGTTGACACTGCTAGATTTCCTCATTGTATTAACTACAGCCTTCCACATTCAAACCAAAATCTTTACTAAACATTGGAATATGTATTTTTTTATCTTTCAGCCTACACACTCACCAAATTCTGCTTGTTTTTGCTTGTGCTGTCACCCGCTGTGTGCAGTGGCTTCTTTCTTTGCCGTTTCAGAAATTTATGGCACAAACATGTTAAAATCAAAGAAAGGGCACCCAGCAGGGGTAGCTGTCTAGTGTGAATACTTTGATGTTGTCGTTATTGTTCTCGTGGTTGCCGCACTCAGCATGCTGATGTCTCTAACCACAAATGAAAGATTAATGCACAATAGATGTTAAATATACAACAAAGAAAACTGCAAATCTATGTAATAGTTACACATGCAAATCAATAGATGTGGAGTTTGATGTGCGGGGATTTAAAGCGTTTGGTTTACGTGAGGTCAGAGAGCGCCCTGAGCAGTTGTCTGCCCTGCTCAGTTTTGGCCTCGGTGTGTATTTACACCATGAGGATGGGATGTCTCTCGCTGCAGCTTTTTGCTGCACTACAGCTGTGTAACTCTGGCAGAGGCAGCATGCACCCCACAGTCAACCTTGAATCACGCCATTGGCTCGCCTCAGTTAATACTGTGAAGGAGTGTATCACAAATTCTAATGGGCCTAAAGTGTTATTGGAATGGGTAAATGTGAGGATCCATTCTCCAGGCTTTGGGGCCGAATAGCTAAAAAGGGCATGTTTATTTTCGTCTCCTCTCCTCAGTGTACTTGTACTATTCTCCATCTCTAGTGCATTGTCTATTGATTTTTTTCAGCCCCCTCTATCAGTCAAGCTTTAATAAGACAACACATGTCGCCTTTAAAAGAAACGTATTAGAATGTTAATTGTCCGCTCCGCAGACCCGTTTGTGTGTGCGCTTGTGCGAACACACTAACGGCTGTGACTGTGTCTTTGTGTCCGTGTGCGCCACCACATTTTCATTAAAGCAGAAGAAGACAGCATTCATCTTGATGGTTTTAGGGAGTAAAGGGGGTGGAAAACAAGGAGAATGTGGCAATAGAGGGATGAAGGGATAAGGATGGAGAGAGTAGCACAAAGCGAAGAAGAAACCTCCTTGTGCAGAGTGGATTCATCTTCTGTCTTATTGCTCCTGTAGGGACCAATATATCTTCATTTAGGTTTTTGGCACCAACCCCAATCGAGACCAGCCGCCTCAAGAAAGCACATGAGCCCAATGTGGCTCTTTAGCGGATGTGGCTTGCATCTAGGGTTTGAACAGTGGTGTTTTTTCAAAGGCTGATTATGTTGTTCAGATGTCTGACAGTCTGAAAAACATCTTTTAATTCAACCACTTGTCTTAAGAAAGAAGGCAGTAGGATGCATTTCCCCAAAAAATGTATTTGTAAACAGCTGAAAAAAGTCTTATTTAGAGGTTATATCAAATTAAATCTTAATATATAATATTAACTGTATGTTCTGGTATTATTTGACAACCACAAAGGGTTTATATAAGACTTTTGTTATCAGTAATTATTCAAAAGCTTTTTTCACAGATGATTTCAGTACTTCATTAAAGAAGAAAAATGCTAGCTGTTTTATTGTCAGTGAGCTAAAAATGGTATAAACACATCATGATGTGTTTTTTTTACAATAAGCAAAAGTTCTGTGTATATTTTGTCAAAAATTCCTCCCATTGAAATTAATAATAATAACTTTATTTATGTAGCCTATTTCACAACAAGGGGCTTTACAATAACAAAATAGTAAAAGTAATTCAAAACATAAGATGTATAACAACATAAAATAATTTAAATTATTGCAAGAAAAATCATCAGTTAAGAAAAAGCCATGAGATAAAACTGAGATTTAAGAAGAGATGTAAAAGAGGATGCTGAAACTCACAGGTGATTAGTGAAGGAACAAGGATGTGATGAGGTCGCTTCTCTGCGCAGCGTTTTGAATGAGCTGCAGTCTTTGGATGTTTCGCCTGCTGATACCAGAATAAAATGCATTGCAGTAGCCAAGTCTGGAGGAGATAAACGCATGGATGACCTTTTCTACATCTGCAGAAGAAAGGTGTGATCTGATCTTGGTTAAATGTCTCAGTTTGACAAAGCAGGACTTCACCACTTCAGTCAGCTGAGCATCAAAAGACACGTCTCAGTCAAAAATAACACCAAAGTTATTACTGTTTGTATTCCCACATGGCTCATGCTGATAATTTGATTTCTTTGCAGCTCATACAGAGTTGGTAAAAAAATACATCAAAGCCACTATTTATTACCTTTATTTAAATGTCCATCTGATATAGATAGATAGATCTACTTTATTGTCTCAAACTGGAAACTCTTGATTGTCTTTGATTATCTCGGTCACTTTAACCTGTTGATATTTCAGTCTTTACATTTCAGGAGGATGGTGCATTTTTTATTATTTCACCGTCACAGTGTATTTTGTAGGTGTTTACCTCCTTTAGGAGACTGAGGCTGCTGTCTTCTCTGTGTCTTTATTGAGCTTTAGCTCCGACCACAACACCCTCTCCATTCAGCGGGGTATAAATTAACATTGATTTTAGATATGGTCTTACTGTAGCAGCATGGCCTTGGTGGCCAAATTACTAACAATAACCTTCACAGTATGAGTGGGTGGAGAGACAGCGGGGGGAACAAATAAAGACACAGAGGTAGAGAGCTGCATTATTCTGCCAGTGTAACTCTTCATTACAAATAATTGCTTATTAAAAAAAAAATCTTTCGTCGCCTCCTTTTCTAAGTATTTGCACATGTCCAGCCCAGATATACACTGTGATGCAGATACATTTTGCCTAAGCAACACAAGAAACATTGATTATCTCTGTCACTCAAACTGTTTAACCTGTTGATTTAACCCTGTAGCAAAGTTGCCATGTTGGATTATATTCAGCAATTACATTATACTGCACTAAAATCACTCACTGCACTGTGAATTCTCGCCTGCCTTCTCCCCCTCTTCCTCCTCCTCTCCCTGTTTAACATATGTAACTTCTAAAATCACATGCTGCATGAGGCTTCCACCGTATGGAGCTCAGCAGTCAGATGCTTGTTAATTGTTTGCTTCTAGAAAAGGAAAAGGGAAGGGGTGGTGGAGTGGCGAGAGGAGGCTGGAAAGGGGGAGGGAGACGAATGTCAGAAATCAGAGGGACCCCTGCTGCCATGTCTGGATGCAGCATTGGCTGCGCAGTGAGAGGAGAAAAAGAGAGTTGTGTCTCTCTGACTGTGTTGCGCTGTGCAGCCTGGTCTAGGTGCCCTACTGACAGCTCAAGATTGATGGATAGAGCTGTGTATCGCACATAACATCAATTCTGTCCTGCTTTCTCTTTTATTCTGAGTCTCACTCCCTCATCACTCCTCCCTTCCCCTCTCCTGCTCTCTTTCTCTCTCTCTCTCTCTCTCCCTCTCTCTCTCTCTCTCTATCTCTCTCTCTCTTCCTCTCTCCCTCCTGCCGCTGCTCCAGGTCCCTCGCCTGTCCCTCTCTTCCGTATTAGTTTCCAAAAGGCATCTTTAATGCTGCCAGAGAGCGAGCTGTGAGGCAGCAAGAAAGCGAGGCGAGCGGATTGCTATCTTTGTGACAGCTTTTCTGCTTGGCAGGCTGCGTGTGAGCCGGGGAACTGGACTGGACTGTGGTGTTTCGTGGAGGAGGTGGGAGAGGAGGTGGAGGAGCAGGAGGGAGAACTGAGGGGCAAGCTGGACAGATGGAGGACGGCACCCAACACCTGGGACACTGCAGGGTTGACATGAAGGAGCTGAGTGCCAACCCTGAAGGACTGACCGCTGCTGGTGAGCTGACTGCCCTGTGTTGTCTTGTCTGTCTGTCTCTTAATCTGTCTCCTCTAGCTCTCTCCTCTGTCCTTCCTTAAACTCTGTAACACCTTGTCTTCTAATACAATTGATTCTGTTTCCTGTACAGTATCCTTTTGTCTTTATAAACGCAAGCCACAGCCATGTCTAGTTTTTGCATATTTTCCCTCTGTTTGTGTTTGCAGTGGTTCTCTCTCTCTCCAACACACACACACACACACACACACACACACACACACACACAGACAGACAGACAGACAGAGACACACACACACACACACACTATCTGTGTGTGTGTTGGAGAGAGAGAGAGAGAGAGAGAGTGAGCAAAGGGTGGAGGTACCAGTGCGAGTGAGAGAGGAAAACAATTTTAAATGCACAGTGATCAATAATCAAGTAGCTGTATTCAGTGCAGTTTTATTGTGTTGTCTGGATAACTCATGCCTCAGGGTCATATTGTCACAATAATTACAAAAGAATTTATTAATTATACATGACGTTAACATAAAATGTGTCCAGGTGACCCATGAAAATTATTTGAAATTTTTAAAAGCAAAATGAGCACACTCAGTTGATTCTGGATTCTTCTTTTTGATAGATTTTGGACTAATATTACGTTGATACCTTCATAGTCAAGAGTCTCCGCATATTTTTTTTTCCAGAGAATTGATTTTTAAACTTAGTGGCTGCTTTTCTGCAGGGTTCCAATAAAGTGTGAGCTTCTCGCAGTGTGGTGAATTAAAATCACACATTGTCTGTCTCAGAATGTGTTCAGTCTTGTATGAAAAGTCTGCCTTGCCTACTTTTGGCCAACATTGCATTTGATTTAGTGACTCTGCAGAGAAAAGTTTGAAAAACACTGTTTGTTGGCGTGTCTGTCTGTGGAAGTGTGCCTGTGTATGCGTTCGTGTTTCTGTCTGTGTGCGTTCCTGTGTGCATGAGAATGTGCACGTGTATGCGCGTTGCTTTTTCGCTGCAGTCATATTCCATATAGACTGAATGTGTTGTCACTAATGAGCACTGGCAGAGGCAAACTAGATGTCTCAGTGCCCATCACAACAGGAGAATGCTAAAGAGATTAGCCATATCAGTGATGCCACAAAGCCTGCTCTCCAAGTTTAATACCTTTGCTCACCAAAAGGACAGACACTGCATGCAGCGCTGCTAAGCATTTGCATTGGCATGCAAGCTCAACACCATCATCTTCCCCATGGGGATAAGTAAATGGAGCTGTACAAAGAGGAATGAAAGCGCAATTCATGATGCCTTGTCTCCTTCGCCTCAAGCCAAACAGATACACGCCGAACCAGCTTACATGCACAATTACACACATGCAAACACACACCTATGCCAACAACAAAACGTGCCCACAACAGGACATCTTCATATAAACACACAGACATGCACAGCCGCACACACATGCTCATACTCAGTTATGACCTGATCACGAACCCTAGATATGCACTACTATAAAATCACGCAGTCACAGTTTGGAGATGACATCTGACAGGTGTGGGAGTATAACAGTAATGACAAACACCTCACTGTACCTCTGTTTTCTTTCCCCTGAGCATCCTGGGAGACAAAAGGGAAGAGCAAAGCGCATAATTACCATGTTTGGCACGAAAGACAGGTTGACAGCCCCGCATTATCAGTCGCAAGGTGAAATAGTTTATCTCCTCCTTCTTGACAGGAGGGGAAAGTGGGACCAAACAGGTTGCTGCTCAGTACTTATTAAGGTGGGACTGAATTGGCATTTTACAAACTCCCCACCACAAGGGGTAAAATCATATTATTTTAACTATTAACTATTCATAGCAGCATTTGCATATGAGCAGGTGAGTTTCCGAGGAGAGCTGCGACGTAATTGATGGTGTTTTCATTGCACAATGTTTGACATCAGCAAACTATTGATGCACAAAATGTCTCACTCTGTGCCCTTGTTAACCCTCCACACTCAATCTCCCATCGACGTGACAGTCAGGACCTCCTCAGCACACCCAACTGATTCACAACACTTCATTAAACGCTGGCAACAAAACCATCTGTCCCCTCTCAATCTCCCAGGGCAGTAATGTGACGATAACTCACTCTCCCATTCAACACCACTTGTCCTAATAGGATGCCTGTTTGTGCAAACATCAATCGAGTTAGAGGTATGTTAGCCCGGCTGATGACTGAATCATCAGAAAGAATGTGCAGGTGTCGTTCAGGCAGTTTAAACGACAGCATAGAGAGAAACAGAGGTGAGTAAGATTGGACAAAAAGAGCTAGAAGAAAGAAAGACTGCAATTAGTGAGCGTGTTTGTGTGTGTGTGCATACGTAGCAAGGATGAGTAGAGTTTGTGATGTTTGTGGTTTGGATGGAATGGTTTATTGAGAGACAGCCAGTTATATCCCTGAAAAATCAAATCCCACGGTGAGCCAGCCACATAAGTAAATTAATATCATCTCAAAATCCAAAGTAAATAATATTCAAAATATAAATAGCATTTGTTCTTAGGCACTGGCTCTTACATGTAATATCTATTCATGAAGAGGATAAGAAGGACTGATTAAGAATGTGTACTATACCCACTGCGAGGGGGTTTATCAGAGCTCTTTTTGGAAATTGCCTGATTTTCTTAGTTGAGCCGGTAGCATATGACAGGGACCGGAGCAGCAACAGACAGTATTGTGGAGCTTTTCCACAATTATTTTTTGTGGAGTCAGGAAAAAGCAGCAATCCCATGTGAGATCTGTGTGCGCACTCCCCCACATTTCCTACTTCCATTCCTCCTCTCAGAGTGTCTGCTAGAAGCTTGCGATTGGTGATCACGCCGTGCAGTGGGTGAGGAAGCAGGGCAATGAGTAGGGAAGAGGGTTAAATGATCATCTGCAAGACAGACAATTTAAGTCCCTGTACATTAATTAACTTTGTCATTCTGGAGAAATCACCCAGTCTGCTCACATCCTAATAAATTACCCTCTCTTCTCCCTTCAGCGTGCCTTTTTCCCCACTGATACCACCCGCAGACAGCAGGGTGATAGATTGGAGGTACAGTGGGGCTGTGCTGTTATTTCTAGAGCCAGATGAAACTGCAGTATCGTGGGCAGGCACACCTCATTTGCTTTGGGCCCCTCTGGGAGTTACATCTGCATGTGCCGCCTGCCTGCCTGCCTGCCTGCCTGCCTGCCGCCTGCCTGCCTGCCGCCTGCCGCCTTGCTGAGTTTATTACCATATTCATAATGCCAGCGGATATCGATTTTAAATACCACACCTGTTCCACTTTCCTCCACATACTTATCTACACAATGGAGCTGTATCACCTGTGAGCTTCATATGCTAAAGGAGATGTGATTGAGGTGGACAGTGCAGGTGGTTGACCTCTCCCCATGTAATGGGTAATTATTGTAATTAGTCTTTGTTTATTTGTTTTGGTCAGCCTGATTCTCACCAAGAGGTTAATGACATGCAGCGTGTTCGGCGCTCGGAGACAGGAGTGATGTCACAGTGTATATAACAGGTGTTCTGTCCTCAGGTTGCACACGCGTAATTTGTCCGTGATTTTAATAACTGTGGATATTGAGTCGGTGCGAGCAAGTGAACAACAGTTTCCAGAGCTACACTGTTAAATGTCATGTAGTCAGTATTCGTTCTCAAAGATGCAACATAACCTGTGTTGCCTGTCTTATAATCAAAGCATCTGGCATGATCCTTCTATAAATACTTGACACACTCGCAAGCTGTGCTCCAAAATTCAGACATCTTTTAACTCCGGTCCTCCTCCTGCTTCGCTATCAAGCACATCTAGGTGCTTTGCCATGTGTGTGTGTGTGTCTCATGATCAGTATCCCCCAACCTATATCAGACCCAGACTAAGCTTTACTCCTTATCTGCATTCAATTATTTCTGCAATGACAGATATTTTCCACTGCTTTCTACCACTCTAGATAAGTTGGCGTCTAGCACAGATGGAGTCCTCCAAAGTAACTGGGCTGTTCAAGTGACAGTCCCTTATGATGGCACCAGAGACAAGACCCAGCAGCTGGCACTGTCTCAGCCCACCTAGCTAAAGGGCTTTCTGTTGCCACCACACAACATGTCATCTAGGCTTATTAAAGTTTCATCAGCACTCACAGGGAAGCTTTCGTGGTGACAACATGAGCAGACACGACCCCTGAGGAATGGGATGATGATGAGAATAATGTGAAAAGCAGATAGTGACACAGAAGATTTATTTACATACATAATTGGCTTGTTTGTGTGACTGTGTGTGTGTGTGTGTGTGTATGTGTGTGTGCGCATGTAAACCTGCCCACGTGTTTCAGCTATGTGTGCACTTGATTAATTAGACGTTTGCTGTACTTGCGTGCATGGCAGATATTGCACTAAATTTGCATAAGCCTGTTTATTCAAATGTCCTGACAAGTACAGCAGCGGACACAGCCCAGTTCACTGAAACTTGAGAAAACACTGGCAAATTGAAATTTTATTCACAATGTTTTCAACATATTCGCTGAATTTAGATATCGCTCGAAGTTACTTGTGTTTTTTAACAAGTTGCTATGCGCTTTCTTTTCTTCAGCATGCAAGTGACTCTTGAGAGCAGCGGGTAATGCTAATCATTTCTGTAATTTAGTATGCTTGTTGTTCATTAGTGATTCCTGTAACATTGTTTTGCATGAATTTAAATGAATGTTCCAAAGAGAATTGCAACTTCTGAAGAGATGGTTTGATCACGCCTGAATTTATCAAGACATTTAAACATTTGCAAAACAAACCTATGATAAAGTCTGAAATCAAATGTTTGGGAGTGATGATAAAAAAATATATAAGGCGGTCAGTCTGCAACACTGTGTACAATTTAGGATTTCTTAAGCTTCATTCTACTCTTTATAGTGTCTACTTATACTTCCTCAGTTACATGCATGTCACATACTTCACAAGATGGAACAAATGCCACAAAAGGAAGCACCTCCCTGAACTTTCCCTGACAGTTTAGGGAAACTAACTTTATCACTACTGTGACATTACCCACAGGGATTGTCATTTACAAGCATATATTTTCTGGGTCATATCTATTGGCATACCTGTGGTACAGTAGGAAGCTCTTATGGATATAAACCCTTTTTTCTTTGAGTTCCAAAATCCCCCTTTCTTTGTCAGTGGGAAACAGCTGTTAATAATTCAGCTGATTTGACTGTTTTATTTGCCCCACCTCTAGGCTTCCTCAGTATTTGCTCTGATAATGTTTTCTTGCCAGGTCTGCTCTTGTCAGAGGGTCAGCAGTTCGTGGTGTTGGCTTAGGACAGGCAGGATAGATTTTATGTCTTTACAACATGCAGTCTTGTCTTGCACTGTGTGGCCCTGTTTACACCTGGCATTAACATGTGTGTTGGATGATCTTATCACTAGTGGACAGCTCTAAATATGTCAGTTCACACCAGACAGACACATCTGTCTCGAGTGACCGTTTTTAATTGGATCTCACATCCCTCCTCTGTATGCAAATAAACACACACATGACTTCAGTTTCGGTTGTTGGTTTTAACCAGCAGTCTAACAGTAGTAGCCAACACGCTGGGAAAAATGGACACAATGAAACACAAAGAAAGAAATAACTCAACGTGTGATATTTGCTGAATTTACAAGAAGGCCAAAATGATTAAGAATTTTCCATAGACATTGTTTCTCAAAGCTTATAATGTTTCCCCCAATTCAACAACTTACAAAATTGCACAATTTTTTCAGGGATTCTGGGCACTTTCTTCACAGGTGATAAGAAGTAGCCTATATTGCCTACTATTTACTCTATTTATGAAAGTTCAATGGTGAAATTAGTTGAAACACTGTGTTCACAAACATTTGCTGCTTATCTTGCCTGGTAAGAGGCAATTTACGTTACAGTGAACCAAATGGAAATCAGACGGCATGTTTCGTGTGTACCTATGCAGAGGATGTCAGTTGAGCAAGTAGATCTTTTATTGAGAGCTGTCCACATGTAATTAGATCACCCACGAGGAATGTTAAAGCCAGGTGTAAACAGGGCTTGTGTTACCTTAGTATTGCATCATGTTGTTGTATGGTTGTTGTATGGTCTGATCTGAGTAGTCTCTGTAAAGACCTTGAAGATGTGCTTTATGATGAAAGACTTTACAAATATAGAGGCTTGACTTGACATAAAGTAATTAACTAAAGTAATTATAAAACACAAGTAAATCATTTTTAGTCATAGTGAAGGGTCCTCATTATATAAAATGATTATTACCTAAAGTCGTGTGGCTCCCATACATCAGTAAGCATCGAGTATCCATGGCCCATTAGTGGGGTTGATGAGCCTTGGTGGGGCCAATTGTGTCCAAGCACCCCAGGAAGCGGAAAACGGCATTTAGTGGTTTAGAGCCCCTGTACACGTTTCACCATCGTGCAGGTGTTTCATCTGTTTGGTGTTTGAATGGTTGTGTGTCGGACTGGGAAAGTGATGAATGAGAGACGCAGTCAGTCCTGTACTCATCATTATGGCATAAGCCCTCAAGGACAGTGGATACCTAGAAACTGTTGTTCTGATGCTCACACAGATTGCAGTGTGTTTGCATAATCTGAAGGAACAGTTACACCGTCGCATTTTGGGAGCCTGTCATGCTCCCGGCATGTTTAAATGCGATCTCTAAAGATTTTTTCGGCTGATTAAAATAGTTTCTGTCTCCACAGTGGTGCCACATGGGTGAAAATGTATCAGAATTCAATCCCTTAGTCTTTTCCCTTCCTCTGTGTCTGTGGGCTATGTGGTTATCCCTTTTTATTTAATGTAAAATAGAGGAACACTTTGTCAGGAATGAAACATTTAGTCGATTAATCAGTCAATTATGAGGAAAATAATCAACCATTTGAATAAATAATCCCTGAAAGTAGAATGTCTTTGAGTTTCAGATGAGTCACCCTGTACAAAACAAGTTATTTGAAGATGACAACTTTGGGCTCTGGGAAATTGTGATGGACATTTGTCACTATTTTCTGACAGTTTCTGGGCAAAATAATTAATTGATTCAACATAGTAGTTGACAGGTTAATTGATTATTAAAGAAATTATTAGTCGTAGCCCAACACATCTTAAACCTCAGTGAAGTCAAACTTCAATAACATTCACTTTCAGTATGTGTTATTTCTCTGTTTCTTCTATTGTTTTAATGTCCTCCTTTCCCTTACTTTTATCTCCCACTCCCTGTGCTTTTATCTCAACTCTGCTCTGTTTTTCTTTCTCTCTCTGTCTCTCAGGTGTTATTCTAA